>CM055118.1:943198630-943798630 GCA_029206835.1 Rana muscosa | reverse complement strand
AAAAATGTTTGCAAGAAAATTACGTTGAACCCCCAAACATTATATATTTTTTTAAAGCAAAGGCCCTACAGATTAAAATGGTAGGTGTTGCATTTTCTTTTTCCACACAGTATTTGCGCAGCGATTTTTCAAATGCATTTTTTTGGGGAAAAAATACACTTTTTTAAATTTTAATGCGCTAAAACACACTATATTGCCCAAATGTTTGATGAAAAAAAAAAGATGATCTTAGGCCGAGTACATGGATACCAAACACGACATGCTTTAAAATTTCGGACAAACGCGCAGTAGCGACAAACTACATACATTTTTAAAAGCCTTTAAAAGCCTTTACAGGTTACCATATTAGATTTACAGAGGAGGTCTACTGCTAAAATTACTGCCCTCGATCTGACCTTTGCGGTGATACCTCACATACATGATGCAATAGCTGTTTACATATGACGCCAGACCGACGCTTGCGTTCGCCTTTGCGCAAGAGCAGGGCGGGACAGGGGTACTTTTTTTTTTTTTTATTATTAATTTTGCTTTTTTTATTTTATTTTTAAATTGTTCCTTCCATATTTTTTTAATCATTTTTTTATTGTTATCTCAGGGAATGTAAATATCCCCTATGATAGCAATAGGTAGTGACAGGTACTCTTTTTTTGAAAAAACTGGGGTCTATTAGACCCTAGATCTTTCCTCTGCCCTCAAAGCATCTGACCACTCCAAGATCGGTGTGATAAAATGCTTTGCCAATTTCCCAATGGTGCTTTTTATATCCGGGGGAGGGGGGATATTCCCTCCCACTGCTTGTAAAAGCAGTCTAGAGGCTAATTAGTTGATTGCTTTTACATGAAAGCCGGCCGCTGGCTGAAAATAATAATACCTAAACCCACATGCATCATTCTGGTATAACCATTCAAAGTCCAGCAACATACCAGTACGTTGCTGGTCCTTGTTGGACATGTATTGTAATTTTTTTTTTCATGCAGCCTGTTGGCTGAACGAAAGAAAGAGATTGATCGGTGGGTATGCCCACCATTAGAATACCTCCCTTCATTCACCCACTTCTAATTATGGGCATACATGCACCATTTATATATGCCGAAGCATGGGGGCATCCTCCCGCAAAAGTTATGCCGCGTACACACGGTCAGACTTTTCCACGGGCAAGCCTCCGTCGGAAATTCGACCGTATGTACGTGGTATTAGGAGCAAAATTGCTCCTCCGCCCCTGCTGCCCCCATGCTTCGGCATATATGCTCTTTTTTTTAACTGTTTTGGTGAAATCACCTCCTACAGCACTGGAGTCGCAGGGATAAGGCCTGTCTCTGCGAACGCTGCAGTTATGTGTGTTGTGTTTTGTAAGTGACAGTGATCGATCGATTCTACACTTTGGTGGCCTGGGCTGGATGGAGGAGCAAAACGCAGGTGCTAGCAGGTATCTGGGCTGATCCCGCTAACACTGCGTTTTTGGGAACCCTAAACTGCTGGGGACGCTAGTATAGATCTGATCAGATCAGATATTTATCTGTTCAGATACTATACCACTAAGGGAGGTGTATGCTTCACGCGTGGGTGTTAGCGCTACTGGCACTAACCTGATGCTGCCTGGGGCGACGCAGACCCTCTCTGACGCTAAAACCTAATTGATATCACCCGCCGGGCGATCAGGGGGTTAAACCCTTATGGGGTTATATACAGCGGGTGCCCTGACACTATAAAAAGCAAACTAACTAACCAGCTTCACCCATAACACTTATACGGTGATCACTGGTGAAAGGGTTAACTAGGGGCAATCAGGGGGTTAAAACCTTTATTAGGTAATATATGGGGGTACCTAACGCTATATAAAAACCTGACGGGGAACCTAAATAACGAAATAACTAACTGGCTAACCAGTGTCACCAGTGACACTTATACGGTGATCACTGGTGAAAGGGTCAACTCTAGGGACAATCAGGGGGTTAAAACCTTTATTAGATAATATATGGGGGTACCTGACGCTGTAAAAACCTGGCGGCGAACCTAAAAAAATAACTGACTACCTAGCGGCACCAGCATAACTAATACAGCGATCAGAAAAACCATTGCTTAGTGACACTGGCAAAAGGGGGTGAAAGGGTTACCTGGGGGGCGATCAAGGGATTAAACCTTTATTAGGTAATTTATGGGGGTACCTGATGCTATAAAAACCTGGCGGCGAACCTAAAAAAATAACTGGCTACCTAGCGGCACCAGCATAACGAATACAGCGATCAGAAAAACGATTGCTTAGTGACACTGGCAAAAGGGGGGGGAAGGCTTACCTGGGGGTCAATCAAGGGGTTAAACCTTTATTAGGTAATATATGGGGGTACCTGACGCTATAAAAACCTGGCGGCGAACCTAAAAAAATAACTGACTACCTATCGGTACCACCGACACTAATACAGCGATCAGAAAAACGATCGCTTAGTGACAGTGGTGATAGGGGGTGAAAGGGTTACCTGGGGGGCGATCAATGGGTTAAACCTTTATTGGGGGGGGTTGGGGAGCTACCCTGGACCTAAAGGGACCTAACACTATCTGCCCTGACACTTTTACTATCACAGATGACACTGTTTGCAGTGATCAGTAAATAACTGCAATCAGTGCACTGCAATCAGTGACACTGTGACTGGGGGCTGGGGGGTGATCTGGGGGTGACTGGGGGGGCGATTTATGTACCTATGTGTGCTGGTGTCAGTGTACTGTTTGTGCACTAACCTGATGTCTTCTCTCCACGGCGCTCTGGACGAATAGAGCGCCGCAGGGAGAGATGACATCACTTCCTCTGCCTGTGTTTACATTACAAAGGCAGAGGAAGCATCCCATTCGCCGGGAGCGTTCGCGAGGGGGTGGCCAGAAACCAATGGCGGTCCCCTCATCACGGATCGCTCCCGCACGAAAAACAACCGCTCCATGTACTGGAGGGGGGTCCGATCGGACCCCCCACCCATACGAAGGCAGTCATGTACAGGAACATGATTGTGCCTGTCCGTGCCATTTTGCCGACGTATATGTACATGGGGCAGTTGTTAAGTGGTTAAAGTGGTTGTAAACCCCTTTAAAAAAAAAAAACTGCAAGACAAAGGCATAATGAGCTAGTATGACAAGCATACTAGCTCATTATGCATTACTTACCTTAGGTCGAAGCCTCCGAAGCCATCCTCGTCTCCCCCTCCAGCCGCAGCCATCTCTCCCGGAGGTTACTTCCGGGTATCGCCGCTCCGGCGCTGTGATTGGCCGAAGTGGCGATGACGTCACTCCGCGCATGCACGCGGGAGCCGTAAAAGCCGGCGTTATCATTCATAAAACCGGCATTTACAGTGCCTTGTAGGTTTAGGAGATATTGCAAACACCTACAGGAAAGCCTTAATCTAGGCTTACCTGTAGGTGCAAGTTGCAAGAGTGGGTTTACAACCACTTTAACTTGGAACAGGTGAAATTTTGACATGATATCACTGCTTGTATCCAATTATTATATTATGTTTTTTTCCCTACCAATTTATTATTTTAAATTGCACCGATCATTAAAGTTTTTATCAGGGCAAAGAAAAATATATATATATAAAAAAATATATATATCTATCTATATATATAGATAGATATATATATATGTAGCGGGGTCTCCGTTGAGGCCCCATGGACTACATTACCCAGAACCCCGTTTGGCACCCAGGGTGCATTGGGCTGCCGCAGAGACTCATGGGTGGGGTATAAAAGGGGAGGGCGGGGCTAAGCCCAGCCTCTTTGGACACCGCGCGGCTGGCAAGAGGACTTCCTGTGCGGACCTGCTGCGAGTGCAAGGCCTGAGGCCTGGGCCTTGCACACTTCCAGAGAGCCTTCCACCTCGCTGCGGAGCCTGTGCGGCATCTGACATCTACCTGCTTCGCGGACGTCAGTTGGACCAGAGATTCGGCTTTGGCAGATCCTGTGTGCGGAGACACAGCGGTGGGAGTCCCGGACTGGGATCGAGTCCGAACTGGTGAGAGAGCACCTGCTCACAGCTATAACTGAGTACTTTGTTAGGCCTATTGACTGCCTTGGCCCATCGGGTTATACTTGCTTTCCTGACAGGAGACTAGTTGCAGAACTGAGTTATATAGTCTCCGGGGAGTTGCTTCTATTGCCATAGACCACTGTTGGATTACAAATTATTGTTCCTGTATGTGCACCACCGATCATCTTGCATGTAAAGATTCCTCACTTAAAGACTGAGCTTTAACTGAGTCAGGCCTGACTGGGAGTTTATAGCATTGCTGAGCGCCATATAGCTCACAGGGAGAATAGCTATATGTCAGTGTGTGATAGAACTATATGTGCCCTATAGTTGACTAGTGTTATTATTACTGCAGGGCTCTGCATGTATGTGTTATATGGTATTGATCGTTAACCTTTATATACAAGTAAATCTAATACAGTTAATCATTCTGGTATTGGCGTTGTGAGGGGGTTAGCTCGGCAGCGGGTGTGTGTGATCCCCTGGATGGGCTCCCCACACAAAAACAGGCCCAGCAGACGGAGGTTGTGGTTTTCAAGATCAAAAAGGTGCGGTTTATTTCTCTATTTACAGTGACAAAAAAACACAGCAAAGCAAAAAGAAACATAAACAAAATAAACCCTGGTCAGCTTGACCTCTGACTAAACATGCAGGTTTCCCTAACTAACAACTGGGATCAGCCTGGTGCTGTCCTAGTCCCTAAGTCCCTGGTTTAGTAAATGTCCAAACAAATAGCCACACAGGCTTTGTCTCACCGCACAGGGGTTCACTCTCCCTAGACAGTCCACACAGGTCTGGGTCCAGGCATGAGCAAACACCTAATGAAGCTGGGAGTTTTTATAGAGGCCTTAAACGAGCTGACAAGCTTCAGCTGGTCTCATCAACTCCCTGCCTGCACGACGCCCAGCACTCTCCCTAGAGGTATGAATCATCCATGAGCCCACTAGCCTCAGCTGGGCTTCATCAACTCTCTCCCTAGTTGTATAAGTCGGCATAAAGCCTGAATCTGGGAGAAATATACCTACCCCCCTGGATGCAACCAGGTGACTTTACCTTCCTGCTGTCACATACCCCCCCCCTCTTGTTTTAACCTTGGGGTTGGAACACCAGCAATCAGGCATTCATGTACTCGAGACAAAGCATCCACATTCCCCATTTGAACGCCAGGGCGATGCTTTACTGTGAAGTTGAATTCCTGTAGGGCCAGGAACCACCTATTTACTCTTCTATTTGTCTCCTTGTTTTGAGCCATCCACTTTAACGGAGCGTGATCCGTAACCATGTCAAAGTGCCTACCTAGCAGATAGTACCGAAGGGAATCTAGAGCCCACTTCACCGCTAAACACTCCTTTTCAACCGTGGAGTAATTTACCTCATGGGACTTCAACTTCCTGCTGAGGTAAATGACTGGGTGCTCTTCCCCGTTCCAGACCTGGGACAATACTGCTCCTAACCCCACATCTGACGCATCACTTTGTACGACAAAGTCTTTAGAGAAGTCGGGTGAGTACAACACTGGCTGGCTACATAAGGCTTGTTTCAAGAATTGGAACGCTGCCTCAGCCTCGGGGGTCCATTTAATCATGACCGACCCTTTCCCTTTCGTCAGGTTGGTTAGGGGCACAGCCTTAGAAGCAAAGTGGGGAATGAAGCGCCGATAATAACCCGCGATTCCCAGAAAGGCTCGTACCTGCTTCTTGCTGTTGGGACGTGGCCAACTCTGGATGGCCTCGACTTTGTTGAGTTGGGGTTTTATTACTCCCCTGCCAATGGTGTACCCAAGATATTTGGCCTCCTCCTGCCCAATGGTACACTTCTTGGGGTTAGCCGTAAACCCCGCTTCCCGGATAGAGTCTAGGACTGCTTGCACTTTTGGCAGATGTGAGGCCCAATCTGTGCTATGGACAATTACGTCATCCAGGTAAGCCGCAGCATACTTCCGATGGGGCCTCAGTATCTGGTCCATTTTCCGCTGGAATGTGGCCGGCGCATTCTGTAACCCGAACGGCATTCTCTTATATTGGAACGCCCCGTCTGGGGTTACAAATGCGGTTTTCTCTTTGGCCGACTTGGCCAGGGGAATTTGCCAATACCCTTTTGTGAGGTCAAGAGTCGTCATGTATCGGGCTGTTCCCAGCCGGTCGATCAACTCATCTATACGTGGCATGGGGTAGGTGTCAAATTTTGTAACTTTGTTCAACTGACGAAAATCGTTACAAAATCGCCAGCTCCCATCCGGTTTAGGCACCAGCACAATGGGACTAGACCAATCACTTTGGGACTCCTCTATCACCCCTAAGTTCAGCATTTTCTGTACTTCCTCCCGTATTGCCTCCCGTCGGGCCTCTGGGATCCGATAGGGTTTTAACTTCACCCTTTCACCGGGCGGGGTAATAATATCATGCTCTACCCCAGATGTTTGTCCCGGCAGCTCAGAGAACACCTCCTTGTTGCGAAGCACAAACTCCTTAACCTCCTGTTGTTGGGGTTGTGACAAGGTGGCTGCTATTCCAACCTCCGGAATCACGCAACCAGTTTGAGCTGGTGACCAAGTTTCTGCGACTAGGGACTCTCTATCCCTCCAGGCTTTCAACAGATTAACGTGATAGATCTGTTCGGGCTTTCGCCTTCCTGGTTGTCTGACCTTATAATTCACTTCGCTCACTTTTTCCATTATCTCGTAGGGGCCTTGCCATTTGGCAAGGAATTTACTTTCAACCGTAGGGACAAGTACCAATATCCTATCCCCCGGGGAAAAGGTACGGGTCTTGGCTCCACGGTTGTACACTCTCTGCTGTGCCAACTGCGCTTGGGCCAAATGTTCCTTCACGATGGGCATTACCTGTGCAATTCGATCTTGCATCAGGGCGACATGTTCAATCACACTCCTGTGGGGAGAACTCTCACTTTCCCAAGTTTCCTTGGCAATATCCAACAGCCCTCTTGGGTGTCTCCCATACAGTAACTCAAAGGGGGAGAATCCCGTAGAGGATTGGGGCACCTCCCTAATAGCAAACATCAAATAAGGAAGTAGACAGTCCCAATCCTTTCCATCTCTATCCACCACTTTCTTCAACATTTGTTTTAGGGTTTTGTTGAATCTTTCAACCAGCCCATCGGTTTGGGGGTGATACACAGACGTACGCAATTGCGTCACTTTGAACAATTTACACAGCTCTTTCATAACCCGGGACATAAAGGGTGTACCTTGGTCCGTAAGCAGTTCTTTACAAATACCCACCCGGCTAAAAACAAGAGATAGCTCTTTGGCTATGGTTTTGGCCGAGGTATTTCGGAGAGGGATCGCTTCTGGATAACGGGTGGCATAGTCCATTATAACTAATATGTACTGGTGCCCCCTAGCGGACTTGATTATAGGACCTACCAAATCCATTGCGATCCTCTCAAACGGGACCTCAATGATGGGTAGAGGGACCAGCGGGCTACGGAAATGTGGCATCGGGGCCCGACCTCTGACACACAGGGCAGGAGGAACAATAATTTTCTATGTCCTTCATCACCCCAGGCCAATAGAATCTCTGTAATACCCTCTCTCTGGTTTTCTCTGTCCCCAGATGACCTCCAAGAATGTGCCCATGGGCCAACTCCAACACCAACTTCCTGTAAGGTTTGGGCACCACAAGCTGCTCAACGGTTTCTTCTGCCCTTTTTGCCACCCGATACAGTAGGTCCTTCTCTACGCTGAAGTATGGGTAAGTGCAGGTATTATCTGGGTTCACTAACTCGCCATCTATTTCCACTACGTTTTTCCGTGCCTTTATTAGGGCGGGGTCTTTTAACTGTTCTGTGGCAAAATTTTCCCTGTGAACCTCAAGATCAGAAAACTCCACAGACGGTAGGTTTTCGTCTGAGGAGGTGGGCTCCTCTCCAGTTTCTTGAGTCTCGCCTGCCAATACTGACAAGGGAAATTCTGGAGAGTCCTCACCACTCTCAGAGGAGTTCTGGCTATCACCTTCCTGGTACATAGGGGCACCAGTGGGGGGCTCAGGATCATCCCACAGTTCCCAGAACTTCGGAAAATCCCTTCCCACAATGGCATCATGCGGTAATTGAGATACTAACCCCACTGGATGAGAGAGGGTACCTTTGGGGGTCTTGAAACACACTGTAGTCACTGGATACTCTCGGGTGTCCCCATGCACACAAATAACAGCTACCTTGCTATTCCCAGAGACCTCTGTTTTAACTAATTCAGCCTTTATCAGGGTCACAAGGCTACCTGAATCCAGTAATACCACAACATTTCTACCATTAATACACATTTTGCATAAATGTTTCTCAGTTCCCCGAATGGCAGTGCATGCGACTGTCGCACACAGCGACTGACGTCTGTCCGTCAGAAAGTCACATTGCATGGGTTCCTCCACAACCGGGCAATTTGCTGCAATATGTCCCGCTTGCCGGCAGCGGTAGCAAACAATCCATTTGGCTGCCTCTTGAGCCCCTGACTTCCCAGGCTGTCCTCGCCAAACTTTGGGTAGAGCTCCCACCCTCTCACTCTCTCCACCCTCACCCCTTGGAATCCTCTTATCCGCCCCTGGGGATGGTCTGGTCTTAGGGTGGAAAGTCCGAGAGTCTCTGGAAGAGGCCGTCAGGTTCTCTGTAGCCAAGTATTTCTCTACACGATCCACAAGACCACCGGCCGTCTCTGGGTCTCCATGGCTTACCCACTTTTGGATGGCAGTAGGAAGAGCTCTCAAAAACCGATCCATTACAACACGTTCCACAATCTCTGGTGCGGACAAAGTCTCTGGCTGTAGCCACTTCCTGCTCAGGTGAATGAGATCATACATTTGAGACCTGGGGGGTTTTCCAAGCTGGAAAGTCCAGTTATGCACACGCTGAGCCCGGACAGCCAAGGTGACACCCAGCCTTGCCAATATTTCAGCTTTTAGCATCACATAGTCTTTTGCTTGGTCAGGCTCTAGGTCATAGTAAGCCTTCTGCGATTCACCAGTTAACAGAGGAGCCACCAGTCCAGCCCACTGCTCCTCAGGCCACTTTTCTCTTTCAGCAGTCCTTTCAAATGTGGTCAAAAATACCTCTGGATCATCCTCTCCAGTCATTTTTGTCAATAAACGACTCACCCCAAAGGACGCGGTATTAGTGGGACGGCTTTCCTCACTGGTCTGCGGACGTTGCTGCATTACTGCTTCCATTTGTTGTAGTCTCTGCTCTTGCTTCTGTAACAGGTCTATGAAGCGGGCCTCAGATTGCTGCTGGGCTGCAAGGCTCTGTTGATGAGCTTGCTGTTGGGCTGCGAAGCTCTGTTGTTGAGCTGCAAGGCTCTTTTGCAAACCTGCATTTGTCTGCTGTTGATTGGCATTTGCTAGAGCCAGCTGTTTCAGTATCTCCTCCATGCTGGCTTAAAAAAAACTGCCACTGGTTCTCCACCAACTGTGAGGGGGTTAGCTCGGCAGCGGGTGTGTGTGATCCCCTGGATGGGCTCCCCACACAAAAACAGGCCCAGCAGACGGAGGTTGTGGTTTTCAAGATCAAAAAGGTGCGGTTTATTTCTCTATTTACAGTGACAAAAAAACACAGCAAAGCAAAAAGAAACATAAACAAAATAAACCCTGGTCAGCTTGACCTCTGACTAAACATGCAGGTTTCCCTAACTAACAACTGGGATCAGCCTGGTGCTGTCCTAGTCCCTAAGTCCCTGGTTTAGTAAATGTCCAAACAAATAGCCACACAGGCTTTGTCTCACCGCACAGGGGTTCACTCTCCCTAGACAGTCCACACAGGTCTGGGTCCAGGCATGAGCAAACACCTAATGAAGCTGGGAGTTTTTATAGAGGCCTTAAACGAGCTGACAAGCTTCAGCTGGTCTCATCAACTCCCTGCCTGCACGACGCCCAGCACTCTCCCTAGAGGTATGAATCATCCATGAGCCCACTAGCCTCAGCTGGGCTTCATCAACTCTCTCCCTAGTTGTATAAGTCGGCATAAAGCCTGAATCTGGGAGAAATATACCTACCCCCCTGGATGCAACCAGGTGACTTTACCTTCCTGCTGTCACAGCGTCCATTACTATATTTCACAACTGTTTGGATTATTGAGGGATTGTTCATGAACTGGTATAGAGCCATACATATATACCACCCCTAGACTAGCTGTGCCAGAGCAGGGTCGAGTAGATTGCCGGGGTTGGCTCTGCTGTGTACAGGGCCCAAAAGAAAAAAAACAGCGGCTCTCTTAGTTTGAGGGTATTGCTAAACGTGGGGGCGTCATCCGGGATCCTGTATATGGCAAGCAAACACGCCAAAAGTACCGGCATGGACCCGCTAGAAGTGAAAGCGTGGTGCGAAGCAGCCAAAACAAACCCAGACATGTCAGTGGTCATCAGTCTCCCAGGAGAAGAGTGGTCAATAGGCGCGGCGGAGCGACTCGTGGTGTCGTTATCCCCAAATAATACACCATGGGTGATGGACATGAAATCAGACCCAGACACCTCGTTTCAGTATGCACTGATAGAGTGGTGGGATGGAGTAATGGGGAACTTTAAAGGCTGAAGTGTGCAGACGCCAGATAACAAAACGTATGGTTTGGCGCACGCAATGACCGTGAAGACAGAGTCACCTCCGCCATCCCCAACGGGATCACCGCCAGGGATACCCCATGCAACAGAGAAGCAGAAAGGGACGACACCTCCAGTGACATCCATTACTGCCATAGGGCCAGAGCTGTTAAATGCCTTAGGGGATCTTCTCACAAAGTGTCAGAAAACTAACAAGGTACACATAGAGGCCAGCTACCGGAAGCTGAGAATATTTTCGGGGAGGCTGCCCGTCCCTGTGGGGGAGGAAGACTTCGATACCTGGATCGAACAGGCTTTGTCAGTAGTAGAGGCATGGGAGGTGCCTGAAGCGCAGAAAAAGCAGCGCGTGATGGAAAGTCTGAAAGGCGCGGCTGCGGAAGCTGTAAAAAGTCTCCAGTTTGGAAATGCTGCCTGCACGGCTTATGACTGTTCAGCCATGCTACAAGAAGAGTTCGGTCAGTTAGAGAAAGTAACGGGACTGGTGCATCAGTTCGAACACACCTTTCAACTGCCAGGAGAAAAGCTGTTGGAGTATGTCAGAAGACTGAACAAGATGCTTTGTCAAATCGTGCTAAAAAAAGGGATGGTACCCCAAGCCATAGATGCGGCAAGGATGAAGCAGATATTAAAGGGAGCGCTACGCTCGGATCCAGTCTAGCTCCACCTGAAAACCTCTGGAGGAGATATGTCTAGTGAAGATCATTAGAGATGAAGAGGCTCTACAGAAGGATCAGCAAGCGATCAAGACGCATACCTCTTCTACACCAGTAATGGTCAGATCAGCCATGACCCCTGAAAGAGACTCAGAAGTAGATACCCTGAAGTTACAGATGTCTCAGGTGTTGGAGATGCTGACCTCTTTGATGGCAAAGGATCCAAGGGTCGTAGAAAAAGAGGGGCCGAAGAAGGAGTTGTTCCCGGGTACCCCAGCGCACACTCCCCTACAAGAGTGGGGGGATGCGATTTGTTTTAACTGTGGAGGAATTGGGCATATTGCGAAACTATGTTCCAGCCCCAAGAAAAAGAAGATAAATAATTGCAAGCCGGCGGAAAACTCCAGAGGGCCCCGGTGAAGAAGTCAACCAGGTGCCCATCATCTCCAGTGAGCCCCATTGGACCCAAACTGAATGAGAAGCCCAGAAGGAAAGGGGGCAAACCCCCTTGGAAGAAGAACAGTGTTCCTCAGTGGGAATATACACCTAAAAAGAGAAATAATGTCCCTCAGCGGGAGCATACACCTAAAAAGAGCCATCAGCCAAACACAAGAAGGAAAATTCCAAGGGAAAGTGTGGGGATCAACAGAGAGAGACCCCCCCTGAAGTCATATCCAGAAAAATTGGTTGGCCCCTCCCCCGTAGTGCTTATTCAGGTGAAGGGAGTCTACACAAGAGCCATATTGGATACTGGGGAGCAAGTGACCTTGTTATACCGGGACTTCTATGATAAGTATCTGAGTCATCTACCCATCCAGAGAATTGAAGATTTAGAGATATGGGGAATCGGAACACAGAGTTTCCCTTACGATGGTTACTTGCCCATAAAACTGACCTTTGACCCCTCAGTAGCCGGGAAGGCTGAAGTGTTCGATACCCTGGTAGTGGTGTGCCCCCGACCGCTTGGAGCCAACAAGAGCTCCCTAATAATAGGGACCAACACAGACCGGGTGAGAAGGCTCTTGGCCCCTCTAGTGCGAGGGAAGAATTCCGCTGTCACCAGAATCCACCCAATGTTGAAGACAGCCTACCAGCGACTAGTCTTAGAACAGCAGGCCCCAGAAGAGGGGGTGGGAAAAGTCTGGAGACTGGCGAAGAAAGGGATAGTATTGCAGCCCGGTGAAGTAACCTGTCTCAGGGCCACTGTGAAGCTTACTTGGGAGCAACCTGGCCCCTTTGTCATGTTGGAACCAGACCCCCGGGAAGAATACTCAGGCTTAGAAGTGATCCCAGAAATGGTTCCAGTAAGAGCTTTGAAGAAGGCACACTGTAAGGTGCCGGTGAGCGTCAGGAATACCACGGGTACCCCCATGGAGATCCCCGCCAGGATGTTGTTGGGCCAGGTGAGCCCTGCTGCCCCAATTGTCTTATCAGATGTGGAGAAGACAGAGGGAGAAAGGACTAGCTGGGAGAAGCTCTGTATGGAGAATCTGAATCTGCCAAGGGCCTGGAAAGAGAGAGCAAAGGCCCAGTTGAGCAGATGGAGGAAGATTTTTTCCAAAGATGAGTTCGATGTAGGGTGTGCGAAGAGTGCCACCCATTGAATCCGCCTCCAGGAAGACAAGCCTTTCAGGGAGAGAGTCAGGCGAGTTCCTCTAGCCGACCTTAAAGACCTGAGAGAACAGCTCACCGTGCTCAAGCGAAACCAGTGTTATCCGGGAATCTAGAAGCCCCTATGCCTCCCCAATAGTGGTGGTCAGGAAGAAGAATGGGTCATTGAGGTTGTGTATAGATTACAGGACTCTCAACAGGAGAACGATACCCAACCAGTATACCACTTCGAGGATAGAGGATGCCCTACAGAGTTTGTCTGGAGCCAGGTGGTTCAGTGTCATGGACCTAATGAGTGGATACTACCAGATCCCTATGCATCCGGAAGATAAGGAGAAGACAGCCTTCATAACCCCTGTGGGATTCTTTGAATTTGACCAGATGCCCCAAGGTCTGTCTTGAGCCCCTGCCACCTTTCAACGCCTCATGGAGAAGACCGTAGGAGACATGAACCTCATCGAAGTTCTCGTGTACTTGGATGACATCATCGTCTTTGGGAAGACTCTAGAGGAACATGAGGAGAGACTGGAAAAAGTCTTGAGAAGGCTCAGCGAAGAGGGACTCAAGCTTTCGCCAGAGAAATGCCAGTTCTACCAGTCATCAGTCAACTATCTGGGGCACATAGTGTCCGAAGAAGGGGTAGCCACAACCCCGGGAAGCTGGAGGCAGTTACCTCCTGGCCACGACCCACCACTGTGACAGAACTCAGGTCCTTTTTGGGGTTCTGCTCCTACTATAGGAGGTTTGTAGAGGGGTTTGCACGGATTGCCAGACCCCTGAATGAACTGTTAAAGACAGAGGGAGAAGAGGATGACTCGGGTCCCAGGAAGCCGGGAGAGTCAGTCGAAGACCAGTGGAATGGGAAGTACGAAGAGGCCTTCTAAATGCTGAAGAAGAGCTTAACTACTGCCCCTGTCTTGGCCTATGCAGACCCAAAGAAATCCTATGAACTCCATGTAGATGCCAGTCATGCTGGTCTGGGAGGAATGCTCTACCAGGAGCATGAAGGGCAACTGCGACCCGTCGCATATGTGAGCAGAAGTTTGACTCATAAGTTGGAGTTCCTGGCCCTCAAGTGGGCTGTAGTTGATAAACTTAAAGACTATCTGTATGGGGCAGAATTCACTGTGAAAACTGACAACAACCCCCTTACTTATCTTTTCACCACAGAAAAGCTGGATACCACAGGCCATCGATGGCTGGCTGCACTGTCTGGATTCAACTTCAGCCTGAAATACAGACCTGGGGCTGGCAATCAAGATGTGGATGCCCTGTCCAGAAGGTCTCATGCTCCCACTAGCAGCACGGAAGACTGGACCCAAGTGGCACCGGACGGGGTGCGGGCCCTTTGTCAAGGGGCTGAACTCCAGGCCAGTGGGGGGTCCAGAGCGGAAGAGATAGGATTCACAGTAGTGGGAGTCCCCAAGCAATACTGTGGAGTAACTCAGAGGAAGATGACTTACCAAAGCTGTCCAAAAAGGAATTGAGATGTAACCAATTGGAAGACGCTTTCGGGAAATTGGTCCTAGAGGCCCTGGAAAATCAGGATCCAGATAGACTCTTGCATCACCCTTCGAAGGAAGCTCGCCTGTTGCAGAAGGAGTGGGACAGGTTGCAGGTGCATCAAGGGGTGGTCTACCGAAGGGGCCCCTCTGGTGACCTGGAAGACAAATGGCAACTGTTTCTACCTGAAAAACACTGAGAGACTGTCTTGGTCGCCTTACACGACCACCATGTTCATTTAGGAGCTGAAAGGACCTTTCAACTCGTCAGAAGTCGGTTCTATTGGCCCTGCATGAGGGCTGAAGTAGAGGAATACTGCCATTCATGCGCACGCTGCATCCAGCGGAAAACTGTACCCCATCAAGCTGCCCCAATGGGCCACCTGCAAAGTCAAGGGCCATTGGATTTGGTATGCATTGATTTCCTTTGCCTCAAACCCGACTTGAGTAGACTAGGAAATGTTCTGGTGATAACCGACCATTTCACCCGGTATGCCCAGGCCTTCCCAACCAAAGACCAGAAGGCTTCCACAGTGGCCAAGGTAATCATGGAAAAATACTTTGTGCACTATGGGCTACCACAGCGTCTCCACTCGGATCAAGGGAGGGACTTTGAAAGTCGGCTGATCCGGAAACTCTTGGACTCCTTAGGGATCAAGAAGACCCGAACCACTCCCGACCACCCACAAGGGGATGCACAGCCGGAGAGGTTCAACCGAACCCTACTCAACATGCTGGGAACTTTAGATAGTGAAAAGAAGCAGCACTGGAGCAGGCACATAGCAGCAATTGTGCATGCTTACAACAGTACAACAAGTGATGCTACAGGGTACTCTCCCTACTGACTCATGTTTGGGAGAGAAGCAAGACTACCCGTAGACCTGGCCTTTGGCACCTCCATAGACCATTCCTCAGCCACTTCCCACAAAGGATATGTGGACAGGCTGAGGCACAGTTTAAAGTTGGCCTATGAGCAGGCCCAAGCAGCTTCGGATCAAAGAGGAGCCCGCAACAAGAGAAACTTTGACTTGAAGGTCCGGATTCAGGATCTGCAGCCTGGGGACAGAGTGCTGCTACGGAACTTAGGAGTCCCTGGAAAGCACAAACTTGCAGACAGATGGAAACCCGAGCCGTATGTTATTTGCAGGAAGCTGCCCGGCCTGCCAGTCTACCAACTGAAGCCGGAGGGGAAGGTGGGGCCATTGAAGACTTGGCACCGGAACCACATACTCCCACTTTCTGAAGCAGTTCGGATACCCCCTGCAAAGGACTTTCCCGAGCCAACTTCCATCCTGGATACTCCTAGGCCAAATACTCGGTCCCAGGTATCTCGGTCTAAAGAAACAGATGTCTCTGAACCTAATGAGGATGAAAGGGAAGAGCTAGAATGGCTATGGCCTTCCCAGGCCCCGGTGACTTCTGCTATATATCTCCCACCTTTGGAAGACACCATAGACAGTACACTGAATGCAGAAGCTACTGAATTCATCCTGTCCAGCCCTCTATCAGACTCATGGGAAGATGCCCTCGACTCACTCCTAGAGGAGGATCCCAGATGTTCCATGAATCTTCCTGCTCCTGAGTTAAATGTTTCAGAAACAGTGAAAGCTGCCATGTCTGTTCCGGAAGAGGAATCTACAGTGTCCAAGCCAGAAATCCCAAGAGAGCGGAGGGTGAAAAGGGCCATAAGGCCTCCCCGAAAGTTGACTTACCCACAAATGGGGAAGAGCTTGGAGGACACTGTGGTAACTGCCAGGAGGAGTGCAGAAGGCCCTGATCCCTCCACTGTTCATTTGGTGGAGGGCAAGCCCAACTCACCCCCTGGCACAGTTAGACAGGCCACTTATGACAGTGTGACCTGTGGGCGAGGAAGTTCACCCTCTCATTTTTGGTGGGAACTTCCTCTGCCGACATCATACACAACTTTGTCTAATGCTGTGCGTAGTGTATGTTGACAATTATCTTTGGGGACCAAAGAGTTTAAGTGGGGGGAGTGTGTAGCGGGGTCTCCGTTGAGGCCCCATGGACTACGTCACCCAGAACCCCGTTTGGCACCCAGGGTGCATTGGGCTGCCGCAGAGACTCATGGGTGGGGTATAAAAGGGGAGGGCGAGGCTAAGCCCGGCCTCTTTGGACACCGCGCGGCTGGCAAGAGGACTTCCTGTGCAGACCTGCTGTGAGTGCAAGGCCCGAGGCCTGGGCCTTGCGCACTTCCAGAGAGCCTTCCACCTCGCTGCGGAGCCTGTGCGGCATCTGACATCTACCTGCTTCGCAGACGTCAGTTAAACCAGAGATCTGGCTGTGGCAGATCCTGTGTGCGGAGACACAGCAGTGGGAGTCCCGGACTGGGATTGAGTCCGGAGGGGTGAGAGAGCACCTGCTCACAGCTATAACCGAGTACTTTGTTAGGCCTATTGACTGCCTTGGCCCATCGGGTTATACTTGCTTTCCTGACAGGAGACTAGTTGCAGAACTGAGTTATATAGTCTCCGGGGAGTTGCTTCTATTGCCATAGACCACTGTTGGATTACAAATTATTGTTCCTGTATGTGCACCACCGATCATCTTGCATGTAAAGATTCCTCACTTAAAGACTGAGCTTTAACTGAGTCAGGCCTGACTGGGAGTTTATAGCATTGCTGAGCGCCATATTGCTCACACATATTTCACAACTGTTTGGATTATTGAGGGATTGTTCATGAACTGGTATAGAGCCATACATATATACCACCCCTAGACTAGCTTTGCCAGAGCAGGGTCGAGTAGATTGCCGGGGGTTGGCTGTGCTGTGTACAGGGCCCAAAAGAAAAAAACAGCGGCTCTCTTAGTTTGAGGGTATCGCTACATATATATATATATATATATATATATTTTTTTTTTTCTATTTTTATGCATAGTACTTATATTGTACATACACGGTGCTTTTTCTGGACTGAAATTCTCACACAAAATGGTGTCACCTCTGCTCAGGTGTCTGTTGCCAAACTCCATCATCCCTTAAGCCTAGTACACACGACCGAGAATCTCGTCGTAAAAAAACCCGACGTTTTTCTCGATGAGATTCTTGTCAAGCTTTCCTTGCATACACATTTGCATTCAAAATCTCGTCATTGTAAAGCATGCTCACGTACAACACGTACTACGGCAGTATACGTATTTTGATATGCGCCATACAATTTTTGTAAATGTGAGTACTTATTTTATTGCTTTTAAATAAATGTGAACATTTTAAACATACTACACAATATTGGGAATTCCTTTACCTTTTCCCTGCTAATACACGCACGCCACCTGGAGACCCTATACCCCACGGACAGGTGTTTTGGTCAACACATCCAGGCATCATATCCCCACGCTCTAAGGAACCATCCAGGCAGCACCGGGCCAGATTCGCATAGGATTTATACACAAGCTGTAACCTCACAGCAGTGAGGTAAGGGGCCACCCATTCATTAATAGAGGGTCACCCACAGTGTGGAAGTCACAGAAGAAACCGTCACTCAGCACCTTAATCCCAGCACTTATCACATTATTCGCCATAATTTGGACTTTAAAAACAAAACACTTATCTTTTTTCACATTCATCACCTTGGATTATATCAAGCAACTAGTTTTTATCTAGCATTAATTGTGATTGTCACTTCATGATTGCATGTTTTTTGCACTATTGCTTCAGCATTTATATGATAAGGATTCAGTTTATTCTGTTGTCACAGTTTTTTGCACATTTGCACTTTACCATTGCTTCAGTACTTGCTGGCTAGCAAGATACCTTACTAATACAACCAGTATATTAAATTTTGGATTGGTTTTTGATGTCACAAGCTTCTTGCACATTTGCACTTTATTGTTCCATTGTTTATTTAGTACCGCCAGTACACTTAGCAATTGGATTATTGCTTTTGTAGCACTACGCAGCTTTGCACATTGCATTTTTTGACCTCAGAGTCACAACAGCTCAGCACTACTTTTTATATACATAGCGATGAAATACCTTTTTTACACAGTATAAAGGGGAAGTTTGATTCCAATGGTGCCACCTCTTGGGCTGCTTTTGCTGATCTCGTGTTACCGCGTGTTAGTAAAAGTTTGGGGAGAGACGATTCGTGCTTTTCAGTCTTTGTGCTTTCAGTTCGTTTTAGCGTGACGAATGTGCTATCTCCATTACGAATGCTAGTTTTACCAGAAGGAGCGCTCCCGTCTTATACTTGATTCTGAGAATGCGCGATTTTTTAAGACTCGGAAAAGCATACACACGACCGGTTTTCTTGTCGGGAGACAGGCCGACGAGAATCCCGACGAGAAAAACAAGAATCCTGATGGGAAAATGGAGAGCAGGTTCTTTATTTTTTTCGTCGAGATTCCCGGCAGTTTTCTCAATGAGAAACCATACACACGAACGGTTTTCTCGGCAAGAAAGCTCTCCCAATAGTTTTCTTGTCGTTTCTTGATGAGAAAACCGGTCGTGTGTACGAGGCTTTACGCTCTACCCTTCTCCCTTTGGGAAGTAGGGAGCTTGTAATTCAAGATAAGAATTGTACCTTGCACAGAGCGGCCCTAAACCTCCTCTTCTTTGGTCCCCCGCAGGCTCTGTCCACTGCTTCTCTTCTGTGTCTGCCCCCATAGCAAACCACTTGCTATTTGGACAGACATGCAGGCTCAATCCTGAGCTGGTCTTTGTGCGTCCATAAAAACACATAGCATGGCACGGCCCTGCCCCTGTTCCCTCCTCACAGCATTAGATCGATAGAAGCAGGAGCCATTGGTTTCCGCTGCTGCTTCAGTCCTTGTGCGTAGAGGAGGAGAGGAGAGAAAAGATGCAGCCATGCACAGCACTTGATCCATTGAGGTATATATTTAGGGAGGTGAGGGGAGCACAGCAAGTTGTAAAATGTTTTTGACCTTAACCACTTAAGCCCCGGACCATTTGGTAGCTAAAGGACCAGAGGTGAATTCAGAATTTTGCACTGCGCTGCTTTAACTGTAAATTGTGCGGACATGCAATGTTGTACCCAAACGAAATTTGCGTCCTTTTCTTCCCACAAATAGAGCTTTCTTTTAATGGTATTTGATTGCCTCTGCGATTTTTATTTTTTGCGATATAAACGGAAAAAGACCGATTTTTTTTAAAAAAAATGATATTTTCTACTTTTTGTTATAAGAAAAATCGAATAAACTCAATTTTAGTCATACATTTAGGCCAAAATGTATTCAGCCACATGTCTTTATTAAAAAAAATGTCAATAAGCGTATATTTATCGGTTTGCGCAAAAGTTATAGCGTTTACAAACTAGGGTACATTTTCTGGAATTTACACAGCTTTTAATTTATGACTGCCTATCTCATTTCTTGAGGTGCTAAAATGACAGGGCAGTACAAAACCCCCCCAAATAACCATGGTTATATGTGGAATTGCACCCCAAAATACATTCTGCTGCTTCTCCTGAGTACGGGGATACCACATGTGTGGGACTTTTTTGGAGCCTAGCCACGTACGGGACCCCGGAAACCAAGCACCGCCTTCAGGATTTCTAAGGGCGCAAATTTTTGATTTCACTCCTCACTACCTATCACAGTTTTGAAGGCCATAAAATGCCAAAATAGCACAAAACCCCCCCAAATGACCCCATTTTAGAAAGTAGACACCCCAAGGAAATTGCTGAGAGGCCTGTTGAGCCCATTGAATATTTTTTTTTTGTCCCAAGTGATTGAATAATGACAAAAAAAAAAAATTACAAAAAGTTGTCACTAAATGATATATTGCTCACACATGCCATGGTTATATGTGGAATTGCACCCCAAAATACATTCTGCTGCTTCTCCTGAGTACGGGGATACCACATGTGTGGGACTTTTTAGGAGCCTAGCCACGTACGGGACCCCGGAAACCAAGCACCGCCTCCAGGATTTCTAAGGGCGCAAATTTTTGATTTCACTCCTCACTACCTATCACAGTTTTGAAGGCCATAAAATGCCAAAATAGCACAAAACCCCCCCAAATGACCCCATTTTGGAAAGTAGACACCCCAAGCTGTTTGCTGAGAGGCATGGTGAGTATTTTACAGCTCTCATTTGTTTTTGAAAATGAAGAAAGAACATTTTATTTATTTATTTATTTTTTTTCAATTTTCAAAACTTTGTGACAAAAAGCGAGATCTGCAAAATACTCACAATACCTCTCAGCAAATAGCTTGGGGTGTCTACTTTCCAAAATGGGGTCATTTGGGGGGGTTTGTGCCATCTGGGCATTCCATGGCCTCCGAAACTGTGATAGGCAGTGAGAAGTGAAATCAAAAATTGACACCCTTAGAAAGCCTGAAGGCGGTGCTTGGTTTTTGGGGTCCCGTACGTGGCTAGGCTCCCAAAAAGTCTCACACATGTGGTATCCCTGTACTCAGGAGAAGCAACAGAATGTATTTTGTGGTGTAATTCCACATATGCCCATGGCATGTTTGAGCAATATATCATTTAGTGACAACTTTGTGCAAAAAAAATAAAAAATAAAAAAAAAATTGTATTTTTTCCGCAACTTGTGTCAACATATAAAATATTCCATGGACTCGACATGCCTCTCAGTATATAGCTTGGGGTGTCTACTTTCCAAAATGGGGTCATTTGGGGGGGTTTTGAACTGTTCTGGCATTTTATACACAACATTAGGAAGCTTACATCCACTCTTCTAACCACTTGAAGACAAAGCCCTTTTTGACACTTTTTGTTTACATGAAAACATATTTTTTTTGCAAGAAAATTATGTTGAACCCCCAAACATTATATATATTTTTAAAGCAAAGGCCCTACAGAATAAAATGGTGGGTGTTGCATTTTTTTTTCTACACAGTATTTGCGCAGCGATTTTTCAAACGCATTTTTTTGGGAAAAAATACACTTTTTTTAATTTTAATGCACTAAAACACACTATATTGCCCAAATGTTTGATGAAATAAAAAAGATGATCTTAGGCCGAGTACATAGATACCAAACACGACATGCTTTAAAATTTCGCACAAACGCGCATTGGCGACAAACTACATACATTTTTAAAAGCCTTTAAAAGCATTTACAGGTTACCCCGTTAGATTTACAGAGGAGGTCTACTGCTAAAATTACTGCCCTCGATCTGACCTTCGCGGTGATACCTCACATGCATGGTGCAATTGCTGTTTACATATGACGCCAGACCGACGCTTGCGTTCGCCATTGGGCAAGAGCAGGGCAGGACAGGGGTGCTTTTTTTTTTTTTTTTTTTATTATTAATTTTGCTTTTTTATTTTATTTTTAAACTGTTGCTTCCATATTTATTTATTTTTATCACTTTTATTGTTATCTCAGGGAATGTAAATATCCCCTATGATAGAAATAGGTAATGACAGGTACTCTTTTTTGAAAAAACTGGGGTCTATTGGACCCTAGATCTTTCCTCTGCCCTCAAAGCATCTGACCACACCAAGATCGGTGTGATAAAATGCTTTCCCAATTTCCCAATGGCACTTTTTATATCCGGGGGGGGACATTCCCTCCCACTGCTTGTAAAAGCAGTCCAGAGGCTAATTAGCCACTAGGATTGCTTTTACATGAAAGCCGGCCGCTGGCTGAAAAGAATGATACCAAGATGATACCTAAACCCGCAGGCATCATTCTGGTATAAACATTCAAAGTCCAGCAACATACCAGTACGTTGCTGGTCCTTGTTGGACATGTATTGTAATCTTTTTTTTCATGCAGCCTGTTGGCTGAACGAAAAAAAAAGATTGATCGGTGGGTATGCCCACCATTAGAATACCGCCCTTCATCCACCCACTTCTAATGATGGGCATACATGCACCATTTATATATGCCGAAGCATGGGGGCATCTTCTCGCAAAAGTTATGCCGCGTACACATGGTCAGACTTTTCCACGGGCAAGCCTCCGTCGGAATTTCGACCGTATATACGCGGCATTAGGAGGAAAATCGCTCCTCCGCCCCTGCTGCCCCAATGCTTCGGCATATATGCTTTTTTTTTTTAACTGTGGTGATGAAATCACCTCCTACAGCACTGGAGTCGCAGGGATCAGGCCTGTCTCTGCGAACGCTGCAGTTATGTGTGTTGTGTTTTGCAAGTGACAGTGATCGATCGATACTGCACTTCGGTGGCCTGGGCTGGACGGAGGGGCAAAACGCAGGTGCTAGCAGGTATCTGGGCTGATCCCACTAACAGTGCGTTTTTGGGAACCCTAAACTGCTGGGGACGCTAGTATAGATCTGATCAGATCAGATATTGAGCTGATCAGATACTATACCACTAAGGGGGGTGTATGCTTCACGTGTGGGTGTTAGCGCTACTGGCACTAACCTGACGCTGCCTGGGGTGTGACGCAGACCCTTTCTGATGCTAAAACCTAACTGATATCACCCGCCGGGCGATCAGGGGGTTAAACCTTTATTGGGTTATATACGGCGGGTGCCCTGACACTATAAAAAGCAAACTAACTAACCAGCGTCACCCGTAACACTTATATGATGATCACTGGTGAAAGGGTTAACTAGGGGCAATTAGGGGGTTAAAACCTTTATTAGGTAATATATGGGGGTACCTGACGCTATATAAAAACCTGACGGCGAACCTAAAAAAAAATTACTGGCTACCTATCGGCATCGCCGACGCTAAGACATCGATCAGAAAAATTATCGCTTAGTGACAGTGGTGATAGGGGGTGAAAGGGTTACCTGGGGGGGCGATCAAGGGGGTTAAACCTTTATTAGGTAATATATGGGGGTACCCGACGCTATAAAAACCTGCGGCGAACCTAAAAAAAATTACTGGCTACCGATCAGCATCACCGACGCTAAGACATCGATCAGAAAAATGATCGCATAGCGACGGCGGTGCTAGGGGGTGAAAGGGTTACCTGGGGGGTGATCAAGGGGGTTAAACCTTTATTAGGTAATATATGGGGGTACCCGACGCTATAAAAACCTGCGGCGAACCTAAAAAAAATTACTGGCTACCGATCAGCATCGCCGACGCTAAGACATCGATCAGAAAAATTATAACTTAGTGACAGTGGTGATAGGGGGTGAAAGGGTTATCTGGGGGGTGATCAGGGGGTTAAACCTTTATTAGGGGGGTTAGGGGGCTACACTGGACCTGAAACTAAATGTAGTGACACTTTTACAGTCACAAATGTCACTGATTGCAGTGATCACTAAATAAATGGTCACTGCAATCAGTGACACTGTGACTGGGGGCTGGGGGGTGATCTGGGGGTGTCTGGGGGGGCGATTTATGTGCCTATGTGTCCTGGTGTCAGTGTGCTGTTTTGTGTACTAACCTGCATCTTCTCCTGTACGGCGCTCGGTATATGTGAGCGCCCCAGGAGAGATGACATCACTTCCTCCTTCCTGGCAGGCAGGGGAAGCTCTCTCATTCGCCGGGAGCGATCGAGAGGGGGTGGCCGGAATCGAACGGCCGTCCCCTCATGCCGGATCGCTCCCGAAGGTAAAACGACCACCCACTGTAAAGAAGGGGGGTCCGATCGGACCCCCCAACTATACAAAGGCAATCACGTACATATACGTGATTCTGTAAATAATATAGTGGTCACAACAAAATAGTGAAGTGAAAACTAAAAGTGGCGCATATATATAAATGTGATATTAAACACAATCCTATAAATTGATGTATGAAAAAAATCAAGTGATTAAATCCTGAGAAAAAACATATATCATTAAAACAAAAATAGAAAAGAATCCCGTGTGTAAAGGTGATTTAAGTGATCCAAAAAGTTCATAAAAAGTGTCCAAAAGAAATCTTCTTCTCTTCCACCGCACCAAAAAGTGTTCAAGTGAAACCTCCCCCTTCAGATGCAACACTCACCGCAATAATATGCCTCACACTCTCGTGTTCGGCGTGTAAACCAAAACTGCACCTCTCAGGCAGTGAATCAATTCAGCTCAGTGATCTTCAAATCAGCTCCATATAGATATAGAAACAGAAAGTGCACAATAGTGTAATATTGCAAAAATTCAGTTTATTAAAAATCCCACTCCCTCAAACATTACACTCACATGGAAGCCAATAAAAACAAGCCAATTGCACATCAAACGAAGATCCAACAACGAAAACTTAAATTGCTTCAGCCAATGAACAATGGTCGCGGCGGACCCGAGATCAGTAGGGAAAAACAGTAAGTATGCACTCGCTACTTGCCCTCCCTGTTCGGACTCGCCCCTTCCCGATGCGGCTTGATGAGATACACGTCACACGGCACACTTCACACTCATTTGTAGATTCAGTAATTCGCCGTGTAGCCACGCCCCTATATATACGTGATTCTGCCTGTCGGTGCCATTCTGCTGACGTATATTTACAGTGGGCGGTCGTTAAGTGGTTAAAGTGGTGTTCCGGCCTAAATTACACTTTTTAAATAAAAATACCCCTAGAATACACAACCTTAATGTATTCTAGTAAAGTTAGTCTGTGAACTGAGGTCCGTTTTGTTAGGTTATTACAGCATATTGAAAGTTTATAAACTAGAAATAGAACGTGGCCATCTTATGTGTGGGCATCTGAAGCCAGACTGCATTACTTCCTGGATTTCATTACTGCAGATCTCGCACATGCTCAGTGCTACACAAGCAGTGTAATAGGTTTCAGGTCAGGTTTCCATAGCAACGGCAGTGTCAGAGGAAGTTGACACTTTTCTATGCAAACCTCTCCTCCCCTCCTCCCTGCAGGAAACAGTAAATATAGTGCATGTTCAAAAAATTATATATAATCTTGATGTGTGTGTATATATATATATATATACACACACATATACATACATATATACATACAAACACACACGCTACTTTTTTCTGTACAGTTTTTCATTTAAAAAAATACTAATCTCAGCAACCAAATTCATTTATGCATCTATATTGCATCTCCCCCAGCACAACGAATCGCATCAACCCCAGCACCACGAATCGCATCACCCCGGTACAACAAATCGCATCAACCCCAGTACAACAAATCGCATCACCCCAGTACAACGAATCGCATCAACCCCAGTACAACAAATCGCATCACCCCGGTACAATAAATCGCATCACCCCGGTACAACGAATCGCATCACCCCGGTACAACGAATCGCATCACCCCGGTAAAACGAATCGCATCACCCCGGTACAACAAATCGTATCAACCCCGGTACAACAAATCGCATCAACCCCAGTACAACAAATCGCATCAACCCCAGTACAACAAATCGCATAACCCAAGGAAAAACAAAACGCATCACCCCGGTACAACGAATCGCATCACCCCGGTACAATGAATCGCATCAACCCCAGTACAACAAATCGCATAACCCCAGTACAACAAATCGCATCACCCCAGTACAACAAATCGCATCACCCCAGTACAACGAATCGCATCACCCCAGTACAACGAATCGCATTAACCCCAGTACAACAAATCGCATCAACCCCGGTACAACAAATCGAATAACCCCAGTACAACGAAATGCATCACCCCGGTACAACAAATCGCATCAACCCCGGTGCAACGAATCGCATCACCCCAGTACAACGAATCGCATCAACCCCAGCACAACGAATCGCATCACCCTGGTACAAAAAATCACATCAACCCCAGTACAACAAATCGCATAAACCCAGTACAACAAATCACATCACCCCAGCACATCGAATCGCATGGGCCCACAGCACATTGCAACACCCCCAGCAAATCGAATCGCATGGCCCACAGCACATCGAATCGCATCACCCCCAGCACATTGAATCGTATGGCCCACAGAACATTGCATAACCCCCAGCACATCGAATCACATCACTCACAGCACATTGCAACATCACCATCACATCAAATCGCATGGCCCACAGAACATTGCATAACCCCCAGCACATCGAATCGCATGGGCCCACAGCACATTGCAACACCCCCAGCAAATCGAATCGCATGGCCCACAGCACATCGAATCGCATCACCCCCAGCACATCGAATCGCATGGCCCACTGAACATTGCATAACCCCCAGCACATCGAATCACATCACTCACAGCACATTGCAACATCACCATCACATCAAATCGCATGGCCCACAGAACATTGCATAACCCCCAGCACATCGAATCATATCTCTCACAGCACATTGCAACACCCCCAGCACATCGAATCGCATCACCCCAGCACATCGAATCGCATGGGCCCACAGCACATTGCAACACCCCCAGCACATCGAATCGCATGGCCCACAGCACATCGAATCGCATCACCCCCAGCACATCAAATCGCATCACCCCAGCACATCGAATCGCATCACCCTAGCACATCAAATTGCATGGCCCACAGAACATCGCATCACCCCAGCACATCGAATCGCATCACCCCAGCATATCGAATCGCATCACTCACAGCACATTGCAACACCACCATCACATCAAATCGCATGTAAAGTTCTTGAGCGGGGGGTGGGGGGGGGATGCACGGGACGGGTTCTTTTTTTTTATCACACTGTACCCTTGTTGGGGGCAGGGGGGGGGGATGTGCCGCCACGGGGGGGTTATTTTTTTTTTTACCTGTAAAGTTCTTGAGCGGGGGTGTGGGGGGTGCCGCGGGCCTTTTTTTCTCACAATGTAGAGTTCAGTTGTTGAGGGGGGGGGGGTGCTACTGCGGGACGTTTTTTTTTACTGTAGTGTTCAGTTGTTGAGGGGGGGGGGATGTGCTGCCGTGGGACGTTTTTTTTTTTTTTTTTTTTTACACAGTGTAGTGTTCAGTTGTTGAGCAGGGGGGGGGGGGGGGTGCTGCCGTGGGACGTTCAGTTGTTGAGGGGGGGAGGTGTGGAGGTGCTACCGCGGGACTTTTTTTTTTTTTACAAAATGTAGTGTTCAGTTGTTGAGTGGGGGGGGGGGGTGCCGTGGGACGTTTTTTTTTTTTTTACACAGTGTAGTGTTCAGTTGTTGAGCAGGGGGGGGGGGTGCTGCCGTGGGACGTTTTTTTTTTACACAATGTAGAGTTCAGTTGTTGAGGGGGGGGTTGGGGGGTGCTACAGTTGTTATGGGGGGGTGGGGGGGGTGCTGCCGCGGGACGTTTTTTTTTATACACAATGTAGTGTTCAGTTGTTGAGGGGGGGTGCTACCGCGGGACGTTTTTTTTTTTTTACATAATGTAGTGTTCAGTTGTTGAGCGGGGGGGGGGGGGTGCTACCGCGGGACGTTTTTTTTTTTTTACATAATGTAGTGTTCAGTTGTTGAGCGGGGGGGGTTCTGCCGCGGGATGTTTTTTTTTTTTTAACACTACACAGTTCCCCACCACAGCCCGCCCGCACCTGTTCTTCTGATTCTCGCAAGGAGGGGACAGCACGCCACACATCAGCTCGCTGCTACCCAGAAGAATGACAGACACATCAGGCGGACCAAGGGAGGGCGGGCCTTCATTACAATGGGAAGGAGATGCGAGGGCACAGGGCCTCCTGGGATTGATCTCCCAGGAGGCATAGCGGTCGATGGATGACGTGGGGAGACCTGTTGCGGCCGCGGCGCGAATTTAAAACAGACCCACATAAAACAGTGAGTTTTAAAAATAAATAAATATTATATGCCAATTAAGTCTTTAGGGGACATAAGTACATAGGATGCAAAGAACTTGTAAAAGAGGGTGGAACTCCACTTTAATGCAGGAAATGCATTAAAGTAAAAAAAAATCTAGCTTTAGAACCACTTTTTTTGGGGGGGGATACGGCACTGCGGTACCTTAACTGACTATTGCACAGCTGTGCAACACTGTACCTAAATAGAATTTATGTCCTTTTTCTCCCACAAAAAGAGCTTTCTTTTGGTGGTATTTGGTCACCACTGGGGTTTTTATTTTTTGCGCTATAAAAAAATACCAAAGTTTAAAAAAAAAAATAAAAAATATGATTTACTTTCTGCTATAAAACTTTTCCAATAAAAAATAAATAAAAAATCGAATTTCTTCATAAATTTAGGCCAATATGTATTCTGCTACATATTTTTGGTAACAAATATTGCAATAAGCGTTTATTGATTGGTTTGCTCAAAAGTTATATTATCTAGAAACTATGGGATAGTTTTAGGGACTTTTTTTACTAGCAATGGAGATTTTTAGCAGGACTGTGATATTTCAGCAGACAAATCTGACACTAAGTGACACTTTTTGGGGACCAGTGACACGAATACAGTGATAAGTGCTAAAAAAAATGCACTGACACTGTATAAATGACACTGGCAGGGTAGGGGTTAACATCAGGGGAAATCAAAGGGTTAAATGTGTTCCCTATGTGTGCTTTCTAACTGTAAAGGGGGGTGCTTTGACTAAAGGAAAACAGAGATCCATGTTTCTGCTTAGCAGAAACATGAGATCTCCATTTTCCTTTCTGTCAGAACAGCGGTCTGCCTTGTTTACATAGATAGACCGATGTTCTGCCTCTCTACAAACGATCGCCAGGTTCCCAGCAGCCATCACGGCCACCAGACCCACTGATTGGTTCCCTCTGTATCCAATCACAGTGGGAGCCAATTACGAGAAACAGGTACGTGATTTTGCGCTAAAGGGCCACCCTGCCACGGCATATGTATGCAGGGCGGTATCAAGCGGTTAAAGTGATATTAAAGTATTGTTTTTTTATTTATTTTTTGATAAACATGTTATACTTACCTGCACAGTGCAGTGGTTTTGCACAGAGCAGCACAGATCCTATTCTCAAGTCCCCCACCAGTACTCCCGACCCTCTGAGCAAACTCTGCAGGTCAGAATGGAGAAGGAGAAGGAGTATTCTTTTGAAGACAGGGAGATGCATAATTTGGACAGAGAAGACAATTGGTTCACAAGGGTTGTGAAAGAAGTCATCTATAACAAATTTGTAAGCCATCTCTAAACAAATATACCTATATATTGATACATCTTTACTCTAGATCAGGGGTCTCCAAACTTTTCAAACAAAGGGCCAGTTTATTGTTCTTCAGCCTTTAGGAGGGCCGGATTGTGGTCAGTAGGATAAGGAGTAGTGCCCCTATTAGTAGGAGTAATTGTATCTCATTATTTGTATCAGTGGAAGAAATAGTGCCCCCTTGTTGGAGTCAGTGGGAAGAATAGTGCTTCATATCAGTGGGAGGAATAAAGCCCTGAGGGCCAGATAAAGGCTAGCAAAGGGCCACATATGGCCCTCAGGCCGCAGTTTGGAGACCCCTGCTCTAATCAAGGGTCTGCAAAATTATTAAACAAAGGGCTGGTTTACTGTTTTGCAGGCTTTGGGGGGGGGCTGTGGCCATTGGGAGTAGAAATTGTCCTGGTGCCAGTGTGAATAAACAATGTATTTTTGGTATCAGGGGGTGGAATAGCGCCCAGTCGTTGGGTCAGTGGAAGCAATAGTGTCCCATAATTGGTGTTAGTGGGAGGAATAGTGTCCCATCTTTGGTGTCAATGGGAGGAATAGTGTCCCATCATTAGTGTCAGTGGGAGGAATAGTGTCCAATCCTTGGTGTCAGTGGGAGGAATAGTATCCCATCTGTGGTGTCAGTGGGAGGGATAGTGTGCCATCATTGGTGTCAGTGGGAGGGATAGTGTGCCATCATTGGTGTCAGTGGGAGGGATAGTGTGCCATCATTGGTGTCAGTGGGAGGAATAGTGTCCCATCATTGGTGTCAGTGGGAGGGATAGTGTCCCATCATTGGTGTCAGTGGGAGGGATAGTGTGCCATCATTGTTGCCAGTGGGAGGAATAGTGTCCCATCATTGGTGTCAGTGGGAGGGATAGTGTCCCATCATTGATGTCAGTGGGATGAATAGTGTCCCAGCTTTGGTATCAGTGGGAGGAATAACGTCCCATAATTGGTACCAGTGAGAGGAATAGTACCCCATCATTGGTGTCGGTGGGAGGAATTGTGCCCCACTTTTGGTATCAGTGGGAGGAATAATGCCTCATCATTGGTATCAGTGTGAGGAATAGTGCCCCATTATTGGTATTCGTGGGAAGAATAGTGCCCCATCATTGGTACCAGTGGGGGAATAGTGCCCCATTATTGGCATCATTGGGAGGAATAGTGCCCTGTCATTGGTATAATCAGGAGGAATAGTGCCACATCATTGGTATTAGTGGGGGGGTAGTGCCCCATCATTGGTATCAGTTGGAGGAATAGTGTCCAATCATTGGTGTCAGTGGGAGGAATAGTGCCGCATCACTGGTGTCAGTGGGAGGAATAGTGCCATATTGTTGGTGTCATTGGGTGTTGAGCCCCATCATTGGTGTTGGTTTGAAGAATAGTGCCCCATTGTTGGGTCAGTGGGAGAAAAAGTGCCCTGTTATTGATGTCACCATTAGAATAATTAGAAATCATGCCCATTGTTGGTGGAAGTGGAAGGAATTGTGTCTTCTTTCAATGGGAGAAAAAGTACCCCAAGGGCCAGATAGAGACAAGCAAAGGTCCGCAGTTTGGAGACCACTGCTCCAAGATCATAATAACATTGAAAACTTGGAATGGACTGGTATAGTAACCAAAAAGGCAGTTGGTTTCTATATTCAGTGTTTAACTAAGAGAGTCCAATCAAGTCCGCTGCACCTTTGAATTTATGTTAATTTAATAATAGGAAAAAATTGAAATTTGGGCTTATCAAAAACTCTTACTGATTGGTAAGTCGTTTACTTGAGATTCCATTTGAAACCATCAGTGTGCCATTTTAAATTTAATTTACATCAGTTAAATAATAATCATTTTAGCGTAGGGGACTGAGTCTATAGTTTCCTTTTAAAAGGGTAGAATTATGTCATCAGTATGTTTAAAGCGCAATCAAGACCATACAGTCTTCTGACACTTAACTTGTGGTAGATTTGATTACCTCATTTTAATCAGAAATAACATTCTGAATAGAATGGAGTGAACTATCCTAGTATCCAAATCAGAATGGGTTCTGATGCATCACATTCATATCTTTTGGAAAAGTTCTATAAAAAAAAAAAAAGGTAATAATATAATAAAATGTTCATGTCTCCTATTAACTATTATGGCCATGTAAACCACAAACCAGCATAGCACCATGTTTAAGCCAAATAGGCAAAATAACCAATCAACCAGAGGTATAAGTGTTTCCAAATATTTCTAAAACTCCAAAATGTCATTGTAAATGTTATACATACTGTACAACCACTAACCTTTACCTATAGCTCTATTTTAAAGTCTCTTTAACCACTTAGGGCCCGGAAGGATTTGCCCCCTTAATGACCAGGCCATTTTTTTGCGATACCGCACTGCGCTGATTTACCTGACAATTGCGACGTCGTCCGGCGCTGTACCCAAATAAAATTGATGTCCTTTTTTCCCCACAAATAGAGCTTTCTTTTGATGGTAGTTGATCACCTCTGCGGTTTTTATTGTCTGCGCTATAAACAAAAAAAGAGCGTCAATTTAAAAAAATATATATATATTTTTTACTTTTTGCTATAATACATATCGCAATTCTTTTTTGAAAAAACAAATTTTTTCATCAGTTTAGGCCAATATGTATTCTTCTACATAGTTCTAGAAAAAAATATTTGGCAGTTTTGGAACTTTAAATGAGGATAAACGGGGCCGTTCAGTCCCCTCCTCCATTCCTGAGTAGTAATTAAAAAAGAGAAGCATGGGGCGGGACTTTGCATGAAGCACACGGAAGCAGGATAGACATGTTGGATAAACACAAACTTTAATTGGTTCAAATTGTCATAGTTGCATTTAAGAATATTATGCATTTTGCTATAAATCAAAATTACTTTGGACAGAGAGGAAAGATCTAGGGTCTAGAAGACCCCAGTTTTTTTTTAAAAAGAGTACCTGTCACTACCTATTGCTATCATAGGGGATATTTACATTCCCTGAGATAATAATAAAAATGATAAAAAAAAAAAAAATATGGAAGGAACAATTTAAAAATAAAATAAATTATTATTTTTTTTTGCACAAAGTTGTCACTAAATGATATATTGCTCAAACATGCCATGGGCATATGTGGAATTACACCCCAAAATACATTTTGTTGCTTCTCCTGAGTACGGGGATACCACATGTGTGAGACTTTTTGGGAGCCTAGCCGCGTACGGGACCCCAAAATCCAAGCACCGCCTTCAGGCTTTCTAAGGGTGTAAATTTTTGATTTCACTTCTCACTGCCTATCATAGTTTCGGAGGCCATGGAATGCCCAGATGGCACAAAACCCCCCCAAATGACCCCATTTTGGAAAGTAGACACCCCAAGCTATTTGCTGAGAGGTATCGTGAGTATTTTGCAGATCTCACTTTTTGTCACAAAGTTTTGAAAAAAAAAAAAAAAAAAAATTCTTTCTTCATTTTCAAAAACAAAATGAGAGCTGTAAAATACTCACCATGCCTCTCAGCAAATAGCTATTTTAATATGGTTATTATCGCATGTATTTGTATATATATGGAGTCCTTGTTGGAACAAATAATCAATTTCTACTATATGCTATTAGGTTCTACCTCTCTGTCCAAAGTAATTTTGATTTATAGCAAAATGCATAATATTCCAAAATGCAACTATGACAATTTGAACCAATTAAAGTTTGTGTTTATCCAACATGTCTATCCTGCTTCCGTGTGCTTCATGCAAAGTCCCGCCCCATGCTTCTCTTTTTTAATTACTACTTTCATATCACTTCCCAACTAGGAACAACACACATCACGCATTTGCTCTCATCTATCTGTAACAGGTAATTTCCTCGCTCCCACTTCTTCATTTCTTGTTATCTTGGGTTATCGCTCCTCTCTTGTTCCACCTGCATCTTTCCTACACTTAAGCTATCACTTCACTTATTCATCTCAATATTTTTCCTTCTTCTTTCCTTCCATTTCTTTAAGCACCTTTCCACACAGCCTCACTCTCATTACCACACTTTAAAATCCCCTTTCTTTCTCTTTTCCCCCTTTTTACACTAGTTATTCATTGTGGTTTTATTTTTCCTTTTGTGTGTTTTTTTTACACTAGGTTCCCCTCGGTGGGGTTCCCTCCATCACATTCCGATTTGGCAATTCATACACCTTGACCCCTCTTGAGGTTGGTCGTCTGCGTTGGCCGCTGCCGCCCTACCATGCCCCCTCAGCTCCCGTCTGCGACTTTGTTGTTGGGTCTGAGACTTTCGTGGCCGTACCGCCACGGCGCGTCTGAATATGTAAGTCCTTGGGCTAAGTGCACACTCGGGGAAGTGACCACCCCTTGTCTGCACTTGTCCATCTTTTCCATTTTCTTCCCCACCTCTTCCTACTTTTAGATTATTGATATTCCCCTTTCTTTTCCTAGATGGTTCCCACGGTTTACTCCTGATGAGGGGCATAAAAGCCCTGAAACGCGTAGAGTTTACAACTGCCGCAAAGTGCACCTACCTGTTCAGATGTTACGAACGTTCCTATTATCAATTTATACCTAGCAATATTTGTCTAATGTTTTTTATGGCTATTTATCTATATATATATATATATATATATATATATATATATATATATATATATATCATATGCATTGTATTTTAATATGGTTATTATCGCATGTATCTGTATATATATGGAGTCCTTGTTGGAACAAATAATCAATTTCTACTATATGCTATTAGGTTCTACCTCTCTGTCCAAAGTAATTTTGATTTATAGCAAAATGCATAATATTCAAAAATGCAACTATGACAATTTGAACCAATTAAAGTTTGTGTTTATCCAACATGTCTATCCTGCTTCCGTGTGCTTCATGCAAAGTCCTGCCCCATGCTTCTCTTTTTTAAGTATTCTTCTACATGTTTCTAACTGTGGGGAGATGGGACTGCCTGGAGGAGAAGACTGATCACTGTTCCTAATCAGTAGGAACAGGAGATCTGTCTCTCCTCCCCTGACAGAACGGAGATCTGTCTGTTTACATTGACAGATCTCCATTCTGTCTCTGTCAAGAGCGATCACGGGGGCCGGCGGACATCGCGCCCACCAACCACGAGCATCGGCTTCTGCGTCGCGCCTCTGGTGCTTGCGTGCCCCCTAGAGCTCTTAAAGCGGCTACAGTTACGGCGATTCGCAGAGGGGAGCCAACCTGCCGCAGTCTAACTGCAGCGGCTGGTCCTTAAGTGGTTAGAAAAAACTAATAACCAGCATGATATGCTTACCTGCTCTGCGCAGCACTGTTTCACAGAGCAGCCCTGATCCTCCTCTTCTCAGGTAGGGACGTCCTGGCTCCTCCCTTCTGCTAAGTGTCCCCAGAACAAGCAGCTTGCAATGGGGCACCCAGGCAGGCTCACTTCCAAGCTGTAGAGCTGTGTGTCCATTCACACACATAGCCATGGCTCAGCCCTGATTGGCTCAGTGACTGTAATTGACAGCACCGGGAGCAGAGGCCCTGAAGAGCGTTCAACTGCGCCCCAGTAGTTCAATGAGAACTACAAGTCGACAGACACAGAGGCTGTTGGTATTTGTAGTTTTAGTTTTCACATTCACAGAACACTGTAAATGAATGATGCGGGAGGGCGGAGCCTCATCCAGCCACTTTTTTTTAGATTGTGACAGCCAGCAGAGGCAGAAAATCCCCCGCTCACTGTCAAAATTGGGGATTGGGGGGGTAGAGGCTGGTGCATCTGTAACATGATACATGTTACACTCTGAGTATGGGTGTAACATGTAACATGTTACAAAAGGTGAACTTTTTCTATAAATGATGACGTGCACTGCCGAAAAAAAAAAATATTTTCGTTTCATTATTTTTTTTGCTTTTTTTGGAAATTCGGAAATCCGGGAAATTCGAAAAATTTGTATTTTTACGTTTTTGTTTCATTAGTTTTTTTTTGCTTTTTTCGGAAATTCGGAAATTCCGAAGTTCTAAAGTTCGAAAATTCGGAACTTCGGAAATTCTAAACTTCGGAAATTCTAAACTTCGAAAATTCGGAACTTCGGAAATTCTAAACTTCGGAAATTCTAAACTTCGGAAATTCTAAACTTCGGAAATTCTAAACTTCGGAAATTCTAAACTTCGGAAATTCTAAACTTCGGAAATTCTAAACTTCGGAAATTCTAAACTTCGGAAATTCTAAACTTCGGAAATTCTAAACTTCGGAAATTCTAAACTTCGGAAATTCTAAACTTCGGAAATTCTAAACTTCGGAAATTCTAAACTTCGGAAATTCTAAACTTCGGAAATTCTAAACTTCGGAAATTCTAAACTTCGGAAATTCTAAACTTCGGAAATTCTAAACTTCGGAAATTCTAAACTTCGGAAATTCTAAACTTCGGAAATTCTAAACTTCGGAAATTCTAAACTTCGGAAATTCTAAACTTCGAAAATTCGGAAATTTCGGAATTAACTAATTTCTCAAAATTCTTTAAAAAACTAAATCGCAACTAAACTAATTGCACATGTCTAGTTGTAAATGATATAATTGTATATTAAGAATTGTCATGTGTGTACTATGTGTTTTTATGGTATCCAAGAATGTAAAGGAGAAAAGTAAAGGCCCAATATCATCAAGCCAGGGTGTTGTCTAGGTGCAAGCACCCTAATGCACCAGATGGCACTGTTCCATGGATGCAGGTCACTGAAATCTCTAGGTCCACTCCACAGGGCTTAACTGTCTGGGCCATTTTTTTATGTAGCCATGTGCTATGCCATGAGGGCCACTTTAAAGAAAATAAGGCAAAGATGAACTTCACAGCACTTCATACTCCCTATTGACTCTTTATGCCCTCCATCAATTGGTCAAAATCAGACTATGAGGAGGAGATACTATTAAGAAAAGGATTGTGGGAAGTGTAGTTTCACTATGTACTGGTGGCACTGCATTATAGTGGTGAGGAAACAACAGTTCCCAGCGAGCTATGCAGCATGACAGGAGGAGTGGAGGGAAGTTCAATGAACTACTTGGAGAGGTTTGAGACACTTGACGCCAGACTGAGGAAGAAAGCAGATATCCAGGCTAGAGTCTTGAGTCCTCAATGCACTTGCCTTAAGCATCAGCACCCCAGTGTTCCAGTATGGGTTTGCTGGCCTTCGGCATCTTCAGCAGTACAGTGTGTGTTTGTCTGCCTTCTTCTGCATCATCAATAGTACAGAACGGGTCCACTTGAGCTCAAGTCATTGATCCATGAGGGATCTCTTCACCATCAGCATCCACGGTTAAAGTGCAGGATTGGTTAGATGTTTGTCAACCCGTTTGTCACGTTCAGGGTCAGGCTCGAAGATCAGTTGCTATAGCAGTAGCGGAACTACTACTGACCAGCAGGATAGGTACACAAGCCTTCACCCTGGAGGATGACGCAGGCTCCCTGAGGTACAGAGTCCTAACAATTACTAACTGGTGTTCACCAGCGTTTCTGATGGTGGCAATGGATTTTGCTGCATGTTAGTATCAGGTCGTGGTCCTCAGGATTGCCCCACCAGGAGGTGAGCAAGCCAGGGTCCAGAAGTGGATAAGCAGGTAAGTATAAGACAGAAGCATAGTCAGTAAAACAAGCCAAAGGTCAGTAATGAGTAGTTGCAGGTTGGGAACAGGTGGAACTGTAGTCGAGGAACAAGCCAAGGGTCAATAACGAGTGGTAGCACAATATGGATGGCAGCAGAGAAGACGAGAGCATGATACTGGCTGAAGAGAGCACAAAAATATGGAAAACAGATAGTTCAGAGACATGGCTTAAATCAGGAAGTTCATGGGAGGAGCAAAGAGTTTAAGGTTCAGCAAAAGTCAAGGCACAAGGCAGGGTTGTCCTATGGATCAGACAGGGCCCTGTCCAGCATCTCATGTAGCTCAGCGAGTCATTGACAGACACAGCACATGTCCCAGGTTCTAGTCCTGACACTGGTACTTATGCTGTACAGCAGCTATTGAGACTTTAGCCCAACACAGCCTTATCCCCTTGGTCCCTAGGCATTGCCCTGCCTGCTTAGTCCACCACTGAACACTGCCATATTATACGTTTCCAGGATTAACCTATTATTCCACAACTACCTTTACCTACATAACGTGTTGCATTTTTGCTACTGTTTGAGTTCTCCTGCAAATTAATTCCACCAAACACCTCCTCAATAGTTTGTTTTCTTGAACTGAGAGCAGACTGAAGCCACCATGCATCACCACTTGTACACCACCAGACCTAGTATAGTATTATAGGTAGGTGTAAAAAATGTAAAAATTATATATTTAAAAAAACAATAAAAATACTGTATATGATATATACAGTGTGTGTGTGTGTGTATATATATATATATATATATATAAAGGGGGTTAAATAAAAGGCCTGCAGAACACCCACACAGCGCCAGATCAAACCCACAGACCTCTAAGCAGTACAAACAGAGATAAAAAAATGGTAAAAATATTTTCCAATATAAAACCACTGAGCAGCCGTTTAAAAATTTAAAAGAAAAATAAAACCAAGGTGTAAGAATAAAACAGTTCTATCTCTGTGATATTAAAATACACAAAACAGCACTTAAAAATCAATAATGATAGACTCGTGGAAAAACCACTGAATAAAGAAAGTCTTATGCCCCATACACACGATCGTTTTTCTTGCCATTTTTTTTCTTGCCGTTTTTCACGTCGTTTTTTTTTCATGTTTCCTCTCAAGCCTGTCTTGCGTACACACGATCATTTAAAAAAACGATCAAGCAAAGCGCAGTGACGTACGACGGCACTATAAAGGGGAAGTTCCGTTCGAATGGCGCCACCCTTCATGTTAGTAAAGTTTGTTGAGCGACGGTTCGCTCTTTTCAGTCTAGTGCTTTTCAGTCCGTGACTGCGTGACGAATGTGCTATCTCCATTACGAACGCTAGTTTTACCAGAACGAGCGCTCCTGTCTCATACTTGATTCTGAGCATGCGCGTTTTTTTTCACGTCGTTAAAGCATACACACTATCGTTTTTCACGTCGTTAAAAAAAACGACATGAAAAACGACGTGAAAAAAGAGAGCATGTTCGAAATTTTTAATGGCCGTTTTTCACGTCGTTAAAAATGCTCTGGAGCCTACACACGATCATTTTTAATGGCCATTTTTTTTAATGCCATTTTTAACGGCATGAAAAACGATCGTGTGTATGGGGCATTAGATGTAGTCAAGGTGATGTAAACAATCCAAAGTGCTGAATGGAGTCTTAGTAGTAATCCTAGCGTTCACCTTCCACCAGGGAGAAACAATAATCTCAATCCACCGCGTGATGCACTCTCCCCGAGGGGGTTAAACTCACCAGAAGATTAAAAAATCAGAGCCTTAAGCAGATACACCAGCCACTTTTCCACGGACCATCACCAGCAGGCAGGGACAGCAGGCACAGGAGCTCCACACAAGGTCATAAAAACAAGAAACAGCAATATAGTGTAATCCTGTTTAATATTCCCAAGTAGCCCATACACTGAAAGCCCCCTTAAACCTATCTACGTACATCAAATCACAAAAAATGAGCATAAAAGTGACTCCAGAGGGTGCAATCACCAGATCCAGCCATCCATGGAGAGCAGGGGAATCCTTGCAGACACCGCAGCAGCTTCCTAGTAGGAGAGCGGAGTGTGTGAAGCGCACAAGTCACTTCTGGGTTAGCGGAGATGTCATGGCTCTCAGGATCCAAACTTCCAAGATCCTCCCAATAGAGATCAGCGGAGGATGGAAGGATCTATCTATCCACCATTAGAACAATCAACCCCCATCAGAAATGACAGCAACAGGGGTAGAGGGAGATCTTCAAGGGGCTCTACACATCCTCAACAGTACACCTCCCACAATAACCAGTACCAAGTCCCTGTTCATAATATATATGACACACTTTGGCAGCATGAGGAAAGACAGCAATCCTCACGCCCTTTTTTAGGGAGAGGATGGCAGAAAAAAGGTCGGGGTTATCCCCCCGAAAGAGGAAGACCTCCAATGTACTCCCAGTCAACACAGGACCAGAGGGGCCCCCAGTGGAAAGAACCGCCATACTGGGAGAGGGAGCGAACACAATACTATGGCCCAAGGAGAGAAGAACAAGAGGATGCAGAGCGGGGAGAAGGCTCAAGAAAAAGGAGAGGGATGGAATAGGAGGAATTTTTAATCTAACAGATATACAGCTAAAGCACAAAGAAATCAACATTTTAAATCTAGGTCTTAAATGTGGCCTGAAGAAACCAGCAAATAAATTTGACATCTTCATAGATGTACACAGATATATGAGAAAGTTGAATATTAAAAAGTATTTTTTAAATAAAAACTCCCAACCGGTAACCAGTTTGTCTTCAGTATCCACTGATTACGCAACAAGTCTCTTTTTACCCCTCTTAATGTTGCTAATCAGCAAGTTGACGTTTTTAAAGGTCTGATTTTACGTGATTTGGAAGGTTTAGTTCCTTAAAAAAGACGTAAACCCACGATACATACAAGAGGGGATTGAATTACTGTAAAAACGAAAATACCTGGTAATAAGGCCTGCAGACAAATGTGGAGGAGTTGTTTTACTTACAAAGGAATTTTATCACAATCAATTGAATGAGATGCTCACAGATGATGAAACATATCTGAAACTGGAAAAGGACCCTACCACACAATATGAGCTTGACCTCAAAGTGCTGGTTGATTCAGGGTACTCGAAGAGTGTCCTTACGGACAAAGAAAGCAAATTCTTGATCCCAAGCAGTAGTAGAATACCAACAATATATACTCTGCCAAAGATTCACAAGAATTTAGAATGTCCTCCCGGAAGACCCATAGTTAATGGGATAGGGTCAATCTCAGCACGACTGGGACAATACCTTGATGTATTTCTACAGAAGAGTGTCATAATGACTAAGGCATACTTACGAGACACAAAAAATTTATTGCAACTTTTACAAGAAATCAATTTATCTGGAAGACCAGAAGTATACCTTGTAACGGCAGATGTGTCTTCTCTATACACCGTCATCCAGCATGACGACGCCCTATTAGCCTTAAATTGGGCATTATGTCAAAGAAATGATATCTCACATAACCAGAAAGTTTTTCTACGAAATGTCCTATACTTCTGTCTGGGCCACAACTATTTCTGGTACAATGGGAACTTCTATCTTCAAAAGCGAGGTGTTGCAATGGGCGCTAAGTTCGCCCCAAGTATTGCAAACCTTTTTATGGGTGAATGGGAGGACAAGACCATCTTTGCAAGAAAAAGGGACCAACTAATACTGTACAAAAGATACATTGATGACCTCCTGTTTATCTGGTCTGGGTCACTGACATCTTTACATATGTTTTTGCAGGAATTAAACAACAATACTAACAACATAAAACTAACCAGTGACATCAGTGATAAAAATATTAATTTTCTCGATGTGAACATTTTTCGGCAAGGGGATACACTAGAGACCTCTGTATATTTTACGTCTACAGATGCCAATAGCTATCTTCCAATACAAAGCGGTCATCACTAGGGATGAGCTTCGAGTTCGAGTCGAACTCATGTTCGACTCGAACATTGCCTGTTCGCCCGTTCGCCGAACAACGAACAATTTGGGGTGTTCGCGGCAAATTCGAAAAGTCTATGGGAGAAATCTAAAGTGCTAATTATAAAGGCTTATATGCAAGTTATTGTCATAAAAAGTGTTTGGGGACCCGGGTCCTGCCCCAGGGGACATGTATCAATGCAAAAAAAAGTTTTAAGAACGGCCGTTTTTTCAGGAGCAGTGATTTTAATAATGCTTAAAGTGAAACAATAAAAGTGAAATATTCCTTTAAATTTCGTACCTGGGGGTGTGTATGATATGCATGTAAAGTCACGCATGTTTCCCGTGCTTAGAACTGTCCCTGCACAAAGTGTCATTTTTGAAGGAAAAAAAGTCATTTAAAACTCACTCGCGGCTATTAATGAAATGTCGGCTTTTATCAATACATAGAAAAGTCATTGATAAAAAAAAAAAAAAAAAGCGTGGGGGTTCCCCCAAATTCAATTACCAGGACCTTCAGATCTGGCATGGATTTTAAGGGGAACTCCACCCCAAATAAAAAAAAAAATGGCGTGGAGTCCCCCCCAAAAATTCATACCAGACCCTTATCCGAGCACACAACCTGGCCGGCCGCGGGGGAAGAGGGGGGGATGAGAGAGCGGCCCCCCTCCCTCCTGAACCGTACCAGGCCACATGCCCTCAACATGGGGAGAATGACACCATGTTGATGGGGACAAGGGCCTCATCCCCACAACCCTTGCCCGGTGGTTGTGGGGGTCTGCGGGCGGGGGGCTTATCGGAATCTGGAAGACCCCTTTAACAAAGGGGACCCCCAGATCCCGCCCCCCCCCATGTGAATTGGTAAGGGGTACATTGTACCCCTACCATTTCACGAAGTAAGTGTAAAAAAATGTAAATAAAAACACAAACACCTTGGAAAAGTCCTTTATTAAAAAAACAAAAAAAAACAAAAACATTCCAGCGATGAAATCCAGTGTCCCGCGGCGATCCCGATGTCCAGCGCTGTCCGTCATTGGTTGTGCCTGAGCGGACCTGATGGGGAACTCCCTCCGCAGTGTTTTAAATGTATAGACCCGCCCCTTCTAAAGTTCCCCATCAGGTCCGCTCAGCGGACCAGATGCGGAACGCGAGAAGGGGTGGGTCTATTCATGTATTACACAGCGAACGAAGTTCCCCATCAGGTCGCCCCCTCGGTATGTCCGACCCCGCCTACGTCATTGGCCTGAGCGGGGAACTTCCTTCACTGTGTAATTTTAATTTACACAGTGAAGGAAGTTTCCCGCTCAGGCCAATGACGTAGGCGGGGTCTGACATACCGAGGGGGCGGACCTGATGGGGAACTTCTCTCACTTTGTAATACATGTATAGACCCGCCCCTTCTCAAGTTCCCCATCAGGTCCGCTCAGCCAATGACTAGGTGTAAGGCTGAGGACCTGATGCGGAACATAAGAAGGGGCGGGTCTATACATGTATTACACAGAGAACGAAGTTCCCCATCAGGTCCGCCCCCTCAGGCCAATGACGTAGGTGGGGTCGGACATACCGAGGGGGCAGACCTGATGGGGAACTTTGTTCGCTGTGTAATACATGAATAGACCCGCCGCTTCTCGTGTTCCGCATCTGGTCCGCTGAGCGGACCTGATAGGGAACTTTAGAAGGGGCGGGTCTATACATTTAAAACACTGCGGAGGAAGTTCCCCATCAGGTCCGCTCAGGCACAACCAATGACGGACCGCGCTGGACATCGGGATCGCCGCGGGACACTGGATTTCATCGCTGGAATGTTTGTTTGTTTTTTGTTTTTTTTTAATAAAGGACTTTTCCAAGGTGTTTGTGTGTTTTTATTTACATTTTTTGACACTTTCTTCGTGAAATGGTAGGGGTACAATGTACCCCTTACCAATTCACATAGGGGGGCGGGATCTGGGGGTCCCCTTTGTTAAAGGGGTCTTCCAGATTCCGATAAGCCCCCCGCCCGCAGACCCCCCACAACCACCGGGCAAGGGTTGTTGGGATGAGGCCCTTGTCCCCATCAACATGGGGACATCCTCCCCATGTTGAGGGCATGTGGCCTGGTACGGTTCAGGAGGGAGGGGGGGCCGCTCTCTCGTCCCCCCCTCTTCCCCTGCGGCCGGCCAGGTTGCGTGCTCGGATAAGGGTCTGGTATGGATTTTTGGGGGGACTCCACGCCATTTTTTTTAAAATTTGAGGTGAAGTTCCCCTTAAAATCCATGCCAGATCTGAAGGGCCTGGGATGGATATTTGGGGGGAACCGCACGCCATTTTTTTTTTAATTTGCGGTGGGGTTCCCCTTAATATCCATTCCAGACCTGAAGGGCCTGGTAATTGAATTTGGGGGAACCACCACGCTTTTTTTTTTATATCAATGACTTTTCTATGTATTGATAAAAGCCGACAATTCATTAATAGCCGCGAGTAAGTTTTTTAAATGACTTTTTTTTCCTTCAAAAATTACACTTTATGCAGGGACAGTTCTAAGCACGGGAAACATGCGCGACTTTACATGCATATCATACACACCCCCTAGGTACGAAATTTAAAGGAAAATTTCACTTTTATTTTTTCATTTTAAGCATTATTAAAATCACCGCTCCCGTAAAAACGTCTATTTTTTAAACCTTTTTTTGCATTGATACATGTCCCCTGGGGCAGGACCCGGGTCCCCAACCACTTTTTAGGACAATAAATTGCATATTAGCCTTTATAATTAGCACTTTAGATTTCGAACGTTCAAGTTCATTGTATTTAATAGGGTTCTAAAGTTCACATGAACATTCTGTCTGTTCGCAGGTTCTGGTGCGAACCGAACAGGGGGGTGTTCGGCTCATCCCTGGTCATCACCCAATGTGGTTACGAAATATCCCTAAAGGGCAACTAACAAGGATAAGAAGGAATTGCACAGAAGCTACAGTGATCAAGAAGAAGTTTGTGGAGAAAGGCCATGGGGAAGAGGCCCTGGATCGCATTATTGATAATATTGCTATTATTCCAAGAGAAGACCTCTTAAGTGAATCCACGCACCCCTCTCGCTCTAATAATCAAGAATGGAGTTTCATTTCTGGTTTCAACTCACAATATAAAGAGGTTGAGAAATTTTTCAGTGACCATTGGCATGTCCTACTTTTGGATAGGGTACTCAAGACTGTATTACCCAATAAACCGGGCTTTATTTATAGACGAGCACCCAGTTATGCAGATAAGATGGTCAAGAAAGTTATTGACCCCCCATGCTAACCCCCCTCCTTCTGGGACAAAGACGGCTTTTATGCCTGCAGGAAATGTCGAGCATGCAGGGAAGTAAGAAAACCTCTAAGAGCACTTGATAAATTCACATCCACTGCAAATAAGAAAGAATTCAGGATTAAAGAATTTATCACATGCAACACGTCTTATGTGGTATATGCTCTAAAATGCCCATGCGGGCTGATTTACATTGGCTGTACTAAGAGACTGCTGAGGATACGGATTGCCGAACACATAGCCAATATAAAAATTGGTTTCAAGGACCACAATGTGTCGTTGCATTTTAAAATCCACCACAATCAGGACCCGTCAGGATTGACTTTTTGGGGTATTGATTATTTAAAACCCTTTTGGAGAGGATCAAACCTAGTAAGAGAACTCTCCATACGGGAAACGCAGTGGATATTTTTAGTTGATACTCTTTTACCTAAAGGCTTAAACGTGGATCTTGACATTAACTGTTTTATTAGCGATTATTAATTCTATTAATATTTTTAGATATACCGATAGGTTTTTTCTAACAAGAAAATACTATAATATATTTTTAGATATTTTTATTCAGAAGCCAAATCTCCTCCGCTTCATTGTTCCTCCCACATTATTAATCTTTGAACATATTATAACATATGTGCTTTTTCTCCTTGATGGTCTTCGGAATTACTAGATCTTTTTTCAAATTTTGGTTAGTACTTGGATGGGAGACCGCCTGGGAATACCAGGTGCTGTAGATTATTATTATCATTTTCTCCCACCCGCTCATATCAATAATTTGCTAGATAAGAATATTGTGCAGATCATTTTCAGCAATGATGTGTTTAATGATGCCCATTCTCGGATACAGCTAAGTCTTATTTATTTTCTCCTTGTTGTTCTCAGTGCATATGTCCCACCTGAGTGTTTTTTAAATGGTTTTTAAGTGTACTATATTATGTATGTATTATATATGTACTTATTATATTATGGTGGTCCGAGCATGGATTTTAAAACCATTATTCAGATGTGATGTATTAATGTTAGCGATGCAACAGGCTATGTGATTGCTGTGTGTTTTCATACATATCTTGTTTGTCTCTGTTTTATTGCATTGACCCTTCAGCGTCCAATCAGATGGCAGTGACTAGCCCCTGTCACTTGTTGCCATGCACGCTGATTGGTTAACACAGAGAGACATTCTGATTTATTGCCTGCGGGGATGCTGGGGGAGTACGCTCTCTATTGAAGTCGTTTGACGAAACGCTGCGTCAAAAAAAAGAGCGTGACCCACGACATCCCGCTAACCCGGAAGTGACGTGTGCGTTTCACACACTCCGCTCTCCTACTATGAAGCTGCTGCGGTGTCTGAAAGGATTCCCCTGCTCTCCATAGATCTGGTGATAGCACCTTCTGGGGTCACTTTTATGCTCATTTTTTTGTGATTTGATGTACGTAGATAGGTTTAAGGGGGCTTTCAGTGTATGGGCTACTTAGGAATATTAAACAGGATTACACTATATTGCTGTTTCTTGTTTTTATGACCTTGTGTGGAGCTCCTGTGCCTGCTGTCCCTGCCTGCTGGTGATGGTCTGTGGAAAAGTGGCTGGTGTATCTGCTTAAGGCTCTGATTTTTTCTATCTTCTGGTGAGTTTAACTCCCTCGGGGAGAGTGCATCACGCGGTGGATTGAGATTATTGTTTCTCCCTGGTGGAAGGTGCACGCTAGGATTACTACTAAGACACCATTCAGCACTTTGGATTGCTTACATCACCTTGACTACATCTAAGACTTTCTTTATTCAGTGGTTTTTCTACGAGTCTATCATTATTGATTTTTAAGCACTGTTTTGTGTATTTTAATATCACAGAGACTGAACTGTTTTATTCTTATACCGTTGTTATATATATATATATATATATATATATATATATATATATATATATATATATACTGTATACAACCCATTCAGTTTAAAATAGAATAGAAAGGCAAAACATTTGTGTTTATATATAACAAAAATGTGGACACCCTAGAATTGGGCGACCCTCTTGAATACTTGATGTCGAACTGCTGGGCTGCTCTGTGCCTAGTATGCTTTCAGAACCTGCATTTAGTGAAGCATTTTTTTTGTGAAAAAAAAAAACGTCTGCCTGTCTCCAGGCAGCTCACCTTTTATAAACATGAACCAGTTCTGGATCAGTGATGAGTTCCAAACCCTTGTAGCTGAAATTATTTATTAAAATTTTTATTTGAATCTGGATCCTAAAATATTATTATACTATACAGCATTACAATTGTTTACCATCACTGCTGGCCTGCCATCATTACCATCTCCTACTGCTGGCCTGCCATACATTAACATCTCTTGCCACCATTGCTATTTTCTGCCAGTGCTTCAGGTCTAATAGCATTATCATTAGAATGTGCTTGATGCAGACTAAAATATGCTTTTTGTCTCCAACTTTGCAGCCTAATAGTGTAGACTTTTCATTTTTTTCCCTTAACCACTTCATTACCCAAGGATAGTTATATGACGTCCGCAGGTGGGATCTCCCATCCTGGGTGGGTGTCATATGACGTCCTCAGCTTCCCGGCGGTATAGGGGGCGCGCACGCGCTGCCGTGTCACTCAGAAGCCGATGCGTGTGTACGGAGGCCGCAATGTCCGCTGGGCACCCACGATTGCTTGTCACAGAGCAGGAACATGGATCTGTGTGTGTAAACAGAGGAGAGACAGATCGTGAGTTCCTAGTATATGGGAACACCGATCGGTCTACTCCCCAAGTCAGTCCCATCCCCCCACAGTTAGAATCACTCCCCAGGTAACACAGTTAACCCCTTGATCGCCCCTAGTGTTAACTCCTTCCCTGCCAGTGACATTTATATAGTAATCAGTGCATATTTATAGCACTGATCGTTGTATAAATGTCAATGATCCCAAAATAATGTCAAAAGTGTCCGATGTGTCCGCCACAATGTCACAGTCATGATAAAAATCACAGATCACCGCCATTACTAATAATATATTTTACTCTTTCGTCCATGGACCGACACAGCTTCTCTATTGACAAAGTGGGTATTATCCGTTAATTAGGAGTGACTAGGCAGAAAAACTTGTAAAAAGTGTTGCATCACACCTTCTACAGTACCGCCCAGGGGGCGGACCCTCTCGGTATACCCTCTCAGTCTGCACATCGCAGATCAGTTTTTTCTGTCTAGCAAGGAGTAGGACATGGCTCCCTTCGGGCTCATTGGTCCGGGGAAAAAAGATATATATATTTTTTATTTTTTTTGCTACATTTGTTGTTTCCTGCGATCTTCGATCAACTGCCGACTGGGTGACAGGCTGGATCCTCTATCCTTGTAGTCTCCCCAGTTTCGGCCATCGAGCGTGTGCCGACCCTAGCTACGCGCTGGGTTTTCCACGACATGCCCGTCGCTCCACGGGTGGCCGGTGAGCCTACGCTCCAGGGCCTGCATCGGACCGCTCAGCTTCGGCTGACCTTACGGCCGAGTCGCAGCAGCCTGGCCGGTGAGCTTACGCTCCAAGGCTTGCATCGGACCGCTCAGCTTCGGCTGACCTTACGGCCGAGTCGCAGCAGCCTGTCCGGTGAGCGTCATGCTCCAGGGCATACATATGATCGTCCCTTCTGGGTCCAATCACAGCATGCCTGGCCAACAGTCACCTTCCGTGCGCGGACGATGATCTGTTTGGAATGTCTTCCAGCAGAATACATGCAGGATAGGTAAGTAAAACTCCCCTGCCTCGGCTGGGTGATTTAGCTGGACATTCCTGGAGAGATCAAGTAAGTGGTTGTGGCCCCTTTCTTCCCTCTCTCCCTGCCTTTCCCTCCTCCCTGGGCTTCTAGCTAAAGGTTGCTGGGTGCTGGGGGTCACCTAGGGGGTCCCACTGGAGCGGGGCTGGCTGTAACTAACATTTAAAAGAAATGTCATTTTTGCTTACCTGTGTTTCTGTGTCTCCATGCTGTCGGCGGCCATTTTGAGGTGGTCCATGCCAAGTTTGGCCTCTTGTAACTGCCTGGCGGCCATCTTCCTGTAGTTCGGCCACACCCACTGGCCCCTATCAGGTGATCGGCGGCCATGTTTGTCCACCCTGTATGCAGATATTGCCGTTCGGCGGCCATCTTTTTTGTGGGCTATGGCTGCCTGACCTCTATCTTCTGTCGGCGGCCATTTTCTTAGAGCCCACATTATCTTCCATACAGACGGTTTTGGCAACCATTTTGCGAGAGCCTCCGGCCTCTAGGGTGCATTACACTGGCGCGAAAATTCACACAGGAAGTGCTGATAAAAGAAGCAGACTGACACAGCAGCAAGGGGACAGCATCATAGGCGCAGCATAGCAGTACCTATCCAGGGTGGTGAGTCCTCTGGGTAACCCAGCATCTCTGCAGCGCAGGAGGGTGGCCTATTGATATCTTGCCTGGAGCCCTGTGAGTGTCAGCGTGTGGTCAGCATGGCATCTGAGCCAGATGTCTTCTCCCCTGAAACACCAGATTTAGCAGCTGGTGTCCCTGAGGTGTCTATGGACGCTATGTCGGCAATCCTAGAGGCGTTTGCTGCCAGGGTGGAAGCAGCACACGGGAATACAGGGGGTAATAAACGCCCCCGTCCCCTGCAATCTTCTGGGGATATTTCTGATGCAGAACCAGGTCCAGCTACGGCTCATGGCCCAGATTCTGATGCATCAGAGACTGCAGACCGTGACCGATCGGACAGTGAGGAGGACTCCAAGTCCAGGTCAGTACGCGAGACGGCTTTGGTATCTGACCTTATTACTGCAGTGCGGGATACGCTAAAGTTGGAAAGGACTGAAGAAGTAGCAGATACTCCAGTCCCCTTTGGGTTTCGTAAACCTGCCCGCACTGCTAAGGTGTTCCCTTGTGTGTCTTATTTTGACAAACTCTTATACAAGGAATGGGAGAACCCACTGAGGGTCTTTACAGCCCCAAAGAGGTTTGCAGTACGGTACCCCTTTGAGGAGAGTTTTCTGAAGATATGGACCTCTCCCCCTATAGTGGACCCTTCGGTGTCCAGACTTAATAGAGCCACCACTATTCCAGTAGAAGGGGCTCCTGTTTTCAAGGACCCTGTGGATAAGAAGGCTGAAGCACTCGCTCGCTACCTATACTCAGTGGTAGGCTCAGCAGTACGCCCGGCATTGGCGGGGGCCCTAGTGTCTCAGACACTTACTGAATGGGCAAAATTGCTACTCCAGGGGTTAAAGGAGCGAGATGCTCCTCCTAATGAGATAACTTTGGCCGACCAGTTGGTCCAGGGCCTTAAGTTTGTCTGCGAGTCAGACATGGATACTATTCCCCTGCTGTCAAGAGCTTCGGTTTATGCAGTAGCAATACGCCGCCTGATCTGGCTAAAGGGCTGGTCTGCGGACCAGACTTCCAAGAAAGCCCTATTGGATCTGCCTTTTAAGGGCGACAGACTTTTTGGGGCTTCTCTGGATGACATCATCAAGGATGCTACAGGAGGTAAAAGCACTTTGCTTCCCCAAACTAGCAAGGGTAGGGGACCACGCCAAGGGCAAGGCCCCTCCTTTACTGCACGTAAGCGTTTTTTTCGCCCTCTTAAGGCGACAGGCAAAAGACCCCAGGCCGATAAAGCGCCTGCCCAAGGACAAAAGCGTCCTTGGTCCCGCAGACCCAACAAGCCTGTGGACAAATCTGCGTCCACATGAAGGTCCGCCCCCACCCAGCTCTCGGGTGGGGGGACGTCTTCGCAAATTCGCGACTCAGTGGACTGCTCTAGTCTCCGACAGGTGGGTTTGCGAAGTAATCTCCTCAGGCTACAAGATAGAATTTCTCTCTTGTCCACCAGACAGATTCATCACCTCCAATCTCCAGCTACTACCGACCCGTCGGGAGGCCCTGTATGGGGCGGTCCAGGGTCTACTGGAACGCGGGGTAGTTATTCCAGTTCCAGAACAGGAACGGGGTCAGGGTTTTTACTCAAATCTGTTCATTGTGCCAAAGAAGGAGGGGGTTCGTCCAATCTTGGATCTCAGAGCCCTCAATTGCTTTGTGAAGGTACAAAGATTTCGGATGGAGTCGGTTCGATCCGTAGTCACGGCTCTCCATCCGGGGGACTTTCTGGCCTCCTTGGACATCAAGGACGCATACCTGCATGTCCCCATATACTCCAGACACCAGAGGTTTCTGCGATTTGCTATCGGGAAGAACCACTACCAGTTTGTGGCCCTCCCGTTTGGCCTTGCCTCAGCACCCAGGACGTTCACCAAGGTGCTCGCTCCGATTCTGGCACTTCTAAGACAGCGGGGTATCGCTATCACAGGTTACTTGGACGACCTTCTGCTGAAGGGCCCTTCAAGCTCAGAATTAGAGGTAAGCGTGTCCATTACCTGTCAGACTCTTCGAGACTGTGGTTGGATACTAAACACGCAAAAGTCAGTATTGGTGCCCACTCAACGCCTAGTGTACCTGGGGTTGATTCTGGATTCCTCAGAGGCAAAGGTATTCCTCCCTGTGGAGAAGTTGCAGACCCTCCGGGCTGCAGTACGGCAGCTGACTTCCAGGAATTGGTCGTCACTCCGTTTTTGCATGCGAGTGTTGGGCCTCATGGTAGCCTCCTTCGAGGCGGTCCCATATGCTCAATACCACACTCGAGTGTTACAGAGGGAAGTTCTGTCCAGATGGAACAGATGCCCTTCATCTCTGGATTATCAAATCCGAGTGAGCCACCTAGTCAGGAGATCCCTGGTATGGTGGCTGACAGCACCGGCTCTAATGGCCGGGAAGTCATTTCTTCCGGTTTACTGGATAGTGATCACGACGGACGCCAGCCTTACAGGTTGGGGGGGAGTCTGGGGTGTCCAGTCGGCGCAAGGTCGCTGGACCCCAGAGGAAGCCCTCCTGCCGATCAATGTCCTGGAGATCCGGGCGATCAAGCTGTGCCTCTTCAAATGGTCTCAGAGACTGCAAGGGCGTCCAGTCAGGATCCAGTCAGACAACGCCACAGCAGTGGCATATGTCAATCATCAAGGAGGAACAAGAAGCTCAGCTGCAGCATCGGAGATCGCTCGCATCCTGAAGTGGGCAGAGAGGAGCGTACCGGCACTGTCGGCCGTGTACATTCCGGGTGTGGAAAACTGGCAGGCGGACTACCTGAGCCGCCAGATGCTGGACCAGGGAGAATGGTCCTTACACCCGGAGGTGTTCCAACTCCTCTGCCAAAGATGGGGCACACCAGACGTAGATCTTCTGGCTTCCCGACTCAATCGGAAGGTATTGAGGTTTGTGGCCCGGTCAAGAGACCCATGGGCAGACGCAACGGACGCGTTGGTAGCATCGTGGGGCCAGTATCGGCTAATCTATGCCTTCCCTCCCTTAAGGCTTCTTCCTCTTCTGCTCCGCAGAGTGGAGGCAGAGGGAATTCCAATGATCCTAATCGCTCCAGATTGGCCTCAGTGTCCTTGGTACGCCGATCTAGTACGTCTGGTAGCAGACGTCCCCTGGCGCCTACCACTACGGAAGGACCTGCTGTCGCAAGGTCCCATATTCCATCCTGCTTTACAGTCATTGGCTTTAACAGCATGGCTGTTGAGAACCAGGTACTGAGAGACCGGGGCCTGTCAGACTCAGTAATTTCTACTATGAGAAGTGCTCGGAAACCGTCCTCTAGGAAGGTCTATCACCGCACTTGGAGGGCCTACATCTCCATGTGTGAGGAAATGAAATGGCATCCGCGTACCTATTTGGTTTCCAGAATCCTGCTGTTTTTACAGCATGGGGTAGACCAAAGGCTTGCCCTAAGTACGATTAAGGGACAGATATCTGCCCTGGCTGTCTTTTTTCAGCGACCCCTGGCGACTCACTCTCTCGTGAGTACATTTGTGCAGGGGGTTCGACATGTGGCCCCTCCGGTCCGCCCCCCGTTACCTCCGTGGGACTTGAACCTGGTCCTCTCGGTGCTTCAGAAGGCACCGTTTGAGAATATTAGAGATATTCCCCTGTTGACACTTTCTCAGAAGGTGGTCTTTTTGGTGGCTGTTACGTCAGTTAGACGAGTCTCTGAGCTGGCAGCCTTGTCCTGCAAGGCTCCCTATTTGATTTTCCACAAGGATAAGGTGGTGCTGCGGCCGCAGCCTTCCTTTCTTCCGAAGGTCGTTTCGGCTTTTCATCTCAACGAAGACATTGTACTTCCATCCTTGTGTCCTCAGCCGTCGAATCCTAAGGAGTCGGCGTTGCATTCCTTGGACGTTGTCCGAGCTTTGAGAGTATACATATCTGCTACTTCCCTGTTCCGGAAGTCAGACTCACTGTTTGTTTCGGTGGCTGGTCCCAAGAAGGGCCAAGCAGTCTCATCGGCCACCATCTCTAGGTGGATCCGACAGATAGTAATCCAGGCTTACGCCTTAAAGGGTCAGGCGCCCCCCTTTCCTGTCACGGCGCATTCGACCAGGGCAATAGGTGCCTCTTGGGCTTTCCGACATCAAGCGTCTGTTTCCCAACTATGTAAAGCGGCGACTTGGTCGTCCGCTCACACTTTCACAAAATTCTACAAAGTTGATGTAGGTGCATCTTCGGATGCCTCTTTCGGCCGCAAGGTTTTGCAGGCGGCTGTTTAGAGTTGCAACTCCTCCGTTGGAGGAGTGCTGTTTTGTGTTTTGGGGTGAAGTTTGTTTTTATGCTGTTACCACCCCTCGTTTTTTCTCTGACACTGCTTTGGGACGTCCCACTTTGTCAATAGAGAAGCTGTGTCGGTCCATGGACGAAAGAGTAAATAGGATTTTTTACTCACCGTAAAATCCTTTTCTCTGAGTCCATGGACCGACACAGCACCCACCCCTCCTTTTAAGTTTGTACTGCTTTTTGACGAACTGATCTGCGATGTGCAGACTGAGAGGGTATACCCAGAGGGTCCGCCCCCTGGGCGGTACTGTAGAAGGTGTGATGCAACACTTTTTACAAGTTTTTCTGCCTAGTCACTCCTAATTAACGGATAATACCCACTTTGTCAATAGAGAAGCTGTGTCGGTCCATGGACTCAGAGAAAAGGATTTTACGGTGAGTAAAAAATCCTATTTTTTTAAAAATCCATAAATCTTTTCCCTATTTTGTAGGCGCTATAACTTTAGCGCAAACCAATCAATACACGCTTATTTTATTTTACCAAAAATATGTAGAAGGATACATATTGGCCTAAACTGAGGAAAAAGAAAATTGGGATATTTATTGTAACAAAAAGTAAAAAATATTGTGTTTTTCTCAAACTTGTTGCTCTTTTTGTGTTTATAGCGCAAAAAATAAAAACCGCAGAGGTGATCAGATACCACCAAATGAAAGCTCTATTTGTGGGGAAAAAAATTATAACAATTTCATTTGGGTACAGTGTTGCATGACTGCGCAATTGTCATTCAAAATGTTCAGTGCTGAAAGATGAAAATTGGCCTGGGCAGGAAAGGGGTGAAAATGCCCTGTATTGAAATTGTTTAAGTAATTGTGACCCCTCACCTTGTAAAAACAACCCATTCAGTTTAAAATAGAAATGGAAGGCAAAACATTTGTGTATAGATATAACAAAAATTATACAGTAAACACCCTTTTCCCTTTTTTCCCTATTCCCTTTAAAATTCCCTATTCCCTTTAAAATTATACAGTAAACACCCTTTTCCCTTTTTCACATATTCTTTGTTCTCACCTACATAAGAGCTGGGTGAAGGAGAAGATGCAGCACACCGAACTTCCCAGTGAAAGGCTGTGAGGGGGGGTTCATGACAAGTCTGATCATTGGAGGAGAGCTAGCTGAGTTCTCAGCATAGGTAGAGAACTGATCACGCTGTGCTCTCCTGCTTAGGGTGGTCAGTTTGTTTTTAATTCAAACATATTTTTATTACCATTTTCCAAATACAAAGGAAAGCAATAAACATCAAGTAGCAGTATTCAATATTATCCATTGTCATAATCAATAGTTCAGTCAAGCGATAATGAACTAAATGATAATGAAGAATAAAGGTGAGGAGGGAAAAAGGGGATGAGATTCCAACAGTTAAATTGTTACCCATAGTAAGCTCCTGCCAAGTAATACACTTTAGGTAGGAGTTGAAGGCTACAATCACCTCAGCCCCCCAAATGGGTGAAAACGGTGCCAGGGTTTTGGCCAATGACCTCAACAGGGTGATTGTTTTTTTTTTGGCAGTAGAATTTTTAATGTGGTTCAAGTATAACAATCGTACAGGTAAAACCCCTCTCATTAAACAGGTGCTCAACCGTCAGTATTAACAACTTGTATACCGCCTTTGGTATAGGTCCAGGTTTTTTAACCTGGCTAAAATTACTATATAAAGATCCAAAGGTGAGGTTGAGAATCAATGACACTATGTCACCAGCTTTCTCATTATCCCGGGGGACTAGACAGGGCTGCCCTCTATCCCCACTGCTGTTTGCGTTGGCAGTGGAACCATTGGCCGCTGCAGTCAGACAGTCTGCCGGGATAGAGGGATTTTGACGTGCAGGAAGAGAGGACAAGATAGCTCTATATGCAGACGATACCCTAATTTTTCTGAGTGACCCCACAAAATCTTTAGAAGAACTCATGTCGCTGCATTTTGTCAGCTTTCTGGGTTTCGTATCAATTGGGAAAAATCAATATTGATGCCGCTACACAATGCGAATATCCCCTTACCAAACTGTGCAAAACAAATTCAAATAAAACATAAAATTAAGTATTTAGGGATTGAGGTAACGTGAAAAGTGGGGGACTATGTGGATCTGAACCTCAGGCCTTTATTGCTTAGGTTTAAAGATAAATGTCGGAGCTGGTGCAAACTCCCATTAACTGTGATTGGCAGAGCCAATCTTATAAAAATTATCTGGGCCCCACAACTATTGTACATTTTTCATAACTGTCCAATGTGGATAGCTACGTTCTGGTTCAGAGGGATAGAATCTCTTTTTCGTGAACTCATCTGGAGGAAAAAATATTCACGTATTAAATTAACAACTTTAATGCTAGCCAAAGATGAGGGGGGACTTGCTATCCCACAACCTAAAAATGATTTTTTAGCCTCACAAATACAGCAATTCTATGGCTGGACAGAGGCAAAGGAGACTGATCCCATACAGGGATTATTACTTCCGTTGGGCAAGGGACATTCATTGATGTCCCTACTAGAGACAAAAAAAAATCAAAAAGATAAGAAATTCACGACAGGTGAATTTTTTCTTTTTTATAATTGTATTTTAATTAGGGCTGTGGAAATTAACTATTAATTCCTTGATTAATCGATTAATTGTTTTGATCGATCAAAATTCTTTTGATCGATCATAATTCTTTGGGCTTGCCGTGTCCATCTGAAGGGCTCCTTTGATGTGCCTTCATATCTGCATGCCGGCGGGACCTTACTATCTGCCACACGCAATGGCTGTTACACTTCCCTCTATCTCTTCCCTCTATCAACCTGGGATTCTACAGCCATCCACTGGGAGTTGTGATAGTTCCCTTCACGGGACATCTACATGCCGGTGGACTGATGTTAACCCCTCCTCATCTGGATTCAGCAGTGGTATCATTGTACACATTTTTATACCAGTATCATACTTAGCTACAGGTTTTTATGACTGCTTTTGCAACCGTTTGGTATTACTCGCACCATTTTTACAGTTTATGTAGCTACATCGATGTTATCTCCAGTGCAATATTTATTTTGTTACCTACTTGAAGACTATAAAAGTTTTAATGCTATTCCCATCGAGCGCTGCCTTTGTGTGTTTTTTTGTATCCTGCTATCGATTTTTCCAGTGGTTGGTAGCTGCACTGGGAATCGGCCTGCAAGGAGATCAGCTAAAAGTAGTTGGATCTATGTGCTTTATAATTAATCGAAATTAGTCGATTAATCGATTAAAAAAGAAATCGATTAATCGAACACGAAAATTTTAATCAGTAACAGCCCTAATTTTTATTGAAAAATTTTCAGAAAAAATACATATAAAACAGTAATTTGAAATATAAAATAAAGAAATAGCAATCATTAGAAAAGTACAGAACAATGGTATTGAAACATAAAATAAGCGAAAATAATAAAAAAAAAAAAAAAAAATATATATATATATATATATATATATAGAAATCAAACCAATAAAAATCTGAAAAAGTTGATCATCAAGCAGGGAGTGCTACCGTACATTGAGAGGCTACGTCCATGAGCAAAAGAAAATTTAAAAAAGGGGAATGGGTAGGTATCAGAAGGTGGAGATATAGAGATATTATAGAAATTAAAGGAAGGGGGGTGGCTAAGAGGGGCTTGTAAAACCATATCAAAATCCGCCTAGGAACCCAGGGAAAGGAAACTTGCACAAATTAAATCCGAACAATTGTGGGATGTTTAGTAGTACTATCATTGGGAAGAACCATGTGTGCAGCGATCCCATGAGTCCCATATCTTTATCAAATCAATAGCATCCTCTATCGTAGCTGTCATATGCTCCATTCTGCAAATATCATTAATGGCTTGTATGAGCTGGGTCTGAGTTGGGGGAGAGGTGGACAACCAACATGCAGGAATAACTCTCTTCGCTGCTAATAAGACAAAGGAAGCTAGTTTATTTGAGGTCTTTCCCAGTCCAGGGATTGGAGGCCCAGAAGGAGATGTACCGGATCTAGCAGGATGGGAGTATCTAGAATCTGTTGAAGTAAGGACACCACCATGGACCAGAAGGGAACAATCAGGTCACATTGCCAGAAAATATGATAATGGGTGCCCCTGAGCTTCCCACATCTCCAACAAAGAGGAGAGAGGGAAGGATCGTAGCGGTGTATATTCTCTGGAGTCCTATTCCAAAATAATAATACCTTAAATGCTGTCTCTCTGTGTGCCACGCAACAGGATATTTTGGAAGTTGAGGTCCAGATTTTAGCCCATTGGGGGGGTGAAATTTGTTGTTGTGTGAGATGCGACCATTTACTCATGTATGAGTGGGGTACTGTTTGAAAGTGGGAGATTCTCTTGCAGGAGCCGGTATATAGCTGAAATTAATTGTGTTTGGTAAGGTCCCTGAGAGCAAAAAACTTCAAAATGCATAGTTTTGGGTAGAGTGAGTGCAGGCGATAATGTAGCTAAATAATGGGTAATTTGGAGATATGAGAATAACAAGTGGCTTGGGATTTGGCTTATGGATTGAAGGTCTTGAAAGGAACGGAGCATGCGGGAGACAGGGTGGACAAGGTGTCAGAGTTGGAACAAGCCCGCCTTAGCCCATGGAAACATCTGAGAGTGAGAAAGACTGTCAGGAAGTAGGGGTTAAAGAGTATGTTAGAAAGAGGGGGGCAGGCGGATGTAAGAGAAAATTAGGTACGACAGGATTTCCAAATCCTGAGTGAGAACTGCATAGGGCCCAGATAGAGGTCATGGAGCTTGGGATCCGAGAATAATGCAGGAGACCATACAAGGGAGCATGGGTGTGTCGGAAAGAGAGAGCCCATCTCAATCTCCATCTAACGATTTGGGGGCCTCAAACTAGACCAGGATACCACCGCACGGAGGTGGGCAGCCAAGTAATACTTGTGGATATCCGGGGCTCCCATACCTCCCTGACCTCTGGGGGAAAAAATTACCAAACTGGCCACTCTATGTGCCCCGTCTTTCCATATAAAATTAAGAAACCACCTCTTAAGAAGTTTCAATTGAGCCATGGGGATAGAGACAGGTAGTGTTTCGAAAAAATACAATAATTTTGGCATCACAGACATCTTTAACACATTGATCCTGCCTATCCAAGATAGCGGAAGGGGATTCCTATTAGTTAGCATGGCTTTGACAGATTTGAACAGGGGCACATAGTTGGCTGAGTAAAGGGTGGAATAAGCCGAGGTAAGTTGAACCCCTAAATATTTGAGGGATGAGGTGCACCAGCGGTAGGGGTAGGAGTTCTTAAGCGAGAGGAAATTTGCATGAGGAAGGTATAGGGGCAGGGCTTCTGTTTTCGCTGCGTTAATTTTGTATCCCGAGAGGGAACTAAATTGGGATAATATAGCGTGTAGGGAAGGAAGTGAGGCATGGAGTTTGGTGAGGGTCAAAAGCACATCATCCGCAAACAGGGACAATTTATATTCCCTTTGTCACATAGGGACCCCACGGATATCTGGGTGTGATCTTATGGCCTTTGCCAAGGGCTCCAGGCAGAGGATGAACAAGAGGGGAGAAAGGGGGCATCCCTGTCTAGTACCATTTGACATGGGGAACGATCTGGAGGTGAAGGATGACATTTGGACCTGAGATGAGGGATTAGAGTAACGGGAACGTAAAGCTGTAAGAAAAGGACACCGCAAACCAAATTTAGTGAGAGCAGCGAAAATGTAGGGCCAGCTATGTCTATCAAGCTCCTTTTGGGCGTCAAGGCTAAGGATCAGCGCAGGGCGTTGGACTCTGTTAAGCATGTCAATGAGGTCAATGGTACGTCTGGTATTGTGCCCAGAGTGTCAAGTGGGAACAAAACCCACCTGGTCTCTATCTATTAATTTCGTCAGAAATAGGGAAAGGCAATTGGCTTATAGTCAGAATTTAAAAGTGCAATCGGCCTATAACTGTCCGGGAGCATAGGGTCCTTATCCGGTTTGGGTATAACTGTAATATAAGAATGTAGAAATTGCTGGTGGGGGTGTTGACCCTGTAAGAGGGAATTATAAAGGGATACCAGATGTGTTGAGAGAATCGGGAGAAAGGTCTTGTAGTAGAAGTAAGGGAGGCCATCCGGGCCAGGAGATTTATGGGATGGAAGGGATTTAACAGTGTTATTTAGTTCCTCTTCAGTAATGAGGGTATTCAATGTCTGTACATCAGCCTCAGTGAGTTTGGGAAGACGGAGATCAGCCATAAATGACTCAAAAGCCTTCTGATCGAAGGGAGTGTGTTGGTCGGGGGTAAGGCAATTATAAAGTTTATCATAAAATTCGGCAAAATCTTGTGTCATTGTCTGCGGGCAAAAGGTGAGGGTCCCGTCCGCACATTTTAAGTGGTCCAGAAAGGAAAGAGAAGGTCTTGGGTTAATCCTGGAGACCAACATCCTATGCGGCTTATTCGAAAATTCATATAATTTTTGTTTAGCCCAGAGAAGTGATTTATCTATTTTTGACAGGTCTAGGGACGTTATGCACTTTCATAGGGAGGTTACCATGCACAGCCGGTCCATCGTGGGGGCGCGGAGCAGGGAGCGTTCAGCTGTTGCTAGTTCAGATAATAAAGAGGACCTCAGGAGGGCAGAGTCCCTCTTTCTCTGAGATCCCACAGAAATACACTGACCTCTAAAATATGCCTTGTGGGCCTCCCAAAGGACAGACGGACTGGACACAGAACCTGTATTTAATTGAAAATATTCAGTTAAAGCAAGGTGGAGTTTATCCTTAGTTTCAGGGTGTTTTAGTAGAGATTCATTGAGCCTCCAGTGGCATCTCCTGGGGAATGCCGCCGAGAGGCAGATATCTAGTGACAGAGGGGCATGATCCGACCAGGTAATAGGGCCCAGGTCGGAGGACACCATATGGGAAAGCAAAGGGGCTGATACCAGAAAGTAGTCCAATCTGGAAAACATCTTGTGAGGGGGGGGAGTAGAACGAGTACTGCCTACCTGTGGGGTGTTTAATACGCCACGTATCAAACAGACAGTGGCTTCTAATCAGTTTCCTAAAGGAGGTGGCTAGGGAGTGTGAAACGGGGGTGGACTTAGCATTGAATAGGGACTTCCTATCCCGAGCAGGCGAGAGAACAGCATTGAAGTCACCTCCAATTATCATAAAGGGATGGGCAACACGGTTCAATCGTTCAAATGCCTCTGTTAAAATTTTTATTTGACCCGTGTTAGGAGCATACACATTCATGATCGCTATAAGGTTAGATAGGTATGTGCCCTCCAAAACTATATAAAAACCATGAGGATCCAAAGAGGTAGACTTGATCTGGAGGGGACAAGAGCGTTTAATCAAAACCGCCACTCCAGCCTTCCCAGATGAGTCGGAGGTGAGAAAAGACACTGGGAAGTGTCTGGAAGCGAATTTCAGGGAACCCCCTGCTCGGAAATGCGTTTCCTGAACCAGGATCACATCCGAATCGGAGGTCCTGAATTCCTTCAAGGCCATCCATCTTTTCTTTATGGAGTTCAATCCTTTCACATTATATGATAACAGTTTCAGAGCCATAATTGAACAGTACTATACAGCTTAGGAATACATAAAACAATGGGCGGTAGCCCAGCAGTAGGGATGAGCTTGGTGTTCGAGTCGAACATCGGCTGTTCGATCGTTCGGCGAACATCGAACGATTTGGGCCGTTCGCGCCAAATTCGAGTGACGCGAACGGCCCACAATGCACTACGCCATCGCAGTGTCATCCAGGCGCTGTGATTGGCCAAGCATGCACTGTGACCCCGCATGCTTGGCCAATCACAGCGCCGGCAGCGAGGAGAGCAATGATTGGCCACAGGCAGGATGCCTGTGGCCAATTATTGCTGAGGGTGTTTAGTACACGCCCCACACTATAAAAGGCCGCCAGCACGGCGGCCTAGTGTAGTGTGTTCCGGAGCAGGGAAAGAGAAGCATAGGCAGGGACAGTGACATTTTTTTTTTCTTGCTTAACCTGGATTCCTTTAGTTTAGGGAAAGAGAAGGATAGGTAGGGAGAGTGTCAGTGTGTTTTAGTGTGCTAATCCTTGTTTGTAGGGACAGGGAAGGACAGTGAGGGAAATTCTCCTTGTGCTATACTGTGCTAAAGCATTGATCATCAACCATCTTTAAAAAAACATTTTTTCTAGGGACAGAAAACTATAGGTAGGGAGAGTGTCAGTGTGTTTCACTGTGCTAATCCTTGTTTCTAGGGACAGGGAAGGACAGTGAGGGAAATTCTCCTTGTGCTATACTGTGCTAAAGCATTGATCATCAACCATCTTTAAAAAAACATTTTTTCTAGGGACAGAAAACTATAGGTAGGGAGAGTGTCAGTGTGTTTCACTGTGCTAATCCTTGTTTCTAGGGACAGGGAAGGACAGTGAGGGAAATTCTCCTTGTGCTATACTGTGCTAAAGCATTGATCATCAACCATCTTTAAAAAAACATTTTTTCTAGGGACAGAAAACTATAGGTAGGGAGAGTGTCAGTGTGTTTCACTGTGCTAATCCTTGTTTCTAGGGACAGGGAAGGACAGTGAGGGAAATTCTCCTTGTGCTATACTGTGCTAAAGCATTCCTCATCAACCATCTTTGAAATCCTTGTTTTTTGGACAGTCAGGGAAATTGTCATTGTGCTATTCTGTGCGAAAGCAATCATCCTCAACCATATTTAGAAATCCTTAAGTAAAGGGACAGAGAAGGACACCTGAAGGTAGCCCTTATTGCTTTTTTCCCATCTCCCTGCAGGCCATCCATTAGAATGTCTGGAAGGCAAACAAGGAGAGGCAGACAGTCAGGAGGCAATACAAGAGGGCAAGCAGGCTCTGTGTCTGGGGGCAACAGTGCTGGTCGTGGACGCGGTGCATTGTCATCAGCACATGGCCATGGGACACGCTTGTCCTTCTTTTCGGCAGCTGGACATGTTGAGCCACATCATGCCGAAGACTTGGTAGAGTGGATGACCAAGCCCTCCTCCTCCTCCTCATCCTCTCTCACCCAGGCTCAGGGTACTGGCAAAGCAGCTGCCAAAGCGTCCTCTTCCCTGGTATCAATGTCAGACTCATCATCAGTCACTCCTTCCCTAGACCCACCATGTCCTCCTCCTGAGGAGTCCCCCGAACTGTTTGAGCACAGTGTTGGGTACATGCTCCAGGAGGATGCCCAGCGTTTCGAAGGGTCTGATGATGAAACCCAGCTACAGGAAGGCAGTAGCGTGAGAGCAGACAGAGGGGATGCTCAAGAAGGACACCAATCTGGCAGTCATGTTCCAGCAGCTGCAGCATACTGCCAGATTGGCTCCAGTGATGAGGAGGGAGGGGATGATGAGGTCACTGACTCCAGGTGGGTGCCTAATAGGAGAGAGGAGGAGGAGGAGGCACATCTCCAACGAGGCAGGATGCCCTTTGGTGGCCAGCGTAAGGGCAGTACACCGACGGAATCACACCGCAGAGCTCCGCCTGTGCAGGGCGCTGCCTCTCCCCGTCATTCAAAAAGTTCTTTGGTGTGGGCCTTTTTTGAGGCTAGTGCATCAGATCGCACAGCTGCTGTTTGCAACATATGTCTCAAGCGTATATCGCGTGGCCAAAACATCAGCCGCTTGGGTACCACATGCCTGACCAGACATATGTTGACCTGCCATGCAGCTCGTTGGCAAGCCTACCTCAAAGACCCACACAGCCAAGTACTTGCGGCCACTCTGCTAGCAGTACACCGACGTCCGATTCTAGCAGGCAAATTTCCCTGCCCCAGCTGCTGGACCGTCAAAAGAAGTTCACTCCCAGCCATCCACATGCCCAGCGGTTGAATGCTAGCTTGGCTAAATTGCTAGCGCTTCAACTGCTGCCTTTTCAGTTGGTAGACTCGGCCCCCTTCCGTGAGTTTGTGCAATGTGCGGTTCCTCAGTGGCAGGTTCCCAAACGCCACTTTTTCTCACGGAAGGCTATTCCGGCTCTCTACCGGCATGTGGAAGGCAATGTCTTGGCCTCGCTGGACAGGGCGGTCAGCGGTAAGGTGCATATTACCGCTGACTCATGGTCCAGCAGGCATGGACAGATCTTATAATGCCAGTGCTCGCCTGGCTGAGCTGCAAAAGGAGTTGAACCTGCCCAAGAACCGCCTTATATGTGACATGCCCACCAGGTGGAACTCAACGTTGGCCATGCTGCAGCGGCTGCACACGCAGCAGAGGGCCATCAATGAGTACCTGTGCGACTACGGCACCAGGACAGGGTCAGGGGAGCTTGTTTTTTTTTCTCCACGCCAGTGGGGCATGATCAGGGATGCATGCACTGTCCTGGCACCATTTGAGGAGGCCACGAGGATGGTGAGCAGTGACAGTGCATGCATCAGTGACACTGTACCTCTTGTCCACCTGTTGGAGCACACGCTGCGTGGAATAATGGACAGGGCACTTGAGGCAGAACAGAGGCAGGAAGAGGAGGACTTCCTTGCCTCTCAAGGCCCCCTTTACCCAGACAGTGTTCCTTCTGTCCCACCCATCGCACAGGAAGAGGAGGAGGAGGAGGAGGATTGTGTCAGCATGGAGGTGGAGGCTGGCACTCAGCATCATCAGCAGCAGTCTTTTAGGGATGATTTACAGTCCCAAGAAACCAGTGGACTTGTACGTGGCTGGGAGGAGGTGGCTGCGGATCATGTCGTCCTTAGTGACCCAGAGGACTCCGGACCGAATGCCTCAGCTAACCTACGCTGCATGGCCTCCCTGATCCTGCAAAGTCTGCGGAAGGATCCTCGTATTCTTCGGATCAAGGAGAGGGACCATTACTGGCTGGCCACTCTCCTTGATCCACGGTACAAGGGTAAGGTTGCAGACCTTATGTTACCGTCGCAGAGGGAGCAGAGGATGAGACAACTCCGGGAGGCCTTGCAGAAAGGTCTGTGCAACGCGTTCCCAGAGACTGGGAGGTTACAAACTCCTGGTCCTGGACAACGAGTTGCTGAGGCTTCGGCCAGTCAAAGAAGGAGCGGTGGGGAAGGTGGCCGTCTGACCAAAGTATGATCGGTTCCAGCAACCATCGCCAGCGTCTGATAAACATGGTGGAGGAATATCTAGGGGCAAGGTCAGACTTGGACACCTTCCCCACCGAAAATCCTCTGGCTTACTGGGTCTTGAGGATGGATCACTGGCCAGAGCTTGCACAGTATGCAATTGAGCTACTGGCCTGTCCTGCATCCAGCGTTCTTTCGGAACGCACATTCAGTGCTGCTGGAGGATTTGTCACGGATCACAGGGTGCGCCTGTCCACCGACTCGGTTGATCGACTGACTTTCATCAAGATGAACTAGTCTTGGATCACCACCAGCTACCACACACCTGATGCTGATATAACAGACTAATTGATTTTAACATGTCACATCCCTTCAAGACTGATGCTGATGCTGAGTGCCTGTGCTGTTATGTTGACTGGCTATCCTCCTCCTCCGAGTCCTCAATGATACGATTGATGATGATAGCTTGGAAGATCATTTTTGTTTATGGGTGCCGCCACCAGTGCCTAACGCCCAATTTTTCAGCCCCTGTTTAACAGGGGCGTGTAATTACAAATTTTGAAGCAATACTTTGCAACAGGGCTCATTGCTGTGCTCCAAGTACAGTATCTGTGAGGGGTTGCAGTGTTGTGCCACCAGTGCCTAAGGCCCAATTTTTCAGCCCCTGTTTAACAGGGGTGTGTAATTACAATTTTTGAAGCAATACTTTGCAACAGGGCTCATTGCTGTGCTCCAAGTACAGTATCTGTGAGGGGTTGCAGTGTTGTGCCACCAGTGCCTAAGGCCCAATTTTTCAGCCCCTGTTCAACAGGGGCATGTAATTACAATTCTTGATCTAATAATTCACAGCAGGGCCCATTGCTGCACCCACCAAGAGTAACTCTGAGGGCTTACAGTGTTGTGGCAACACCACCACCACCACCACCACCACGAAAGGCCCAATTTTTCAGCCCCTGTTCAACAGGGGCATGCAATTACAATTCTTGATCTAATAATTCACAGCAGGGCCCATTGCTGCACCCACCAAGAGTAACTGTCAGGGCTTACAGTGTTGTGGCACCAGCACCACCATCAAAGGCCCAATTTTTACTACCACTGTTCAACAATTATATGTAATTACAATTCCTGATATAATAGTTGACAGCAGGGCGTTCCAGCACCAACCAAGAGTAACTGTGAGTGCTTACAGTGTTGTGCCAACACCAACAACTAAGGGGCCTATTTTTGCAGCGTATATACAGCAGGTCCCTACTTTCAAACATCCAACTTACAAACGACTCCTACTTGCAAACGCAAGAAGACAACAGGAAGTGAGAGGAAATCTACCCCTAGGAAGGAAAATTCTCTCCTGTAAGAATTAATATGGGAGAAAGGTGTCTCCTCTGTACTGATGCTTTATCACCAATCCTTGTTTCAAGAAAAACACCACATTTCAAAAACAGTTGTCATTGGGACGGAAAGTGAGGTGAAATGTTCTGAACAGGGGCACAGACAGCAAAACAAATGTTACAGGGGTGATAACCCTTACCTATGTTTTCCAAAAAGTTTAAAAACAATGTACCTGTTCAAAATTACAAACAGATTCTACATAAGAACAAACCTACAGTCCCTGTCTTGTATGCACCGCCTGTATACGGCTGTTCAGAGTATATAGGGCCTTTTTTATTTTATGTGCGGGGTTCCCCTTAATATCCATACAAGACCCAAAGGGGCTGGTAATGGGCTGGGGTAGGGGGTGTGCGGGGTTCCCCTTAATATCCATACAAGACCCAAAGGGGCTGGTAATGGGCTGGGGTAGGGGGGGGGGTCATGGGGTAGCTATGCCATTTTTCTTAAAGATTTTCATCCATATTACCGGGACCAGACATTACATTTAAGCCGCAAGCAGTTTTAAATGGCTTTTTTTTTCCTTTAGAAGTGTCATTTTGTGCAGGGACAGTTCTAAACACGGGAAACACGTGGCACTTCATAGGCATACTTTAGACACCCCCCAGGTACGATATTTAAAGGAATATTTGACTTTTTTTTTTTCACTTTATGCATCATTAAAATGACTGCTCCCGAAAAACAACCGTTTTTAAAACTTCTTTTTGCATTGATACATGTCCCCTGGTGCAGAACCCGGGTTCCCAAACCCTTTTTAGGACAATAATATGCATAATAGTCGTTATAATTAGCACTTTAGAATTCGAACGTTCGCATCCATTGTATTTAATAGGGTTCTAATGTTCGTACGAACTTTCGGTCCGCTCGCGGGTTCTGGTGCGAACCGAACCCGGGGGTGTTCGGCTCATCACTAGTTCTAACGTTCGTGCGAACTTTCGGTCCGTTTGCGGGTTCTGGTGCGGGGGTGTTCGGCTCATCACTACCCAGCAGTAGAAGCATAAATATGTAGCCGAGGAGCAGACCTTAGTCTGTCCAAGAGTTCACATGACATGAGATGATCAACAATAAAACAACCAAGTGAAAAAAAAAATATATAAATGAAAAAAAAAAATCAGCAAAACCGAAACTGACATTGGACGGTCAAAAAAGGGAACCATGAAAGAGTACGTAGCTTGAAAACAAGAAGGCCTGTGTGGCCCAAAAAGTAAAAAGAAAAAGAAAAAACAACATAAAAAAAAGGCCTGAGCAACATGAACTACTCAGGAGTCCTCGGGCCGCAGCCTGAGGACCAGTAGGGCAACATAGCAGTCTCCAACATGGCGAGGGACCCGTGACCACTCGTCACGGTGGTCCACCTACAATGTTACCTGATCAAATTTTCCTCGAGATAACCCGGTGGATAACAGTCCTAAGAGATCTGCAAAGTTTTTCAGAAAGAAAATAAAAAATGCATCAAGGATAATAGAAAAATAAAAGCAGGACAGGTGAAAAAAAAAAAGCAGCAACATAGCTGAAACTTTGCAGGTCGCCTTCGTGGGGAGACAATGTGAGGTACACAGTGGCCCCCTGAAGGGGGAGATCGACTAATGGTCGAGATCCCAAATGGGACAAAAAGAAGGGTAGAGGCAGGAGGGTAGCTTGCATCAAATCAGGTGGGTGGTCTAGGACGTTGAGAACGCTAGGGAGTAGAGTAGGCCTTCGATCCTCTGCCTCTCACCGGGGTCCAGATCCTGGAAGGAGCCGTCAAGGGACGTGGGGTAGCTGGCGAGACCTGATCCTCCTCAGCAGGGAGTGGAGGGAGGCCCAGGCGTTTAATGAATGCATCCCCTTCCTGAATGTCGCAAAGAACGTGTTGGACCCCATCCAGGGTAACGTTGAGACGGAAAGGAAAGCCCCAATAATATGGGACCTTGTGCAGCTGGAGGTGAGAGGTGATGGGTCTTAAAGAACGGTGCTTGGCCAGTGTGATTGGAGAGAGGTCACTGAACAGTTGGATTTTATCTCCTTTATAGTCAATACCTGACCTATTACGTGTGGCCCTGATCAGGGTCTCTTTGCTCTCATAAAAGTGGAAGCGTACCACTACATCTCGGGGTCTGGCCCCCGCTGGGGGCTTGGGGGCCAGTGACCTATGCGCACGATTCAGGCGCCAGTCAATGTCCACAATTTCAGGTGCAAGAGTGTTGAAAAGGCCCAAAAGGTAAGACCTAATGTTGTTGTAACCCACCGTTTCAGGAACCCCGTGAATTCTAAGGTTCTGGCGTCTTTCCCTATTCTCAAGGTCCTCCTGCTGGAGCTGCAGTTGGGATACAGAGTTTTTAAGGAGGGCATTCTCCTCCTCAAGATCCTGTACATAATGCAAAGTCCCATCAAGTTTAGTCTCTAGGGTATCCGTGCGCTCCCCGAGTGCATCTATTTACCCCCTAAGTTCTCTGGAAATCCTCCCCATCTCCTGAGCAATGTCTCTGGTTACCTGCTGGGCCAAAGCCTGGAGTTTGACGTCCATCATCTCCAGAGTCAGGGCGGGTGGAGGAGAGGGGGCAGCGTGTGGCTGGATGGCCTGCTGAGATCCATCCCCCGCCATCAGGGTGCTGGCGTAATCCTCCGGTTCTCCCTGAGAAATTGAGACCGGGGATTGAGGCCTAGTCAGGAAGCGCTCCATGGTGGAAGAAGGCCGCTGCGGCTGTGTGGCTCGATAATGGGATCGCTGATCTACGATTTTTCCCATGAAGTGCCAGGGGGAGTCAAGGGGTCGTGGTGAGTCACCTCCGGGTCTAAAGAAGCTGTACGAAGGCTGCGGATCACAGGACGGGAGCGGAGCTCAGAAGTCAAGTGTCCGCCATCTTAGAGAGCTGCACATGCGCCCCCAGGTGAATTATTTATCAAGGTATGGCAAGCAATAAAAAAGATCACTAATATCACAGGTTATACTTCCTATACACCAATCTGCAACAATGCAAATTATGAGGAAGTGCAGAGATTAGAGGGATTTGGGCTTTGGCAAACTCAAGGGCAAACTCAATATATGGAGCAACTGTTCTGGAATGATAATATAAAATCATTTGCGCAAATATCTGAGAAATTTGAGATTCCAAGACAGAGGTTCTTTCAGTATCTGCAGCTTAGACATGCCCTGCACGCCCAGGCCCGCACATCTGAATTTAAGCTTAACAACTCTAAAATAATTTCATTGTTGAAGAAAGGAGATCAAAAGAAGGGACTTATCTATAAAATTTATATATTTCAGATTAAGTTTAAGGAATCGGTAGCTGTGCCGGCCAGGGCGCAGTGGGAACGAGACCTGGGAACACTGACTGATGTACAGTGGTCAGAGACCTTATCTGCGACCCCAAAGTTGTCACCGTCCACCACCCAAAAATTAACACAACTTTTTATTATACATAGATCATACCAGGGCTTTTTTTCTCAAAAAATAGGTGCTTGAACTCAACCATGACCCCCCAAATCCCCTCCACCACCACACACCCTCCAAATCACATCAAATAGTGGGTGTGGTCAGTCAAATTTCACAAACAGTAGGAGGGTCTTAAAGTGCATTAAATAAGAGGATTGCATTACATACAAAGTGTAGAGTTCAGGGGGGTTACACACAGAGTGCAGAGCTGTCACTTGTAAACACAAAAACTGGACTTCTATGTCTACAAGTGATTGTGGTGAGCAGGAACCAAAGGGTCTGAGCCAGAGGTGGTGGAAATGAGTTCCACAAAGTTCCCCCCGAAAAAAGGCCCTGTATTATACTATACCCGGAGAAATTGTTTAAATGGAAACCTAGCAAATCCCCTTTATGCCCACAATGTAGAGGTGCATCGGCTAACTTAATACACATGCTATGGAGATGCCCCAAACTCCACCGATATTGGCAGGATATAATTACAAATATAAACAATGTGCTACTTATAGAAATGCCACTAGATCCGAAAATATGCTTGTTAACTATGGTGGAGGAACTAAATATCTCAAAAAATACTCATATTGCAATGTTGAGAGGCCGGTTTCAGGCACGGAAACTGATAGCCCAGAAATGGATCTCTATATACCTTCCGACGGTGGAAGAATGGAGAACACAAATAAAAGAAACCATAATAAAGGAGAAATGTATTTATATACATAGAGGGAGTCAAGACAATTTTTATGCTATTTGGAAAGGTTGGGTGGAGGCCCGGGACCACGAAACCTAAGATATGCTAATAGGGGAGAGAGATCATATCGGGTGAGGATGGAGGTGGGGAGTGGATTTGGGGATAGGAGGGGGGGAGAGTTACACCAAGTTTTTTTTTTATTTTCTTCTTTTTTGTGTTGGGGAGGGTGAATGATAGATGTAAGATAATGTATCTGGATAAAATGTATGCATAAATGTATAATTTGTACTGTTGTTATGAAAAAATTAAAAATAAATAAAAAAGTACTGAATTAAAAAAAAAAAAACAACAACTTGAATATCTACTTATTAAAGATATATAATCCAGTGATATCAGACTAATGTAAGCAATAAAGGTCAAGACAGAAGTTTCAAAATGCTGTAAAGTGTTGCACCTTTGCTCAGTATAATTAATAAGTCAACATACTGTAGCGGGTGGTTACATTTAGGGGAAGTACCTGAGTGGTAAAAAGGATCAGGTACACTAATTGTTAGGGTTTATGGACCATTTCTGTCGTGGAGGATATCAATGGTGTCTAGTTCCCTGCGGCCTATAGGTGGCGCTGTCGCCATAGGCCGGGGTTGAACCACCATTTTGTGTCCCCTCTCGGCAGTAGTACGGCAGGGCGGGGAACCTGCTGTGCCTGTCGGGAGAGGGTATAAAAGGGGGCGGCCATCTTCCATGGAGGTCCGCGCCCAGGCACCTTCGGCCTGGGTGTGTGTGCGTGTCGTCTCCGGGTGCCCTAGGCCCGGAGGCCTGGTTCGAGGTCCGAGCCCCAGGCACCTTCAGCCTGGGGGCTGCTGTTCATGACACCCAGGTGCCCTTGGCCTGGGTGTGTGTGAGGATGGTCTCCGGGTGCTCCTAGGCCTGGAGACAGAACTGCTGTTCCATCCACAGAAACATTAGGTCTGGGGGTGAGGTACTTTTGAGAAGGCCAGGGACCCAGCGACCTTCGGCTGGGTTCCGCGAGGGATCGAGGGCTCCCAGGGATCCGCCTCGCGAGGCGACCCATATCCAGGACGAGGAGGCCAGGGAGGTGACCCTTTCTGAAGACCCAGGGCAGAGTCGTGGTGACAGAAGGGGCCTCTGGTAACTCTCTGGAGGGATGGTTTCTCCCTACAGAGGCCTAACTATTCAAGGAAGGATAAGTGCATGTTCTGTAGGTCATAGTGGCAGTGACTCTACGCACACCAGGTCAGTGGCAGTGACTACAACTATTCATCAAGTCAGTGGCAGTGACTACGATTATTCACCTAGTCAGTGGCAGTGACTGTGCACCAAGCTGTTCGTGCTAATCAGAACAGCGCTCCCCTAATCAACGCTGAGTTTGTGCCTGGACCTCTTCCCATATTATCTGAACTGTTCTCGTCCAACCTGTCTGCTTTCACAGAGACTGTTTATCGTTCTCATAAATAAATATTGAGTTGGACTCTCAGTTGATGTGGACAATCGTTTTACTGGGGAGAACTAAAGGACTTGTTTCTGGCTACCGCAGAAGCGAGATCAGCTCGGGAGGTTTTCAAACACTGGCTGCAGGCAGGCCCAAGAAACTAACACCGCTCAACCTACCCATCCAGGAGGGTACGGGCTTGTGGTGCGGTGTGCCTCAGTCTTTCCTGCGGAGGAGCCAAGAAGAGAAAAGCAGGTAAAGGCTGGGGTTGGTGCGCTACAATACTATAGCACTGATATAGGTTGGCGTAAGTTTGCCACACTACATTAGTTCAAGCCTTATTGAGAAAGTGGTTTGGGGGAGGGAAGATCGGTGTAGGGGTGAGTTTCGGGGAGGGGGGATTCAAGAGCTCAATGAGTGGCTTTTAAAGCCTCATAAGTTGCATGCTAAGGTGAATGTCATATACGGGTGGTCAGGGTAAAGTTTGTATTTAAGGCGGGGGGTGGGGAAGTGATTGATGATGGATCAGGAACTGGGATGAGGGGGAGACATCTCTTTCTATGTCCCATTCTTTCATAGCCAGTCCCTATTCCCTTATTCGGGTATGTTTTTCGCCTTTTACAATCCTCTTTTTCCACCTTTTTTTTTCTCCCCTTTTTCCCCCCGGGGTCAAGCTCTCACCGTACCGTATCATTCCGAGCCCACACTGTACTCCATTTTTCAGGAGTCTCTCTTGCTTGATGGATCAAATCTTCCATTTCGTCAGTTTTCCCAACACGTCTGAGCTATTCAGCTATGGTGGGGGGAGTTTTGTCTCTCCAATGTAGGAATATGAACAATTTAGCTGCATTAATTAGGTGAAGGACCAGAGATCTTCTGTATGCCACTTGGGGCATAGAAGTGTGATAGAGGAGATATTGTGCAGGTGTGAAGTCAGGGCTGTAGGTCGTGATGCTTGTTATAAGGCTGTGTATTTCCTTCCAGAAGGGTTGAATTATTGGGCAGTCCCACCATATATGTAGTGGTGTACCTGGTGCTGTGTTGCACCTCCAGCAAAGAAGAGGAGAGCGAGGAGAGTGGGACTTTATATGAAGCACATGGTAGCGAAAGAGTAAATAGGTGAACATGAGGGAAATTTATTAATATTATTATGTAAACATACATAAAATGCTAATATCAAGGGTAGATGATGAGTATAGTAATAACAATAAACATGATAGTAACAATAGTGTCTCATGATGTAACCACAGTCTATGGGAGAATAACATGAAAAATCAAAAGTGCTAATTTTAAAGGCTTATATGCATGGTATTTTCATAAAAAGTGTTTGGGGACCTGGGTCCTGCCCCAGGGGACATGTATCAATGCAAAAAAAAGTTTTAAAAACTGCAGTTTTTTCGGGAGCAGTGATTTTAATAATGCTTAAAGTAAAACAATAAAAGTGAAATATTCCTTAAAATTTCGTGCCTGGGGGTGTCTATAGTATGCCTGTAAAGTAGCGCATTTTTACCGTGTTTAGAACAGTCCCACAGCAAAATGACATTGCTAAAGGAACAAAAGTCATTTAAAACTGATTGCGGCTGTAATGAATTGTCGGGTCTCGGCAATACAGATAAAACGTATTGAAAAAAACGGCATGGGTTCCCCCCAGTCCATTCCCAGGCCATTTGGGTCTGGTATGAATATTAAGGGAAACCTTGAACCATAATTTAAAAAAAAATTGTGTGGGGGTCCCCCCAAATTCCATACCAGGCCCTTCATGTCTGGTATGGATATTAAGGGGAACCCTGCGCCAAACCATACCAGGCCATATGCCCTCAACATGGGGAGGATGCTTTGGGGTCTGGACCCCAAAACACCTTGTCCCCATGTTGATGGGGACAAGGGCCTTATCCCCAAAAACCCTTGCCCGGTGGTTGTGGGGATCTGCAGGCGGGGGGCTTATCGGAATCTGGAAGCCACCTTTGACAAGGGGACCCCCGATCCCACCCCCCCTATGTGAATTGGTAACGGGGTACATTGTGACCCCTTTGACGCCATGGGGATACCGCAGTAAACCCCCCTGGCGTCAAAGGAGGGCAGGGTCACCCGTGTACGTCACCGGGTGGCCCCACACTCAGCTATATAAGAGCTGCCAGAGCAAGAGAAGCGTCATTTTTTTCGGTCCCGTCGGAGCGAGATGGATCTACATCGCTGGACTTTTTTCTTTTTTAATAAAGGACTTTGTCCCAAGCTGTCTCTTGTTTTTTTTTTTTTACACTTTTTTGGGTAAAATGGTAGGGGTACAATGTACCCCATTACCAATTCACATGGGGAGGCAGGATATGGGGGTCCCCTTGTTAACCACTTAACGACCGCCCACTGTAAAAATACGTCGGCAGAATGGCACCGACAGGCAGAATCACGTATATGTACGTGATCGCTTTTGTATAGTTGGGGGGTCCTTCTTTACAGTGAGCTGTTGTTAAGTTTTCGGGAGCGATCCAGGAAGAGGGGACGGCCGTTCGATTCCGGCCACCCCCTCGCGATCACTCCCGTCGAATGAGAAAGCTTCCCTGCCTGTGTAATGTTTACACAGGCAGAGGAAGTGATGTCATCTCTCCTGCGGCGCTCACATATACCGAGCGCCGCACAAGAGAAGATGCAGGTTAGTGCACAAAACACTACACAGACACCAGGACACATAGGCACATAAATCGCCCGCCCAGGCCCCCCCAGACACCCCAGATCACCCCCAGCCCCCAGTCACAGTGTCACTGATTGCAGTGATCAGTAAATAAATGGTCACTGCAATCAGTGACATTTGTGACTGTAAAAGTGTCACTAAAGTTAGTTTTAGGTCCAGTGTAGCCCCCTAACCCCCCCTAATAAAGGTTTAACCCCCTGATCGCCCCCCAGATAACCCTTTCACCCCCTATCACCACTGTCGCTAAGCGATCATTTTTCTGATCGCTGTCTTAGCGTCGGTGATGCCGATCGGTAGCCAGTTATTTTTTTTAGGTTCGCCGCAGGTTTTTATAGCGTCGGGTACCCCCATATATTACCTAATAAAGGTTTAACCCCCTTGATCGCCCCCCAGATAACCCTTTCACCCCCTATCACCACTGTCGCTAAGCGATCATTTTTCTGATCGCTGTCTTAGTGTCGGTGATGCCGATCGGTAGCCAGTATTTTTTTTTAGGTTCGCCGCAGGTTTTTATAGCGTCGGGTACCCCCATATATTACCTAATAAAGGTTTAACCCCCTTGATCGCCCCCCAGGTAACCCTTTCACCCCCTATCACCACTGTCGCTAAGCGATCATTTTTCTGATCGCTGTCTTAGTGTCGGTGATGCCGATAGGTAGCCAGTAATTTTTTTTAGGTTCGCCGTCAGGTTTTTATATAGCGTCAGGTACCCCCATATATTACCTAATAAAGGTTTTAACCCCCTAATTGCCCCTAGTTAACCCTTTCACCAGTAATCACCATATAAGTGTTACAGGTGACGCTGGTTAGTTAGTTTGCTTTTTATAGTGTCAGGGCACCCGCCGTATATAACCCAATAAAGGTTTAACCCCCTGATTGCCCGGCGGGTGATATCAATTAGGTTTTAGCGTCAGAGAGGGTCTGCGTCACACCCCAGGCAGCGTCAGGTTAGTGCCAGTAGCGCTAACACCCACGCGTGAAGCATACACCCCCCTTAGTAGTATAGTATCTGAACAGATCAATATCTGATCTGATCAGATCTATACAAGCGTCCCCAGCAGTTTAGGGTTCCCAAAAACGCAGTGTTAGCGGGATCAGCCCAGATACCTGCTAGGACCTGCGTTTTGCCCCTCCGTCCAACCCAGGCCACCCAAGTGCAGTATCGATCGATCACTGTCACTTGCAAAACACAACACACATAACTGCAGCGTTCGCAGAGACAGGCCTGATCCCTGCGACTCCAGTGCTGTAGGAGGTGATTTCACCACCACAGTTAAAAAAAAAAGCATATATGCCGAAGCATTGGGGCAGCAGGGGCGGAGGAGTGGAGGAGCGATTTTGCTCCTAATACCGCGTACATATGGTCGAAATTCCGACGGAGGCTTGCCCGTGGAAAAGTCTGACCATGTGTACGCGGCATAACTTTTGCGGGAAGATGCCCCCATGCTTCGGCATATATAAATGGTGCATGTATGCCCATCATTAGAAGTGGGTGAATGAAGGGCGGTATTCTAATGGTGGGCATACCCACCGATCAATCTTTTTTTTTCGTTCAGCCAACAGGCTGCATGAAAAAAAAGATTACAATACATGTCCAACAAGGACCAGCAACGTACTGGTATGTTGCTGGACTTTGAATGTTTATACCAGAATGATGCCTGCGGGTTTAGATATCATCTTGGTATCATTCTTTTCAGCCAGCGGCCGGCTTTCATGTAAAAGCAATCCTAGTGGCTAATTAGCCTCTGGACTGCTTTTACAAGCAGTGGGAGGGAATGTCCCCCCCCGGATATAAAAAGTGCCATTGGGAAATTGGGAAAGCATTTTATCACACCGATCTTGGTGTGGTCAGATGCTTTGAGGGCAGCGGAAAGATCTAGGGTCCAATAGACCCCAGTTTTTTCAAAAAAAGTGTACCTGTCACTACCTATTGCTATCATAGGGGATATTTACATTCCCTGAGATAACAATAAAAATGCTAAAAAAAAAAAAAAATATGGAAGGAACAGTTTAAAAATAAAATAAAAAAGCAAAATTAATAATAAAAAAAAAAAAAAAAAAGGACCCCTGTCCTGCCCTGCTCTTGCCCAATGGCGAACGCAAGCGTCGGTCTGGCGTCATATGTAAACAGCAATTGCACCATGCATGTGAGGTATCACCGCAAAGGTCAGATCGAGGGCAGTAATTTTAGCAGTAGACCTCTGTAAATCTAACGGCGTAACCTGTAAAGGCTTTTAAAGGCTTTTAAAAATGTATGTAGTTTGTCGCCAATGCGCGTTTGTGCGAAATTTTAAAGCTTGTCGTGTTTGGTATCTATGTACTCGGCCTAAGATCATCTTTTTTATTTCATCAAACATTTGGGCAATATAGTGGGTTTTAGTGCATTAAAATTAAAAAAAGTGTATTTTTTCCCCAAAAAATGCGTTTGAAAAATCGCTGCGCAAATACTGTGTAGAAAAAAAAATGCAACACCCACCATTTTAATCTGTAGGGCCTTTGCTTTCAAAATATATATAATGTTTGGGGGTTCAACATAATTTTCTTGCAAAAAAAAAATATGTTTTCATGTAAACAAAAAGTGTCAAAAAGGGCTTTGTCTTCAAGTGGTTAGAAGAGTGGATGTAAGCTTCCTAATGTTGTGTATAAAATGCCAGAACAGTTCAAAACCCCCCCAAATGACCCCATTTTGGAAAGTAGACACCCCAAGCTGTATACTGAGAGACATGTCGAGTCCATGGAATATTTTATATGTTGACACAAGTTGCGGAAAAAATACAATTTTATTTTTTATTTTTATTTTTTTGCAAAAAGTTGTCACTAAATGATATATTGCTCAAACATGTCATGGGCATATGTGGAATTACACCCCAAAATACATTCTGTTGCTTCTCCTGAGTACGGGGATACCACATGTGTGAGACTTTTTGGGAGCCTAACCGCGTACGGGACCCCAAAACCAAGCACCGCCTTCAGGCTTTCTAAGGGTGTAAATTTTTGATTTCACTTCTCACTGCCTATCACAGTTTCGGAGGCCATGGAATGCCCAGATGGCACAAACCCCCCCCCCCAAATGACCCCATTTTGGAAAGTAGACACCCCAAGCTATTTGCTGAGAGGTATGGTGAGTATTTTGCAGATCTCGCTTTTTGTCACAAAGTTTTGAAAATTGAAAAAAAAATATATATATTTTCTTTCTTCATTTTCAAAAACAAATGAGAGCTGTAAAATACTCACCATGCCTCTTAGCAAATAGCTTGGGGTGTCTACTTTCCAAAATGGGGTCATTTGGGGGGGGGGGGGTGTTGTGCTATTTTGGCATTTTATGGCCTTCGAAACTGTGATAGGTAGTGAGGAGTGAAATCAAAAATTTGTGGCTAGAAATCCTGAAGGCGGTGCTTGGTTTTCAGGGTCCCGTACGCGGCTAGGCTCCCAAAAAGTCCCACACATGTGGTATCCCCGTACTCAGGAGAAGCAGCAAAATGTATTTTGGGGTGTAATTCCATATATAACCATGGCATGTGTGAGCAATATATCATTTAGTGACAACTTTTTGAATTTTTCTTTTTTTTTTGTCATTATTCAATCACTTGGGACAAAAAAAAATATTCAATGGGCTCAACAGGCCTCTCAGCAATTTCCTTGGGGTGTCTACTTTCTAAAATGGGGTCATTTGGTGGGGTTTTGTGCTATTTTGGCATTTTATGGCCTTCGAAACTGTGATAGGTAGTGAGGAGTGAAATCAAAAATTTGCGCCCTTAGAAATCCTGAAGGCGGTACTTGGTTTTCGGGGGCCCGTACGCGGCTAGGCTCCCAAAAAGTCCCACACATGTGGTATCCCCGTACTCAGGAGAAGCAGCAAAATGTATTTTGGGGTGCAATTCCACATATAACCATGGCATGTGTGAGCAATATATCATTAAGTGACAACTATAAAATAAAATATTCAATGGGCTCAACATGCCTCTCAGAAATTTCCTTGGGGTGTCTACTTTCCAAAATTGGGTCATTTGGGGGGGGGGTTTGTACTGCCCTGCCATTTTAGCACCTCAAGAAATGAGATAGGCAGTCATAAATTAAAAGCTGTGTAAATTCCAGAAAATGTACCCTAGTTTGTAGACGCTATAACTTTTGCGCAAACCAATAAATATACGCTTCTTGACATTTTTTTTACTAAAGACATGTGGCTGAATACATTTTGGCCTAAATGTATGACTAAAATTGAGTTTATTCGATTTTTCTTATAACAAAAAGTAGAAAATATCATTTTTTTTTTCAAAATTTTCGGTCTTTTTCCATTTATATCGCAGAAAATAAAAATCGCAGAGGCAATCAAATACCATTAAAAGAAAGCTCTATTTGTGGGAAGAAAAGAACGCAAATTTTGTTTCGGTACAACATTGCATGTCTGCACAATTTACAGTTAAATCAGCGCAGTGCAAAATTCTGAAAACAGCTCTGGTCCTTTAGCTACAAAATGGTCCGGGGCTTAAGTGGTTAAAGGGGCTTCTAGATTTCGATAAGCCCCCCGCCCGCAGACCCCCACACCCACCGATCAAGGGTTGCGGGGATGAGGCCCTTGTCCCCATCAACATGAGGACAAGGTGCTTTGGGGTCCAGACCCCAAAGCATCTTTCCCATGTTGAGGGCATGTGGCCTGGTTTGGTTCAGGAGGGGGGGCGCTCTCTCGTCCCCCCTCTTTTCCTGCGGCCTGCCAGGTTGCGTGCTCGGATAAGGGTCTGGTATGGATTTTTGGGGGACCCTACGCCATTTTATTTTTATTTTGGCACGGGGTTCCCCTTAAAATCCATAGCAGACCCAAAGGGAACCTCAATGAGTTTTATCTGTATTGCCGAGTCCCGACAATTCATTACAGCCGCAATCAGTTTTAAATGACTTTTTTCCTTTAGAAATGTAATTTTGCTGTGGGACTGTTCTAAATACGGGAAAAATTTGCCACTTTATAGATACCCCCCAGGCACAAAATTTTAAGGAATATTTCACTTTTATTGTTTCACTTTAAGCATTATTAAAATCGCTGCTCCTGAAAAAACGGGCGTTTAAAAAAAAAAAATTGCATTGATACATGGGGCAGGACCCAGATTTTTCATGTTCGTGTCCCATAGACTTTAACAGTGTCTGGGTGTTCAAACTAATTTTTTGCCTGTTCGCAAGTTACGATGCGAACCGAACCGGGGGGGTGTTCGGCTCATCCTTAGATATAACCACAATAAAATTCCATTGTTCACCAAAAGCAAGATTGTATAAAATCATAAATGCGAGGTAATGCCTGCAGGACCTATGGCCTCACTGGACCTGTAGAGGTAGAAATTGCATAATAACTTGAAAGTCTGGGTATGTATTAATAGAAACACGGCATCTGGTAGCTCTACATGTTTCGTGGTTTTTGCGCCACTCATCAGGAGCATGCACGTGATGTATCTAAAATATTTTTTTTTATATATAAATGATCGGGTATATGTAAAAACATGGACGGGGTAGGGTAAGAAAACCCCAACACCAAGATGCCTACTTACTTACTGAGGTGCGTATGTTAATGGTATGGTGGTGGGGCGCCGCAAGCCATCTGGGGGCACCTCCAATCGGGAGCTGTGGCGGACAGCTCAGTGGGGACGACATACACAGGCAACAACCCGAGCGGGCATGGAATCACAAGGCATCTCTGTGGGGGGAATGAAAAATAATGAAAATGGGCCTAAGGGTCACAGGAAGTTGCAAGAGAGTGAGGGAAAGGGGCAGAGGCCCGTGCTGGTGGGGAAAGGATTGTGCAAGAGTAAAGGCTGACAACCCTAGGGCTGTCAATAAGGTGTGACAAAAAAGTGTAGGTAGGGCAAGTGGTAGCCCAACAGTGACACCTACCTTACCGGTCCATGATTTCATTTAAAGTCCCCAGGGATGGAAATATCATGGCTTCCTTAAAATCCCTAAAAATTCTTTCCTCTTCATTTAACCTTCAGCAAAGGGGTAAAACAGTGGGGTAGTATTTGTTCACTTTGTCTGGGTTTTTTTACCGTCTTGAAAAATGAAAAACAGTTTTCTTGCACAGATAAGCTCATTGAGCCTTTATGGATATGTGAGTAGGCAGGGTGGTCAGTTTTTAATAGGAAAGCAGAGGGACTGGCAGAAACTCCAGGGATTTCACACAATGAGAGCAGGATACTTTTTCATGAAAGTACATGGTACAGCAGGAACGTATCAGGAATATGAAATGTTGGGTATACAAACACTTTAAAACCCCTACAATAGAAGGGCATGTGAGCGCAGCTTGCTATGATGGCTGCTTAGCTAGCGAGCTCCGGTCGAATTCTTCATGGTGACCAATAGACCTGCCTAGAGAAAGAAGAGCTTCCAGATCTACTTATACCACCCAATGGTCAGAGGAATCAAGAGGCTAGTCCACTCCAGACCACCGCCGACATCCCATCCCTCAGCAGCAGCAGAAAAATGGTGGCCTTAGCTCAGCTACATCCATAGGTCTTAGCAGACACAGAGAAAGCACAGGGCAGTGCAGAAGTAATAACCTTCCAGTCTGAGCACTCATCTTTAGTAAGTAAATCCTCTTCTGATAGAAAGTCCCCAACCTCAACTGAATCTTTGATAGAGAGGGCACTATATATTTATTAATACGTTTTTATAGGAAAGTAGAAAAAAATACATCACAAACAAGTATTGTATATTAACAAAGGCTTTGAAAAAAAAACCCAGCATAGCCTTCACAGAGTAGAACAAAAAAAATAACAGTAAATAACAGTAATAGACAATCAGCCTTGACAGCACTACAAAATTCAGAGAAAATGCAAAGATAACTGATGTGACGTGGGTAACGAACTAATATTTTGTACTAAGGTAACAACCGAAGAAGTGGAAGCTGGTAGACATTCTAACCGGATGAGGAAAGGGAGACTATTAAGGTTGATAACACATACACATTTCAGCTCAGATAAAGTGGTAAAGGAACAAATGAAGTACATGGTAAGCCTAGGGGGGTAGGTGGGTTCTGGGATTCAGGGGTATCACAGATCCTGAGTTTACCAAGTGTGTTAGTAAGATCTGCCCGCAAGTACCAGTCCATATATCGGAACGGTGTCATATGTAGAGAGATCTCTTCTGGGGAAAAGGAGTACTCCATATAGCTGCGCCATCTGGCGACAAAATGTTTCAAGGACTTAGATTGCTGTAAATGTAAGTAATTTCTGCGCTACTATGTGTAGTATATTGAAAACACGTGTACTATTAAAAAAAAAAGGTGCTGCTCAACACAGAATGCGTTCCCACATAAATATACAAAATAACAAAATAAAATTTGAAGCACTAGCTCACCCAACGAGTCCCTGTTGGTTTGCAAGAAATGATTAATAAATAAAAAAAATGATCAGTGTAAATCAATAATCAATCTAAAATATCCAGTTAAAATCACAGTGACTAAACAAAATAAATGAACAATAAAAGTCGATGAATTAATAATAATTAGTGCACACGATGAACATGATGTGATAGTTCATTGATTCAAAACAATATGTGCTCTCTTCCCAGTGCAAGTATGAAGATATCCAATAGTGACAATCCAAATAATATTTATAGCTTTGCACCCCGCAGTGCCCTCCACCGATCAACCAATGCACTCACCTCCCAAAAAGACCCACAATCGGGTCCAATGGCGCCTTCCCCTTAGGGGTATAAATCCAACATATGTTGTTCCTCTGTCTGTATAAGGGCTCCTAATCTTTTAATTGGCATTCCTCATAAGTAGATACCATAGGGCAGGGATATGCAACTAGCGGACCTCCAGCTGTTGCAGAACTACAAGTCCCATGAGGCATAGCAAGACTCTGACAGCCCCAAGCATGACACCCAGAGGCAGAAGCATGATGGGACTTGTAGTTTTGCAACAGCTGGAGGTCCGCTAATTGCATATCCCTGCCATAGGGTAAGAAAGAACTTTACATAGTGTTTATCGTTTAAAACTCTAACTTTTAATAAAACAAATGATGTAAACTCACATTTACAGATGCACTAATCCTGGTGAATGCATGTAAATTGCTTGTGTGGTTACAATAGGAAATCCCTGGATCATTAAAACATCCGCTGATCCTTGGCCCTGTCTGTGTCCCCAGCTGCTCACTATCATCTTCCTGGTTGTACACGATGATGTCACAGGCTCCGCCTCAACACATTTTGTCACTGCACTCGTGACTGTATCAAGAGGTGGGTAACAGAGTCCAGCTTTTCTTCTAATACAAACGTTTTTTATTGAGGGAAGACAATAAAGTAGTACATACATCTGAAAATCTGCGTATCACATAATACAGGTTGAAATATAATCATAAATGTCAACGCAGTGACAAAAAAGGAGACAGAAAGAGAAAAAAAAAAAAACAACAACAAAATTTACTTTGAAGCATCTGAGAAAAGCCATAGCGGATTACAGAGAACCTACAGGAAACATAGTCTTACATATGAGGTATAACAGAGAGCGGGAGTAGTAGCCTCCCATGGACTAAAGCTGTTGGGGAGTCTTCGTCAGCGGCTAAGATTGTGGTAATAGAATATGCCTGTGTGAGTTCCAGGGATTCCATCTTTGGTCAAATAAGTGCATCCTGTCATTTAGCGTATATAAAATCCTTTCCATTATCATAATCGAGTCCATCCTATGAAGGATGGAGGCGATAGGGACCGTAGGGGACTTCCAGTGCAGGGCAATGGCCCACAGAGTGGCCAAGCAAACTGTGTGGATAAGGCATTCTTCAGAGGGAAGCGTACCTGGGATAGATGCACCAAGGAGGCACATAGAGGCCGTAAGAATGTATTGGAGTACCTGATAGTGCTGAAGCTAGAGCCATCACTGTAGTCCAAATAGGGGAAAGTCGATCACAGTCCCAAAATATATGCATAAAGGTCCCAGGAAGGCGACAACCTCTGAAGCAGAGGTCCGAGGTACCCGGGAACATAGAGTGAAGTCTGGTCAATATTTTATATGCTGTTTCTCTGACAGCTAGGGATTTAGACGCTTTGCGTAGGTTAGTCAGCATTGTGTCCCAGTCGTCCGAGTCAAAGTTTTCGTTGCAGTCAGCTTCCCATTTACGTTTATACGGGACCGCCCCGGGAAACAACGCAGTGAGAGCCGATTTGTAGAGGGTAGAGATAAGCCCCCTTCCCCTGGGGGAGTCACGGCAGATCTGTTCAAATGTGGTAGAAGGGGTTGATGGGGTGAGGGCAAAGTGGGAGAGAAAAAAGTGTCTGATTTGCAAATAACGGAAGTGTTCTCTTAGCGGGATTTGTTTATGCGTACGTAACAGGTCAAATGAAGCAAAGGCGTCACCAATCTGCAGGTCGGCTAACGTGACCACAGAGTTAGAGATCCACCAGGAGAAACCCTCAGGGTTATAGAAGGCTAAGGGAAATAGGGGTTCTCCTACAAAGGAAGAGCCTCAGGGAGCATGGGACGCCAGGCCTAGTTTATGTTTGTATCTGTACCATAGGGTAAGAGAGTGGGCAACTAGGGGGTTAAGGGAGATAATTTTATGACCCACTTTAGAGGGGGACCAAAGTATACCAGAGAGCCTGTATGGATCGATGGAATGTGATTCAAATTCTACCCAGGGTACTTTAGAGTTAGTGATGGTCCATTGCGCCATCTGGGAGAAGCGAGCCGCAAGGAAATAGAGCCAAAGATTTGGCAGGCCCAGTCCCCCAAGTGTTTGTGGTTTGAACAAGACATGTTTAGAGAACCTCGGTCGTTTGTTTTGCCAGATAAATTTATGGATATCTTGTTGTATTTTATCTATAAAAGCTTTAGGGATCAGGATTGGAAGGGCTCTGAATAGAAATAGGAGTTTGGGTAGGAGGGTCATTTTGATCGCCGTGATTCTCCCGAGGAGCGAGATATGGTAGGTGCCCCATAGTTTGAGCAAGTTGCGGAGACGGGACACACATGCCGGATAATTTGCATCGAAAATAGAGGACCAATGTGGTGTGATATAGATGCCCAAGTAGGGTATTTTGTCCGTAGACCATTGCAGGGGGAAGGAGCTCTGGAGGGTCTCACACTGAGCAGGGGGAATGTTGATAGGGAGTGCAGTGGATTTGGACATGTTAACAGTGAGTCCAGAAATAGAGGCGAATCGGGACAACAGGGAAAATAGATTGGGCAGGGAAATCTGGGGTTGGGTTAGAAAAAGCATGACATCATCTGCATACATACAGAGATGAGATGTGGTGGAAGCCATGGGGTATCCGGAGATGCCAGGGTGTTGTTTAATTGCGGTGGCAAGGGGTTCCAGGGCCAGGGCGAATAAAAGGGGTGATAGGGGACATCCCTGACGGGTGCCCCTGCCCAGTGTGAAAAACCCAGAGCTGCAGCCTGGGATTTTGATTCTGGTTTGTGGGTGGTGGTATAGAGCCTGTACACCCAACAAAAATTCATCCCGAAAGCCAAGTCTTTGAAGCACTGCAAGTAAATAAGGCCATTGTACGCTGTCAAACGCCTTATTAATGTCCAAGCTAAGGAGGAGGACTTGTTTTTTACGTATGTTAGCGTCTTGGAGTACATTAAGTGTCAAACGAATATTGTCCGTGATGAGTCTATTGGGGATGAAACCAGATTGGTCAGGGGAGGTCAGTGTTTCAATAATAGCGGCTAGTCTGTCAGCTAGGGCTCGACTAAAAATTTTAAGGTCATTGTTAATGACTGAAATTGGTCTATAATTTTGGGGGAGAGAGTGGTCCTTGAGAGGTTTGGGCAGGAGAGACATGCTAGCTAAGGTCATTTCAGAGGGGAACTGTTCTCCTGCAAGAATCTTGTTGAACATGCTAGTGAGGCGTGGGAGTAGTATAGGAGCATAATTTTTATAGTAGCTAGCAGTGAAACCATCTGGGCCTGGGGCCACAGAGCGTTTTAGGGATTTAACAACGCCGAGCAGTTCTTCCTCTGTGAAGGGGGCATTAAGGGATTCAATTTGTAAATCGGACAAAGAGGGAAGGGGAAGGGAGGCTAGCCAGTCTAGGGAGGGCTGAGAAGGACACGGCGGAGGGCGAGAAAGAAGTTTGGAATAAAAGTCCTCAAAGATTCCTAGGACTTCTTTAGGGTGGGAGACTAATTTGCGAGCAAACATAGCAGATGCTGTGTTGCTGTGAAGGAGAAAGTTTGCTTTGGACCACCTTAGTGCTTTTTCTGTCTTAGCAGATAACAGAGTATCCAGTTCTAATCTTTTTTGTGCCACCAGGCGTGCGTTGGCAATCGACGGGTTACCTATTTGGGATTCATGAAGGCGGTCCAGTTCTGAGGTCAGCGTGAAGATTTGCTGCCATCTTTCTTTATTTTTCCGTGAAGCAATACTAATAAGGTGGCCTCGTAACACTGCCTTATGGGCCATCCAGAGAGTGCTAGGGGATATGTCCGGGGTGGCATTGATCGTGAAGTATTCCTGAATAGCGTTGGATACTTCCTGACGTATGATAGGGTCAGATAAGAGAGAGTCATTAAGTCTCCATGTATAGGGTGTATCAGATAGGCCTATAAGGGAGGTTGACATGGAGACCATATTATGGTCGGACCAGGGGCAGAGATGGATCACCGATTGTGTGGAGTTGGCAAGAATGATGGGTGTGCAGAAAATGTAGTCCAATCTGGCAAAGGAATTGTGGGGGTGGGAGTAAAAGGTGAAGTCCTTTGCACCCGTGTTGTGTGCTCTCCAAGCATCGGATAATTGGAGAGCCTGTAGAGTTCTGGACAGGGAATTAGGAAAAGCCAACTTTAGTTGGGAGGAGGTGCTTCTGTCTAATTGTGGGTGTGCGACGAGGTTGAAGTCTCCCCCAACGAACATGTGTGTCGAGGAGTATTTCTCAAGTGTCCTAAAGAAGGCGGAAAAAAAGGTGGCCTGTGCGACATTAGGGGCATAGACATTAGCGATCGTGAGTTCGCGTCCCACTACTAGTCCCTTAACAATAAGGAACCTACTGTCAGGATCCTTATAGACTTGCTGAACTTCCATGGGGAATGAATTGTGAAGGAAGATTGCCACCCCTCTACATTTAGAGTCGTATAAGGTGTAAAAGGCTTGCTTATATGAGCCATGAAAAAAAATTGGGTGTCTGTCAGCAGCAAAGTGGGTTTCCTGCAATAATAGGATTTGTGCCCCTAGTTTTTTATAGGCTGTAAATGCCTTTTTCCGCTTGTGGGGAGTATTGAAGCCCTGAACATTATGTGTAATACATGTAATCACCATTTATGTATATATGGATGTCATAGGCTCACCTGGGGGGTTTAAGGACCCTGAGATAACTGAGTCCAAATTCTCCGTCACTAGGGGGACGTCAGTCTGGGAGAGCTGAGAGTAATATACCGCTTCAAGTACATAGTAATAGAAAATACATCTGAATTGCTTCAACATCCTAAATAAAAAAAACAAAAGAAGTGATAGAACATAAAAAGCGTCTAAACATAGTGCCAGCAGTGCAAACATGTGCTGGGCAAACAGTGGGTCAGGTTGCAAGTAGCAAAAGCCTGAAACAGTGAGGTAAATCTTGTAAGGGGCAAAAGCTCCCTTAACTCCCCAGTTCATATCCAGAGCTCCAAAGGAGGTCGGGATATGAGAGGAGTGGGGCAGCACGGCATCGACATCAACCGAACTAGCCTGCAGCAAATTAAACAGAAAAAAAAAGTTTGTGCATGCCAGCATGTGTTAGATTGCCATAGTAGATCATTAAATGAACTGGGAACCATCTTCCTGTAGAAAATAGAGTAACGAAGAAAAGCAAGGCATGCGGGGTGTCGAATCAGAAGAGGGCCCAGAAAGTCTGAAATGTATGGGAGAATCCTGCTGGGCTGAAACCTTGTTTGTAGAGACAGGGTGAAGAGATGTGGAACCATCAGAAGATCAGTAGTTCAAAAATAGAGCAGTAGATGGCGCACCGATGCCAGAAGTGGCACTGGTGTGCAGAAGTTCAAGACGTGCAGCAGGGAGAATTCACAAAAGAGGCGAAGGATTAGCTAGTGTTGAAAGGCGTTATGGCCAGCATCTTGTCTGTGACGTCTGCGGTCTCGTCTAGGAGAGGGGGTGTTCCAAATGGGTTTAGGTCTAGGAGTAGAGGGTTGGCGAGGAAGGGCTTCAGCCTCCAGGAGGCCCATTTTGACAAGAATTTATTGACCTTCCAATAGAGTGGTGGCAGTATAAGTTGTACCATTATGTGGAATGGTAAGCTTGAAGGGGAAGCCCCATTTATAGCGAATGTGCGCTTTTGCCAGCACTGTGGTGACCTCCTTCATATTGCGGCGCCTATCCAGGGTAGCAGGGGAGATGTCCGGGTAGATCTGAATAGGGGAGCCGTCCAGGGAGATGGAATGGGAATTGTGGGCAGCCCTAAGAATCTCCTCCTTGATAAGAAAGTCTTTTAGACATAGGACAATGTCCCTGGGGGGTTTGTCTGGAGGAGGCTTGGGAGGTAGAGCCCTGTGAATGCGGTCGCATGTGAATGCTCCCACCTCACGGTCTGGCAAGAGGGAAAGGAACAGCTTATGTATGGCAGGGATGAGATCCGTGGTGATTTCAGGGACCCCTCTTATCCGAAGATTGTGCCTACGATTTCGATTGTCGAGGTCTTCAACTTGGGTTTGCAGTTGAGTGACCGTGGCATTGAGGGAATCAAACTCTCTGGAGAGATCATTGTGAGCGATATTGAGCTCATCGTGCATAGTCTCTAAGCGGTCCGTGCGGGTGCCCAGGGCCGAGATCTCCTGCGTTAGTGTATTGGTGCTTTTGTGTAGCTCCGTCTGGAACTTGGCAGCAATCTTGCTATATATAGATTCTAAGCTCCTGTCTAGGTCTGCTTTGGTCAGGGGGGGAAAGTACTCACAGTCTTGTGCAGAGTCCAGAACAGAAGCAGCTGTATCCTGTGAATCTTGTGAGGCCTGCAGTGAGGGAGAAGCCGGGCCGCCGGCGCCATCTTGGGACATGCTGTAGCGGACCTGGTTCCTTAGCAGATAGGTGGTTAGGGACCTCTGAGCGGTCTTATCATCCTTCTTCTGCTTCGAAGGCATGCACAACTCGGTCCGGGGGTTATGGAGAGTATCTATGGTGAAGATTATGAGCTTATGGCCCCGGGAAGCAGGCTAAATGGTTGGAGTAGTGCGGTGCTACTCAATCATGCGACCGGTCCCGTGGATGTCGCGCATGCGCCCCCAGAGTCCAGCTTTTCTATCAAAAATAAGGATTGTAGCGCTTGTTTCACTGAGGCAATTTGAGGCGGGGTAGGATGAATCCAAGCCTGCATGAGAACTCTGCGTGCTATTAGAAGGCACATATGGACCCAGTGAGGGAGAGAGGCACAGATGGATGAAGAGATGGAGATCATCAAAACGTCACAGCTAAAGAGGCATAATAAAGGGTCTTTAGGGAGTAGGTGCTGAAGCTTGTTGATATACTTAACAACTTCAATACCAAGCACTTATGCACCTTCCCGCCCAGACCAATTTTCAGCTTTCAGCGCTCTCACATTTTGAATGACAATTACTCAGTCATGCTACACTGATTCCAAACACATTTTTTATTTAATTTTTTTCTAACAAATAGAGCTTTCTTTTGGTGGTATTTAATTACCACTGGGTTTTTTATTTTTTGCGAAATATAATGGAAAAATCTGCAAACGTGTAGAAAAAAAAATAAAAAACACTTGTAAAAATTTGGCAAATAAGTAATTTTTCTTCACACATTTGGGCCAAAATGTATACTGCTACATATATTTGGTAACAATAACCCAAATTAGTGGATATTATTTAGTCTGTGTGAAAGTTATAGAGTCTAGAAGCTCAGGTGCCAATCACTGAAAATGTATCGCATCTGATCACATCTAATCACACCTGATATAATTTCTTGAGACACTAACACACTGGTCATATTAACAGGTTATTTCTCTCACACAGCATATGCATAATTGCATAACTACACCCCATTCTGCTACTCCTCCTGAGTATGGTGATACCACATGTGTGAGACTTTTACAAAGCCTGCCCACATACAGAGGCCCAAAGTTGAATTAGCTTTCAGGCGTTCTACGAGCATAAATTGCACATCTCATTTCTCAACCACCTATTACACTTTTTTTTTTTTGTTTTCAATTTTTTTTATTAAGCGTAAAAGGAATTACCATATACATGGACATATGACAACAATCAAATCAACAGGTATAAAATCAAGATGATGACACATGGTAGTCAACGGTTTCAGAGATCCAAATCAGAACAGATAGAGATACAGATGAGCTTGTTAAATCATAACCTCATGATGACATTATGAACAAATCATGCAAGGTAACCCAGTAACAGAACCCAAAAAGGAAATCAAAAGAAAACAACAAACAGAATTTCGGTCAGTCTTGAAGTCTAAACAAGAACCAAGGGTTCCACTTAGCATTAAATAAGGGGATAGAGGGGCGCATGCGCGGCGCGATGCGGAACAGACGTGCTTGCTGAGTGCTCCGTCTGACCGGCTCTGCCAGGCTCGATTCCCGGGGCTAATTTCGCCCATCACCGCACAAGAACTCTCCAACACCCCTGGGAAGCATTGCGGTGCATGATTCCGCACAAAAACAAGGGCAAACGCCGCTATAACTACTCCCTCACAAACTACCTTCTAGGCCTGGAAGGACACACTGTGAAGATGTCCCAAAATGGCGCCGGCGCCGGCGCGAGGGCTGCTTCACACAGCTCTACACAAAAGCATCTCCAGCCTGCTAAAGACGGTGAGTACAACTCCCCTCTGTCTAAGGCTGATCTTGATGCAAGCCTCTCTGCCATTTATGACAAGTTGGCAGATAAATTCCAACATGAGCTACATAAATCCACCAGTGCCTTATCACAGGAGATTGCTAATATTGGGGGCCGCACAGATATTTTAGAGACTAAGCATGACGAACTTTCCCTGGCACACAATGACCTCAGAAGGGATTATGAGACGCTGGCTGATAGCTTCTCCTATATGCAGGCACACATAGAAGATTTGGACAATCGAAATCGCAGGAACAATATTAGACTTCGTGGCATTCCTGAGTCCATCACAGAGCTATTCCCTGCAGTTTCTAAAGTGTTTCAAATGCTCCTGCCTGATAAACCGGCCTCAGCTTTTGCCTGCGATAGGATTCATAGAGCTCTTCGCCCCAAACCACCTCCTGACAAACCTCCACGTGACATAATTTTGTGTATGAAGGATTTTCTCACCAAAGAGGACATAATGAGGGCCTCCAGAAATACCTCCAATATTGAACTTGAGGGCTTCAAACTACAAATTTACCCTGACATTTCTCCTGCCACCCTGGATCGCAGACGCAGGATGAAGGAAGTTACCACAATCCTCCAAACAGCCAGAATTAAATATCGTTGGGGCTTCCCCTTTAAACTGTCAGTGATGCATAATGGAACTACACATACAATATACAACGTCATTGAAGGAAAAGAATTACTGGTCAAGCTAGGCCTACTAGATCCTGAACCCCCAAACCGACCTCCTACGACTCCTCGCTCATCTCCCATCTGGACCACACCTTCTACCAGACGTAATCCAAGAGACCAGAGAAGATGGCGAAACTCCCTCCAAGACCAGGACTAAAAGATAAGAAATTTCCTCTTCTCTGCCTTTTATAACACTGGTCAAGCTAGGCCTACTAGATCCTGAACCCCCGACCCGACCTCCTGCGACTCCTCGCTCACCTCCCATCTGGACCACACCTTCTACCAGACGTAATCCAAGAGACCAGAGAAGATGGCGAACCTCCCTCCTAGACCGGGACTAAAGGATAAGAAATTTCCTCTTCTCTGCCTCCTTTTTTTTTTTTTTTTGCTTTGGCCCTATTTTTACCTCCCAGATCTGAAATTTATTTTATTGTTATGAGCAAATACCTTTTTTGATTTCCTGACTCTCTGATATATACCATATGCTTGGTTTGTGGCTCCTTCCCCCTCGCCCCCCCCCTTCCCCCCCCCTTTTTTTTTTTTTTTTTTTTTTTTTACGTCTGGGCTTCTCCCTCTCCGCCTCCTGCCCTGGTGGGGGGTGGGGGGGTGGGGACGGGGAATGTGTACATAAAAAGGTGTTGTTCCTACGGCGTAGGAACACACTACAGGTAGAAAAATATGTTATCATCTTATATGGTTCTAGGCCTATATAACTATTGTCCATACAATAATGGCTCTATTTCAACTGTTATGTTTGTCCCTATGTTATAACCCCTAACATGCACACAACTGATATACCTGTCTTACATTCCCTGGCATATCCGTCGCCGCTGGTTTGACCCCACACTCTCGTCCATATCCCGGCGTGGCTTCCCCCTTGTCTTGGTGGCTGCGCTGGGCCTTGGTTGTGAGTTTCGGACTTTACTGTCCATCTTTACAATTTTTTAGGTTGGTGGACTCCCTGTCCTCTAACCCCCTTTTACATATACTCTATATGTTATTTGTTATTCACATTGTTTTTCATATGACTGAGAAATACTACGGAAGATTAAATTCCAAATGGTCAGTAGATTTTCTGCTTCCTGACCCCACCTTGATATATTACAAAACTTTTTATGTTGCCCATAAGGCATCCTCTCGCACTAAAATTTCCTTTGATTCTCTTTGCAGTTATGTGTCATGGATATGCATTAATGTCTGTCTGCCATCTTACCTTCCTCCTCATGTGTTCATCTAGAGACCAGACCTCCTTCACCTGGCTTCCTTTATAATCTCCTCCCAGCCTGACTCCACCCCAGGCCCTATCACTGAACACTATATTAACCTGTGCACTGCAAGCCTGCTTTGCTGATCAACGTGTTTGTTAGGCATTGTGTGTTTGGGTTCCTGCCTGCCGTGTGCTACGTCTGTCTCTCTGTTACGTTATTGGCTTGTCCCCGACCATCCCTGTCTGCTCGTGACCCTTGACCTTCGGCTCGTTCTTCGTTATCCTTGTCTGCTTGTGGCCCCTGACCTTCGGCTTGTTATTCGGTTCTCTCTATCGTGTGCTGCTGCTTCCCCTTATCCTACGGGGCGTGAGCTAGGAAACTCCAGGGGCCGCGACCTGGTCCCAGCCTGCAGCGTAACATCCTCACCACTAGAGGCCCTGGAGAAGACCAGCTGGGTCTTAGACTCCGCGCCCTGGGGAATCTTGGCTCTCGCTTCCGTTGGGATCCCGGTTGTGCTCCTCTGGTCCCGCTTTCCACAACCACCCAGTTTCCTATCCACAGAAGCCAGCCATAGGGTTCACTACCTCGCGGTGCACTCCTGTCCCCCTACGGTGTGCATCTGTCACCTGGCCACAGGTGACCCTGACAGTTTGATCAGCCATGAACCCGGCTGACATCCCGCTACCCGCGGATGATCCATTGCAGGGCATAGTTTGCAGACTTGAAACCCAGGAATCGAATCAGACTCAGGTGATGCGATTCCTCCAGGATCTGGCTTCTCGCTTCGAGCAGCTTCAGGCCTCCTTGGGAACCCTGAATCCGCAACCTCAAATACAATCAGCGGCTGCACCTATTGCACCAGTCGCAGCCACACACTCGCTACAACTGCCAGCTCCGTCCCGTTTCTCTGGGGACTCCAAGGCTTGCAGGGGGTTCCTTAGCCAATGCACGATTCATTTTGAGCTCCAGCCCCAAAACTTCCTGTCTGATCGGGCTAAGGTAGCCTATATCATTTCCCTCCTCTCTGGTGAAGCTTTAGCCTGGGCAGCCCCTCTGTGGGAACTGAATGATCCAGTGGTTTCTAGCCTGTCTGGCTTCTTGAAACTTTTTCGGAATATCTTCGAAGAACCGGCTCGTGTCTCTTCAGCGGCCAGCGCCCTTTTACGTCTCCGCCAAGAGTCTGCTTCTGTGGGACAGTATGCGCTTCATTTCCGCATACTGTCGGCTGAGTTGAGCTGGAACAATGAGGCCTTAGTCGCAACCTTTTTGCATGGCCTGTCTGATAGAGTGAAGGATGAATTAGCAGGAAGAACCATCCCCACTGATCTGGCCGGCGTTATCTCCTTGTGTAACCAGATCGATATTCGCTTTCAGGAGAGGACCTTAGAAAAGCAACGCCAGCACTCCTTGGTTCTTAGTCAGCCTGAGCTCCCCTCTCTTCGACCCGTAGAGCATCTCCTACCAGCTGAGGAACCCATGCAGCTGGGTCGGACCAGGCTATCCCCCGAGGAACGTGCTAGGCGCAGAACTCTTGGTCTGTGTCTTTACTGTGGGGGCAAAGGTCATTTTCGTGACACTTGCTCTCTTTGTCCAGAAAAACGTTCGGGTCCACTTCATCTGGAAAGTGGAGTATTGGACCCAGAAATATCACCTTCCCCTTCTCGTCTTCTGCTTTCTGTGTTCCTTCATGTTGGTGCTTCTTCTCATTCGGTCTCAGCATATCTGGATTCCGGAGCCGCTGGTAATTTCATGGACTGGGAAATCGCATCGTCCATGAGACTTACTCTTTTGCCCCTCACCACGCCTTTGGTGGTCTTGGCGATTGATGGTACTGTTCTCCCAGGGGGACCTATCCGCTTCCAGACCCTCCCTGTTAAGATGTCGGTAGGGACACTCCACCAGGAGTGGATATCCTTCCTTATCTTACCCAAGGCCTCAACGCCTATAATTTTGGGTCTCCCATGGTTACAGCTCCATTCTCCTCATGTGGACTGGACTACTGGACAGATCCTGGCTTGGGGTCCCTCCTGTTCTTCGTCCTGCCTACCCAAGGTTGCCCCCTGTGAATCTGAGCCGGTCATTCATTCCAGGTTGCATAACCATTTACATTTCTCTGTCCCTAACCACCCTTGGACGCACAGCCAGGCTAGCTTGTCTACAAGTCCTGCAGTCGCTACGTCTTGCGATGCGATTCAGGTAGTCGCTACACCTGACTCAGCTATTCACTCTGCCTCTGTACTAGTTATGCCAGTCCAGCCCATGCCCAGTGAGCCTCTCACTTTTTCTTGTTCGGGACATTCTGCTTGTCCTTCAGCTATTCAGCTTGACTCCGGCGACATGTCACCTTCTAACCAACCTGACTTCAGGGTTCCACCGACATCTGCCCAGTCTGATGGTCCTGTGCAAGATGACCAGTTCCCCTTTAAGGGTATAGGGGACCCTCCTCAGATTCCTGTTGATCCTCTCATGCCCTTGCTTATTCCTAGAGAGCCTTTGGTCCTCAATAGATCTTCTTGTCATCTCCCTACCTCGTTTTCGGTCTCTGAGGATAATTTTAAGTACGAGGTTAGACAAGTTCTGGATTCTCGGCTCTGCAGAGGCATTCTTCAGTACCTTGTGCATTGGAGAGGTTTTGGTCCTGAGGAGGCGTCTTGGATCGCTGCATCTGATGTCGCTGCACCTCATCTGTTGAGAAGGTTTCATCAGAGATTTCCCTTTAAGCCTGGGTCCAGGCGGGGGAGGGCCCATAAGAGGGAGGGTACTGTCATGGATATGCATTAATGTCTGTCTGCCATCTTACCTTCCTCCTCATGTGTTCATCTAGAGACCAGACCTCCTTCACCTGGCTTCCTTTATAATCTCCTCCCAGCCTGACTCCACCCCAGGCCCTATCACTGAACACTATATTAACCTGTGCACTGCAAGCCTGCTTTGCTGATCAACGTGTTTGTTAGGCATTGTGTGTTTGGGTTCCTGCCTGCCGTGTGCTACGTCTGTCTCTCTGTTACGTTATTGGCTTGTCCCCGACCATCCCTGTCTGCTCGTGACCCTTGACCTTCGGCTCGTTCTTCGTTATCCTTGTCTGCTTGTGGCCCCTGACCTTCGGCTTGTTATTCGGTTCTCTCTATCGTGTGCTGCTGCTTCCCCTTATCCTACGGGGCGTGAGCTAGGAAACTCCAGGGGCCGCGACCTGGTCCCAGCCTGCAGCGTAACATCCTCACCACTAGAGGCCCTGGAGAAGACCAGCTGGGTCTTAGACTCCGCGCCCTGGGGAATCTTGGCTCTCGCTTCCGTTGGGATCCCGGTTGTGCTCCTCTGGTCCCGCTTTCCACAACCACCCAGTTTCCTATCCACAGAAGCCAGCCATAGGGTTCACTACCTCGCGGTGCACTCCTGTCCCCCTACGGTGTGCATCTGTCACCTGGCCACAGGTGACCCTGACATTATGATTATGTTTCTACACCCTTGAGGATACACAAACTACTACTATACGAACACTATCCTTCTATAAATCATACCGATGCTCTTTATGACACTACTTTACACCCTGTTGTGGACAATTATGTCACACAACTTCTTACAGTACCTTCTTACATGATCCAAATCCCATACAGAACCCTCGCTATCCTGTCCCAAATACTCAGCGTACTCATCCCCTTTATCAATGGGTCTTAAAATCATTTCTCATTACGTCCATGGGTTTAACTCACCACACAAACGGAAAAAAGCATTCAGGCACTATAAAAGATTGGGCGCTGATATCCTTCTCCTACAAGAAACCCATTTTTCCTCAGGAAACCACCCAAATTACTTTGATAAAACATATAACCAACACTTCTTTACCACATTCTCTAACAAGTCAAAAGGGGTGGCAATCTTCATTCGTAATTCTATCATCTTTGACATACAAAACATATATAGAGATACAGAAAGCCGTTTCATCATACTAAAAGGCACAATAAACAAACGTACGATCACGATCGCCTCCATCTACGCACCTAACGATACACAATCTACATTCTTTAATACCTTTTTTGATACCCTTGACCGACACAGCTCCCCTCATATTGTGTTAGGGGGTGACTTTAATTTAGCTGCACACCCCTCTCTAGATAGGAGTAAGACGACTCCCTCCTCAAAAGCCTTCTCCAGATCAATGTGCCGCTCACTCAATAAATTCCAACTGATCGACTCATGGAGATCCCATAATGTAGGCATAAAGGCCTATACCCATTACTCCTACCCACATGACTGCTACGCCAGACTAGATTATATATTTTGCACCCCCATTCTTCTAGCGAACTCCTCTAGAGCTCGAATTCACCCTTGCCCCTGGTCTGACCATGACATGGTTGAATTTGACACCTCTCAAGTGGGTCTCGCCCCCACTGCATTTAGCTGGCGCCTTAATGACTCCCTTTTATCTGACCCACACACACTACAAGACATTAACTCTCACATTGTAGACTATTTTGCTAACAACTCAACTGAAGACATCGCTCCTACCTCACTCTGGTCGGCACACAAAGTTGTCCTGAGAGGACACTTGATTAGCATTGCTGCAGCCAAAAATAAAGCTAAACTTACAGAAATAAAATCTCTAACTAAGGAATTAGACCTGTTGTATAACAAACTTAGCCAATCCCCATCTCCAGAAATTACATTCCAAATCCATTCCAAACGCCAATCCCTAGACACAATTCTGTCAGCTGACACGGAGAAATCCCTTAGATTTTCCAAAGCAAAATTCATGTTACATAGCAACGCCACATCCAAAATGTTTGCACGCAAACTCAACCAGGAACATAACCCCCCACACACATACAAACTACGTAACCACAAAGGTAACTTGGTTACACATCCCCGTGATGTCCTGGACATCTTCTCCACCTTCTATAAAAATCTCCTTTCAGGGCCCCAGACCCACCCCTCCACCTCCTCGCTTAATTGGTTAGACAATATACATCTCCCCACCCTTAATGACCAACAAACTGCAACTCTCAATAATCCCTGTACAGAGCTAGAAATTACTAACATCATTAAATCTCTCAAAACTTCGACAGCGCCGGGTCCTGATGGCTTCTCCACATTATACTACAAAAAATTTGCTCCCCTTTTAGCACCTAAATTAACTAAACTTTTTAACCATATCCTCACAGGTGGCCATTTCCCAGAAGACATGCTCCTTGCAAATTTGTCTCTTATTCCCAAACCTCTTAAAGACCACTCCCTTCCCCAAAATTTTCGCCCAATATCAGTCCTTAATAATGATTTGAAAATCTTTGGCCGACTCCTTGCCGACAGACTAGCATCTGTCATCACCCCCCTTATCCATATTGACCAATCAGGGTTCATCCCTGGCCGCCAAATCACAGACAACATCCGACTTGTTACCAATATCATCCAAGATGCTAATCTTTCCTCCAGCCCACTATGCCTCCTTAGTCTCGACATTCATAAGGCATTTGATAGTGTAAATTGGTCCTATCTTAACTTTCTCCTCCCTAAATTCGGCATCACAGACAAATTTATCCATGGATTCAAAGCACTTTACCACCACCCCCAGACCAGAATCAAAATCCCAGGCCACAACTCTGACTTCTTCCCCTTAAGCAGAGGTACCAGACAGGGCTGCCCCCTCTCCCCACTTTTATTTGCCTTAGCAATTGAACCTCTAGCACAAGCCTTAAGAAACAACCCAAACATCAAAGGGTATAACAAAGGCCCACATGAATTCAAACTTAGCCTCTACGCTGATGACGCGCTGGTGTTTCTTTCGAACCCCTTAACATCTTTACCAAACCTTATCTCTGAACTTAAATCGTTTTACAACATCTCTGGTTTAGGTATTAATGTCAATAAATGTTCCGCCCTCCCTATCAACCTCCCCACTGACCTGACCACTACCCTACAAAAAAACTTCAACTTTATTTGGTGCTCTACATCATTTAGATATCTAGGTGTCCTCATCACTTCCCATCACAAAACCTTATATACTACCAACTTTATCCCCCTATTCCAACAGATTAGCTCTCTACTTAAAATATGGTCCACGTACCACATTTCACTCCTCGGTAGGATCTGCGCATTTAAAATGACCCTCCTTCCAAAATTATTATACTTTTTTAGAGCTTTACCTATCAATGTCCCCAAAACAAGGATTGAATCCCTTCAAAGGGAGATTAACAAATTTATCTGGTCATCAAAAAAACCAAGATGTGGTTACCCTCTCATGTTTAGATCCCAAAATAAGGGCGGCCTAGGCCTCCCCAATATCTGGCACTACTTTATTGCCACTAAACTTTCACAGATGGCCCAATGGCATGCTCCCACTCCACAGCTCCCATGGCTTAAATTCGAATCCTTCTCTATTGCTCCATACCACCTACAAGGCATCATCTGGTCTAACTGTATTCATCACCAAAAACTTCTCAAACATAACCTTATTGTTGCCCATTTTCTCCGACTATGGCTTACACTTACTAAAACCCTCAAACTTTCATCTGACACTCCCCCTCTTGCCTCATTTTTAGGTGACCCCAGACTTACACAGAACTTGAATAATATACGTTCGTTCCCCCTATGGCGAAATAATAACTTGTCCTCCCTAAAATCATTGTCCTCTAACAATACATTCCTCACATTCCCCGCTCTCCAATCTAAATACGATCTCCCATCCTCGGAACTCACAAACTACTTTCAAATCAAAAACTTTTTCAACGAGCATTACTCTTTATGTATTCATCCCCCTACGACGATATTCGAACACGTTTGTTTAAACTCCTCGAGAGATAGGGGCCTAATCTCCCTTTTTTATAAAGACCTCAACAGCTCCTCGATGCCAGACAAATCTATCCAAATGTTACACTGGGAATCAGAACTAGATTGCTTCATCCCCATTGAATCCTGGAACACTATGATAGACAATCTCCGCAAATGCAACATAGCTCCAGCATACAGAGAATCCCCAATGAAACTATTTACTAGACTATATCTAACTCCTGAAAAAATTCACTCATTCTACCCATCATCTTCTCCATGCTGCTTCAGAGGTTGCATAGAAACTGGCACATACACTCACATTTTCTGGAGTTGTAGATTTTTAGAAACAATATGGAGACACGCCGAATTGAAAATAGAAACAATAGTCAAAAAGAGAATTACCCTCTCCCCACAAATATGTATTCTCTATGCTAATATCCCAGATATCCCCCCACCCTGTGTTAGACTGATCCATTCACTAGTAAGCTCAATTCAATGGATGATTGCTCTCAATTGGAAATCCAATAACCTACCCTGGCCCCAGGTTTTATCCAGAATGAAAAATCTACAGTTATCCGAAAGAATCCATCATACCCTAACTGATAGCATTCACACCTTTAATTCAAAATGGATGTACTGGTCTAATGATTGATTCATATGCCCTCCGAATCTCAGGAACTTCTTTTTTTTCTATCTTAACTCCTTTATTCTCATGGTATATATCATATTGCATTATATCTTCTACTGTAATACTTCCTCACAGTTTTGTAAATTATTTTTGAATCTTCCAAATAAAACTTTTGTAAACAAAAATAAATAAATAAGGGGATAGAGTCGTGTAAGGTGTGAAATATTTTTTCCGACAACATCATTTGATCTACACGTGCTATAACCTGAGCGAATGGAACCGAGGTCGTCTTCCAATGCAGTGCAATGGCCCACTGCATGGCAATACAGATTGAATGGATCAATTTCATAAGGGGTTTGGAGGTATCAGACTTTGAAATAAAAGACAGTGCGTGTCAGAGCCATGGGTCAACCAGCCAATTTATCTATCAACTCCAGGTCCTCCTTCCAGGTAAGTTGTAATTTTTCACAGTCCCAAAATAGATGCAGGAAAGAGCCCTGGTGAGCACAACCCCTAAAGCAAGAGGGGGAGGCCTGCGGGTAAATTTTACTCAGGCGTAGGGGAGTGTAGTACCACCGAGTCAATAATTTAATAGCCGTTTCCCTGACTGTCAATGACTTGGTACATTTACGCATGTTTTGCCAACCCTTCACCCAATCCAAATCCTCTTCTCCCAGGTGAAGGTCCTGCTCCCACTGGGATCTATATTTCAATGTGGGCTTTTCGTCAACTGACTCCAATGATTTATAAACTCCCGAAATGAGGCCTTTTTGTCTGGGGGCTGAATAGCAAATACCCTCAAAAAATGTGTTAGAATCAGATGTAGGTGCAGCATAGTGCTGTTGAAAAAAAAATTGGATTTGGAGATAGTGGTAAAATTCCCCCGCAGGGATATGATGACTAGTTTGTAAATAAGAGAACGTAACAAATTTCGAATCAAGTAGAAAGTCAATCAACCTAGTCAATTTGTGGTCAACCCAGACCTGAAAAGATGCCGGGTGATCATATGCCGGGGGGAGTCTACAATCTCCAAGAAATGAGGCTCCCCGGGGGGGTCTGCGATATAAGATTATATTTTACCTTATAGTCATCCCACAACTTCAATTCAACCGCCACTATTAAGTTCCTAGAACCCAACCCCTACTTAGAGGGGTTTGAGGACCACAAAAGTCCAGGAAGGTATAGGAGTGTGATAGAATCTTGTTCAAACCTAACCCAAGGGACTTTGAAATCAATAATATTCCATTGGGCTTGTTGAGTATATCTACTAGCTAAATAGTAAAGCCATATCTAGGGGAACCTCAAGCCACCCCTTAAGGAGGAGCGGTACAGAATGTCTCTAGCAAACCTCGGGGGTCTGTCCTGCCAAATAAATCTGTTAAAATGGGCCTGAATATTAAGTATGTAGATTTTGGAGAGTCTAACTGGTAGAGAGCGAAATAGGTAAAGTAACTTGAATGAAATATGGAGTGGGGACCAAAGTTTGAGCAATTGTTTCAGTTTAGATATCATCTGAGGATATTTGGCCTCGAAGAGTTTGCAAAAGTCCCCAGTCAGGTTAATACCCAAATATGGGAGGTGAGATCCGGCCCAAGTGAAAGAGAAGGATTGTTTAAGCTGGTGGAGTTCCGCAAGCGAAAAACCCACTGGAAGGGCCACGGATTTTGAAACATTTACTGAGAGACCGGAGACCTTTGCAAAGCTCAATAGGGTCTGTAGCAGGTTTGGCAAGGTAATTAAGGGATTGGTTAGGAACATCAGCACGTCATCAGCGTACATGCAAAATTTGTAAGTGGAGGAGCCTTTACAATACCCTGTGATATCTGGATTACCCAGAATAGCAATGGCTAAGGGCTCAAGTGCTAGAGAAAAAATCAGTGGGGAGAGAGGGCACCCCTGTCTAGTACCCCTGCCAAGGCTGAAAAACTCCAAACTACACCCTGGGATCTTGACTCGCATCTTAGGGTTCTGGTAAAGGGCCTGGAAGGCATGTAAGAATTCACCCTGAAAGCCCATGCGTTGCAGAAGGGTGGACACATAGCTCCAAGACACACTGTCAAAAGCCTTATGAATATCTAGGCTAAGCATAAAAAGTTTCCGGGAGAATAGGTTCGCATCCTGAATTATATCTGTGGCAAGACGTATGTTCTCTGCAATGAGCCTGTGGGGAATGAAACCTGATTGGTAGGGAGATATAAGGGAGGAGATTATTCCTGCCAATCTGTCAGCTAAGATCCTGCTTAAAATTTTTAAATCATTATTTATGACCGAAATGGGCCTATAATTCTGAGGGAGCGTATGATTTTTGTTAGGCTTAGGGAGTTGAAAAGTTGAACCAGTCTAGTGGATAAGGGAATGGATTTTTTTTTAAATAATATACAGATGAGAAGCCATCCGGGCCTGGAGCGGAGCCTGTCTTTAACCACTTAACAACCACCTGCCGACAAATAACGTCGACAAGGTGGTTGCTTAACTCTGGGAGGACGTTATATAACGTCCTCCCAGAATCGCGCTCCCGCGCGCCCCCTGGGGCGCGCACACGGGAAACTCCGTGACCGCCGGGTCCAGAGGACCCGGCGGATCACGAATCGCGGTAAATCGCCGCTGATAGCGGCCGTTTACCACGTGATCGCTCCGTCAAATGACGGAGCAATCACTTGTAAACAGACCGGCGTCATTTGATGACGCCGGTTCCTCCCTCCCCTCTCTGTACCGATCGGTACAGTGTGAGAGGAGAGGGGAGGGAGCGGATGGCAGCAGCAGCACTGTGGGCTGGATCTGTGACAATTGCAGTCACAGATCCATCCATCCATCCATCCCTGCTCAGCCATCCCTGTGCTATACCCTGCCAATACTCTGCAATACACCCTGCCAATACTCTGCAAAATACCCTGCCAATACTCTGCAATACCCTGGTGCAATACTCTGCAATACCCTGGTGCAATACTCTGCAATACCCTGGTGCAATACTCTGCAATACCCTGCGAAATACTCTGCAATACCCTGCGAAATACTCTGCAATACCCTGGTGCAATACTCTGCAATACCCTGGTGCAATACTCTGCAATACCCTGGTGCAATACTCTGCAATACCCTGGTGCAATACTCTGCAATACCCTGCACAATACTCTGCAATACCCTGCAAAATACTCTGCAATACCCTGCAAAATACTCTGCAATACCCTGCAAAATACTCTGCAAAATACTCTGCAATACCCTGCACAATACTCTGCAATACCCTGCACAATACTCTGCAATACCCTGCACAATACTCTGCAATACCCGCCGCAATACCCGCCACAATACTCTGCAATACCCTCCACAATACTCTGCAATACCCTCCACAATACCCTGTGCAATACCCTCCACAATACCCTGTGCAATACCCGTGCAATACCCTGCCATACACCGCAATACCCTGCCATAGTCCGCAATACTTCGCAATGCCCGGCAATACTCCGCAATGCCCGGCAATACTCCGCAATGCCCAGCAATACTCCGCAATGCCCGGCAATACTCTGCAATAACCACTTCCCGCCCTCCGGCCGTCATATGACGTCCTTGACTTTGTGCGGGGATATCTGAATGATGGGAGCAGCTACAGGCATCATTCAGATATTAGCTTTTTCAGCCGGCGATTCCCTACACCATAAGAACAATCATAGCGGCTGTTCCGCCGCTTGATCATTCTTACGGGAGGCGAGAGGGGATGCCCCCCCCCTCCCGCTGCCCTCCGGTGCTTCTACCGACTCACCGCTACGATCAAAGCCAGGATTGTTGTTTTTTTTTTTTTGTATTTTTTTCAGGCTTCCCAGCCTAGAGGTGAGATGTGGGGTCTTATTGACACCCCCCCCCATATCTCACTGTAAAGAGGACCTGTCATGCCATATTCCTATTACAAGGGATGTTTACGTTCCTTGTAATAGGTATAAAAGTGATCAAAAAAATGTTTAGGGCGGAAAAACATGTCAAACTAAAATAAATAAAGTAAAATGAAGAATAAAATATATATATTTTTTTAAAGCGCCCCTGTCCCCGTGAGCTCGCATACAGAAGCGAACGCATACGTAAGTCCCGCCCACATATGAAAACGGTTTTCAAACCACACATGTGAGGTATCTCTGCGAACGTTAGAGCGAGAGCAATCATTTTGGCCCTAGACCTCCTCTGTAACTCAAAACATGTAACCAGTAAAAATATTTAAAGCGTCGCCTATGGGGATTTTTTAAGTAGCGAAGTTTGGCGCCATTCCACGAGTGTGTGCAATTTTTAAGGGCGACATGTTAGGTATCTATTTACTCGGCGTAACTTCATCTTTCACATTATGCAAAAACATTGGGCTAACTTTACTGTTTTTTTTTTTTTTAAGCACAAAACATTTTTTTTCCGTAAAAAAACGCGTTAAAAAAATTGCTGCGCAAATATCGTGCGAGATAAAAAGTTCTAACAACCACCATTATATTCTCTAAGGTCTTTGCTAAAAAAACATATATAATGTTTTGGGGTTCTATGTAATTTTCTAGCAAATAAATGATGATTTTTACATGTAGGAGAGAAATGTCAGAATTGGCCTTGGTGCTCCAGAACGCCTGAAGGTGCTCCCTGCATGTTGGGCCTCTGTATGTGGCCACGCTGTGTAAAAGTCTCACACATGTGGTATCGCCATACTCGGGAGTAATAGCAGAATGTGTTTTGGGGTGTAATTTGTGGAATGCATATGCTGTGTGTGAGAAATAACCTGCTAATATGACAATTTTGTGAAAAAAAAAAAAGAGAAAAAAAAAATCTTGATTTTGCAAAGAATTGTGGGAAAAAATGACAACTTCAAAAAACTCACAATGCCTCTTTCTGAATACCTTGGAATGTCTTCTTTCCAAAAAGGGGTCATTTGGGGGGTATTTGAAAATTGATCACACCTGAAGTACTGACGGCCTATCTCAATTCTTGAGACCCTAACATGCCAGAAAAGTACAGATATTGGCACCATAGCTTGTGGACTCTATAACTTTCACAAAGACCAAATAATATCCACCAATTTGTACTTATTTTTACCAAAGATATGTAGCAGTATAAATTTTGGCCAAAATTTATGAAGAAAAAATAGTAATTTGCAAAATTTTATAACAGAAACGAAAAAAAAATCTTTTTTTTACAAAATTTTCAGTCTTTTTTCTCTTATAGCGCAAAAAATAAAAAACCCAACAGTGATTAAATACCACCAAAAGAAAGCTCTATTTGTGTGAAAAAAAGGACAAAAATTTCATATGGGTACAGTGTTGTATGACTGAGTAATTGTCATTCAAAATGTGAGAGCACCGAAAGCTGAAAATTGGTCTGGTTATTAAGGGGGTTTAAGTGCCCAGTGGTCAAGTGGTTAAAGAGGATGTAAACCCAAGTTTTTTTAAAAACCCCTGCAAAAGAAAGCAATAATGAGCTAGTATGCATAGCATATTAGCTCATTATGAATAACTTACCTGAGATCGAAGCCCCCGAACTGCTCGTCATTCCCCTCCGCCGCCGCTGCCATCTTGCCTCGATGTCCCGTCACTGCCGTCAGTGTATGGCCGCTCCGGCGCTGTGATTGGCCGGAGCGGCGATGACGTCACACGCATGCACGCTCGGGCCGGCAAGATCCCATTCAGAAAACCGGCAAGGATGCCGGCCCGCTAGTGCGCATGCGTGTGATGTCATCGGCGCTGTGTTTATAGTAAATATCTCCTTAACCGTGTAGGTTAAGGAGATATTTCTTGCACCTACAGGTAAGCCTTAATCTAGGCTTTCCTGTAGGTGCAAGTTGTCTAAGTGGGTTTACAACCACTTTAAGACTTTGATCACATTCAGAACCTCAGACTGTGAGATAGGTGAGTTAAGATTCTCCAATTGTGAGGGGGAGTGGGATGGTACTGGGATGGCCTGAAACCAGGCCTCGTCTTCTGGGGAGGGTTCTGACTGCATTGGTCCCAACAGAGCCGAATAGAATTGTTTAAACAGTTTAAGAACCTCTTGCGGATGAGTGGTAGTCAGACCATAGCGAGTAGCCAATTTGTAGACATGAGGGGGACGGGTAGACTGGTTCAACTTTCTAACAAACATGGTTGAAGAGGTGTTACTGTGAAGCAAGAATTTGGCTTTAGACCATTGAAGAGCTTTTTCCACCTTCGCAGAAAGTAGTGAGTCCAATTCTAGGCTCTTCTGGTCAATGGAAAGTCTGGTGGACTCTAGATGCAAGGAAGCAGTATTCTTATATAGATGATCTAGCTCTAAAGTGAGAGTTAGTATTTTTTGTCTATTAATCTTGTTATGGGCCGAGGCTATACCAATAACTTTGCCCCTCAGTACCGCCTTGTGGGCAGTCCACACTGTAGAAAGCGGGGTTTCCGGTAAGGCATTAAGAGCAAAGTATTCTTCTATGGCTTGTGCCACCTCTGATTCTACTGCCAAGTCAGAGAGGAGTGCCTCATTTAGTCTCCATGTATAAGGAGTGGGAGCTAATCTAATAAATTTGGTTGTAAAGGAGGTAACGTGATGGTCCGACCACACACAGGGATGGATTGATGCTTTTGTGGAGTTAGCTACAATAATGGGGGGAGGAGTAGATATAATCCAATCGAGCGGAACTATTATGCGGATGGGAGAAAAAAGTATATTCCTTGGCTCCCATGTTATGTGCTCTCCAAGTGTCCACCAATTGATGGTCAAGTAGACCACGGGAGAGGGATCTGGGAAAGGCTTTAGCTGTTGTTGCCATGGTGAACCTGTCAAGTGTGGAGTTAGCAACGATATTAAAATCCCCACCTATGATCATGTGAGATGATTGGTAATTAGCTAGACAATCAAAGAAGGATTTAAAAAAAGAAGCAGGGGGGTCATTTGGGGCTTAGATGCTAGCAATTGTAAGTTCTCTATTATGTATAATTCCCTTAATAATGACATATCTACTTTCTTTATCTCTAAATATCTGTTTCACCTCCATGGGAAAGGACGAGTGTAGGAATATGGCTGCATCCCTGTTTTTCGATGAATGAAGAGAATAAAAGGATTGGGGGAAATGTCTATGAAAGAATTTGGGATGTTAGGATTGGGCAAAGTGCGTCTCCTGGATCAAGAGAATCTTGGCCCCCAGCTGTTTATAAAAAGAAAATGCTTTACGTCTTTTAATGGGGGAGTTAATCCCTTCACATTATGTGAGATGCAAGTAATCACCATGGGAGGCGTAGTGCAATGCTATCATCTGAACAGTAATCAGGTATGTGATTACTGTTTTTAGCAAGGGGCGCCACCATAGCCAATTGAGTGACATCTCTGCTTACTCAACCAACAAACAATTCTATATAAGTGTAACATACGTGTACCATGAAGGACCTTCTGGAGGAGAATGACATTCAAACAGTGATAGAACCGACCTAAAAGCAAAAAAACAAAAACCACAAAAGAAAAATAGTCTGGTAACAAAGTGAAAAACATTAAAACAAAATCTAGAACAGGGTCAGGTAGTAATATATAACCTGACAAAAACAAACAAACAAGCGAGACAACCAGGTCTCGTACCCAGCAGTACAGGAAGCTAAGCCCCTAAGTGGAGCAGGGAGTTAACTTAGCAAGTCTTGCTGTGAGCAAAAAAGAAAAAAAGAAAAAGTTTGACCAAGAAGCAAAACAAGTAAAATGTACTTCAGCTGGGTGGGGGGGGGGGCATGCAGCGGCTCCAAGGGACCAACTTCTGAGCCAGCGGGAAGCAAAGTTATGTAGTAACTGCAACGTTAAATCTTGAACTGTCATATGCAGGGAAGCCGAGTAGATCTGCGTAGTTATTCATTGTTTCTGTCCCCGATGTCATAGCGAATCCTTCTCCTATCCCTCCGAGGTGGTGGTGTGCGCCAGATTTGAGATGGTCTGGGAGTGGACGGTAGGCGGCGGATCGTCTCAGCATCAAGAAGGCCCAGCTTCACCAGGATCTCCTGGCCCTCTTGCAAGGACGTAGCCGAGTAAATGGTCCCGTTGTGGGTAACCACCAATTTAAAGGGGAACCCCCATCTGTAGCGGATATGGGCCGACTGGAGAGCTGTAGTAATCTCCTTCAGGCCCCTATAGTACCTCTATCCAGAGTAGCAGGTGAAATGTCCGGGTATATTTGGATTGTATGCTCATCCAGGGTGATGCGTTGTTTGTTCCAGGCAGCCCTCAGAATTTCTTCTGTGGTCAGGAAGTCCTTCATACAAAGGACCACATCTCTGGGGGGCTTATCAGCAGGAGGCTTCGGTCTGAGGGCCCTGTGAATGCGGTTACATGTGAAAGCCGCAGAGTCACAGTCCGGGAGAAGGGACTTAAATAGTCAGATTACTGTGGGGTATTAGTTCAGTCTCTGACTCCGGGATTCCACGTAGGTGCAGATTAATGTGCCTGTTTCTTTTGTCGAGGTCCTCGACTTGTGCTTGAATCTGGGAGAAAGCTGATGCAAGAGAGTCATGCTCCCTGCTGAGATCACTGTACGCCAGGGCCAGATCATCATGCTTTGTCTCGAGTCTGTCAGTCCTTGTGCCCAAGGCCACAATTTCCTGTGAGAGTGTATGGGAAGTTTTGTGAAGCTCCGTCTGGAATTTAGTGGCCAGCCTTGCATACATGGCCTCCAGGCTGGCATCGAGATCCGCTTTAGATAGAGAGGCAGCGTACTCACGGTTAGTGTCCAATGGGGAGACGGGAGCCAGCGGTGGTGGAGAAGCTGTAGAAGGAGAGCAAGGTCTGTCCGCGGCGCCATTTTGGGACATGTTGCACTGTTCCCGCGTGCGGAGGAGATAGAGATTCTGAGCGGGGCCCCGGGATTTCTTCTTCTTCGACGGTATGGACTACGTCTGTGCGGCTCGAGGGGTGATTAAATTGCTGTGATTGTGGGTGTTTATGGCCCTCTGGTAGCCGTTAAAGTCCCGGGTGGAGTGGAGCTACAGCTTCAGACGTCCATCACGCTCGGCGCCGCGCATGCACCCTCCACCTATTACACTTTTGAAGGCCCAAGAGCACCAGGACAATGGAATTGCCCACAAAAGGTCTCCATTTTGCAAAGCAAACACCCCAACGTATAATCTGAGGCATAATGAGTCTTTAGAACGGTTCATTTTTTTCCAGATGTTTTTTTGAAAATGTGGAAAAAAATGAAAACGCATTTTTTTTTACACAGAGTTGTCCATTTATAGGATATTTCTAACATATAGCATGTACATAGCTAGAAATTACACTCCAAAATACATTCCGCTACTCCTCCTAAAGTATGGCAATACCATATGTTTTAGATTTTTACACAGCCTGGCCACATACAGAGGCCCAACATTGAAGTAGCACCTTCAGGAGTTCTACGAGCATAAATTGCACATCTCATTTCTCAACCACCTTTTACACCTTTGAAGGCCCTGGAGCACCAGGACAATGGAATTGCCCACAAAATTACCCCATTTTGTAAAGAAAACACCCCAACATATAATCTATGAGGCATAATGAGTCTTTTGAATGGTTCATTTTTTTCATAACATTTTTGGAAAATGTGGAAAAAAAATGAAAACACATTTTTTTTTACACGTTGTCCATTTATAAGATATTTTTAACATATAGCATTTACATAGCAAAGATGACAACCCAAAATACATTCCGATTCTCCTCCTTAGTATGGCGATACCACATGTGTGAGACTTTTACACAGTCTGGCCACATACAGAGGCCCAACATTGAAGGGGGCGTGTCAGACCGCTGGCTGAGCTGAAGAGAGGGATAGATGCCTGCGGTCTTACAAACAGGATGTCAGCAGGCAATAACGGTTTTTCAGCAAGTTCAGAAGCCTATTACAGAGGAACTACAGAGCTCAGAAGAACATGGATGGCAAAGTTGGTGAAGGTAGGAGATCAGCAATCCGGACATGAAAAAAATTATTTGGCCGGAGTTCTGCTTTAATGATGCGTGAACTTTTTCATTATGCCTCATATTTTCTTACAACGACAAGACACGTTCTTTTGCTGCATTCCCAAGTTCTCAGAGGGTGAGGATTTGCCCATTATTTTATAAGAAGCTAACCTGCAATTCACTCCTTCTGAGCATCCATCTGGGACTTTGTCCCTGTCATTTTTCACCATTCTGGCAAAAAGCAAAAGTCTAGCATCCATGGGGCTCTAGTCCACCCTGAACTCTCCAATTTTTCTGCTATATTACTTCCTGGTCTATATAGGACTCTATGTAACTAATGTTTTGTTGGATTATATGACATAATTATAATAATGTACTACTTCTAGCTCTGATACAATTACCTATTACTTTTAGTCACCTGGTAGTTTAGTAATGGGCACGCAATGGGCTTTTGCATAGCTTCAATACAGGCAATCTAAAATACAGGCAGAGCAGAACCGCCCTATACGCACGCTACGCAAGCTGCGTAGGGCCCCCGCAAATGACTCGGGGCCCCCGATTTGCCGCCGCCATTTTCTAGAAGACCGCCGTCGCCACCGCTAGAGGTCCGCGGCCGGGCGGAGACAATGTCTCCGCCGGTTGCCATTTTGTTGAAGACCAAACAAGAGGAGGCCGGGTGGCCGCCAATAGGAATTGAGCTGCGGCACCGCCAACCTCCCGCCCCACTGCAGTCTGTCTGTGAAATGATGTGGGAAGGGGCGGGCGGCGCCACAGCTCAATACCTATTGGCAGCCACCCGGCCGGGCTCCTCCACTGTCCACTCACTGTGTTCTGTAATGGCTGCAGAGAGAGTCTCTACTGCTGGTGGATCATACCTGGTGTAAGGAGGGACTCCGCTGGGAATAACTGATGTAAGGGGGGACTCCGCTGGGAATGCCTGGTGTAAGGGGGGACTCCGCTGGGAATGCCTGGTGTAAGTAGGGACTCCGCTGGAAATGCCTAATGTAAGGAGGGACTCCGCTGGGAATGCCTGATGTATGGAGGGACTCCGCTGGGAATGCCTGATGTAAGGAGGACTCCGCTGGGAATGCCTGATGTAAGGAGGGACTCAGCTAGGAATGCCTGATGTAAGGAGGACTCCGCTGGGAATTCATGATGTAAGGAGGACTCCGCTGGGAATGCCTGATGTAAGAGAGACTCCACTGGGAATGCCTGATGTAAGGGGGACTCCGCTGGGAATGCCTGATGTAAGGGGGACTCCGCTGGGAATGCCTGATGTAAGGAGGGACTCCGCTGGGAATGCCTGATGTAAGGGGGACTCCACTGGGAATGCCTGATGTAAGGAGGGACTCTGCTGGGAATGCCTGATATAAGGGGGACTCTGCTGGGAATGCCTGATGTAAGGGGGGACTCCACTGGGAATGCCTGATGTAAGGGGGACCCCGCTGGGAATGCCTGGTGTAAGGGGGGACTCCGCTGGGAATGCCTGATGTAAGGAGGGACTCCGCTTGGAATGCCTGATGTAAGGAGGGACTCCGCTGGGAATGCCTGGTGTAAGGGGGACCCTGCTGGGAATGCCTGGTGTAAGGGGGACTCCGCTGGGAATTCCTGGTGTAAGGGGGGACTCCGCTGGGAATGCCTGATGTAAGGAGGGACTCTGCTAGGAATACCTGATGTAAGAAGGGACTCCGCTGGGAATACCTGATGTAAGGGGGGACTCCGCTGGGAATACCTGATGTAAGGGGGGGCTCCGCTGGGAATGCCTGGTGTAAGGGGGACTCAGCTGGGAACACCTGATGTAAGGGGGAACTCCGCTGGTCATGCCTGATGTAAGGGGGGACTCCGCTGGGAATACCTGATGTAAGGGGGGACTCCGCTGGGAATGCCTAGTGTAAGGAGAGTCTCCGCTGGGAATACCTGATGTAAGGAGGGACTCTGCTGGGGACAACTGATGGCATCTGGTGGCAGGCAACGTGACAAGTGACACGCTCAGGGCTTCCACTGATTCTGCATTATGGTGAGTTGAATAATTTCATTCTATATTACAATGTAATAATAGAAATAATGCACTTCAATCATCCTGACACCATAACAACCATGGTGCCAGGATGATTGAAGTGCTAACACCAGGTGTTTGGAGTAGGGATGGACGAACATCTCCCGGGACGGTTCACGAACGCGGGTAAATGTTCGCGAACCGCGGGTTCGCGGCGGGCCCCATTCATTTCAATGGGAGGCGAACATTAAAAACCTCCAGGTCATATTTGCAGCCACAAAATAATTACTAGCTGTGCACACATAGTCCCACAACATGGACAATGACATAACAGAAGTATTAAGCAAATTTGAGATCGACAACGACAAGCATTCTTTTTTTATCTGACATTTTTTGTCAATTCAGGAGCGCATGAAGGCCATGGAAGAGACGCAAGGCCAGGCTATGAAGGGGGTGCATGAGATGATCCTGCTATTGGAAAAGTTGCCATAAATGTTTTTTTTTTATAAGTTGTGTAAATCGTTTATACAGTTATAACGTTTATTTCGTTTTTTGTAATATTGCTCGGTTTTATTGTAATAGCTCGGCCTAAATCAGCCGGAACTATCAGCAGCCGGTAAATACATGTCAAATACATATAGGGTCCATTCACACGTCTGTAAAATGGGTCCGCATCCGTTCCACAATTTAGCGGAATTGATTTTCAATTCCAGTCTGAAAAATTAGGCATTCACAGCCTGGAAAAAGAAGTAAGTGTCAGCCAGTACAGGCCCCAAAAATTAGCCAATAGGCATTCATCTGACAGCAAAGAACTTTAAATTCTGTGGCTGGAGGTACATTAGGCATTCACAGGATAAATACGTTTCGGGCACTACAGGCCCCAAAAATTAGGCATTCAACGGACATAAAAGGTCTTTTATGCCGCTGTATTTACCCAAGAAGACAAGGACCATGAATAATTGTTATAGGTGGTGGTGGATATTTGTGGCCTGTCATGAGGAATTTGAATGAAACATGGTCTACTGGTCACATGTGTTGAATTCCTCAGAGATCCATGCCTCATTCATTTTTATAAATGTGAGGTAGTCAACACTGTCGTGAGCTAAGCGAGTGCGCTTATCGGTCACGATCCCCCCTGCTGCTCTGAACGTCCTTTCGGACAGGACACTGGACGAGGGGCAAGCCAACAGTTCCATTGCAAATTGTGCAAGCTCTGGCCAGAGGTCAAGCCTGCCCACCCAGTAGTCCAGGGGTTCATCACTTCTCAGAGCGTCCACATCGGCCGTTAATCCAATGTAGTCGGACACCTGTCGGTCTAGGCGTTCCCTGATGCTGGATCCGGATGAGACCTGTCGATGGGTCGGCTGAAAGAAGGATCTCATATCAGAAGTGACCAAGACATCTTCAAACCGCCCTCTTCTTGCAGGCGCTGTTGGATTGGTATCCACAACTGTTCCTCTGGGAGTGGAAATTCCTCTGCCAGCGCACGCAAAAGCAGAATGCAGCATTTCTCGAAGCAAGGCCTGGAAGTGCTCCATTCTGACAGCCCTCTGTGATGGTGGTAACATTTCTGCCATTTTTTGTTTGTACCGGGGGTCCAAGTACGTTGCCACCCAGTAATGGTCCTTGCCCTTTATGCTTTTTATACGGGGGTCCCTCTTAAAACACTGGAGCATGAAGGCCCCCATTTGCACTAAACTGGAAGCAGTGTGGTGGCCTGGCTCCTGCTCGTCATCATCCAGGATAATGTCGTCCTCGATCTCCTCCCCCCATCCACGAACAACAACAGCAGGGATCCCAGAAAGGTTTAAAGCATGCTCTTCTTGCTCCTCCTTATCCACCCCGGCACCATCCTCCTCTGACTCCTCTTCAGACTCCTGTTGTTGACTTGTCTCAGATAGAGTAGCCAGCATTGCGACTTCCTCATCTTCCTGCTCCTGCTGCTCGACGGCTTGATCAATGACACGACGCAATGCACGCTCCATAAAGAAGGCATAAGGTACGATGTCACTGATGGCACCATGGCTGCGACTGACCAGTTTGGTGATCTCATCAAATGCCCGCAAAAGTCTGCATGCGTCGCGCATGAGCAGCCACTGACACGGTGAAAAAAAACCAAGATCCCCAGAACCTGTTCTGGCACAGAGTTCGTACAGGTAGTCATTAACTGCACGTTTCTGCTGGAGCAGCCTATCAAGCATATACAAGGTTGAGTTCCATCGCGTCGGGCAGTCACAAATAAGACGTCTGACCGGCAGATTGTGTCGCCGCTGAATGTCAGCAAGGCGAGCCATGGCCGTGTAAGATCTTCTGAAATGGGCCGAGATTTTCCTTGCCTGCCGAAAGATGTCCTGGACCCCAGGGTATTTGACAACGAATCGCTGCACGACCAAGTTCAAGACGTGTGCCATGCATGGCACGTGTGTAATTTTGCCCTGTTTCAACGCGCTCAGCAGATTGGCACCGTTGTCGCACACCACTTTACCAACTGTCAAATTGAGCGGTGTTAGCCACTAATCTGCCTGTGAACGCAAAGCTGAAAGGAGTGCAGGGCCAGTGTGGCTCTTGGCTTCCAGGCACAACAGACGCAGCACAGCCCTTCTGGGAGAAATATTTCCTTCCTGGGACCTTCCATTGCGGTGTTCCAATGGCCACAAATTTTCGAAAGGCCTCCGAGTCCACCAGTTTATATGGCAGTAGTTGGCGGGCTAGGAGTTCTGACAAGCCAGCGGTCAACCGTTGGGCAAGAGGGTTATCCGGCGTCATCATTCTTTTACGCTCGAACATTTGGCCCACGGAAGCCTGCCTTTTTCCAGATAAACTTGGGGACGGGATGATGGAAGGTGGAGTGGAGGACAACTGTGAAGAGAGAGGAGAAGTAGTAGAAGAGGCTGGACGGTGAGATCCTGGAGTTTGGCTTTGTGGGTTCTGACGGTGTTGCTCCCACTGGGCTCGGTGATGGGAGTTCATGTGCCTTCTTAAGGCGGTCGTCCCTAGGTGAGTGTTGGGCTTACCGCGACTTATGCGTTGACTGCAAATGCTGCAGATGGCAACACTATTGTCAGCAGTGGACACGTTAAAAAAAGCCCACACTGCGGAGCCATGTGCCGGCGTCCTGGGAGCGCCAGATGTGACCGTACATGGTTGATGGCTCGCTCTGAGTCCTGATACATTAGCAGTCTTGTTTGTCACTCCTGTGCAATGTAAGTTCCGCCTGCCTCTCCTCCCTATCTGCTGGTCCATCTCTCCCTCTGAACTCCCCTCCTGGTCCTCTCTTGTGGGCATCCACGTGACGTCCATAGACACATCATCATCTACGTCACCTTCCCCACCACTAACATTAGAGATCTCGGAGTAGGCAGCAACAGCGGGGACCAACATCCTTGGGCTGATCTGGGTACTGTCATCAGACTGCTGAGTGGCGGTTGTTGCTACCTCCTCTTCCTGATCCAATGTCAAGAATGCCTGCACATCAGAGAAGTCTTGTGATGGATCGGAAAATAATTCCTGTGACTCAAGCGGAGGGTATATGGTGGCGGTGGTGTTGGTGGTAGTGTCTTTGGGGGTGCACACAGCAGAGAGTGAAGAGGGTGCAGATAGAGAGGATGAGGAGGGTGAAGAAGAGTAAGGCTGAGTGAGCCACTCAACCAAGTCTGGTGCGTCCTTTGACGTAATCGAACGCACCTTCTGCAACTTCCCACTTTGGCTCCGGCCTGGTGCTCCTGCCCTACCCCTACCAGCCCTGCGGAAGGGCCTGCCTCTTCCTCTGCCTGTCATCTTTTTAAATGACCCTGTGACAAAAGGCTGTAGAGAAGGGCAGTATATGTGGAAGAAGGTATATAACACCCCGCTTCAAACTGTCGTTTTCGGGGGCCACTGGTCTATCACAGCAGTTATAATACTTTTTTCTAATTGCGTTTGTCACTCTTTGTAGTATCGCTGCAGAACCTCTCAGCAGTCACAATGCTGCACAGTAGAAATGCACTATACTATTCTTCCTATATGTGAAAGTTTTTTATGCGTGTTATAGACCCCTATATACTGCAAACCAAATAGTACACCTATACCAGTCCTTAAAATGAACTTTTGTGGAGCTTTATTGGTTAGCGATTTTAGTCGCTAGTCTGTGTCTGCGACACACAGCGGCAACTTGTACCTAAACCGAGAAAAGAGCTGCAGCAGAACCGCTCAGAAGCTGCACAGTAGAAATGCTGCACAGTTGAAATGCACTATATATTATATAGTATAGTATATAGTATATATTATATAGTATGTTTGAAAGTTTTTTATGCGTGTATTAGACCCCTATATACTGCACACCAAATAGTACACCTATACCAGTCCTTAAAATGAACTTTTGGGGAGCTTTATTGGTTAGCGATTTTAGTCGCTAGTCTGTGCCTGCGACACACAGCGGCAATTTCTACCTAAACCGAGAAAAGAGCTGCAGCAGAACCGCTCAGAAGCTGCACAGTAGAAATGCTGCACAGTTGAAATGCACTATATATTATATAGTATATAGTATATATTATATAGTATGTTTGAAAGTTTTTTATGCGTGTATTAGACCCCTATATACTGCACACCAAATAGTACACCTATACCAGTCCTTAAAATGAACTTTTGGGGAGCTTTATTGGTTAGCAATTTTAGTCGCTAGTCTGTGCCTGCGACACACAGCGGCAATTTCTACCTAAACCGAGAAAAGAGCTGCAGCAGAACCGCTCAGAAGCTGCACAGTAGAAATGCTGCACAGTTGAAATGCACTATATATTATATAGTATAGTATATAGTATATATTATATAGTATGTTTGAAAGTTTTTTATGCGTGTATTAGACCCCTATATACTGCACACCAAATAGTACACCTATACCAGTCCTTAAAATGAACTTTTGGGGAGCTTTATTGGTTAGCGATTTTAGTCGCTAGTCTGTGCCTGCGACACACAGCGGCAATTTCTACCTAAACCGAGAAAAGAGCTGCAGCAGAACCGCTCAGAAGCTGCACAGTAGAAATGCACTATACTATTCTTCCTAGAGTATTTTATGCGTGTAGTACACCCCTATTTACTGCACACAAAATAGTACACCTATACCAGTCCATAAAAGGACTTTTGTGGACTGTACACCTATACCAGTCCTTAGAAGGACTTTTGTTTTAGTAGAGTCTGTCCCTGCTAGTACACACACAGCAACCTTCCTACACTGACTAAAGACAGCTGCAGAACCGCTCAGCACTGCAGTCCCAATGCTGCACAATTGAAATTAACTAAAAGTGTATTACACCCCTATACACTGCACACAAAACAATTGTACACCTATACCAGTCCTTAAAAGGACTTTTGTGGACCTAATAGCTAGGATTACAGTCAGTCCCTGCTCCACATAGCAACCTGTCCCTACGCTGACAAATAACAGAATGTAAAATGGCAGCCAGATCAGCTCTATTTATAAGGTAGGGGGTATGTCCATCTGCTGAAATGTCTCATTGGCTGTCCTGTACCACATGATGGAGTGTCATAGGTCAAAGTTCCACAATGTAAAAGATTCAGAATATGGTGGGCGCGAACCGGCCGCGAATAGCGCCATATGTCCGCCGGTTTCGCGAACCGCGAATGCGCAAAATTCGCCGCAAACCGACCGCGGGGCGAACTGCAAGGCCATCTCTAGTTTGGAGTATCTTTATCTGCTGATTTGTTAAACTGGAATACACATATTTCTATTGTGGTGTAGAATCTGGGCCTGCTGTCTCTCCATCCCTCTTACTCTCTTTCTTTATTTCTCTCCCTCTTTCTCTCCCTCTTTCTCTCCCTCTTTCTCTCCCTCTTTCTTTCTTTCTCTTCCTCTTTCTCTCCCTCTTTCTCTTTCTTTCTCTCTCTCTTTCTTTTTTTCTCTCCCTTTCTCACCCTCTTTCTCACTCTCTTTCTTTCTCTCTTTCTCTCCCTCTTTCTTTCTTTCTCCCTCCATCCCTCATTCATCTCAGACTCTAACCACACCCCTCCGAGCCACGCCCACGTAAGCCACACCCACTATTTTGCATAAACCACACCCATTTTTTGCCACCGTAGAGGGCCCCTTAGCAGAATTTTGCTTAGGGCCCCAGGGAGGTCAGGATAGGCACTGAATACAGGTGTCCTCTCTCTTATTTTTACTGTGAATGAATGATGTGACTGTGTGAGTGGAAGGCCTCTGCTATCATTTGATTTGCAGAAATCATTTATTTTGGTAACTTGGACTTCTCTATTTCGGAATCTGGAATTATGTGAATTTCGTGCCTCACTTTCTACAAATATTACAATCCTTATATTCGCACCCCCAAGCTAAAGTTCAGTTACAGGGACATCTTTCTGATTCTCTAACAATATCTAAGGGTACCCACCAGGGCTGCCTATTGTCCCCGCTAATTTTGCACTGTAGCAAATGAAATTTTATCAATTGCCATTCAAGACAAACCGAATATTAAAAGCATTGAGTGTGGCCCCAGCATCTTATTCCGCGTACACACGACCGTTTTTCATGGCGTGAAAAATGCAATTTTTTAAATTGGTCATTAAAAAAGATCGTGTGTAGGCTCCAGAGAATTTTTAATGACGTGAAAAATGGCCTAAAAAAAATTAGAACCTGCTCTATTTTTTCACGTCATTTTTCACGTCGTTCTTTTTAACGTTGTGAAAAACGGTAGTGTGTATGCTTTTACGAGGGTAAAAAAAATGCGCATGCTCAGAATCAAGTATGAGACGGGAGTGCTCCTTCTACTAAAACTAACGTTCGTAATGGAGATAGCACATTCGTCACGCTGTAACGGACTGAAGAGCATGAGACTGAAAAGCGTGAATCAGCTCTCACCAAACTTTACTAATACGAGGATCAGCAAAAGCAGCCCAAAGGGTGGCGCCATCCGAATAGAACTTCCCCTTTATAGTGCCGTCGTACGTGTTGTACGTCACTGCGCTTTCCTCGAGCATTTTTTTTCACGATAGTGTGTAGGCAAGGCAGGCTTGAGAGGAAACACGAAAAATCACGTCGAGAAAAACATTGTTTTTTTCAATGACATTAAAAACGGCCGTGTGTGCGCGGCATTAGGTGTGCTTTATTCGTGGATGATTTCCTCTTTTTGTCACTTCCCCTTTCACTTTTTTAATATTCAACATGTTTTTCAAGAATTTGAGGATGAATGAGACAAAGTTGCTGGCTCTGTTAATGTCCCCTTTAGACTATCAGACCAGTTCCCTTTAATTTGGCAATATGTCTTGCTTCCGTATCTGAAATTCTACCTTACTTCTTCCCTTTAGTGACTCTACCAACCCAATTATCCTGCTTTATTTAAATGTGTGAAAGAGGACCTTATTAACTAGTCCCTTTTTAATAGGTTGTGGATATTTAGAAATAATGCAGTAAAAATAACTCCCAATGCTCCTATATTTCTTTCCTTCTATACCTGATGTGACACTTAACAGCTCAGATTTGATCAATCAAAAATTATTCTATACATATGAGGAAATAAGTAATATAGACTCATGAAGAATGTTCTATTTGCCTCCAGGTCTTGGGGGGTCTAGGGGTTCTCAATCTTTGGCTTTGTTATAAAGCAGCTCAGCTAATGACACTTTCTATTGTTTACTCCACCTGGGTGGTTATGTTTTATAATGTGGAAACCTCCTAAAGAGCTTTTGCTTCCACCAGATCTTTCACTTCTTGAGGTCATTGTGGCCTTACCAGACCCCTCCCGCCCTTTTTTTTCAAATTATGAGAAATGGTGTACCAAACATACGGGTCAAAGAGGGGCTATTTCTATGAACTATGGGCTCCTGCTTAACTCTTTGCAAAAATTACAGTACATGATAGAGTGGGACAAGGGCATCTCTCCATTAATTTGGATTTGGAACAGTGGCAATGATAACTTTGGTCTTCTTTTCGAGGGCTTCTGAATGTCTCTCAAGTAGAAGCCAATAATATAGTATTGAATAGATGGAACTTGGCCCCTTCTTGCCTTGCTAAAATTTATCCTAACTTGTCCCTGCTTTGTTTCTTGGGATGCAAGTTATGAGGCAATATGTACCACATTGGGTGGGAATGCCATAAGATCAGAAGATACAGGAATGAGATTTTTTCCTTGCCCGAGTCACAAGATTGCCTATACAGCAACAGCCCCAAGTAGCTTTACTTAATGAAATGGTTCCTATTTTTAATAGGGTAATGACCATCTGGATCATACAATTCACAAGGATTTCTTGCTCTTTTTGCTGACAACATGTGTGGGTGAATCTAGGATATGATAAAAAAAAGAGATTCATAATACAATAATCTATTACGAATCCCTTTTTTACTTGTGTGCATTCTGTGTAAGTCAATCTTTATTTTGTGATCTTGCTACAATCTTTGTTCTACTGTATCATGTTTTATTCCTTTCTACCTAACAAAAATATTAAATGCAAAAAAAAAAAAACACAATAAACTGTGGTCTAGTAAAAGGGCTTTACTGTACATAAATGTAGGTGACTGTGTTTTTTTGGGTTACATAATGCACTTTAAAATTAATGATGTGATTTTTAATGACCGTTTTCTCTTCTGTACAGAAAATACAGACTTTTTTATTAAACACTTGTCTATTGGGCACTTTAACCCCTTCCTGCCCAGACCAATTTCAGCTTCCAGCGCTGGCACACTTTGAATGACAATTGCACGTTCATGCAACACTGTACCCAAACTAAATTTTTATAATTTTGTTCACACAAATAGAGCTTTCTTTTGGTGGTTTTAATCACTGCTGGGCTTTTTATTTTTTACAAAAAAACAAAAGTTTTTCTTATGCCGCGTACACACGATCATTTTTCCCGTCGGGAAAAATGAAATTTTTTCCTTTGGACGAGAAAAACGATCGTCTGTGGGCTTTTTGCCGTTTTTCCCGACGGGAAAAACGGCATTAATCACGATGAGAAAAATTAGAACATGTTCTAATTTTTCTCATCGTTTTTTCCAGCATTTTTTTCCGCGGCAGTTTTCCCATAGGGAATCACTGCCACGGAGCCCACACACGGTCGTTTTTCTCGACAAAGAAAAAAATGACGGGAAAAACGGTCGTGTGTGGGGGAACATGCCGTTCCCTCGTTTTTCATTTTTTTTCATGTCGTGATTCACGGCGGTGTTTTCACCGCCGTGAATCACGATCGTGTGTACGCGGCATTAGTTTCTGTCAGTAAATTTTGTAAATAAGTAATTTTTCTCCTTCACTAATGTGCACTGATGAGGCGGCACTGATAGACTGCACTGATGGGCACTGATGAGGTGGCACTTATGGGCCTGGTTAGGTGGCACTGATGAGAAGGCACTACTATGCCGCACTGATGGTCACGGATAGGTGGCACTGGTGGGCACTGATAGACAGCACTGATGGGCACTGATAGGCAGCACAGATAGGTGGCATTGATGAACACTGATGGGCGGCACTGATGGGTGGCACTGATGGGCACTGATGGGCAGCACTGATGAAAAGACACTGATGGGCACTGAAAGGCAGCACTGACTGACATCACTAATGGGCACTGATTGGTGTCACTGATGGGCACTTATTGGTGTCACTGATGGTCACTGCTGGGGCTTTACTTTAATCAGGGCACTGATGTTCAGTGCCCTGATTACATGTCCTGGTCGGCACTTCTGCATTTACATGTGACCGGCTGTTATTGGACACAGTTGATCACATGGATAAAGAGCTGTGGGCACGGCTCTTTACCGAGATTGGAGTCGCACCATGTTATAGAAGCATGGCCCTGCCGTGATCACCACACTGTGGGCCCCCCCGGGGGCGCGCGAGAGCGGTCTTTCTGGGGCAACGTCATATGATGTCGTCCCAGAACATGAGCCGCACCGCTCCTCCGTTGGCAGGCAGCAAGTGTTTAAAGTGTTACTAAACCCACAACAGTAAAATCAGTGTGTATATACATTAGAGAATGCTTGTTATACTCACTGTGGAACCTAAGGGATTAATCCTCTGCATTGTGTAAAAAGGCTGCTTGATCCTGTCCTCTCTGACCCTCCCCTTCTTGTACAATCCCCAAACCATCTCCTGATAGAACAGAGCCTTAGAGGTAAGCTGCACATGCTTAGTTTGTGTATAATGCTAGAGATTTTTTTTCTTGGGAGAGTGCATGCAATCAGCTCAGGGCCAATCATCACTGTCCAGACAGAGAATTAGGGGTCCTGCAGCCTCATAGGACAATCAGGGTACAGTGAAAACTCCTCCTACAAATGTTAACCAGACACGGATAGAAGTCACAAGGCTTCTCTAACTGCTGATAAGAAAAGGTATTTAGCAGTTTATATGTACTAAAACTATTGCATTTCCATGTTCTGTGTACTGTGGGAGACCAGATATATTGAATACAGGGTCACGGGTTTATTTATTTATTTTATTGATTCTTTATTGGAAAATTTCATCATGTACAAAACCCACCAACATTGGTGTATGACAATTTAAAAAGAAAAAACATACAAGCATTCATCTTTCCAAATTTTTCTCTTACCCATTTCCTGTGTCCCCCCTTTCCCCTTACCCTATCCCCCCCTACCCCTACCCTGATCTGCCATCCTATTTTCTTTTTCTACTTTATCACCTGTCTGTTTCAGTCATTCCCTGAACGTATTTATCTGACAATTTAAAGGCTCTCCATTCCTCCCATGTTGTTCTATATCTTTCGTCCCTTCTTTTCTCTCCACGGCTAAGGTACTCCAAAAAATAAATGAATCAAGTATCCAAAAATACAATAAAAAATGAGTCTCTGTGCAGTATAAAAAATATAAAATCCACATCTCTGGGGGGCTTATCAGCAGGAGGCTTCGGTCTGAGGGCCCTGTGAATGCGGTTACATGTGAAAGCCGCAGAGTCACAGTCCGGGAGAAGGGACTTAAATAGTCAGATTACTGTGGGGTATTAGTTCAGTCTCTGACTCCGGGATTCCACGTAGGTGCAGATTAATGTGCCTGTTTCTTTTGTCGAGGTCCTCGACTTGTGCTTGAATCTGGGAGAAAGCTGATGCAAGAGAGTCATGCTCCCTGCTGAGATCACTGTACGCCAGGGCCAGATCATCATGCTTTGTCTCGAGTCTGTCAGTCCTTGTGCCCAAGGCCACAATTTCCTGTGAGAGTGTATGGGAAGTTTTGTGAAGCTCCGTCTGGAATTTAGTGGCCAGCCTTGCATACATGGCCTCCAGGCTGGCATCGAGATCCGCTTTAGATAGAGAGGCAGCGTACTCACGGTTAGTGTCCAATGGGGAGACGGGAGCCAGCGGTGGTGGAGAAGCTGTAGAAGGAGAGCAAGGTCTGTCCGCGGCGCCATTTTGGGACATGTTGCACTGTTCCCGCGTGCGGAGGAGATAGAGATTCTGAGCGGGGCCCCGGGATTTCTTCTTCTTCGACGGTATGGACTACGTCTGTGCGGCTCGAGGGGTGATTAAATTGCTGTGATTGTGGGTGTTTATGGCCCTCTGGTAGCCGTTAAAGTCCCGGGTGGAGTGGAGCTACAGCTTCAGACGTCCATCACGCTCGGCGCCGCGCATGCACCCTCCACCTATTACACTTTTGAAGGCCCAAGAGCACCAGGACAATGGAATTGCCCACAAAAGGTCTCCATTTTGCAAAGCAAACACCCCAACGTATAATCTGAGGCATAATGAGTCTTTAGAACGGTTCATTTTTTTCCAGATGTTTTTTTGAAAATGTGGAAAAAAATGAAAACGCATTTTTTTTTACACAGAGTTGTCCATTTATAGGATATTTCTAACATATAGCATGTACATAGCTAGAAATTACACTCCAAAATACATTCCGCTACTCCTCCTAAAGTATGGCAATACCATATGTTTTAGATTTTTACACAGCCTGGCCACATACAGAGGCCCAACATTGAAGTAGCACCTTCAGGAGTTCTACGAGCATAAATTGCACATCTCATTTCTCAACCACCTTTTACACCTTTGAAGGCCCTGGAGCACCAGGACAATGGAATTGCCCACAAAATTACCCCATTTTGTAAAGAAAACACCCCAACATATAATCTATGAGGCATAATGAGTCTTTTGAATGGTTCATTTTTTTCATAACATTTTTGGAAAATGTGGAAAAAAAATGAAAACACATTTTTTTTTACACGTTGTCCATTTATAAGATATTTTTAACATATAGCATTTACATAGCAAAGATGACAACCCAAAATACATTCCGATTCTCCTCCTTAGTATGGCGATACCACATGTGTGAGACTTTTACACAGTCTGGCCACATACAGAGGCCCAACATTGAAGGGGGCGTGTCAGACCGCTGGCTGAGCTGAAGAGAGGGATAGATGCCTGCGGTCTTACAAACAGGATGTCAGCAGGCAATAACGGTTTTTCAGCAAGTTCAGAAGCCTATTACAGAGGAACTACAGAGCTCAGAAGAACATGGATGGCAAAGTTGGTGAAGGTAGGAGATCAGCAATCCGGACATGAAAAAAATTATTTGGCCGGAGTTCTGCTTTAATGATGCGTGAACTTTTTCATTATGCCTCATATTTTCTTACAACGACAAGACACGTTCTTTTGCTGCATTCCCAAGTTCTCAGAGGGTGAGGATTTGCCCATTATTTTATAAGAAGCTAACCTGCAATTCACTCCTTCTGAGCATCCATCTGGGACTTTGTCCCTGTCATTTTTCACCATTCTGGCAAAAAGCAAAAGTCTAGCATCCATGGGGCTCTAGTCCACCCTGAACTCTCCAATTTTTCTGCTATATTACTTCCTGGTCTATATAGGACTCTATGTAACTAATGTTTTGTTGGATTATATGACATAATTATAATAATGTACTACTTCTAGCTCTGATACAATTACCTATTACTTTTAGTCACCTGGTAGTTTAGTAATGGGCACGCAATGGGCTTTTGCATAGCTTCAATACAGGCAATCTAAAATACAGGCAGAGCAGAACCGCCCTATACGCACGCTACGCAAGCTGCGTAGGGCCCCCGCAAATGACTCGGGGCCCCCGATTTGCCGCCGCCATTTTCTAGAAGACCGCCGTCGCCACCGCTAGAGGTCCGCGGCCGGGCGGAGACAATGTCTCCGCCGGTTGCCATTTTGTTGAAGACCAAACAAGAGGAGGCCGGGTGGCCGCCAATAGGAATTGAGCTGCGGCACCGCCAACCTCCCGCCCCACTGCAGTCTGTCTGTGAAATGATGTGGGAAGGGGCGGGCGGCGCCACAGCTCAATACCTATTGGCAGCCACCCGGCCGGGCTCCTCCACTGTCCACTCACTGTGTTCTGTAATGGCTGCAGAGAGAGTCTCTACTGCTGGTGGATCATACCTGGTGTAAGGAGGGACTCCGCTGGGAATAACTGATGTAAGGGGGGACTCCGCTGGGAATGCCTGGTGTAAGGGGGGACTCCGCTGGGAATGCCTGGTGTAAGTAGGGACTCCGCTGGAAATGCCTAATGTAAGGAGGGACTCCGCTGGGAATGCCTGATGTATGGAGGGACTCCGCTGGGAATGCCTGATGTAAGGAGGACTCCGCTGGGAATGCCTGATGTAAGGAGGGACTCAGCTAGGAATGCCTGATGTAAGGAGGACTCCGCTGGGAATTCATGATGTAAGGAGGACTCCGCTGGGAATGCCTGATGTAAGAGAGACTCCACTGGGAATGCCTGATGTAAGGGGGACTCCGCTGGGAATGCCTGATGTAAGGGGGACTCCGCTGGGAATGCCTGATGTAAGGAGGGACTCCGCTGGGAATGCCTGATGTAAGGGGGACTCCACTGGGAATGCCTGATGTAAGGAGGGACTCTGCTGGGAATGCCTGATATAAGGGGGACTCTGCTGGGAATGCCTGATGTAAGGGGGGACTCCACTGGGAATGCCTGATGTAAGGGGGACCCCGCTGGGAATGCCTGGTGTAAGGGGGGACTCCGCTGGGAATGCCTGATGTAAGGAGGGACTCCGCTTGGAATGCCTGATGTAAGGAGGGACTCCGCTGGGAATGCCTGGTGTAAGGGGGACCCTGCTGGGAATGCCTGGTGTAAGGGGGACTCCGCTGGGAATTCCTGGTGTAAGGGGGGACTCCGCTGGGAATGCCTGATGTAAGGAGGGACTCTGCTAGGAATACCTGATGTAAGAAGGGACTCCGCTGGGAATACCTGATGTAAGGGGGGACTCCGCTGGGAATACCTGATGTAAGGGGGGGCTCCGCTGGGAATGCCTGGTGTAAGGGGGACTCAGCTGGGAACACCTGATGTAAGGGGGAACTCCGCTGGTCATGCCTGATGTAAGGGGGGACTCCGCTGGGAATACCTGATGTAAGGGGGGACTCCGCTGGGAATGCCTAGTGTAAGGAGAGTCTCCGCTGGGAATACCTGATGTAAGGAGGGACTCTGCTGGGGACAACTGATGGCATCTGGTGGCAGGCAACGTGACAAGTGACACGCTCAGGGCTTCCACTGATTCTGCATTATGGTGAGTTGAATAATTTCATTCTATATTACAATGTAATAATAGAAATAATGCACTTCAATCATCCTGACACCATAACAACCATGGTGCCAGGATGATTGAAGTGCTAACACCAGGTGTTTGGAGTAGGGATGGACGAACATCTCCCGGGACGGTTCACGAACGCGGGTAAATGTTCGCGAACCGCGGGTTCGCGGCGGGCCCCATTCATTTCAATGGGAGGCGAACATTAAAAACCTCCAGGTCATATTTGCAGCCACAAAATAATTACTAGCTGTGCACACATAGTCCCACAACATGGACAATGACATAACAGAAGTATTAAGCAAATTTGAGATCGACAACGACAAGCATTCTTTTTTTATCTGACATTTTTTGTCAATTCAGGAGCGCATGAAGGCCATGGAAGAGACGCAAGGCCAGGCTATGAAGGGGGTGCATGAGATGATCCTGCTATTGGAAAAGTTGCCATAAATGTTTTTTTTTTATAAGTTGTGTAAATCGTTTATACAGTTATAACGTTTATTTCGTTTTTTGTAATATTGCTCGGTTTTATTGTAATAGCTCGGCCTAAATCAGCCGGAACTATCAGCAGCCGGTAAATACATGTCAAATACATATAGGGTCCATTCACACGTCTGTAAAATGGGTCCGCATCCGTTCCACAATTTAGCGGAATTGATTTTCAATTCCAGTCTGAAAAATTAGGCATTCACAGCCTGGAAAAAGAAGTAAGTGTCAGCCAGTACAGGCCCCAAAAATTAGCCAATAGGCATTCATCTGACAGCAAAGAACTTTAAATTCTGTGGCTGGAGGTACATTAGGCATTCACAGGATAAATACGTTTCGGGCACTACAGGCCCCAAAAATTAGGCATTCAACGGACATAAAAGGTCTTTTATGCCGCTGTATTTACCCAAGAAGACAAGGACCATGAATAATTGTTATAGGTGGTGGTGGATATTTGTGGCCTGTCATGAGGAATTTGAATGAAACATGGTCTACTGGTCACATGTGTTGAATTCCTCAGAGATCCATGCCTCATTCATTTTTATAAATGTGAGGTAGTCAACACTGTCGTGAGCTAAGCGAGTGCGCTTATCGGTCACGATCCCCCCTGCTGCTCTGAACGTCCTTTCGGACAGGACACTGGACGAGGGGCAAGCCAACAGTTCCATTGCAAATTGTGCAAGCTCTGGCCAGAGGTCAAGCCTGCCCACCCAGTAGTCCAGGGGTTCATCACTTCTCAGAGCGTCCACATCGGCCGTTAATCCAATGTAGTCGGACACCTGTCGGTCTAGGCGTTCCCTGATGCTGGATCCGGATGAGACCTGTCGATGGGTCGGCTGAAAGAAGGATCTCATATCAGAAGTGACCAAGACATCTTCAAACCGCCCTCTTCTTGCAGGCGCTGTTGGATTGGTATCCACAACTGTTCCTCTGGGAGTGGAAATTCCTCTGCCAGCGCACGCAAAAGCAGAATGCAGCATTTCTCGAAGCAAGGCCTGGAAGTGCTCCATTCTGACAGCCCTCTGTGATGGTGGTAACATTTCTGCCATTTTTTGTTTGTACCGGGGGTCCAAGTACGTTGCCACCCAGTAATGGTCCTTGCCCTTTATGCTTTTTATACGGGGGTCCCTCTTAAAACACTGGAGCATGAAGGCCCCCATTTGCACTAAACTGGAAGCAGTGTGGTGGCCTGGCTCCTGCTCGTCATCATCCAGGATAATGTCGTCCTCGATCTCCTCCCCCCATCCACGAACAACAACAGCAGGGATCCCAGAAAGGTTTAAAGCATGCTCTTCTTGCTCCTCCTTATCCACCCCGGCACCATCCTCCTCTGACTCCTCTTCAGACTCCTGTTGTTGACTTGTCTCAGATAGAGTAGCCAGCATTGCGACTTCCTCATCTTCCTGCTCCTGCTGCTCGACGGCTTGATCAATGACACGACGCAATGCACGCTCCATAAAGAAGGCATAAGGTACGATGTCACTGATGGCACCATGGCTGCGACTGACCAGTTTGGTGATCTCATCAAATGCCCGCAAAAGTCTGCATGCGTCGCGCATGAGCAGCCACTGACACGGTGAAAAAAAACCAAGATCCCCAGAACCTGTTCTGGCACAGAGTTCGTACAGGTAGTCATTAACTGCACGTTTCTGCTGGAGCAGCCTATCAAGCATATACAAGGTTGAGTTCCATCGCGTCGGGCAGTCACAAATAAGACGTCTGACCGGCAGATTGTGTCGCCGCTGAATGTCAGCAAGGCGAGCCATGGCCGTGTAAGATCTTCTGAAATGGGCCGAGATTTTCCTTGCCTGCCGAAAGATGTCCTGGACCCCAGGGTATTTGACAACGAATCGCTGCACGACCAAGTTCAAGACGTGTGCCATGCATGGCACGTGTGTAATTTTGCCCTGTTTCAACGCGCTCAGCAGATTGGCACCGTTGTCGCACACCACTTTACCAACTGTCAAATTGAGCGGTGTTAGCCACTAATCTGCCTGTGAACGCAAAGCTGAAAGGAGTGCAGGGCCAGTGTGGCTCTTGGCTTCCAGGCACAACAGACGCAGCACAGCCCTTCTGGGAGAAATATTTCCTTCCTGGGACCTTCCATTGCGGTGTTCCAATGGCCACAAATTTTCGAAAGGCCTCCGAGTCCACCAGTTTATATGGCAGTAGTTGGCGGGCTAGGAGTTCTGACAAGCCAGCGGTCAACCGTTGGGCAAGAGGGTTATCCGGCGTCATCATTCTTTTACGCTCGAACATTTGGCCCACGGAAGCCTGCCTTTTTCCAGATAAACTTGGGGACGGGATGATGGAAGGTGGAGTGGAGGACAACTGTGAAGAGAGAGGAGAAGTAGTAGAAGAGGCTGGACGGTGAGATCCTGGAGTTTGGCTTTGTGGGTTCTGACGGTGTTGCTCCCACTGGGCTCGGTGATGGGAGTTCATGTGCCTTCTTAAGGCGGTCGTCCCTAGGTGAGTGTTGGGCTTACCGCGACTTATGCGTTGACTGCAAATGCTGCAGATGGCAACACTATTGTCAGCAGTGGACACGTTAAAAAAAGCCCACACTGCGGAGCCATGTGCCGGCGTCCTGGGAGCGCCAGATGTGACCGTACATGGTTGATGGCTCGCTCTGAGTCCTGATACATTAGCAGTCTTGTTTGTCACTCCTGTGCAATGTAAGTTCCGCCTGCCTCTCCTCCCTATCTGCTGGTCCATCTCTCCCTCTGAACTCCCCTCCTGGTCCTCTCTTGTGGGCATCCACGTGACGTCCATAGACACATCATCATCTACGTCACCTTCCCCACCACTAACATTAGAGATCTCGGAGTAGGCAGCAACAGCGGGGACCAACATCCTTGGGCTGATCTGGGTACTGTCATCAGACTGCTGAGTGGCGGTTGTTGCTACCTCCTCTTCCTGATCCAATGTCAAGAATGCCTGCACATCAGAGAAGTCTTGTGATGGATCGGAAAATAATTCCTGTGACTCAAGCGGAGGGTATATGGTGGCGGTGGTGTTGGTGGTAGTGTCTTTGGGGGTGCACACAGCAGAGAGTGAAGAGGGTGCAGATAGAGAGGATGAGGAGGGTGAAGAAGAGTAAGGCTGAGTGAGCCACTCAACCAAGTCTGGTGCGTCCTTTGACGTAATCGAACGCACCTTCTGCAACTTCCCACTTTGGCTCCGGCCTGGTGCTCCTGCCCTACCCCTACCAGCCCTGCGGAAGGGCCTGCCTCTTCCTCTGCCTGTCATCTTTTTAAATGACCCTGTGACAAAAGGCTGTAGAGAAGGGCAGTATATGTGGAAGAAGGTATATAACACCCCGCTTCAAACTGTCGTTTTCGGGGGCCACTGGTCTATCACAGCAGTTATAATACTTTTTTCTAATTGCGTTTGTCACTCTTTGTAGTATCGCTGCAGAACCTCTCAGCAGTCACAATGCTGCACAGTAGAAATGCACTATACTATTCTTCCTATATGTGAAAGTTTTTTATGCGTGTTATAGACCCCTATATACTGCAAACCAAATAGTACACCTATACCAGTCCTTAAAATGAACTTTTGTGGAGCTTTATTGGTTAGCGATTTTAGTCGCTAGTCTGTGTCTGCGACACACAGCGGCAACTTGTACCTAAACCGAGAAAAGAGCTGCAGCAGAACCGCTCAGAAGCTGCACAGTAGAAATGCTGCACAGTTGAAATGCACTATATATTATATAGTATAGTATATAGTATATATTATATAGTATGTTTGAAAGTTTTTTATGCGTGTATTAGACCCCTATATACTGCACACCAAATAGTACACCTATACCAGTCCTTAAAATGAACTTTTGGGGAGCTTTATTGGTTAGCGATTTTAGTCGCTAGTCTGTGCCTGCGACACACAGCGGCAATTTCTACCTAAACCGAGAAAAGAGCTGCAGCAGAACCGCTCAGAAGCTGCACAGTAGAAATGCTGCACAGTTGAAATGCACTATATATTATATAGTATATAGTATATATTATATAGTATGTTTGAAAGTTTTTTATGCGTGTATTAGACCCCTATATACTGCACACCAAATAGTACACCTATACCAGTCCTTAAAATGAACTTTTGGGGAGCTTTATTGGTTAGCAATTTTAGTCGCTAGTCTGTGCCTGCGACACACAGCGGCAATTTCTACCTAAACCGAGAAAAGAGCTGCAGCAGAACCGCTCAGAAGCTGCACAGTAGAAATGCTGCACAGTTGAAATGCACTATATATTATATAGTATAGTATATAGTATATATTATATAGTATGTTTGAAAGTTTTTTATGCGTGTATTAGACCCCTATATACTGCACACCAAATAGTACACCTATACCAGTCCTTAAAATGAACTTTTGGGGAGCTTTATTGGTTAGCGATTTTAGTCGCTAGTCTGTGCCTGCGACACACAGCGGCAATTTCTACCTAAACCGAGAAAAGAGCTGCAGCAGAACCGCTCAGAAGCTGCACAGTAGAAATGCACTATACTATTCTTCCTAGAGTATTTTATGCGTGTAGTACACCCCTATTTACTGCACACAAAATAGTACACCTATACCAGTCCATAAAAGGACTTTTGTGGACTGTACACCTATACCAGTCCTTAGAAGGACTTTTGTTTTAGTAGAGTCTGTCCCTGCTAGTACACACACAGCAACCTTCCTACACTGACTAAAGACAGCTGCAGAACCGCTCAGCACTGCAGTCCCAATGCTGCACAATTGAAATTAACTAAAAGTGTATTACACCCCTATACACTGCACACAAAACAATTGTACACCTATACCAGTCCTTAAAAGGACTTTTGTGGACCTAATAGCTAGGATTACAGTCAGTCCCTGCTCCACATAGCAACCTGTCCCTACGCTGACAAATAACAGAATGTAAAATGGCAGCCAGATCAGCTCTATTTATAAGGTAGGGGGTATGTCCATCTGCTGAAATGTCTCATTGGCTGTCCTGTACCACATGATGGAGTGTCATAGGTCAAAGTTCCACAATGTAAAAGATTCAGAATATGGTGGCCGCGAACCGGCCGCGAATAGCGCCATATGTCCGCCGGTTTCGCGAACCGCGAATGCGCAAAATTCGCCGCGAACCGACCGCGGGGCGAACTGCAAGGCCATCTCTAGTTTGGAGTATCTTTATCTGCTGATTTGTTAAACTGGAATACACATATTTCTATTGTGGTGTAGAATCTGGGCCTGCTGTCTCTCCATCCCTCTTACTCTCTTTCTTTATTTCTCTCCCTCTTTCTCTCCCTCTTTCTCTCCCTCTTTCTCTCCCTCTTTCTTTCTTTCTCTTCCTCTTTCTCTCCCTCTTTCTCTTTCTTTCTCTCTCTCTTTCTTTTTTTCTCTCCCTTTCTCACCCTCTTTCTCACTCTCTTTCTTTCTCTCTTTCTCTCCCTCTTTCTTTCTTTCTCCCTCCATCCCTCATTCATCTCAGACTCTAACCACACCCCTCCGAGCCACGCCCACGTAAGCCACACCCACTATTTTGCATAAACCACACCCATTTTTTGCCACCGTAGAGGGCCCCTTAGCAGAATTTTGCTTAGGGCCCCAGGGAGGTCAGGATAGGCACTGAATACAGGTGTCCTCTCTCTTATTTTTACTGTGAATGAATGATGTGACTGTGTGAGTGGAAGGCCTCTGCTATCATTTGATTTGCAGAAATCATTTATTTTGGTAACTTGGACTTCTCTATTTCGGAATCTGGAATTATGTGAATTTCGTGCCTCACTTTCTACAAATATTACAATCCTTATATTCGCACCCCCAAGCTAAAGTTCAGTTACAGGGACATCTTTCTGATTCTCTAACAATATCTAAGGGTACCCACCAGGGCTGCCTATTGTCCCCGCTAATTTTGCACTGTAGCAAATGAAATTTTATCAATTGCCATTCAAGACAAACCGAATATTAAAAGCATTGAGTGTGGCCCCAGCATCTTATTCCGCGTACACACGACCGTTTTTCATGGCGTGAAAAATGCAATTTTTTAAATTGGTCATTAAAAAAGATCGTGTGTAGGCTCCAGAGAATTTTTAATGACGTGAAAAATGGCCTAAAAAAAATTAGAACCTGCTCTATTTTTTCACGTCATTTTTCACGTCGTTCTTTTTAACGTTGTGAAAAACGGTAGTGTGTATGCTTTTACGAGGGTAAAAAAAATGCGCATGCTCAGAATCAAGTATGAGACGGGAGTGCTCCTTCTACTAAAACTAACGTTCGTAATGGAGATAGCACATTCGTCACGCTGTAACGGACTGAAGAGCATGAGACTGAAAAGCGTGAATCAGCTCTCACCAAACTTTACTAATACGAGGATCAGCAAAAGCAGCCCAAAGGGTGGCGCCATCCGAATAGAACTTCCCCTTTATAGTGCCGTCGTACGTGTTGTACGTCACTGCGCTTTCCTCGAGCATTTTTTTTCACGATAGTGTGTAGGCAAGGCAGGCTTGAGAGGAAACACGAAAAATCACGTCGAGAAAAACATTGTTTTTTTCAATGACATTAAAAACGGCCGTGTGTGCGCGGCATTAGGTGTGCTTTATTCGTGGATGATTTCCTCTTTTTGTCACTTCCCCTTTCACTTTTTTAATATTCAACATGTTTTTCAAGAATTTGAGGATGAATGAGACAAAGTTGCTGGCTCTGTTAATGTCCCCTTTAGACTATCAGACCAGTTCCCTTTAATTTGGCAATATGTCTTGCTTCCGTATCTGAAATTCTACCTTACTTCTTCCCTTTAGTGACTCTACCAACCCAATTATCCTGCTTTATTTAAATGTGTGAAAGAGGACCTTATTAACTAGTCCCTTTTTAATAGGTTGTGGATATTTAGAAATAATGCAGTAAAAATAACTCCCAATGCTCCTATATTTCTTTCCTTCTATACCTGATGTGACACTTAACAGCTCAGATTTGATCAATCAAAAATTATTCTATACATATGAGGAAATAAGTAATATAGACTCATGAAGAATGTTCTATTTGCCTCCAGGTCTTGGGGGGTCTAGGGGTTCTCAATCTTTGGCTTTGTTATAAAGCAGCTCAGCTAATGACACTTTCTATTGTTTACTCCACCTGGGTGGTTATGTTTTATAATGTGGAAACCTCCTAAAGAGCTTTTGTTTCCACCAGATCTTTCACTTCTTGAGGTCATTGTGGCCTTACCAGACCCCTCCCGCCCTTTTTTTTCAAATTATGAGAAATGGTGTACCAAACATACGGGTCAAAGAGGGGCTATTTCTATGAACTATGGGCTCCTGCTTAACTCTTTGCAAAAATTACAGTACATGATAGAGTGGGACAAGGGCATCTCTCCATTAATTTGGATTTGGAACAGTGGCAATGATAACTTTGGTCTTCTTTTCGAGGGCTTCTGAATGTCTCTCAAGTAGAAGCCAATAATATAGTATTGAATAGATGGAACTTGGCCCCTTCTTGCCTTGCTAAAATTTATCCTAACTTGTCCCTGCTTTGTTTCTTGGGATGCAAGTTATGAGGCAATATGTACCACATTGGGTGGGAATGCCATAAGATCAGAAGATACAGGAATGAGATTTTTTCCTTGCCCGAGTCACAAGATTGCCTATACAGCAACAGCCCCAAGTAGCTTTACTTAATGAAATGGTTCCTATTTTTAATAGGGTAATGACCATCTGGATCATACAATTCACAAGGATTTCTTGCTCTTTTTGCTGACAACATGTGTGGGTGAATCTAGGATATGATAAAAAAAAGAGATTCATAATACAATAATCTATTACGAATCCCTTTTTTACTTGTGTGCATTCTGTGTAAGTCAATCTTTATTTTGTGATCTTGCTACAATCTTTGTTCTACTGTATCATGTTTTATTCCTTTCTACCTAACAAAAATATTAAATGCAAAAAAAAAAAAACACAATAAACTGTGGTCTAGTAAAAGGGCTTTACTGTACATAAATGTAGGTGACTGTGTTTTTTTGGGTTACATAATGCACTTTAAAATTAATGATGTGATTTTTAATGACCGTTTTCTCTTCTGTGCAGAAAATACAGACTTTTTTATTAAACACTTGTCTATTGGGCACTTTAACCCCTTCCTGCCCAGACCAATTTCAGCTTCCAGCGCTGGCACACTTTGAATGACAATTGCACGTTCATGCAACACTGTACCCAAACTAAATTTTTATAATTTTGTTCACACAAATAGAGCTTTCTTTTGGTGGTTTTAATCACTGCTGGGCTTTTTATTTTTTACAAAAAAACAAAAGTTTTTCTTATGCCGCGTACACACGATCATTTTTCCCGTCGGGAAAAATGAAATTTTTTCCTTTGGACGAGAAAAACGATCGTCTGTGGGCTTTTTGCCGTTTTTCCCGACGGGAAAAACGGCATTAATCACGATGAGAAAAATTAGAACATGTTCTAATTTTTCTCATCGTTTTTTCCAGCATTTTTTTCCGCGGCAGTTTTCCCATAGGGAATCACTGCCACGGAGCCCACACACGGTCGTTTTTCTCGACAAAGAAAAAAATGACGGGAAAAACGGTCGTGTGTGGGGGAACATGCCGTTCCCTCGTTTTTCATTTTTTTTCATGTCGTGATTCACGGCGGTGTTTTCACCGCCGTGAATCACGATCGTGTGTACGCGGCATTAGTTTCTGTCAGTAAATTTTGTAAATAAGTAATTTTTCTCCTTCACTAATGTGCACTGATGAGGCGGCACTGATAGACTGCACTGATGGGCACTGATGAGGTGGCACTTATGGGCCTGGTTAGGTGGCACTGATGAGAAGGCACTACTATGCCGCACTGATGGTCACGGATAGGTGGCACTGGTGGGCACTGATAGACAGCACTGATGGGCACTGATAGGCAGCACAGATAGGTGGCATTGATGAACACTGATGGGCGGCACTGATGGGTGGCACTGATGGGCACTGATGGGCATTGATGGGCAGCACTGATGAAAAGACACTGATGGGCACTGAAAGGCAGCACTGACTGACATCACTAATGGGCACTGATTGGTGTCACTGATGGGCACTTATTGGTGTCACTGATGGTCACTGCTGGGGCTTTACTTTAATCAGGGCACTGATGTTCAGTGCCCTGATTACATGTCCTGGTCGGCACTTCTGCATTTACATGTGACCGGCTGTTATTGGACACAGTTGATCACATGGATAAAGAGCTGTGGGCACGGCTCTTTACCGAGATTGGAGTCGCACCATGTTATAGAAGCATGGCCCTGCCGTGATCACCACACTGTGGGCCCCCCCGGGGGCGCGCGAGAGCGGTCTTTCTGGGGCAACGTCATATGATGTCGTCCCAGAACATGAGCCGCACCGCTCCTCCGTTGGCAGGCAGCAAGTGTTTAAAGTGTTACTAAACCCACAACAGTAAAATCAGTGTGTATATACATTAGAGAATGCTTGTTATACTCACTGTGGAACCTAAGGGATTAATCCTCTGCATTGTGTAAAAAGGCTGCTTGATCCTGTCCTCTCTGACCCTCCCCTTCTTGTACAATCCCCAAACCATCTCCTGATAGAACAGAGCCTTAGAGGTAAGCTGCACATGCTTAGTTTGTGTATAATGCTAGAGATTTTTTTTCTTGGGAGAGTGCATGCAATCAGCTCAGGGCCAATCATCACTGTCCAGACAGAGAATTAGGGGTCCTGCAGCCTCATAGGACAATCAGGGTACAGTGAAAACTCCTCCTACAAATGTTAACCAGACACGGATAGAAGTCACAAGGCTTCTCTAACTGCTGATAAGAAAAGGTATTTAGCAGTTTATATGTACTAAAACTATTGCATTTCCATGTTCTGTGTACTGTGGGAGACCAGATATATTGAATACAGGGTCACGGGTTTATTTATTTATTTTATTGATTCTTTATTGGAAAATTTCATCATGTACAAAACCCACCAACATTGGTGTATGACAATTTAAAAAGAAAAAACATACAAGCATTCATCTTTCCAAATTTTTCTCTTACCCATTTCCTGTGTCCCCCCTTTCCCCTTACCCTATCCCCCCCTACCCCTACCCTGATCTGCCATCCTATTTTCTTTTTCTACTTTATCACCTGTCTGTTTCAGTCATTCCCTGAACGTATTTATCTGACAATTTAAAGGCTCTCCATTCCTCCCATGTTGTTCTATATCTTTCGTCCCTTCTTTTCTCTCCACGGCTAAGGTACTCCAAAAAATAAATGAATCAAGTATCCAAAAATACAATAAAAAATGAGTCTCTGTGCAGTATAAAAAATATAAAATCCACATCTCTGGGGGGCTTATCAGCAGGAGGCTTCGGTCTGAGGGCCCTGTGAATGCGGTTACATGTGAAAGCCGCAGAGTCACAGTCCGGGAGAAGGGACTTAAATAGTCAGATTACTGTGGGGTATTAGTTCAGTCTCTGACTCCGGGATTCCACGTAGGTGCAGATTAATGTGCCTGTTTCTTTTGTCGAGGTCCTCGACTTGTGCTTGAATCTGGGAGAAAGCTGATGCAAGAGAGTCATGCTCCCTGCTGAGATCACTGTACGCCAGGGCCAGATCATCATGCTTTGTCTCGAGTCTGTCAGTCCTTGTGCCCAAGGCCACAATTTCCTGTGAGAGTGTATGGGAAGTTTTGTGAAGCTCCGTCTGGAATTTAGTGGCCAGCCTTGCATACATGGCCTCCAGGCTGGCATCGAGATCCGCTTTAGATAGAGAGGCAGCGTACTCACGGTTAGTGTCCAATGGGGAGACGGGAGCCAGCGGTGGTGGAGAAGCTGTAGAAGGAGAGCAAGGTCTGTCCGCGGCGCCATTTTGGGACATGTTGCACTGTTCCCGCGTGCGGAGGAGATAGAGATTCTGAGCGGGGCCCCGGGATTTCTTCTTCTTCGACGGTATGGACTACGTCTGTGCGGCTCGAGGGGTGATTAAATTGCTGTGATTGTGGGTGTTTATGGCCCTCTGGTAGCCGTTAAAGTCCCGGGTGGAGTGGAGCTACAGCTTCAGACGTCCATCACGCTCGGCGCCGCGCATGCACCCTCCACCTATTACACTTTTGAAGGCCCAAGAGCACCAGGACAATGGAATTGCCCACAAAAGGTCTCCATTTTGCAAAGCAAACACCCCAACGTATAATCTGAGGCATAATGAGTCTTTAGAACGGTTCATTTTTTTCCAGATGTTTTTTTGAAAATGTGGAAAAAAATGAAAACGCATTTTTTTTTACACAGAGTTGTCCATTTATAGGATATTTCTAACATATAGCATGTACATAGCTAGAAATTACACTCCAAAATACATTCCGCTACTCCTCCTAAAGTATGGCAATACCATATGTTTTAGATTTTTACACAGCCTGGCCACATACAGAGGCCCAACATTGAAGTAGCACCTTCAGGAGTTCTACGAGCATAAATTGCACATCTCATTTCTCAACCACCTTTTACACCTTTGAAGGCCCTGGAGCACCAGGACAATGGAATTGCCCACAAAATTACCCCATTTTGTAAAGAAAACACCCCAACATATAATCTATGAGGCATAATGAGTCTTTTGAATGGTTCATTTTTTTCATAACATTTTTGGAAAATGTGGAAAAAAAATGAAAACACATTTTTTTTTACACGTTGTCCATTTATAAGATATTTTTAACATATAGCATTTACATAGCAAAGATGACAACCCAAAATACATTCCGATTCTCCTCCTTAGTATGGCGATACCACATGTGTGAGACTTTTACACAGTCTGGCCACATACAGAGGCCCAACATTGAAGGGGGCGTGTCAGACCGCTGGCTGAGCTGAAGAGAGGGATAGATGCCTGCGGTCTTACAAACAGGATGTCAGCAGGCAATAACGGTTTTTCAGCAAGTTCAGAAGCCTATTACAGAGGAACTACAGAGCTCAGAAGAACATGGATGGCAAAGTTGGTGAAGATAGGAGATCAGCAATCCGGACATGAAAAAAATTATTTGGCCGGAGTTCTGCTTTAATGATGCGTGAACTTTTTCATTATGCCTCATATTTTCTTACAACGACAAGACACGTTCTTTTGCTGCATTCCCAAGTTCTCAGAGGGTGAGGATTTGCCCATTATTTTATAAGAAGCTAACCTGCAATTCACTCCTTCTGAGCATCCATCTGGGACTTTGTCCCTGTCATTTTTCACCATTCTGGCAAAAAGCAAAAGTCTAGCATCCATGGGGCTCTAGTCCACCCTGAACTCTCCAATTTTTCTGCTATATTACTTCCTGGTCTATATAGGACTCTATGTAACTAATGTTTTGTTGGATTATATGACATAATTATAATAATGTACTACTTCTAGCTCTGATACAATTACCTATTACTTTTAGTCACCTGGTAGTTTAGTAATGGGCACGCAATGGGCTTTTGCATAGCTTCAATACAGGCAATCTAAAATACAGGCAGAGCAGAACCGCCCTATACGCACGCTACGCAAGCTGCGTAGGGCCCCCGCAAATGACTCGGGGCCCCCGATTTGCCGCCGCCATTTTCTAGAAGACCGCCGTCGCCACCGCTAGAGGTCCGCGGCCGGGCGGAGACAATGTCTCCGCCGGTTGCCATTTTGTTGAAGACCAAACAAGAGGAGGCCGGGTGGCCGCCAATAGGAATTGAGCTGCGGCACCGCCAACCTCCCGCCCCACTGCAGTCTGTCTGTGAAATGATGTGGGAAGGGGCGGGCGGCGCCACAGCTCAATACCTATTGGCAGCCACCCGGCCGGGCTCCTCCACTGTCCACTCACTGTGTTCTGTAATGGCTGCAGAGAGAGTCTCTACTGCTGGTGGATCATACCTGGTGTAAGGAGGGACTCCGCTGGGAATAACTGATGTAAGGGGGGACTCCGCTGGGAATGCCTGGTGTAAGGGGGGACTCCGCTGGGAATGCCTGGTGTAAGTAGGGACTCCGCTGGAAATGCCTAATGTAAGGAGGGACTCCGCTGGGAATGCCTGATGTATGGAGGGACTCCGCTGGGAATGCCTGATGTAAGGAGGACTCCGCTGGGAATGCCTGATGTAAGGAGGGACTCAGCTAGGAATGCCTGATGTAAGGAGGACTCCGCTGGGAATTCATGATGTAAGGAGGACTCCGCTGGGAATGCCTGATGTAAGAGAGACTCCACTGGGAATGCCTGATGTAAGGGGGACTCCGCTGGGAATGCCTGATGTAAGGGGGACTCCGCTGGGAATGCCTGATGTAAGGAGGGACTCCGCTGGGAATGCCTGATGTAAGGGGGACTCCACTGGGAATGCCTGATGTAAGGAGGGACTCTGCTGGGAATGCCTGATATAAGGGGGACTCTGCTGGGAATGCCTGATGTAAGGGGGGACTCCACTGGGAATGCCTGATGTAAGGGGGACCCCGCTGGGAATGCCTGGTGTAAGGGGGGACTCCGCTGGGAATGCCTGATGTAAGGAGGGACTCCGCTTGGAATGCCTGATGTAAGGAGGGACTCCGCTGGGAATGCCTGGTGTAAGGGGGACCCTGCTGGGAATGCCTGGTGTAAGGGGGACTCCGCTGGGAATTCCTGGTGTAAGGGGGGACTCCGCTGGGAATGCCTGATGTAAGGAGGGACTCTGCTAGGAATACCTGATGTAAGAAGGGACTCCGCTGGGAATACCTGATGTAAGGGGGGACTCCGCTGGGAATACCTGATGTAAGGGGGGGCTCCGCTGGGAATGCCTGGTGTAAGGGGGACTCAGCTGGGAACACCTGATGTAAGGGGGAACTCCGCTGGTCATGCCTGATGTAAGGGGGGACTCCGCTGGGAATACCAGATGTAAGGGGGGACTCCGCTGGGAATGCCTAGTGTAAGGAGAGTCTCCGCTGGGAATACCTGATGTAAGGAGGGACTCTGCTGGGGACAACTGATGGCATCTGGTGGCAGGCAACGTGACAAGTGACACGCTCAGGGCTTCCACTGATTCTGCATTATGGTGAGTTGAATAATTTCATTCTATATTACAATGTAATAATAGAAATAATGCACTTCAATCATCCTGACACCATAACAACCATGGTGCCAGGATGATTGAAGTGCTAACACCAGGTGTTTGGAGTAGGGATGGACGAACATCTCCCGGGACGGTTCACGAACGCGGGTAAATGTTCGCGAACCGCGGGTTCGCGGCGGGCCCCATTCATTTCAATGGGAGGCGAACATTAAAAACCTCCAGGTCATATTTGCAGCCACAAAATAATTACTAGCTGTGCACACATAGTCCCACAACATGGACAATGACATAACAGAAGTATTAAGCAAATTTGAGATCGACAACGACAAGCATTCTTTTTTTATCTGACATTTTTTGTCAATTCAGGAGCGCATGAAGGCCATGGAAGAGACGCAAGGCCAGGCTATGAAGGGGGTGCATGAGATGATCCTGCTATTGGAAAAGTTGCCATAAATGTTTTTTTTTTATAAGTTGTGTAAATCGTTTATACAGTTATAACGTTTATTTCGTTTTTTGTAATATTGCTCGGTTTTATTGTAATAGCTCGGCCTAAATCAGCCGGAACTATCAGCAGCCGGTAAATACATGTCAAATACATATAGGGTCCATTCACACGTCTGTAAAATGGGTCCGCATCCGTTCCACAATTTAGCGGAATTGATTTTCAATTCCAGTCTGAAAAATTAGGCATTCACAGCCTGGAAAAAGAAGTAAGTGTCAGCCAGTACAGGCCCCAAAAATTAGCCAATAGGCATTCATCTGACAGCAAAGAACTTTAAATTCTGTGGCTGGAGGTACATTAGGCATTCACAGGATAAATACGTTTCGGGCACTACAGGCCCCAAAAATTAGGCATTCAACGGACATAAAAGGTCTTTTATGCCGCTGTATTTACCCAAGAAGACAAGGACCATGAATAATTGTTATAGGTGGTGGTGGATATTTGTGGCCTGTCATGAGGAATTTGAATGAAACATGGTCTACTGGTCACATGTGTTGAATTCCTCAGAGATCCATGCCTCATTCATTTTTATAAATGTGAGGTAGTCAACACTGTCGTGAGCTAAGCGAGTGCGCTTATCGGTCACGATCCCCCCTGCTGCTCTGAACGTCCTTTCGGACAGGACACTGGACGAGGGGCAAGCCAACAGTTCCATTGCAAATTGTGCAAGCTCTGGCCAGAGGTCAAGCCTGCCCACCCAGTAGTCCAGGGGTTCATCACTTCTCAGAGCGTCCACATCGGCCGTTAATCCAATGTAGTCGGACACCTGTCGGTCTAGGCGTTCCCTGATGCTGGATCCGGATGAGACCTGTCGATGGGTCGGCTGAAAGAAGGATCTCATATCAGAAGTGACCAAGACATCTTCAAACCGCCCTCTTCTTGCAGGCGCTGTTGGATTGGTATCCACAACTGTTCCTCTGGGAGTGGAAATTCCTCTGCCAGCGCACGCAAAAGCAGAATGCAGCATTTCTCGAAGCAAGGCCTGGAAGTGCTCCATTCTGACAGCCCTCTGTGATGGTGGTAACATTTCTGCCATTTTTTGTTTGTACCGGGGGTCCAAGTACGTTGCCACCCAGTAATGGTCCTTGCCCTTTATGCTTTTTATACGGGGGTCCCTCTTAAAACACTGGAGCATGAAGGCCCCCATTTGCACTAAACTGGAAGCAGTGTGGTGGCCTGGCTCCTGCTCGTCATCATCCAGGATAATGTCGTCCTCGATCTCCTCCCCCCATCCACGAACAACAACAGCAGGGATCCCAGAAAGGTTTAAAGCATGCTCTTCTTGCTCCTCCTTATCCACCCCGGCACCATCCTCCTCTGACTCCTCTTCAGACTCCTGTTGTTGACTTGTCTCAGATAGAGTAGCCAGCATTGCGACTTCCTCATCTTCCTGCTCCTGCTGCTCGACGGCTTGATCAATGACACGACGCAATGCACGCTCCATAAAGAAGGCATAAGGTACGATGTCACTGATGGCACCATGGCTGCGACTGACCAGTTTGGTGATCTCATCAAATGCCCGCAAAAGTCTGCATGCGTCGCGCATGAGCAGCCACTGACACGGTGAAAAAAAACCAAGATCCCCAGAACCTGTTCTGGCACAGAGTTCGTACAGGTAGTCATTAACTGCACGTTTCTGCTGGAGCAGCCTATCAAGCATATACAAGGTTGAGTTCCATCGCGTCGGGCAGTCACAAATAAGACGTCTGACCGGCAGATTGTGTCGCCGCTGAATGTCAGCAAGGCGAGCCATGGCCGTGTAAGATCTTCTGAAATGGGCCGAGATTTTCCTTGCCTGCCGAAAGATGTCCTGGACCCCAGGGTATTTGACAACGAATCGCTGCACGACCAAGTTCAAGACGTGTGCCATGCATGGCACGTGTGTAATTTTGCCCTGTTTCAACGCGCTCAGCAGATTGGCACCGTTGTCGCACACCACTTTACCAACTGTCAAATTGAGCGGTGTTAGCCACTAATCTGCCTGTGAACGCAAAGCTGAAAGGAGTGCAGGGCCAGTGTGGCTCTTGGCTTCCAGGCACAACAGACGCAGCACAGCCCTTCTGGGAGAAATATTTCCTTCCTGGGACCTTCCATTGCGGTGTTCCAATGGCCACAAATTTTCGAAAGGCCTCCGAGTCCACCAGTTTATATGGCAGTAGTTGGCGGGCTAGGAGTTCTGACAAGCCAGCGGTCAACCGTTGGGCAAGAGGGTTATCCGGCGTCATCATTCTTTTACGCTCGAACATTTGGCCCACGGAAGCCTGCCTTTTTCCAGATAAACTTGGGGACGGGATGATGGAAGGTGGAGTGGAGGACAACTGTGAAGAGAGAGGAGAAGTAGTAGAAGAGGCTGGACGGTGAGATCCTGGAGTTTGGCTTTGTGGGTTCTGACGGTGTTGCTCCCACTGGGCTCGGTGATGGGAGTTCATGTGCCTTCTTAAGGCGGTCGTCCCTAGGTGAGTGTTGGGCTTACCGCGACTTATGCGTTGACTGCAAATGCTGCAGATGGCAACACTATTGTCAGCAGTGGACACGTTAAAAAAAGCCCACACTGCGGAGCCATGTGCCGGCGTCCTGGGAGCGCCAGATGTGACCGTACATGGTTGATGGCTCGCTCTGAGTCCTGATACATTAGCAGTCTTGTTTGTCACTCCTGTGCAATGTAAGTTCCGCCTGCCTCTCCTCCCTATCTGCTGGTCCATCTCTCCCTCTGAACTCCCCTCCTGGTCCTCTCTTGTGGGCATCCACGTGACGTCCATAGACACATCATCATCTACGTCACCTTCCCCACCACTAACATTAGAGATCTCGGAGTAGGCAGCAACAGCGGGGACCAACATCCTTGGGCTGATCTGGGTACTGTCATCAGACTGCTGAGTGGCGGTTGTTGCTACCTCCTCTTCCTGATCCAATGTCAAGAATGCCTGCACATCAGAGAAGTCTTGTGATGGATCGGAAAATAATTCCTGTGACTCAAGCGGAGGGTATATGGTGGCGGTGGTGTTGGTGGTAGTGTCTTTGGGGGTGCACACAGCAGAGAGTGAAGAGGGTGCAGATAGAGAGGATGAGGAGGGTGAAGAAGAGTAAGGCTGAGTGAGCCACTCAACCAAGTCTGGTGCGTCCTTTGACGTAATCGAACGCACCTTCTGCAACTTCCCACTTTGGCTCCGGCCTGGTGCTCCTGCCCTACCCCTACCAGCCCTGCGGAAGGGCCTGCCTCTTCCTCTGCCTGTCATCTTTTTAAATGACCCTGTGACAAAAGGCTGTAGAGAAGGGCAGTATATGTGGAAGAAGGTATATAACACCCCGCTTCAAACTGTCGTTTTCGGGGGCCACTGGTCTATCACAGCAGTTATAATACTTTTTTCTAATTGCGTTTGTCACTCTTTGTAGTATCGCTGCAGAACCTCTCAGCAGTCACAATGCTGCACAGTAGAAATGCACTATACTATTCTTCCTATATGTGAAAGTTTTTTATGCGTGTTATAGACCCCTATATACTGCAAACCAAATAGTACACCTATACCAGTCCTTAAAATGAACTTTTGTGGAGCTTTATTGGTTAGCGATTTTAGTCGCTAGTCTGTGTCTGCGACACACAGCGGCAACTTGTACCTAAACCGAGAAAAGAGCTGCAGCAGAACCGCTCAGAAGCTGCACAGTAGAAATGCTGCACAGTTGAAATGCACTATATATTATATAGTATAGTATATAGTATATATTATATAGTATGTTTGAAAGTTTTTTATGCGTGTATTAGACCCCTATATACTGCACACCAAATAGTACACCTATACCAGTCCTTAAAATGAACTTTTGGGGAGCTTTATTGGTTAGCGATTTTAGTCGCTAGTCTGTGCCTGCGACACACAGCGGCAATTTCTACCTAAACCGAGAAAAGAGCTGCAGCAGAACCGCTCAGAAGCTGCACAGTAGAAATGCTGCACAGTTGAAATGCACTATATATTATATAGTATATAGTATATATTATATAGTATGTTTGAAAGTTTTTTATGCGTGTATTAGACCCCTATATACTGCACACCAAATAGTACACCTATACCAGTCCTTAAAATGAACTTTTGGGGAGCTTTATTGGTTAGCAATTTTAGTCGCTAGTCTGTGCCTGCGACACACAGCGGCAATTTCTACCTAAACCGAGAAAAGAGCTGCAGCAGAACCGCTCAGAAGCTGCACAGTAGAAATGCTGCACAGTTGAAATGCACTATATATTATATAGTATAGTATATAGTATATATTATATAGTATGTTTGAAAGTTTTTTATGCGTGTATTAGACCCCTATATACTGCACACCAAATAGTACACCTATACCAGTCCTTAAAATGAACTTTTGGGGAGCTTTATTGGTTAGCGATTTTAGTCGCTAGTCTGTGCCTGCGACACACAGCGGCAATTTCTACCTAAACCGAGAAAAGAGCTGCAGCAGAACCGCTCAGAAGCTGCACAGTAGAAATGCACTATACTATTCTTCCTAGAGTATTTTATGCGTGTAGTACACCCCTATTTACTGCACACAAAATAGTACACCTATACCAGTCCATAAAAGGACTTTTGTGGACTGTACACCTATACCAGTCCTTAGAAGGACTTTTGTTTTAGTAGAGTCTGTCCCTGCTAGTACACACACAGCAACCTTCCTACACTGACTAAAGACAGCTGCAGAACCGCTCAGCACTGCAGTCCCAATGCTGCACAATTGAAATTAACTAAAAGTGTATTACACCCCTATACACTGCACACAAAACAATTGTACACCTATACCAGTCCTTAAAAGGACTTTTGTGGACCTAATAGCTAGGATTACAGTCAGTCCCTGCTCCACATAGCAACCTGTCCCTACGCTGACAAATAACAGAATGTAAAATGGCAGCCAGATCAGCTCTATTTATAAGGTAGGGGGTATGTCCATCTGCTGAAATGTCTCATTGGCTGTCCTGTACCACATGATGGAGTGTCATAGGTCAAAGTTCCACAATGTAAAAGATTCAGAATATGGTGGCCGCGAACCGGCCGCGAATAGCGCCATATGTCCGCCGGTTTCGCGAACCGCGAATGCGCAAAATTCGCCGCGAACCGACCGCGGGGCGAACTGCAAGGCCATCTCTAGTTTGGAGTATCTTTATCTGCTGATTTGTTAAACTGGAATACACATATTTCTATTGTGGTGTAGAATCTGGGCCTGCTGTCTCTCCATCCCTCTTACTCTCTTTCTTTATTTCTCTCCCTCTTTCTCTCCCTCTTTCTCTCCCTCTTTCTCTCCCTCTTTCTTTCTTTCTCTTCCTCTTTCTCTCCCTCTTTCTCTTTCTTTCTCTCTCTCTTTCTTTTTTTCTCTCCCTTTCTCACCCTCTTTCTCACTCTCTTTCTTTCTCTCTTTCTCTCCCTCTTTCTTTCTTTCTCCCTCCATCCCTCATTCATCTCAGACTCTAACCACACCCCTCCGAGCCACGCCCACGTAAGCCACACCCACTATTTTGCATAAACCACACCCATTTTTTGCCACCGTAGAGGGCCCCTTAGCAGAATTTTGCTTAGGGCCCCAGGGAGGTCAGGATAGGCACTGAATACAGGTGTCCTCTCTCTTATTTTTACTGTGAATGAATGATGTGACTGTGTGAGTGGAAGGCCTCTGCTATCATTTGATTTGCAGAAATCATTTATTTTGGTAACTTGGACTTCTCTATTTCGGAATCTGGAATTATGTGAATTTCGTGCCTCACTTTCTACAAATATTACAATCCTTATATTCGCACCCCCAAGCTAAAGTTCAGTTACAGGGACATCTTTCTGATTCTCTAACAATATCTAAGGGTACCCACCAGGGCTGCCTATTGTCCCCGCTAATTTTGCACTGTAGCAAATGAAATTTTATCAATTGCCATTCAAGACAAACCGAATATTAAAAGCATTGAGTGTGGCCCCAGCATCTTATTCCGCGTACACACGACCGTTTTTCATGGCGTGAAAAATGCAATTTTTTAAATTGGTCATTAAAAAAGATCGTGTGTAGGCTCCAGAGAATTTTTAATGACGTGAAAAATGGCCTAAAAAAAATTAGAACCTGCTCTATTTTTTCACGTCATTTTTCACGTCGTTCTTTTTAACGTTGTGAAAAACGGTAGTGTGTATGCTTTTACGAGGGTAAAAAAAATGCGCATGCTCAGAATCAAGTATGAGACGGGAGTGCTCCTTCTACTAAAACTAACGTTCGTAATGGAGATAGCACATTCGTCACGCTGTAACGGACTGAAGAGCATGAGACTGAAAAGCGTGAATCAGCTCTCACCAAACTTTACTAATACGAGGATCAGCAAAAGCAGCCCAAAGGGTGGCGCCATCCGAATAGAACTTCCCCTTTATAGTGCCGTCGTACGTGTTGTACGTCACTGCGCTTTCCTCGAGCATTTTTTTTCACGATAGTGTGTAGGCAAGGCAGGCTTGAGAGGAAACACGAAAAATCACGTCGAGAAAAACATTGTTTTTTTCAATGACATTAAAAACGGCCGTGTGTGCGCGGCATTAGGTGTGCTTTATTCGTGGATGATTTCCTCTTTTTGTCACTTCCCCTTTCACTTTTTTAATATTCAACATGTTTTTCAAGAATTTGAGGATGAATGAGACAAAGTTGCTGGCTCTGTTAATGTCCCCTTTAGACTATCAGACCAGTTCCCTTTAATTTGGCAATATGTCTTGCTTCCGTATCTGAAATTCTACCTTACTTCTTCCCTTTAGTGACTCTACCAACCCAATTATCCTGCTTTATTTAAATGTGTGAAAGAGGACCTTATTAACTAGTCCCTTTTTAATAGGTTGTGGATATTTAGAAATAATGCAGTAAAAATAACTCCCAATGCTCCTATATTTCTTTCCTTCTATACCTGATGTGACACTTAACAGCTCAGATTTGATCAATCAAAAATTATTCTATACATATGAGGAAATAAGTAATATAGACTCATGAAGAATGTTCTATTTGCCTCCAGGTCTTGGGGGGTCTAGGGGTTCTCAATCTTTGGCTTTGTTATAAAGCAGCTCAGCTAATGACACTTTCTATTGTTTACTCCACCTGGGTGGTTATGTTTTATAATGTGGAAACCTCCTAAAGAGCTTTTGTTTCCACCAGATCTTTCACTTCTTGAGGTCATTGTGGCCTTACCAGACCCCTCCCGCCCTTTTTTTTCAAATTATGAGAAATGGTGTACCAAACATACGGGTCAAAGAGGGGCTATTTCTATGAACTATGGGCTCCTGCTTAACTCTTTGCAAAAATTACAGTACATGATAGAGTGGGACAAGGGCATCTCTCCATTAATTTGGATTTGGAACAGTGGCAATGATAACTTTGGTCTTCTTTTCGAGGGCTTCTGAATGTCTCTCAAGTAGAAGCCAATAATATAGTATTGAATAGATGGAACTTGGCCCCTTCTTGCCTTGCTAAAATTTATCCTAACTTGTCCCTGCTTTGTTTCTTGGGATGCAAGTTATGAGGCAATATGTACCACATTGGGTGGGAATGCCATAAGATCAGAAGATACAGGAATGAGATTTTTTCCTTGCCCGAGTCACAAGATTGCCTATACAGCAACAGCCCCAAGTAGCTTTACTTAATGAAATGGTTCCTATTTTTAATAGGGTAATGACCATCTGGATCATACAATTCACAAGGATTTCTTGCTCTTTTTGCTGACAACATGTGTGGGTGAATCTAGGATATGATAAAAAAAAGAGATTCATAATACAATAATCTATTACGAATTCCTTTTTTACTTGTGTGCATTCTGTGTAAGTCAATCTTTATTTTGTGATCTTGCTACAATCTTTGTTCTACTGTATCATGTTTTATTCCTTTCTACCTAACAAAAATATTAAATGCAAAAAAAAAAAAACACAATAAACTGTGGTCTAGTAAAAGGGCTTTACTGTACATAAATGTAGGTGACTGTGTTTTTTTGGGTTACATAATGCACTTTAAAATTAATGATGTGATTTTTAATGACCGTTTTCTCTTCTGTGCAGAAAATACAGACTTTTTTATTAAACACTTGTCTATTGGGCACTTTAACCCCTTCCTGCCCAGACCAATTTCAGCTTCCAGCGCTGGCACACTTTGAATGACAATTGCACGTTCATGCAACACTGTACCCAAACTAAATTTTTATAATTTTGTTCACACAAATAGAGCTTTCTTTTGGTGGTTTTAATCACTGCTGGGCTTTTTATTTTTTACAAAAAAACAAAAGTTTTTCTTATGCCGCGTACACACGATCATTTTTCCCGTCGGGAAAAATGAAATTTTTTCCTTTGGACGAGAAAAACGATCGTCTGTGGGCTTTTTGCCGTTTTTCCCGACGGGAAAAACGGCATTAATCACGATGAGAAAAATTAGAACATGTTCTAATTTTTCTCATCGTTTTTTCCAGCATTTTTTTCCGCGGCAGTTTTCCCATAGGGAATCACTGCCACGGAGCCCACACACGGTCGTTTTTCTCGACAAAGAAAAAAATGACGGGAAAAACGGTCGTGTGTGGGGGAACATGCCGTTCCCTCGTTTTTCATTTTTTTTCATGTCGTGATTCACGGCGGTGTTTTCACCGCCGTGAATCACGATCGTGTGTACGCGGCATTAGTTTCTGTCAGTAAATTTTGTAAATAAGTAATTTTTCTCCTTCACTAATGTGCACTGATGAGGCGGCACTGATAGACTGCACTGATGGGCACTGATGAGGTGGCACTTATGGGCCTGGTTAGGTGGCACTGATGAGAAGGCACTACTATGCCGCACTGATGGTCACGGATAGGTGGCACTGGTGGGCACTGATAGACAGCACTGATGGGCACTGATAGGCAGCACAGATAGGTGGCATTGATGAACACTGATGGGCGGCACTGATGGGTGGCACTGATGGGCACTGATGGGCATTGATGGGCAGCACTGATGAAAAGACACTGATGGGCACTGAAAGGCAGCACTGACTGACATCACTAATGGGCACTGATTGGTGTCACTGATGGGCACTTATTGGTGTCACTGATGGTCACTGCTGGGGCTTTACTTTAATCAGGGCACTGATGTTCAGTGCCCTGATTACATGTCCTGGTCGGCACTTCTGCATTTACATGTGACCGGCTGTTATTGGACACAGTTGATCACATGGATAAAGAGCTGTGGGCACGGCTCTTTACCGAGATTGGAGTCGCACCATGTTATAGAAGCATGGCCCTGCCGTGATCACCACACTGTGGGCCCCCCCGGGGGCGCGCGAGAGCGGTCTTTCTGGGGCAACGTCATATGATGTCGTCCCAGAACATGAGCCGCACCGCTCCTCCGTTGGCAGGCAGCAAGTGTTTAAAGTGTTACTAAACCCACAACAGTAAAATCAGTGTGTATATACATTAGAGAATGCTTGTTATACTCACTGTGGAACCTAAGGGATTAATCCTCTGCATTGTGTAAAAAGGCTGCTTGATCCTGTCCTCTCTGACCCTCCCCTTCTTGTACAATCCCCAAACCATCTCCTGATAGAACAGAGCCTTAGAGGTAAGCTGCACATGCTTAGTTTGTGTATAATGCTAGAGATTTTTTTTCTTGGGAGAGTGCATGCAATCAGCTCAGGGCCAATCATCACTGTCCAGACAGAGAATTAGGGGTCCTGCAGCCTCATAGGACAATCAGGGTACAGTGAAAACTCCTCCTACAAATGTTAACCAGACACGGATAGAAGTCACAAGGCTTCTCTAACTGCTGATAAGAAAAGGTATTTAGCAGTTTATATGTACTAAAACTATTGCATTTCCATGTTCTGTGTACTGTGGGAGACCAGATATATTGAATACAGGGTCACGGGTTTATTTATTTATTTTATTGATTCTTTATTGGAAAATTTCATCATGTACAAAACCCACCAACATTGGTGTATGACAATTTAAAAAGAAAAAACATACAAGCATTCATCTTTCCAAATTTTTCTCTTACCCATTTCCTGTGTCCCCCCTTTCCCCTTACCCTATCCCCCCCTACCCCTACCCTGATCTGCCATCCTATTTTCTTTTTCTACTTTATCACCTGTCTGTTTCAGTCATTCCCTGAACGTATTTATCTGACAATTTAAAGGCTCTCCATTCCTCCCATGTTGTTCTATATCTTTCGTCCCTTCTTTTCTCTCCACGGCTAAGGTACTCCAAAAAATAAATGAATCAAGTATCCAAAAATACAATAAAAAATGAGTCTCTGTGCAGTATAAAAAATATAAAATCCAAAGTAGTAGTGCAGAACAGATCCACCATCCGCAAGTGGCTAATCACATGCAGGTGCTTCTATCCAAGTGCTCTAATCCAAGTGCCCACGTTCCCCCCAGCCTCTCACCTTGGCTGGCTTGTAAACAAGCCTCTTCAGTTGACCTAATGGCGGTTGCAGCTCCTCAGCAAGATTGATATCCCTCACTGGTTATGGATCCCGGAGTGACCATGTGATTCCTCTGCAACAGTAAACGCTTTGGAGTGTGGCACTAGGTTCTCAGAAGTGAGATAAAACACAGGGGGGCTCCCATAGTGTTATACCATTCAAAATATTTATTTAAAACAACATGAAAACACTTACATCAATTACTGTTCAACAGAAGCATGTAATCTGATCTGCACATCACGGCAGTGTAACAAAAAGCATAGTAATTTTCTGTGCTTTTATAGTACTTACTGGTAGCACACACAATAGCACTCAGTTCCACACCAGAATAGTGCAAGAAAGAAAGGGAGTGCGGGCTAGTTATCTGTGCTGTATATAATACTCCCTGCTAATGCGCAGTCACGCTTCAGCACAACCCCTCAATGTACAAGTGAGTGATGGTAACAGTTTTTCTCTGCTTTAATAGTCTCACTGCTAGTATATAGTTCCACACCGGCATGGTTCAGGAAAAAGTAGCAGATTATCTGTGGTGTTTTTGTAATACTCTCCTCTAACGTGGCACGGCAAATGAAAAGGCAAGTAGTAGTAACAGTTTTTCTGTGCTTTTTAAATACTTACTGCTAACACACAGTTCCACATCTGCACAGCTCAAAAAAATTGGTTCAGGCAAAATTAGCAAGTTATCTGTGCTATTTATGGTACTCCCCGCTAACGCGCGGTTCCACTTCAGCCTGTCACGGTGATGTAGAGGCAAGCAGTTTCAGTTTATCTGTGTTTTTATAGTACTCAGTGCCTGCACATTATTTCATTCCAGCAATGCTCAGGGACATAAGTACAAAGAAAAGCAACCAGCCATCTGCACTGTTTATAGTACTCGCTGCCAGCACGCGGTTCAGGTCCAGTACCCCACTGCAATGCAAAGGCAAGTTATCTGTTCTTTTATTATACTCGCTGTCGGTTCAGAATTCAACTTTAATAGCTCACAAGGGGGTACGGGGAGAAGAAGAAACAACAGGGGGGGTATTCCTCCTTCCTTTTTAGGGCTCATTATCAACACACTCCTCCTAGTCAGCACTTTGCAAAAAGGTAAAGGCAATCAGTTTTCAGTGCTTTTTCTCTGTTCACAGTTCATATAAAAATCAACATGTACATATTTGTCAGTCATACATTTGCAGTACTTTGCTTTACTCACCGCTGCCATCTTCAGGAGAGGGGAAGGGAAATCACTGCAGACTGATGGAGGCGAGGGGGATTAGCAAAAGCCAGGGACAACGTCGGTGGGGGCGCCCGCGGTTCTCTCCTATGGTCTAATATCCTTTTCCTTTTCCTTTTGGGTTGCAGGCTGTGGCTCCCCCTGGTACCCGCTGATGTCGGCAGTCGGCAATCTCTGGGCTCCTTCTGAGTCTTCCCAGGTCCCATATGGCCTCACCGCTCACTCAGCTGCGGGTTTCAGTAAGCGTCTCTCTCACAGAATCTTCCCCCGCTGGAGGGTCTCCTCACACCGTGGGACACCGTAGGGCTGCAGGACCGGTAATACTGCTGGTTGTTTTCCCATAAGGCAGGCTATTCAATGGATGCTAGATAGACAATCTCGCGCTAAAAAATATTAACTGAGAATAAATTAAACGAACAGCTGCTATCCCCAAATTTCAAAAATTTCAGCTGTTTCGTGTTGCACGTCATCAGGAAGTGTCAACACCAACCAGTGGGTGTGTCAATTTATATAGGTGCATTCTAATTCAACTGAGCTCTGCGAGTAGAGCTGCAGTAAGCAGATTTTTGATTGCACATTTGGGTTGGTGATATACTTTTTGATTTGTTGTTTATGCAGGTATATTGTATTATACGTTATATATTTCTTAACACAGTGGTTAGCGCCCCCACCATACATGCACGGTGTGCACGTATATTTTTTTACATATTCAATGGATGCGGCTATCCGGACCTCGGCAGGGGGGAGGGGATAGGTGCGATGCGGGGCGGCGGTGTCCAGGCTCGGCTGATCATTATCCTGGAGCGGGGCTGGAGACCAGGTGTCTCACCTACGTGCTCCGGCGCGATACCAGCGCCATTACTAGACTCCTCCCTCATCCAGGGTCACGGGTTTAGTAACACTTTAATATGTAGTGAGTTAACATATAAAATTGCTTTTCATAGGGAAAACATATACTGTATTTATTGGCGTATAACACTCACTTTTTTTCCCCTGAAAATAGAGAGTAAACTGTGCCTGTGTGTTATACGCAGGGGGCTGTGGAAAGTTTTTTTTCTGAAACTTCCCTCTTAAAATTAGGGTGCATGTTATACGCCTGTGCGTGTTATATGCCGATAAATACGGTACTTGATTTCTGGAATAAAGGCTGGCTGTGGTCCCTCCTGTTGAAAACCATCTTAATGAGATAGCTTAAATACTGTCTACAACGTTTTTTATTACTTATTTATTTTTTATGTGAAATTTATACAACCAAATGTGGCTTTTTGGTCTGTAAAAATGCACGCATTCTGTAATTTCCAAAATGTGCCCCAAAAGAAGTTTTTGGTATACTGTCTATGTAGTATGTACAATATGTTTTTTGTTTTCTTTTTCAAAGTGAAAAATGTAACACTTTTTTTTTTTGTCCTCAAAAGCTGCATGAGATACATATTTTTTCTAATGAGCCTTCCCAGAAGAATTACGCTTATGCAGTGTGTACAATATTCCTATAATTTTAATGAGATGATTTGGGGATGCGGTACAGCCAATAAGTCTACAAAAATTTGTAGAAATATCATGTATGCTGTGTGTGGCATATGACTTTTATTGGAACCTAAAAAAAATGTTAAACCCTTTTTGGGCGCTCACAAGAAATGTATGGGTGTGGTTTAGCCAATCAAGTCTAAATTGTGATAATTTGTTGTGTGCTTCAGATTACATATAATCTATTTTTTCAATAAATAAATAAATAAAATTATATATACGGTATATATGTATATATATATATATATATATATATATGTATATGTATATATATTGTGACAGCAGGAAGGTAAAGTCACCTGGTTGCATCCAGGGGGGTAGATATATTTCGCCCAGATTCAGGCTTTACGCCGACTTATACAACTAGGTGGAGAGTTGTATAAGGCTAGTGGGCTCATGGATGACTCATACCTCTAGGGAGAGTGTGGGGCGTCGTACAGACAGGGAGTTGATGAGGCCAGCTGAAGCTTGTCAGCTCATTTAGGCCTCTATAAGAACTCCCAGATTCATTAGGTGTTAGCTCATGCCTGGACCCAGACCTGTGTGGACTGTCTAGGGAGAGTGAACCCCTGTGCGGTGAGACAAAGCCTGTGTGGCTATTTGCTTGGACATTTAAAACCAGGGACTTAGGGACTAGGACAGCACTAGGCTGATCCCAGTTGTTAGTTAGGAAACCTGTATGTTTAGTCAGAGGTCAAGTTGACCAGGATTTATTTTATTTATGTTTCTTTTGCTTTGCTGTGTTTTGTCACTGTAAATAGAAAATAAACCGCACCTTTTTGATTTTGAAAACCACAACCTCCGTTTGCTGGGCCTGTTTTTGTCTGGGGAGCCCATCCCGGGGGTCACACACACCCGCTGCCGAGCTAACCCCCTCACAGTTGGTGGAGAATGCGGGCAGTTTTTTTTTAAGCCAGCATGGAGGAGATACTGAAACAGCTGGCTCTAGCAAATGCCAATCAACAGCAGACAAATGCAGGTTTGCAAAGGAGCCTTGCAGCCCAGCAGCAAGCTCATCAACAGAGCCTTGCAGCCCAGCAGCAAGCTCACCAACAGAGTCTGGAAGCTCAGCAACAAGCCCAGCAGCAATCTGAGGCCCGCTTCATAGACCTGTTACAGAAGCAAGAGCAGAGACTACAACAAATGGAAGCAGTAATGCAGCAACGTCCGCAGACCAGTGAGGAAAGCCGTCCCACTAATACCGCGTCCTTTGGGGTGAGTCGTTTATTGACAAAAATGACTGGAGAGGATGATCCAGAGGTATTTTTGACCACATTTGAAAGGACCGCTGAAAGAGAAAAGTGGCCTGAGGAGCAGTGGGCTGGACTGGTGGCTCCTCTGTTAACTGGTGAATCGCAGAAAGCTTACTATGACCTAGAGCCTAACCAAGCAAAAGACTATGTGATGCTAAAAGCTGAAATTTTGGCAAGGCTGGGTGTCACCCAGGCTGTCCGGGCTCAGCGTGTGCATAACTGGACTTTCCAGCTTGGAAAACCCCCCAGGTCTCAAATGTATGATCTCATTCACCTGAGCAGAAAGTGGCTACAGCCAGAGACTTTGTCCGCACCAAAGATTGTGGAACGTGTTGTAATGGATCGGTTTTTGAGAGCTCTTCCTACTGCCATCCAAAAGTGGGTAAGCCATGGGGACCCAGAGACGGCCGATGGTCTTGTGGATCGTGTGGAGAAACACTTGGCTACAGAGAACCTGACGGCCTCTTCCAGAGACACTCGGACTTTCCACCCTAAGACCAGACCATCCCCAGGGGCGGATAAGAGGATTCCAAGGGGTGAGGGTGGAGAGAGTGAGAGGGTGGGAGCTCTACCCCAAGTTTGGCGAGAACAGCCTGGGAAATCAGCGGCTCAAGAGGCGGCAAGAAGGATCGTTTGCTACCGCTGCCGGCAAGCGGGACATATTGCAGCCAATTGCCCGGTTGTGGAGGAACCCATGCAGTGTGACTTTCTGACGGGCAGACGTCAGTCGCTGTGTGCGACAGTCGCATGCACTGCCATTCGAGGAACTGAGAAACATTTATGCAAAATGTGTGTTAATGGTAGAAATGTTGTGGTATTGCTGGATTCAGGTAGCCTTGTGACCCTGATAAAGGCTGAGTTAGTTAAAACAGAGGTCTTTGGGAATAGCAAGGTAGCTGTTATTTGTGTGCATGGGGACACCCGAGAGTATCCAGTGACTACAGTGTGTTTCGAGACCCCCAAAGGTACCCTCTCTCATCCAGTGGGCTTAGTATCTCAGTTACCGCATGACGCCATTGTGGGAAGGGATTTTCCGAAGTTCTGGGAACTGTGGGATGATCCTGAGCCCCCCACTGGTGCCCCTATGTACCAGGAATGTGATAGCCAGAACTCCCCTGAGAGTGGTGAGGACTCTCCGGAATTTCCCTTATCAGTATTGGCAGGGGAGACTCAAGAAACTGGAGAGGAGCCCACCTCCTCAGACGAAAACCTACCGTCTGTGGAGTTTTCTGATCTTGAGGTTCACAGGGAAAACTTTGCCACAGAACAGTTGAAAGACCCCGCCCTAATAAAGGCACGGGAAAACGTAGTGAAAATAGATGGCAAGTTAGTGAACCCAGATAATACCTGCACTTACCCATACTTCAGCGTAGAGAAGGACCTACTGTATCGGGTGGCAAAAAGGGCAGAAGAAACCGTTGAGCAGCTTGTGGTGCCCAAACCTTACAGGAAGTTGGTGTTGGAGTTGGCCCATGGGCACATTCTTGGAGGTCATCTGGGGACAGAGAAAACCCGAGAGAGGGTATTACAGAGATTCTATTGGCCGGGGGTGATGAAGGACATAGAAAATTATTGTTCCTCCTGCCCTGTGTGTCAGAGGTCGGCCCCGATGCCACATTTCCGTAGCCCGCTGGTCCCTCTACCCATCATTGAGGTCCCGTTTGAGAGGATCGCCATGGATTTGGTAGGGCCTATAATCAAGTCCGCTAGGGGGCACCAGTACATATTAGTTATAATGGACTATGCCACCCGTTATCCAGAAGCGATCCCTCTCCGAAATACCTCGGCCAAAACCATAGCCAAAGAGCTATCTCTTGTGTTTAGCCGGGTGGGTATTTGTAAAGAACTGCTTACGGACCAAGGTACACCCTTTATGTCCCGGGTTATGAAGGAGCTGTGTAAATTGTTCAAAGTGACGCAATTACGTACATCTGTGTATCACCCCCAAACCGATGGGCTGGTTGAAAGGTTCAACAAAACCCTAAAACAAATGTTGAAGAAAGTGGTGGATAGAGATGGAAAGGATTGGGACTGTCTACTTCCTTATCTGATGTTTGCTATTAGGGAGGTGCCCCAATCCTCTACGGGATTCTCCCCCTTTGAGTTACTGTATGGGAGACACCCAAGAGGGCTGTTGGATATTGCCAAGGAAACTTGGGAAAGTGAGAGTTCTCCCCACAGGAGTGTGATTGAGCATGTCGCCCTGATGCAAGACCGAATTGCACAGGTAATGCCCATCGTGAAGGAACATTTGGCCCAAGCGCAGTTAGCACAGCAGAGAGTGTACAACCGTGGAGCCAAGACCCGTACCCTTTCCCCGGGGGATAGGATACTGGTACTTGTCCCTACGGTTGAAAGTAAATTCCTTGCCAAATGGCAAGGCCCCTATGAGATAATGGAAAAAGTGAGCGAAGTGAATTACAAGGTCAGACAACCAGGAAGGCGAAAGCCCGAACAGATCTATCACGTTAATCTGTTGAAAGCCTGGAGGGATAGAGAGTCCCTAGTCGCAGACACTTGGTCACCAGCTCAAACTGGTTGCGTGATTCCTGAGGTTGGAATAGCAGCCACCTTGTCACAACCCCAACAACAGGAGGTTAAGGAGTTTGTGCTTCGCAACAAGGAGGTATTCTCTGAGCTGCCGGGACAAACATCTGGGGTAGAGCATGACATCATTACCCCGCCCGGTGAAAGGGTGAAGTTAAAACCCTATCGGATCCCAGAGGCCCGACGGGAGGCAATACGGGAGGAAGTACAGAAAATGCTGAACTTAGGGGTGATAGAGGAGTCCCAAAGTGATTGGTCTAGTCCCATTGTGTTGGTGCCTAAACCGGATGGGAGCTGGCGATTTTGTAACGATTTTCGTCAGTTGAACAAAGTTACAAAATTTGACACCTACCCCATGCCACGTATAGATGAGTTGATCGACCGGCTGGGAACAGCCCGATACATGACGACTCTTGACCTCACAAAAGGGTATTGGCAAATCCCCCTGGCCAAGTCGGCCAAAGAGAAAACCGCATTTGTAACCCCAGACGGGGCGTTCCAATATAAAAGAATGCCGTTCGGGTTACAGAATGCGCCGGCCACATTCCAGCGGAAAATGGACCAGATGCTGAGGCCCCATCGGAAGTATGCTGCGGCTTACCTGGATGACGTAATTGTCCATAGCACAGATTGGGCCTCACATCTGCCAAAAGTGCAAGCAGTCCTGGACTCTGTTCGGGAAGCGGGGTTTACGGCTAACCCCAAGAAGTGTACCATTGGGCAGGAGGAGGCCAAATATCTTGGGTACACCATTGGGAGGGGAGTAATAAAACCCCAACTCAACAAAGTCGAGGCCATCCAGAGTTGGCCACGTCCCAACAGCAAGAAGCAGGTACGAGCCTTTCTGGGAATCGCTGGGTATTATCGGCGATTCATTCCCCACTTTGCTTCTAAGGCTGTGCCCCTAACCAACCTGACGAAGGGGAAAGGGTCGGTCATGATTAAATGGACCCCCGAGGCTGAGGCAGCATTCCAATTCTTGAAACAAGCCTTATGTAGCCAGCCAGTGTTGTACTCACCCGACTTCTCTAAAGACTTTGTCGTACAAAGTGATGCGTCAGATGTGGGGTTAGGAGCAGTATTGTCCCAGGTCTGGAACGGGGAAGAGCACCCAGTCATTTACCTCAGCAGGAAGTTGAAGTCCCATGAGGTAAATTACGCCACCGTTGAAAAGGAGTGTTTAGCGGTGAAGTGGGCTCTAGATTCCCTTCGGTACTACCTGCTAGGTAGGCACTTTGACATGGTTACGGATCACGCTCCGTTAAAGTGGATGGCTCAAAACAAGGAAACAAATAGAAGAGTGAATAGGTGGTTCCTGGCCCTCCAGGAATTCAACTTCACAGTAAAGCATCGCCCTGGCGTTCAAATGGGGAATGTGGATGCTTTGTCTCGAGTACATGAATGCCTGATTGCTGGTGTTCCAACCCCGAGGTTAAAACAAGAGGGGGGGGTATGTGACAGCAGGAAGGTAAAGTCACCTGGTTGCATCCAGGGGGGTAGATATATTTCGCCCAGATTCAGGCTTTACGCCGACTTATACAACTAGGTGGAGAGTTGTATAAGGCTAGTGGGCTCATGGATGACTCATACCTCTAGGGAGAGTGTGGGGCGTCGTACAGACAGGGAGTTGATGAGGCCAGCTGAAGCTTGTCAGCTCATTTAGGCCTCTATAAGAACTCCCAGATTCATTAGGTGTTAGCTCATGCCTGGACCCAGACCTGTGTGGACTGTCTAGGGAGAGTGAACCCCTGTGCGGTGAGACAAAGCCTGTGTGGCTATTTGCTTGGACATTTAAAACCAGGGACTTAGGGACTAGGACAGCACTAGGCTGATCCCAGTTGTTAGTTAGGAAACCTGTATGTTTAGTCAGAGGTCAAGTTGACCAGGATTTATTTTATTTATGTTTCTTTTGCTTTGCTGTGTTTTGTCACTGTAAATAGAAAATAAACCGCACCTTTTTGATTTTGAAAACCACAACCTCCGTTTGCTGGGCCTGTTTTTGTCTGGGGAGCCCATCCCGGGGGTCACACACACCCGCTGCCGAGCTAACCCCCTCACAATATATATATATATATATATATATATATATATATATAAGCTGTCTTTATAGCATGGACAATATTTTCTTCTTTTTTTTTCTGTGTCATATGAGGATTTGTAGGATGAAAAGCTTCATGCTATGTGTGCCTTTTTAAAATGTGTCATACTTCAAATAATGTATTGTTGACCATACAATGTCTATGATATAATCCACTGTAATCATTATTTCTGGGAAAAAAAGTTCCTTATCTCTACCTGTTCAAATGCTGCTTACTAAAAGATTTACATGATGTGCTATGTGCTTCTGTAACATTTGTGCTTTGAGTCTCTGACCTAATCCACTGTGATTTCTATTTCAGCATCACAAATGCCTAATTTCTCTCTTTCTTCAAATGTGGCCTACTAAAAAGCTTAAATGATCTGCTGAGTGTCTTTGTTATAGTTCCTTGCCTTGAGTCTTTGACATAATCCACTGTAATTGTTATTTATGGATAACATGTTTCACATCTCTTCCTCTTCTCTTCCTCTTCAGATGTAATAATCAAATGCAATTTGTATTTCTGAATAAAAAAATTCTTATATCTCCCTCTTTAAATGCAGTCTGCTAAAAAAAAAAAAGGATTTAAATGTGCTTTTTGTATCTCTGGATCAAAAAGTCCCTATTTTTTTACTCTTTGAATGCTGCCTACTTAAAAAAAAGCTGCCTACTACAAAGGCTACATGATGTACAGTCTGTATCTGTAATACTTCTGCCTCATACCTCAACTGTAATTATTATTTCTTGATCAAAAATACTTCTCTACTTCTTCAAATGTGTACTATTTCTGCTTCGTATCGCCTATCTAATCCACTGTCATTTTATTTGACTTTTTTAAACCTACCATGTCTCTCCCTTTGACATTGCTGCCCAGTCAAGCTGCTTGCATACTCTCCAGCCACCGGGCTATTTTCTGCTCTAAGTGACCCACAGGAGTGTTAGCTCCGTGCGTGTGAACAGTGCTTGTGAATTGCAAATCTAATATGTGAAGAAAGATATACTTTCTTGGAAATATGTTCTCAAACCAAAAAATTATATTTTTATTGTTTGCAATTATGGTTTTGGTTTGAGAACTGTATATTACAAAGATAGTATATCTTTCTGCACATATTAGATTTTGCAATTTGCAAGTGCTGTTCACACACACCATATTTCAGTGACAATAGTCAGACAAATAGCCCAGTGATATATAAAACACACTTGCACCACCAGTGTAAATATTTGCAGCTGTTGTTCCAAACCATTAAAGTTTAAGTGATGCTCTAAGTGACGACCCACAGGAGTGGGTGTTCACTTAGAGCATCACTTAAACTTTAATGGTTTGGAACAACAGCTGCAAATATTTACACTGGTGGTGCAAGTGTGTTTTATATATCACTGGGCTATTTGTCTGGCTATTGTCACTGAAATATGGTCCCGTAATTTGTATTATTTCATAAAAATTGCATTCTCTCTGGAATGTGGGGTTGTCGTTTTTGAGGTGTTTTTATGCAATCTGTGTTGACATTTTATTAAACTTTGTAGACTGTGTTGTAGTTCACAAAAAATAAGTCCACAAGCTGCACTATGAAGCATTTTTTGAGAGATGTTTGAGATCTTCTATTTTTTACCTCAACCGTTCAATTCTAGCCTATGACTGCTAGATAAAATAAAAAAATATGTGTCACAGAAAAACGACCTCCAAAGAGATAGTTTACCAAGTTACCATTATTCTTATAGGGGTGCTGATGCTTTTATAAAAGCCTAGGAATAATGAACAATAAAAACATGCATTAAACATACAAATAGTGTGATGTTAGAATATCTTTTTTTTTTTTTTATGTTATCCTGGATAATCATACAGTTTTGTAACCCCACATAGCTTAAAGGTATTTCTAAAGCATGTAATTTGAAGCATTTGTGTTTTTCCTATACCACGGAGGACCCTCTCCCTGTCAAACGTGTTTATTAATTTATTTTTATTTTTTGCATTGCTAGATGTCTCCATGCTCCCAATGCTATTTGTTAGCTAATTGCTTGAATAGTAGCCACTAAATGGAAAGATCTGACTATCAGTTTTGCCTTTGGCTTCAATAGAGTGCCTGTCAAAGTTCTCAATTTCCAAATTTGATGATAAGCTCACTGAATGTTCCCACAAATCAAAACCAAGCAGGTTTGTTTACTGTTAGTCTACATAATTCTTAAAATGTAAATTTTTACAAAAACTACATTTTGATAATGCCACAAGCTAAATCACTAAGCTTCATCACATGAAAATGAAAAATAAAGCTTTTTTTTTTATTTCTTGCTTTGTCACATGAGCATGGTCAATGACTTTAGCGTCAGTAATGGCTACTTCTTGGTACTTGTATATTCCTGTTCATACTCAGACAGCTCTATTCTGCAATTATGAAATTAAAGGTTAGGCAAGCTCCTTCAAGCACCTTCGCTTAGGGGATAGGATCGTATGCAGAACAATTACATTTACAATAATAATCAATAATAAACCAATATATTACTATTTTAAAAAGTTTATTTAAAATTTTAACAATGAATTTGAATGGCCGGGGCCCTTTATTATTGGTATCATATTTATTTACCAATTTATAAAAAACACTTCCAATATATAACACAAACTATTTTACTTTTGTACCATAAACAATCACTTTAACTCAGCCATGACAGCTCGAGTTAATACTATAACATGTACAAAATCTCTATAACTGGCCCTTTTCATGAGAAAAGGACCAAACCACATAATAAGGGCCTCAACGATGGGAGGGAGGGCGGGATGTTCCTTCTTCTTCTGTTGATCCGCCACTGTCTGCTTCTCCTACGCAGCTGTAAATCCTTATATAGGGGCTAGCTCATGCCACATTAACATGTGACTAGCCTTTAGCCAATCATATTTAAACAGTTTTCAATCCAAACTTTAAAACATAACTGTCATTTAGAAAAAAGGAAAACTGTGCTAATGAATTAAATTTAAATTAAAATGAAAAAGGCAGCAATAATGGTGGTATAAACACAGAAAGACTCAAGTAAAAAAGATTGCGCCAAGAAAATAAAAATAAATTAAAATTAAAAAAATAATAATAGTAAAATAAAAAGGTGTACAGGGGCTGAGTTGTGTCAAGCAATCACACCAAAAACACTAAACAGCACCAACACTGGCTAGAACTCAGATGATGAGTCCCAAACAAAAAGGATAGCACCTTCCAGATATAGTCATATTATGAAAAACAGGTGAAAGTATAAATCATGTAGGTCATAAGAAATAATCACATATATGAGACCATTATACCTTATTACTTATCCTATACGATTAATTGAATAAGAGCAAACAATTATCCCACACCAATACACTAATTATAAAAATGTATAAATTAATGTTGATGAAAAAGTCCAAAGGCTGGTTGTGGAATTTATAAATGAACTTAATGTTAGCCTTTAAACAAATCACAAGGGAGATGTGACAGTCTATGTGCTGTGAGTCTCAAATCCAACTTGTCAGTCTCCAAAATTACTAGAAAGCATATGTAGAAAGCCAACACCACCGCGTGATATTCAGACCAACAGTGCCCTCCACCACACGAATTGGCGGCTTTCCAGAAATAAGCCCCCGATATGCAGTCAGCTGTGACCCAGCTGCGGCCTTTGATTTGAATAAATGGACTGGGAAACTCCAAATGCACACCCCGTCTCTTTCCCCCGTTCCTCTCGATCATGTGACAACGACCCCGGAACTGGTATAAAATAAAAAGAATGCACGGTTTGTGACTGGGGTATTATCCTGATATGGTGTAGTATTTGGATCCCTCAGCTACTCCTTGTTCTTTTCTTCTGCCTGTAATCCTTCTCCAGTCACCCCAGTCACAAACCGTGCATTCTTTTATTTTATACCAGTTCCGGGGTCGTTGTCACATGATCGAGGGGAACGGGGGAAAGAGACGGGGTGTGCATTTGGAGTTTCCCAGTCCATTCATTCAAATCAAAGGCCACAGCTGGGTCACAGCTGACTGCATATCGGGGGCTTATTTCTGGTAAGCCGCCAATTCGTGTGGTGGAGGGCACTGTTGGTCTGAATATCACGCGGTGGTGTTGGCTTTCTACATATGCTTTCTAGTAATTTTGGAGACTGACAAGTTGGATTTGAGACTCACGGCACATAGACTGTCGCATCTCCCTTGTGATTTGTTTAAAGGCTAGCATTAAGTTCATTTATAAATTCCACAACCAGCCTTTGGACTTTTTCATCAACATTAATTTATACATTTTTATAATTAGTGTATTGGTGTGGGATAATTGTTTGCTCTTATTCAATTAATCGTATAGGATAAGTAATAAGGTATAATGGTCTCATATATGTGATTATTTCTTATGACCTACATGATTTATACTTTCACCTGTTTTTCATAATATGACTATATCTGGAAGGTGCTATCCATAACTGTCATTTAGCCTGTAGTCTGCCAGACAGCATAGGTGGGCGGAGCAAATTATTTTGCTCCTCCCCTTTCCATGGGATCGTATGCAGAACAATTACATTTACAATAATAAACAATAATAAACCAATATATTACTATTTTAAATTTTTTATTTTAAATTTTAACAATGGATTTGAATGGCCGGGGCCCTTTATTATTGGTATCATATTTATTTACCAATTTATAAAAAAACACTTCCAATATATAACACAAACTTTATCACAATAATGCAGCTCAGGAGTAAGCAACCACTTCAAACGTGGAACAATTTCGGAAAACACCAGAACTGAATTAGGTAAAACGGAATGCAATTGAACAAAATCTAATTTTAATTGAGAAATTATGTCTAAAGTATGACGTGCACCTAAATCATTACCTGAAATATGAAGTATGACAATTCGAGGAGGAGGCCAAGAAGCATATAGTGTTGATAAAGTCTGACGCATATCATTCAGTCTCATACCACGCAAACCAGACCACCATAAATGAAAATTCTCAACTTTAAAACCTAAATTAATACCATATTGTCGAACCATAGCTCTGCGAAAAGCCCAATATATGTACGAGTGTCCGACGATCCAGACGTTATACAGGTTACCTGGAATTCAAACAGAAAAATTAGGGCGTATGTAAGAACGGTAGCAACTCGATCTCTATCTACCAATATTCATAACAATATCATTAGACAAACCCAGGTTGGAAGCAGTAGTTAGCAGTCATAGATTGGGGCAGTGACATTTTTGTTAAATGTATTGGAAGCAGTAGTAGCCGCCCCAATTCGGAATGAATGAGAACTAATAGGTAGGTGACCCAAACCTAAAAGATTCAAACATTTCTTTAAAACAGAGCAAAATTGATAACGAGTGAGAGGTAAGCCAGAACAATGAATTAAGAGAATACTCAACCCAACCGGGCGGATTTGCATATATTGATGAAGCAATAAGACTGAATAAAGAGTAGAAGAGTCGAAACAACGTAAAGTGACCCATTGTCCATGACCCAACTGATCTGTTTTGCTCCTTCTAATCTTAAGTTGTATAAAATTACTACCCAAAACCAAATCAGAAAAAGAAAACCCAGAATAACCGTGAACATTGTTAGGTAGAAGTTCGGAAATTCGAAAGGCACCGAAGAAACATAAACAAAATGCCAAACGAAACAATAAAGATTCATAAACGGAGAAACAAACCGTCTTAGTAGAAGCACAAATTTTTTCTAAAATATCAATTGAAATAGGCAAACGAGAATCATGTGTTACTGAAGACCTACGATAACCCTTCAATACTTTTTTCACAGAGAAGAAACTCATACATGAAGGAAAACCAAGCAATTTAGCGAAAAAGGAAATTCCAGCCAATTGCTTCACTATATGTGAATAAGAATAATCCTTATCCATTAGGTGTTCCAAAAAGGACAATATCAATTGCTCAGAGATTAGATTGCTAGCCTGACCATGTACATCCAGGTAAGAACGCCATGAATTCCACGCGGCATTATACTCCACCCACGTAGAAGGGGCTAACGAATTACTGATGGCCCGACTAACTCTCAAAAAACCAGATCCCACAGCTGAGAAGGGCATCACAGTCCGCATGTGTCTGCTTCTGGAACCAACATTTGAAAACGTTCCAACTGTAGATGGGACAAAGAATCAGCTACAGAATTATCAATACCGGGGACATATTTAGCTTTTAACCAAATGTTTAATACTAAGCATTTTAAAACTAATTGACGAAGAACAGCTAACACTGGTAACGATTTGGACGATAGACAATTAACAGCATATACAACAGCCTTATTATCAGAATGTAACAAAATTCTTCGATTTGAGAAACAAGAACCCCAAAGTTCAAGAGAAATCAAAACCGGAAATATTTCCAAAAGGGTAATGTTAACCGTTAAACCATTGTCAATCCAAGAACTGGGCCATTTATCAGCTGACCAATGACCCTGCCAAAAAACGCCATAACCTACAGAACCAGAAGCATCTGTAAATAGATTAAGGGCTTCTGAAGAACAAAAAGGTTCTTGCCAAAAAGAACAACCATTAAATGAAGATAAAAATTGTTTCCACACCAGCAAATCTGCACGCAAAGAAGCCGTAATCCTAACAAAATGAAAAGGAGACTTAATGCCAGAAATGGACCGATATAATCGCTTAGAAAAAACCCTACCCATAGGAATGACTCTCGAAGCAAAGGCCAACAAACCTAATAAGGACTGTAACGTTCGCAAAACCACTTTCCTTTTAGAGATGACAAAATCAACTAAAAAGAGAAGTTTTGCAACTTTCTGTGGAGGTAAGCGAAATTGCATCAAGTCAGTATCGATAGGTATTCCCAAAAATTCCAAACAAACAGTAGGAAGAACAGATTTTTCATGAGCAAGAGGGACACCAAAAAGAAGGCAAATACATTGAAATTCAGTAAAAAGATAAAAACATTCATCAGAATTAGCAGGACCCATGAAAAGAAAATCGTCCAAATAGTGTAATAAATTGGCTGAACCGGATTGATAAGATACAACCCATTCTAAAAACGAGGAAAACATTTCAAAATAACGGCAAGATAATGAGCAGCCCATGGGAAGGCATTTATCAAAATAATAGGAATTATCAAAATAAAACCCTAACGAGTTAAAAGCCGTGGGATGAATAGGTAAAAGCCTGAAATCAGATTTAATATCCGCTTTCGCCAATAACGTCCTATGACCCAAACTCCTTATCTTTAGTAAAGCGTCGTCAAAAGAGGAATAGGAGACACTGCAAAGTGTGGCATCAATATCATCATTTAGCGAAGCCCCAAAGGGATATGAAAGATGATGTATCAACCAAAATGAATTTGGCTCTTTTTTGGGAATAATACCCAAAGGGGAAATTCTAAAATTGGTAAACGGGGGAGAAAGAAAAGGGCCAGCCACTCTACCATCTCTTACTTCTTTTGAATTTTTTTCCGCAACTATAGGAATATGAAGATCAATTGAAGGTAAATTCTTGTTGATCAAACAACCTAAACCCTGAAAACTAGGTAAAGGGAAACCTTCACCAAAACCTTTAAACAACAGGACCGCCATCTGACGATTTGGCCATAGACGAAGCCAAGGAACCATGTTTATAAGTATCACCGGCGTGTCCGCTTTTAAGAAAAAGATCACGAGAGGGAGTAGTCGTAAGAGCAGAAGGCTTTTTGAAACATCGTGATGCTGGATGATTACCAGCGCAAAAAGCACACTCGTGCTTGTATTTACAGGAATGAGGCCATTTGCAATGGCCTTCATTAAAACCAAAGCAAACACCGCGACGGAAACCTGAAGTATTAGCAGGCGTAGGTTTCACATATTGCTTCTGTGGTAGCAACAAGTTTAACCACAAACCAACGTCCTTTTCCCCCCATTTCAAGTTCTTATGTATGGAAACTTTTTGTCGAAACGCTTCATCATAGAAGAACCATGCAAGGCCATTAAAGTTCCTATACGCCTCCAAAATGATGTCCACGTGCTGAAAAAGGCTGCTGCATAGCTCGGGATGTTTCTCACCTAAAACACTGGTGTATATGCAGAAAGCATGCAGCCAATTAGAAAAATTGCGTGGGTTAATTTTTGTTTTGTCATCAGCAAATTTTTCTAAATCTTTTTTATCAAAGCGGTTATCTTTTACAGAAGGAATCAAAGACTTAATATCAACATAATCACTATTTTGTATTTTTTCTTTCATCGCCATAGGCAGATGAAATCCAAGTGGCGACAATTCACAAGGCAACACTTCTTTAAATGTACTTTCAGGAATAGCAGTAGAAACAGGAACAATAGGAGAAACAGATGATAAAGTGGGAGCAATAACAGAAGAAAGAGCAATATTAGCACTATCATCTAACCAAACTCTTGCTACACTGGATTCATTAGATGCATTCCTATTTAAATGTTCAACAAAGGAACCAAAATTGAGAGCAAATGCACATAACATTTGATAGTTTTGTAACTCACCAGTAGGCATTTGCTGTACATTCACAGGAGAGAAAGGGTTAACAGTCTGCTGGGCCACAGCAACACCAATGGTGTCATCAATAACGTGAGCAGCTTGTGACGCAGCAATTGAAGAGGATGCCTTAGGTTGACTAGGGGATGAAGTCTGTAAACATTCTGAAGGTGAAAGCGTTAAATTTGCAGGAATGACAGAGCTCACAAAGTCATTTGAAATTGGAGAAGCCTTTGAACTGTGGCGATTAGAGATATGAGATGTTCTTGCCTTTTTTTCAGAGGAGGAGGGGGGTGGGGGGTGCTTACCAGGAAGCCTGCGTGGAGGAGAGGGAGAGTCCCTGCGACGCGGCTTTTGAATTCTCCCTCTGGATGAAACAGCTGGACGAGACACCGAGGCTGAAGAACGAGAGGAGGATCGTAGAGATGGATGAGAAGTTCTGACCTTTTGATTGACAGCAGGAGGAGCGTATGAAGATGATTTAGCTTGCTAAAAGAGATTACTATAGGAAGAATTAACAACTGCGCATGAGCGAGAATCGGAGAGACACTCCATTCGTTTCTCAATAGCAGGGACGTCAGAGATAGGAAGGTCAGAAGGAGGAGGAAATGACGCAGATGAACTGGAAGGAAATGCACAGTCACGAATCAGGGGCACCTGGAGAGAATCATTAGGAGAGCTAACCGGAAAAGGAAGCAGAGGAGGAATGTTAGATGGATGAGCCCGGGGAGAAACAACCTGAAGATCCGAAGGCTGCAATGACAAGCACTGCTTCATCCATTCATCCCCATCCGGAGCGCCGGCTCTCTCCATCAACTGACGCAGAAGAGTCTTCACAGTGAGTGACATGTTCCTTCTTCTTCTGTTGATCCGCCGCTGTCTGATTCTCCTACGCAGCTGTAAATCCTTATATAGGGGCTAGCTCATGCCACATTAACATGTGACTAGCCTTTAGCCAATCATATTTAAACAGTTTTCAATCCAAACTTTAAAACATAACTGTCATTTAGCCTGTAGTCTGCCCAGACCCCATAGGTGGGCGGAGCAAATTCTTTTGCTCCTCCCCTTTCCTTCTATTGAAATATCCTTATCAGGTCTTATTTTTTATAAGCTTGTTACCCAAAAATGTAATGCTGCAAATAATATCTGGGCAAATCCTATTTCTGTAACTAAATATAAGCTAAAGTACAATAACAAAAAATGTTCAATCTGAATCAGCATTGCTATTCTCTCTCTTTTTTATTTTTATTTTTTATATGCCACATTGCAAAATTATTATTTATTACTAGTGTTGTGCGAACCCGAACTGTAAAGTTCGGGTCCGTACCGAACTTTAGCTTTTTCCCGAACCCGGACTTTGCCCAAGAGTCCGGGTTCGGCAATCTAATAACGCATTTAGAAATGCTTCAGGGGCCAGCCAATCACCTTTTGATTAGCTGGTGTGCCCTTAGAGGCCATCATAGCCATGCCTACTAATGGCATGGCTGTGATTGGTCAGTGCAACATGTGACCCAGCTTCTATATAAGCTAGAGGCACACAGCACACATGTCACTCTGCTTCAGAATAGATAGGGAGAGGATCTAGTCTGCTGCTGCTGCTTTTAGGGAGAGATAGAAAGATAGAAGAGGTCGTCCTGATTCTACAATCTGAGGGAAAAGATAGAGAGATAGTGTAGTGTAGGGCCAGGTTCCTGTGTTGGTGCTTTCAGGCAGAGAGAATATTATATAGGAGTCCAGATTCAGAGATTAAAATCAGCGATCTGCATAGGTCTACCTATTTGTGTTGCAGTGCAGTCTTTTTACACTGCCATGAGCCCAGTGTCAGAGAAAATCTAACTTTTAGGGGAAAAAAAAGGCACTTGATTGTTCTCTTTTCCAAAAGACCCATAGGGCAAAATTGCACTTTAATGTACGCTTGCAAAAAACCCCGTTTAGGGGCACAAAAAAAAGTTTGCAGTGTGTTATACATATTTTGAGGTGTGTGAAATAAACAATTTCTATATAGTTTTCTCCTACTGTGCTATACTAAAAAAACAAAAAAAAATTTTAATAGCATTTTCTGCAGTTCTGTAGCTGTGCGATTCAGCGGTTACGTACTGTGGGTGTGTTCTGCTCTTCCAAAAAACGCTGTTTAGTGGCACAAAAAAAGTTTGCAGTGTGTTATACATATTTTGAGGTGTGTGAAATAAACAATTTCTATATAGTTTTCTCCTACTGTGCTATACTAAAAAAACAAAAAAAATTTTTGAATAGCATTTTCTGCAGTTCTGTAGCTGTGCGATTCAGCGGTTACGTACTTTGGTTGTGTTCTGCGCTTCCAAAAACACCCATTTAGGGCAAGATCCTAAATTTTGAAAATATGAGGAGAAGGTCAAAGGGACGTGGTGGCCCCGGTCGTGGTGCTGCTGGTGGAGCTCCTGTTGCAGGGAGAGGACGTGGTGGATCTGTGCCAGATACACGCACAAGTGAAACACCTTCCTCAGGTGCGAGTAGGCGACCGAGCCTGCGGCGGTATTTTGTCGCGCCTAATGAGGCTGTACGAATGTTTAGGCCAGGACAAGTACAGGCGATAGTAGATTGGGTTGCTGACAGTGCCTCGGGTTCCTTCACATTGTCTCCCACCCACTCTTCTGATGAAAGAACAGAGTTGGCACCTGAAACCCATGTCCATCAGTCTTTCACCTCACCCCCTTGCAAATCAGCCAAGCAGTCTGAGCCCCAAATCATGCAGCAGTCTCTTCTGCTTTTCGATGACTCTGTTAGCAGGGTTTCCCAGGGCCATCCACCTAGCCCTGCCCCAGAAGTGGAAGAGATTGAGTGCACCGATGCCCAACCACTTATGTTTCATGATGAGTACATGGGAGGACCATCGCAGTACGTCTCGGATGATGACGAAACACAGGTGCCAACTGATGCTGCTTTCGCAATTGTGCAGACAGACAAGGAGGGCAGGGGTGAAGACTGGGTGGAAGATGATGTGGAGGACGATGAGGTCCTCGACCCCACATGGAATCAACGTTATGCAGGTGACCAGTGTAGTTTGGAGGAAGAGGCGGTGGCCGCACAGAGCCAACAGCACAGCAGAAGAGGGAGCAGGGTGCAAAAGCGGAGCGTCTGTCAGCTAGACAGTATGTCTGCTACTGCCCAACGCAGCAAGGGACCGAGCACACCAAAGCCAGGTCCAAGGAGTTCCCCAGCGTGGCAGTTCTTCACACAATGTGCTGATGACAAGACACGAGTGGTTTGCACGCTGTGCAATCAGAGCCTGAAGCGAGGCATAAACGTTCTCAACCTGAGCACAACCTGCATGACCAGGCATCTAAGTGCAAAGCACGAGCTGCAGTGGAGTAGACACCTCAAAAACCAAGAAAGGTCTCTGGCTCCTCCTGCTTCCTCTTCTGCTGCAGTCTCTGCCTCTTCATCCACCTCTGTAGTGACAGTGGCACCTGCCACCCCGCAAACAGAGGATCTGCCAGCAACACTACCACCTGGGTCACCAACCATCTCCACAATGTCCCATGGAAGCGTTCAGCTCTCTATCTCCCAAACATTGGAGCGGAAGAGGAAGTACCCCCCTAGCCACCCACGATCCCTGGCCCTGAATGCCAGCATTTCAAAACTCCTGGCCTTTGAAATGCTGTCATTCCGTCTGGTGGAGACGCAGAGTTTTAAAAGCCTGATGGCATTGGCTGTCCCACAGTACGTCGTGCCCAGCCGCCACTATTTTTCCAGGCGAGCCATCCCTTCCCTGCACAACCAAGTGGGGGACAAAATCAGGTGTGCACTGCGCAACGCCATCTGTGGCAAGGTCCACCTAACTACGGATGCGTGGACCAGTAAGCACGGTCAGGGACGTTATATCTCCCTAACAGCACACTGGGTAAATGCAGTGGCGGCTGGGCCTGAGGCAGATAGCAGTTTGGCGCATGTCCTTCCACCACCGAGGATTGCAGGGCGCTTCAGTTTGCCTCCTGTTGCTAACTCCTCCTACTCCGCTTCCTCATCCTCTACCGCCTCCTCATCCGGTCAGCGTAACACCTTCACCACCAACTTCAGCACAGCCAGGGGTAAACGACAGCAGGCAGTTTTAAAACTTTCCTGTTTGGGGGAAAAACCCCACACCGAGTTGTGGAGGGACATGGAACAACAGACCAATGAGTGGTTGCTGTCAGTGAGCCTCAAGCCCGGCCTGGTGGTGTGCGATAATGGGCGAAATCTCATAGCAGCTCTGGGCCTAGCCGGTTTGACGCACATCCCTTGCCTGGCGCATGTGCTGAACTTGGTGGTCCAGAGGTTCCTTAAAAATTACCCCAATATGCCAGAGCTGCTGCAGAAAGTGCGGGCTGTGTGTGCGCACTTTCGGCGTTCTCACCCTGCTGCTGCTCGCCTGTCAGCGCTGCAGCGTAACTTCAGCCTTCCCGCTCACCGCCTCATATGTGACGTGCCCACAAGGTGGAACTCCACCTTGCACATGCTGGCCAGACTGTGTGAGCAGCAGCAGGCGATTGTGGAGTTTCAGCTGCAGCAATCACGCGTGAGTCGCTCTGCGGAACAGCACCACTTCACCACCAATAACTGGGCCTCCATGCGAGACCTGTGTGCCTTGTTGCGCTGTTTCGAGTACTCCACCAACATGTCCAGTGCCAATGACGCCGTTCTTAGCGTTACTATCCCAGTTCTATGCCTCCTTGAAAAAACGCTTCGGGCGATGATGGAAGAGGATGTGGCACAGGAGGATGAGGAGGAGGAGGAGGAAGCGGGATCATTTCAAAGGCTTTCAGGGCAGTCTTTCACAAGTGGCTACGAGGGTGGGTTCCTGCACCAACAAACGCCAGGTACACAATTGTCCGGCAGAAAGGGCACAGTTCTGGAGGATGACGAGGTGGAGGAGGAGATGGAGGAGGAGGAGGAGGAGGAGGAGGAGGCATTTTCACAGCAGGGTGGCACCCAGACCAGCTCGTGGCCATCACTGGTGCGTGGCTGGGGGGATACAGAGGACACAGACGATACACCTCCCACAGAGGACAGCTTTTCTTTGCCTCTGGGCAGCCTGGCACACATGAGCGATTACATGCTGCAGTGTTTCCGCAATGACCGCCGAGTTGCCCACATTTTAACTGGTGCTGATTACTGGGTGGCCACCCTGCTGGATCCCCGTTACAAGGACAACCTCACTGGAGCGGGATAGTAAGATGTGCGAGTACAAGCACACGCTGGTAGACGCGCTGCTGGTGGCATTCCCACCTGACAGCGGGCGTACGGTGGAAGCACAAGGCGAAGGCAGAGGAGGAGGAAGAGGTCGCCAACGCAGCCGGGGCACCGGCAGCACCTCAGAAGGCAGGGTTAGCATGGCTGAAATGTGGAAAAGCTTTGTCAGCACGCCACAACAACCAGCACCACCAGCTGAGATGGAATGTCTTAGCAGGAGGCAGCATTTCACCAACATGGTTGAGCAGTATGTGTCCACAGGCCTACACGTACTGGATGACGGGTCTGCCCCCTTTAACTTCTGGGTCTCCAAATTGGGCACATGGCCTGAGCTTGCCCTTTATGCCTTGGAGGTGCTGGCCTGCTGTCACGTACCTGACGGTGACGAGCCCGGATCTGCAGAGGGAGGCCTCTCTTACGGCTTCCACCGGCGGCCCCTGGTACTGAAGACAGGGGGCACGGAGGTAGAAGGGGTACGAGTGCCTGGCAGGATGGATCAAGGTAGAGTAGAGTCTTAAGACTGGGACGGATCCAGGCACCCAGGAAGTATGGCAGGCTGAACCGGAACCAGGAACACAGCAACTGGACTGGAACTGATGAGACTGACTGGACTGGAACCAGGATACAGCAACTGGACAGGAACTGATGAGACTGGCTGGACTGGAACCAGGATACAGCAACTGGACAGGAACTGATGAGACTGGCTGGACAGGAACCAGGACACAGCAACTGGAGAGATTGGTCGGACAAGCCGGGTCGGTAGAATTGGCTGGCGGCAAGGTACTGGAGGATCAGGCAGAAGATTGGTCAAACAAAGCCGGAGGTCAGAGGCAGGCAGGAAACTGGAAGGGTCAAGGTAAGCCGGGTCGGATACAGGTAAACTCACGAATCAGGTCTCTTTGGGTACTACACGCTGTAGAGCAGACAGCAGGGACTGTCTGTCACAGGCATGTTTAAATAGCTCTTCTGACGCGCTTTGTGGAGCGTGCGCGCGCCCCCGCGCGCACGCCAACGCCCGCGCGCGTGGACGTGCCCGAGATTCAGAATCAGGAAGTCCAGGAATCCTGTAGCTGACATGATTTCTATGACATTGCCCCCCCCAAGGGGCAGCCTCCGGATGCCCAGCCGGGTGAACCTTCCAGGGTGAGACCTTTTGAAAGCCTGTATCAAACTCCTGGCATGGATATTCTCCTCAGGTTCCCATGAGTTTTCCTCGGGTCCGTAGCCCTTCCATTTAATTAGGAATTGGTTCTGGTTATTTCTTCTCCTGAAGTCCATGATAGCTTCTACTTCGAATTCCTGCTCACCATCAATAATGATCGGATCAGGGTGATCCGGCTTCCGATCTGGAAACGGATTAGAGACTGTGGGTTTTAGGAGAGAGACATGAAAAACTGGATGGATTCTAAGAGAGTCAGGAAGTTCCAATTCATAAGCTACTTCATTAATTTTCCTCTTAATAGGGAATGGACCTAAAAATTTGGGGCCCAGTTTTCTAGAAGGGCATGCCATTCTTAGGTTTATGGTAGATAGCCATACTTGGTCGCCGGGTACCAACACTAATTCACCCCGCCTCTTCTTGTCATAGATTGTCTTGTTGCGTTCTTGAGTCTTGGTCATGGTCTCTTGTAGAAGCTGGTTATTGACCGAGAAAAAATTTAACTTTTCCTGGACTGCAGGTACAGGACACTCAGGAAGGGAATTAGGCAGAAAAGTAGGATGAAAACCATAGTTTGCAAAGAAAGGAGTCTGGCAGGTAGCGGAGTGGATGGAATTGTTATACGCAAACTCGGCCAACGGAAGCAGGGAAACCCAGTTGTCCTGAGCAAAAGAGGAGAAGCATCGCAGGTATTGCTCGAGCGTCTGATTCGTTCTCTCCGTCTGCCCGTTGGTCTGTGGATGGTAAGCAGAGGAAAACGATAATTCGATCTTCAAGGTTTTGCAAAGGGATCTCCAGAATCGAGAGGTAAATTGAACCCCGCGATCGGAAACAATATTGGCTGGTACCCCGTGGAGTCTGACTATTTCTCTGATGAATACCTGTGCGGTTTCAGGAGCGGAGGGAGTCCCTTTCATAGGGATGAAGTGTGCCATCTTGGACAGACGGTCCACAATAACGAAGATGGTGGAGTGGTTCTCAACCGGGGGCAACTCGACAATGAAGTCGATGGACAACATTCTCCAGGGCCTATCTGGAACGGGTAAGGGTTTTAGTAGTCCCCAGGCTTTGGATCTGGAACCCTTGTTTCGGGTGCAAGTTGTACAAGACTCTACAAACCTCCTACAGTCTTCACGTACTCGAGGCCACCAGAAGGTGCGCTGTACCAGGTCAGTGGTCTTGGCAACGCCAAAATGCCCAGCCAGGGCGTGGTCGTGGCAGAGTTCTAATGCGGTTACTCTTAGTTTCTCAGGTACGTAGATTCTGTCTTGGTACCACAATAGTCCATCCTTAACTTGCAATTCCGGCTCGGAGAACTGTCTTTGCCCGGTGGAAGCTTGTTTGATTTGAGTGAACAGGTTCTCCTGTAGAAGAAGGAAATTTCCGGGGGCAAGGATGGTATCAGGCGGAGAAGTCTCCTTGGACTTATGGAACATCCGAGACAGGGCGTCAGGCTTAATATTCTTGGCCCCAGGACGATAAGTAACATGAAAAGAGAACCGGGAGAAGAAGAGTGCCCACCTGGCTTGCCGTGGATTCAATCTTCTCGCGGCTTTCAGGTACTCCAGGTTCTTGTGGTCAGTGAATATCAGGATCGGATGAGCCGCACCCTCCAGCAGGTACCGCCATTCCTCTAGTGCAGACTTGATCGCTAGTAGCTCCCGATCCCCTACGTCGTAGTTCTTCTCTGCTGCAGAAAGCTTGCGGGAGAAGAAGGCTACTGGGTGGAGCAAGGCTTTGACTCCCTGTCTTTGGGACAGAATTGCTCCTACCGCTATTTCGGAGGCGTCTACCTCAAGTACGAATGGTAGTGAGGAGTCTGGGTGTTTCAAGATAGAGGCTGAGGTAAATAGGGCCTTCAGGCGTTCAAAAGCTTCTTGGGCTTCAGGAGACCAGTGAAAACGTGTTCCTTGCTTGGTGAGTTGAGTAATGGGTGCGATAATAGCTGAAAACCCCCTGATGAACTTGCGGTAGAAGTTGGCGAATCCAACGAAACGTTGGATTCCCTTCTTGTCCACCGGTTCTGGCCAGTCCAGGATTGCGGTAATCTTTTGAGGATCCATCTTGATGCCCTCGCTGGAAATGATTAACCCCAGAAATGATATACTCTCTTGCTCGAACTCGCATTTTTCGGCCTTCGCATACAGGCCATGCTGGCGGAGTCGACCCAACACATTTTTGACATGTCTGCGATGAGAATCAAGGGAGGAAGAAAAAATTAAGATATCATCAAGATAAACAATAACAAAGAGGTCTAGGAAGTCCCGTAGAACATCGTTGATAAAATACTGGAAAGTGGCAGGGGCGTTACACAACCCGAATGGCATTACCAAGTACTCAAAATGTCCATACCGGGTACGGAAGGCAGTCTTCCATTCGTCCCCTTCTTTGATACGGATCAAGTTGTAGGCTCCGCGGAGGTCAAGTTTGGTAAAGATGGTGGCAGTTCCTAGTCTCTGAAATAACTCTGGTACCAGGGGGAGAGGGTAGCGATTCTTTACTGTAATTTTATTCAATTCCCGGTAATCCACACAAGGTCGAAGGGTGTGGTCCTTTTTCTCTACAAAAAAGATGCCTGCGCCTGCTGGGGATGTGGAAGGGCGGATGAACCCCTTTTGCAAGTTCTCATCAACATAATTTTTTAAAGCCCCTTGTTCTACCTCCGTTAAAGGGAAGACTCTACCGAACGGAATCTTTGCTCCAGGAAGTAGGTCGATGGGGCAATCGTAGGCCCGATGAGGCGGTAGAGTCTCTGCCTTTTGTTTACTAAATACGTCAAGAAAGTCGTGGTAAACTTCTGGGATGGATTGACGGGTGCCATCTTCTGTGTCAATGCATAGTAACAAGGCCGGCCCAGGAGGTTTATATGAGCCACAGGACTGCTGGCAATAGGAAGAAGGAAAGGCAACTATTCCCGTAGTCCAGTTGATAGTGGGATTGTGGGCTTGTAACCAAGGCATACCTAGGATCAAGGGAAACAACGGAGAAGAGATGATGTCCAGACATAAGCATTCTTGGTGGGTTCCAGAGGTGGTAAAGATGGTAGCGGGTATAGGAGTGGTCTCCTGGGTCACAGGTCCGAACTTAATGACGGAACCATCAGCCAGATGGACACGAAGTCCGTGGGTCTTGGTACGAAGGGGAATTTGGTTTTTAATGGCAAAGGTTGAGTCCATAAAGCAGCTGCATGCTCCGGAATCAATAATGGCGGGTACTTGCAAAGTCCTTCCTGGGAGCTGTAATGAAACAGAGAGGGCAAGGTGAGATGTGGTTTTGGCTTGTAGGTTAGTCATGTTAGAAGAAACTGAAAGAAACTTACGAAGCTTCAGGGGACAGGTCCTAACGAAATGTCCGGGGTCCCCGCAGTACAGGCACAGATTATTTATTCGGCGGCGCTGGCGTTCCTCAGGAGTGAGGGATGGACGAAGGAGCCCGAGCTGCATTGGTTCAGGCGTGTCAGATGTGGGAGTTGGAGGTGTAGCAGGAGCCGAGTACAGGTGACTAGGAGCCCGAGGAAGCATCCAGGTTGGGCGGGAGAAGCCAGTGGTCCTCTCAGCCCTCCGTTCCCTCAGACGTCGGTCAATCTGGATGGTTAGGTCAATCAACAGGTTGAGTGTCTGTGGTACACCGACTCTAGCTAGCTCGTCCTTCAAGGAATCGGAAAGTCCTAAGCGAAACTGATGGCGGAGGGCGGCATCATTCCAATTGGTATCCGCACTCCACCGCCTGAATTCTGCCACATAGTCCTCCGCTGGTCTGCGTCCTTGTTGAAGGGAACGCAAGGCGGCTTCTGCGGTTACTGAGAGTTGGGGATCTTCGTATAGCTGGGCCATGGCATCAAAAAAAACAGCGAGGTTGTTTAGTGATACATCCTTCTGTTCAAAGAGATGGTGGGCCCAGCTCTGAGGGTCTCCAGCGAGCAAAGAGACCACAAAGCCCACCTTGGTGGCCTCTAGAGAAAAGGTACGGGGCTGTAGGGCAAAATACAGTTCACACGAATTCCGGAAGGCCCTAAACTTGCTCCGATCCCCGGAAAATCTTTCGGGCGTAGGAACCTTAGGTTCAGGAGGAAGCATGACCACTGTGGGTGAGGAACTTGTTCCGGCTGTGGAAGCAGAGGCGTGGGGCCCCTCTTGGATGGCAGAAGGACTGGAGAGGGCCCGCACTTGTTCTTCCAAGCGGGTGTATCCTTGTTGAAGACTCTTGACTGCTTCAGACAAACCTGCCAGGTGCCGACAGAGTTCCTCCATAGGTGAGGCTCCCTGCCCGGGCTCAGACATGGCTGTCTGCTACTGTCACGTACCTGACGGTGACGAGCCCGGATCTGCAGAGGGAGGCCTCTCTTACGGCTTCCACCGGCGGCCCCTGGTACTGAAGACAGGGGGCACGGAGGTAGAAGGGGTACGAGTGCCTGGCAGGATGGATCGAGGTAGAGTAGAGTCTTAAGACTGGGACGGATCCAGGCACCCAGGAAGTATGGCAGGCTGAACCGGAACCAGGAACACAGCAACTGGACTGGAACTGATGAGACTGACTGGACTGGAACCAGGATACAGCAACTGGACAGGAACTGATGAGACTGGCTGGACTGGAACCAGGATACAGCAACTGGACAGGAACTGATGAGACTGGCTGGACAGGAACCAGGACACAGCAACTGGAGAGATTGGTCGGACAAGCCGGGTCGGTAGAATTGGCTGGCGGCAAGGTACTGGAGGATCAGGCAGAAGATTGGTCAAACAAAGCCGGAGGTCAGAGGCAGGCAGGAAACTGGAAGGGTCAAGGTAAGCCGGGTCGGATACAGGTAAACTCACGAATCAGGTCTCTTTGGGTACTACACGCTGTAGAGCAGACAGCAGGGACTGTCTGTCACAGGCATGTTTAAATAGCTCTTCTGACGCGCTTTGTGGAGCGTGCGCGCGCCCCCGCGCGCACGCCAACGCCCGCGCGCGTGGACGTGCCCGAGATTCAGAATCAGGAAGTCCAGGAATCCTGTAGCTGACAGGATTTCTATGACACCTGCCCTGCAGCCAGTGTATTATCTGAACGTGTATTTAGCACGGCAGGGGGCGTTATCACAGACAAGCGCAGCCACCTGTCCAGAGCCAATGTGGACAAGCTCACGTTCATTAAAATGAACCAGGCATGGATCCCACAGGACTTGTCTGTACCTTGTGCAGAATAGACATGTATACCGGTGTTGTGACAAAAACTGTCCGGCCATCGGATTGTGTCCGGCCCATACTGCGAAGGCGCAGCGCTTTCGCAGTACAGAGGACAAGGAGATTCACAAAATCTCCGAAGATGAACGGCGCCTGCGCTGTGAGTGCAGGTTCAAGCCCCACCATCCAAGTGGACATACGGTAGCACATAGTAACAGGGCCCCTCACGGGCTCGGTTCGATCGCCACGCTTCGGGCACGGCCTCACTTGGCTCGGCTTGAACCACGGATGGTGTGGCCTTCACCTGAACTCACCACGCAGGCGCCGTTCGTCTTGGGAGATTTTAGAAATCCCCTTGTCCTACATACTGAGCAAGCGCAGTACAGGGTGGACACTATTTGACGGGGGACAGAATTCGACACATCACCGGCATTACACAGCCATTGTTGTATTTTTGAATCAGTGTTGGCTACCTCGTCCTCCTCCACCGCCGCTTCCACCTACACAGCCACATCCACCGCCACTTCAACCTCCTACTCCATATGGACCTCGTCCTCCTAGGTCAAGATTATTATTTTTTATTTTTATTTTTTTTATGTTATTTTAAGTTATTTCCCTATCCACATTTGTTTGCAGAGCACTTGCCATGCTCTTAACAACATTTTGCTGCCATTTGCAGCCCTCTAGCCCTTTCCATGACCTTTTTAGAGCCTTTTTAGTCCTTAGAAGTCCGGGTCCCCATTGACTATAATGGGGTTCGGGTTCGGGTCCGGGTTCGGGTTAAAGTTCAGTCCCGAACCCGAACTTTTTTCCGAAGTTCGGTCGAACCCGAACATCCAGGTGTCCGCTCAACTCTATTTATTACAAGTATTTATAAAGCACTGATAATTTATGCAGTGCCTTACATATTGTACATTCTCATTAGTCCCCTGCCATCAAGTAGCTTACAATTTAAAGTCCCTATCTCACAATTAGAGATGAGCCCGATGTTCGAGTCGAACACCGCAAAACACCGTTTAAAAGTCTATGGGAGATTAACATGAAAAATCAAAAGTGCTAATTTTAAAGGCTTATATGCATGGTATTGTCATAAACAGTGGGTCCTGCCCCAGTGGACATGTATTAATGCGGGTCGGGTATGGATTTTAAGGGGAACCCTGCATTAAAATAAAATAAAAATGGCGTAGGGGTCCCCCCAAAAATCCATACCAGACCCGTACCAGACCCTTTTCGGAGCACGCAACTTGGCAGGCCACAGGAAAAGAGGGGGCGATGAGAGAGCGCCCCCCTCCTGAACCGTACCAGGCCACATGCCCTCAACATGGGGGGATGGGTTCTTTGGAATATTTCACCTTTATTGTTTCACTTTAAGCATTATTAAAATCACTGCTCCCGAAAAAATGTCTGTTTTTAAAACTTTTTTTGCATTGATACATGTCCTCTGGAGCAGGACCCAGGTCCCCAAACACTTTTTATGACAATACCATGAATATAAGCCTTTATAATTAGCACTTTTGATTTTTAATGTTCGTGTCCCATAGACTTTAACGGTGTTCGCATGTTCGAACAATTTTTTTGCCTGTTCGCAAGTTCTGGTGCGAACCAAACCGGGGGGGTATTCGGCTCATCCTTAATCACAATGACCAGAGCCAACTTAGACAGGAGCCAATTAAACCTACCAGTACGTTTTTTGGAGTGTGGGAGAAAACTGGAGGACACAGAGGAAACTCACACAAGACCAGGGAGAACATGCAAACTCTATTTAGGGAGTGTACTTGTTTGGGTTTGAACCAAAAATCCTAGTTCCACCTGAACTGCATTTTTCTTTCTAGAGTGTACAGTCCAGCGTTATGAGATAGTACCTAGCATAGTAAAACAGGTAGGACGTGAGTGGTGTAGAAAAGGGAGATGGGCTGTTTTAATTATAATGTGGCATTATGACATCATCATTCAAAACGCATATTACATATTATTGTAAAATCCAGTGCTTGCTATTTTTTCTATAGGTTATTCTATTCTGCACAATTAGTATACAATAAACACCTGGCAGTGTTTTTAAAAGTTGTATTCTGTTTGTTAACTGTAGACCTTAATAATGTGAAAGCTCACAATATCATAGTTTTTGTACTGCCTGACAATTCATAGTACATATTTAAAATCTCTTTGAAATTCACATCATATTTGTGATGCTTTGCTGCCACCACTGAAGTCTACTAGAAAAACAACTTACCATTTCTATCAGATTTTTTTTTTTTTGTCAGTATTCCATGTTATTAAAAAAGAAAAGTCTAATTAAACATTGGGGAAATGGCTGGTTCAGACAACTGGCAGCAGGCTAACCCAGTAAGGTCACTGATTCAAGCCCTTGCAATACGCCCAATGATTTTAATTCATCCGCTGCTATGAGCCCAGTGCTAAACAGTCTGCTGGTCTGCATCCAGCTGCCAAGGTTCCGAAGCCAATATCACTCACCTTCATTATTATTTGGCTGATTGTCCATCAAAAGAGTACAAGTTGTCTAAAAAGCATTACATCTTGTTCTGCAATAAACAAGCTGGTGAGTAATTTAATGTAATATCCAGTATATATATGTTTTTCTTGCTACACGTCATGCTGTTTTTAAGGTGTTCAAAAGAATTCAAGCAATGCAATGTTAATTGTCTCCAGTATACAGCTTTTGCCTTAAAAAATACTTTAATCCATATAAGGAACATGGCAAGCAAAAGTGCAGAGTGAACTGTGTTATTGACTTGTACATACAGCAGACAATTACAGGTAAATGCCACAATAATAATGTTTGCACACACAAAAAAAAAAAAAAAAAAAAATTATACAAATGTATACTTTTCATAAATTAACATGACACCCATAAGCACCAAAATCATAATATAAATGTATATATTAAGTTAAAAAAGCTGTTGCTCCTCTGCTGACAGACTAAGAACTCTTGGTCTTTTGATCTCTGGCTAACAATCATTACTGTGGATAGTTTATTGTTTTTAGCCAGTAGGACATAAAATGTAAAAAAAAAATCTATTTTCATACAAGTAATTACAAACTGTGCTAAAAAATAAAAATACAATTCATTTTTTTTAGCCATCACCATTGATTGCATACATTACCTTAATCTTAAAACATTAAAAAGTCTATTTTTCTCCTTTAAAATATATTATTTTCTATAAATTCAAATCATGCACCTGCTGACTTACATTTCCTCTTCTGCCATTGCCAAGTCTAATAACACTGGGTCTTTGGAAAAAGCTCTATGCTGCTCATTGTCTTTTGGACTGCTGTTTTGTGATCTTCTATGTAGCAAAGAGAAAAAAAAAAGAGGCATTACTGAAGGGAGCAGAAAGGTAAGTGGCCACAATAAATTGACTGCCACCAAATCCAGGGGATGTTACTGGACTAAGGAACCCAGTACAACAGATCTAACTGGTATTGGACTAGGTTTGAACTGGTAGTCAGCAGTGAATGACCACCACTACTTTAGTAACGTATTTGTAAAAACACCTTGTAATTTTGTCATAATGAGCAGAGAATTATACATAATTACTAATACAATAAAGTCTTCATTTGTTTTATGCATATCGAATTTGTTTAATTAATACTCTTCCAAATAATTTTACAAAATGATTTTCTCCAATGTTTTCAAAGTACAGAAACCCTAAATATGTGTTGGATTTGATATATATGTCAAAAACGTATGGTCAATAAACATCTGTGTATATTTTAGATTTCTAGTTATTATGCAATTTTCAGTTAAATGGCTGGAGGGCGGCTTGGCAGTGGATGTAGAGCTGCAAGCTCCACGAACATCTGTACGGATATCCTAAGGGCGAAATTCTGTACCTTCTACTGAGCTACAAATGGCACAGTGAGCTCCCTCAGACACCAGGCTACATGGAGACATCTCCATCCGCCTGTTCTAAAATGTCTAAGCGAGGCACTGGCACCCAGCCAGCCCTGGACCCAGCTGTCAAACGGTGATAGCCATCCGTATGCAGATGATACAGCACTGTTGGAAGATTTGAATGTCACTTTCCTGGATTAGCCACCAACACGTAGGACTCCTACGTATTTTGGCCAAGGATGGGGTCCACGTCTTCGAAAATCCCTCACTGGTGTCGCAATGGTTGGACAGAGAAGAGCGTTCTCTTTGAGAGGAAGCGACTAAACGCTAACAGAAGACTTGATACCACATAGCCCTACTTAACTGGTTTTAGTTACATCATGTACTGCTGTACTTGCCCACTATTATCTTGGTTAGGTGGATGTCTCTGAGTGCCTGGCACTTTTTGTTTTCTTGTTGAACTCACTCCTTAGGTCACAGAACCGCACAGGCAGGCCTGCCTGTACAAGCCAATTTTTTGCAGCCTCTCTCGGTTGCTAGTCCCAAGTGCACACTTTCCTTCTGATTTAACTGACTGGTGAGCCCTGTTGGTTCACATGCTGTTTCTTGTTCATCCATCCATTGTTGGGAGGGTTAGACTTTGGTTGCTAAGGAACTGTCATCCCATGGAAGATCGAGCCTCTTCAGGGTCAGATATTGCATATAATGATTGTACCTTAAATGGTTAATTGCAGTGCCTGCATCTTTTAGGTGCTGGGTAATGGAATTGTGCAGAGCTACATTACCTGTCATATTATTTACTTTTACAATGCCTAAATCTCATGTGATATTTAGCTGGAACGTGAGAGGATTGAGTACTGAAGTGAAGCTGTTGGCGGTTATGCACATGGCAAAACGAGTGGGTTCCTCTATTATATATCTGCAGGAAACTCATTTGTCGCCTGATCATTCCACACCTTTTTCCATGCGTCTTTTTTGGCTATCAGTTTCACGCCACATACTCCTCCTACTCTAGGGGGTGAGTACCTTAGTTTCTGGTACCACTCCATTTTCATGTACAATATCTGTTATTGATCCACATGGCCGTTATATTTTTCTGCTCTGCAATTTGGAAGGTTTCAAGTGCATTGTAGCCAATATATACATCTATCCTCCCTTCTCTGCAGAAGCCCTCAAGATCTTTGCCACTTTTCTGGCTCATCATCCAATTACCCCTGCAATTGTCATAGGGGATTTCAATAATCTCCTTGATGGGGAGATGGATTAACATCTTACCACCAAGGATGTTCTTCCCGCATGGTAACGTCTTTTTAGAATTATGGCAGCAGACACAGGCAGAAGCCCGGTGTATTCCTGAATATGGGTGTAACATGTAACATGTTTTGAAAGGTGAACTTATCCTTTAACTTCTGACTGTGAATTAACTCCTGATTTATTACCACACATGGTAGTCTGACCAAATAGTATCAACTGTGACCTGTTTTTGAATCTAATTTTATTTATTTTATTTTCTGGTTTGACACCTCAAATGTTAAACTGTCTTCCTGTTCCAGACATCACTTTTTTTTTCCTGCTCTCTTGCCAATACATTGTGGTCTCCAGGGGACTGTGACTTGGGAATCACTACATAGCCCAGCCCATTCCCTCTTGCAGGAGTCTCTTATAAACACTAGATGCCTAAGGCTTCATGTACACTACAGCTCCTAAACTTGAGTTTAGGTGCTTTTGATGTTTTTTTGCCAAAGCTCCTAAACTCAACTTCATAAAAGCCTATGTGTACACATAGGCTTTTAGGATTGTTTAGGAGCTGTTGCAGTTAGAGGAGGTTCAACCTCCCTCAACCTCCCTCTCCTAAATGCAGAACAATCATGTTCAGGATAGGAACATTTTGACCGCCGGCCGCAAAACGTGGTAAAATCGTGGCATGATGTTCCACGACTTTGCCACGTTTTGTGTTTTCCTCCGGCCGACAAACATAATAAGCTATGTGTACATAAAGCCTTAGACATTTGCCCCAGGAAAGCCCTTGCACAACCATGATGATGCATGATCCATGCTTATCTTAGCCAGGATGACTTATTGATTTATTCCCTACCAAGTACTGTCAGTCATGTTATACTTCTGGAAATCATGTAGCATGTTTTCTCAACCCGCAACTGAGCTGTGATTTTTGTCCATTTTCACAGTAAAAACCAATTATCTTTAATGAAGTGTGCCCCATCTTTGGCTGTTGTGGTGTTTGTTACATACCCTACTTTTACTCAAGCAGCAGTCACTACTAATGGTGTTACTTTCATTTTTATACATGACAGTTTCATTCTGTCAATGGTTGATAATGACACCAGTGAGTGCAGGCACCTCCGAGTCTTTAAAAAAACACACAAGAGCATGGCTCAATGGATATGGTATAAAACTTTATAGTCTTGTATATAGTAAAAATACATAGATATAGCACATAATGAAAACACTAAAATGCACTCAATTGGCAATGTGGTATATTAAATAACAGCGATGATAACACTGAAGAGTCAAGGCTTGTTAACATCAATCCATGATTAGTATGGGTCCCCAGGGAGCACCTATCAATCCAACAAGGTAACCACCAATAACAGATGGAGTGAAGAATAGCGGTATAATGGCTGGTGGACCTGATCTTGAGGGATGTGACAGCTGATAGACTGGGGTGTAGAGCGTGATACAGAGAACCCGGGGTGAGCAGGGATCACTTTAGATGGCTAGCAAGCAACTACTCCAGAACACCAACCTGTTGTATGAAGGATATCACAGCTGGTAGACTGGGGTGTGAAGCGTGATGCTGGGAACACCAGGCTTGCGGAGATCACTTGAGATTGCCAGCGGGTAACTTCTCCAAAACCAAGCCTATGTAGGAATTCGGTGGATGAACCCGCATATGTGCGGGGAACTCCGTGGCTGTGGGTGGATGGATGACTCTGCGGGAACACAGAGAATGGTGACTGACCAATCGGAAGCCGGGCGCGCTCCGATGACGTCAGCACCTACCAATGCAGACGCAGAGTAGTAAGCAGCAAATGGGAACCCAGGCGCACCAAGAAGCGTCAGCGATGTTGTAGATGTAATCAAATGGAGATTGAATAAATAATTAGGAGACTCAGGATACAGTGGCAATAATGCAGCTATACAGCTGTGCGGGGAGCCGTGACTGACATGTTTTGCATTACTACGCTTTTTCAAAGTCACGGGACAAACGGCAATCCCATCAATATAGGCACAATGGCAAAGCCTCCGAGTCTTTAACAACCGTTGATGTCACTGACCCCCCCAAAATATGTCCCAGTGATGTCGTTGACCATATATGGTCATGTCCATATATATGGTCAATGGTGTTACCCAGGATGACCTGCCTCTTTTTATATTTCAGCTGTCCTCATTCACACCTGTCATAGGCACATGGGAAGAGTTTGAAAAAGATGTGTGTTGGAGGGTGGCTTTTGTTTTTCTCTTATGGTGAGATTCAGACTGACATGAACATTGTGGGACATTTTTTGAGATTTTTTTTTTTATTAAATAAAAGTACTACATAGTACTGACTAGGGGTTTTATGTATATACCACATGGGGGGGGGGGGGGGGCAGTATCTGGGAGACCGCTTATTGGTAAAGGGGGCTTCCAGATTCAGATAAGCCCACTTCCCAGTTTTGCTCATCACTAATTATAACCTTGAATTCACTTAAATCTCTGCATCAGTATATTTCCAATACTGAGCTGGCAAAGTTTAATCCCTGCACATTTTTGCACGTCTTTGTTGGTACTAGAAGACAGCTACATTCCATTAACAAACAACCTTATGCCGCATACACACGGTCGGAATTTCCAATGCAAAAAGTCAGACAGGATTTTTTCATCGGATATTCCGACTGTGTGTATGCCCCATCGGACTTTTTCCCTCGGAAATTCCGACGGACTTAGATAGAGAACATGTTCTCTTTTTTTCCGACGGAAATTCCGTTCGTCTGTATGCAATTCCGACTAAAAACCATGCATGCTCGGAATCAATTCCATGCATGCTCGGAATCATTGAACTTCATTTTTCTCGGCTCGTCATAGTGTTGTACGTCACTGCGTTCTTGACGGGGGGAATTTGGTGTGACCGTGTGTATGCAAGACAGCTTGAGCGGAATTCCGTTGGAAAAACATTTCGGAGTTTATTCCGATGGAAAAAACGGTCGTGTGTACGTGGCATTGCTCTACAGTGCAATGAAAGAAATTGTCATGTAATTGTAGGAACAAAGTAATAAGCAGGAAACTATCAAATCTCAGTCAAATTACTATTATGTCTCTTATACTGATATGGGTCAAAATGGAAAACCATAGCTCTGGCACCTCTGTGTCTTAGGTTACAGACTTGCCACCTGACAAGTGAAAACATGCTATTCTTATGATGGGAGCTCTGAGATGAGCATCCTCTGAACTGATCTCTATCCAAACTCATAACTAGCAGTATTTTATCCAGCTTTACATATGTTTCTATGTTATCTATTTATGTTCTTTTGGTCAGTTTTCACTTTGCATCAATTTATAGCTGATCTGTGTAAACCACATTTTAGCCCAAATTGATTTACAAGGTGTAATAAGGTCTGACAGAAGTGATATACAGTACGTCCACCCACACTAGTTTTTAGTAACAGATTCTCATGCAAAATTAAAGGTTTTTGACCGCAGTCAACACAGTCCATCTGGGATCTCATTGTTTTCTCCCATCACAGTCTGCCCACAATTTTTGGTGTAATAATATGTGTGTAACCCAACTGCTGGTAGGCAGCCATGTTCTATGCTCTCTAGCATTTGGTTCTAGGTACAGTTGTGTTCATAAGTTTACATACAGAATTTATGATTTCTTAGCCATTTTTTAGAGAATATGAATGATAACACCAAAACTTTTCTTTCACTCATGGTTAGTGTTTGGCTGAACTCATTTATTATCAATCAACTGTGTTTACTCTTTTTAAATCATAATGAAAACAGAAAGAACCCAAATGACCCTGATCAAAAGTTTGCATACCCCAGTTCTTAATACCATTTATTGCCCCCTTTAACATCAATGCCAGCTTGAAGTCTTTTGTGGTATTTGTGGATGAGGTTCTTTATCTTTTTAGATGGTAAAGCTGCCCATTCCTCTTGGCAAAAAGCCTCCAGTTCCTGTAAATTCTTGGGCTGTCTTGCATGAACTGCACGTTTGAGATCTCTCTAGAGTGGCTCAATGATATTGAGGTCAGGAGACTGAGATGGCCACTCCAGAACCTTCACTTTATTCTGCTGTAGCCAATGACAGGTTGACTTGGCCTCGTGTTTTGGATCCTTGTCATGTTGGAATGTCCAAGTACGTCCCATGCGCAGCTTCCTGGCTGATGAATGCAAATGTTCCTCCGGTATTTTTTGATAACATACTGCATTCATCTTGTCATCAATTTTGACCAAATTTCCTGTGCCTTTGTAGCTCACACATCCCCAAAACATCAGCGATCCACCTCTGTGTTAATGGTGCACCTTTCATCATAGGCCTTGTTGACTCCTCACCAAATGAAGCGTTTATGGTTGTGGCCAAAAAGCTCAATTTTGGTCTCATTACTCCAAATAACTTTGTGCCAGAAGGTTTGAGGCTTGTCTCTGTGCTGTTTGACGTATTGTAAGTGGTATACTTTGTGGCATTTGCGTACTAATGGATTTCTTCTGCGACTCGACCATGCAGACCATATTTCTTCAAGTGCCTCCTTATTGTGCATCTTGAAACAGTCACACCACATGTTTCAGAGAGTCCTGTATTTCACCTGAAGTTATTTGTGGGTTTTTCTTTGCACCCTGAAAAATTTTCCTGGCAGTTGTGGCTGAACCAAACCGTGGTTTGGTTTCAACAGAACCCTCATTTTCCACTTCTGGATTCGAGTTTGAACACTGCTGAATGGCATTCTCAATTCCTTGGATATCTTTTTATATCCCTTTCCTGTTTTATACAGTTCAACAACCTTTTCCAGCAGATCCTTTGACAATTCTTTTGCTTTCCCCATGACTCAGAATCCAGAAACGTCAGTGCAGCACTGGATGAAAAATGCAAGGGTCTGTCAGGAGTCCAGAAACTATGACCTTTTATACACACACATTAATTACATGCAAACAGATCACAGGAGAGGAGGGTTACCTTTAATGGACATTCAAACCCCTTTGTGTCAACTTGTGTGCATGTTATTAGGCCAAAATCACCAGGGTATGCAAACATTTGATCAGGGTTATTTAGGTAGTTTCTGTTTTCATTATGATTTAAAAAGAGTAAACACAGTTGATTGATAATAAATGGCTTCTGCCAAACACTAACCATGAATGAAAGAAACATTTTTGTGCTATCATTCATACTCTATGAAAAATGGCCAAGAAATCATAAATTCTACCAGGGTATGTAAAATTATGAGCACAAATGTATACTGAAGCTCCTTTATGTTGATAAACTTTGTTTACAAGAAAGATTTTGTTAAAGTGGAGTTCCACCCATTTTTTTATGTTTGTCTGTGCTGCATGCCCTTAGCACATAGTTTTCACAATGGGCAATATTATTATTTTTTTTGGATTGTAAATACCTTTTTTTCCGCCTAACTTCCTGGTCTTAATAGCCTAGGCTATTATGTCACAAGGCAATTCGCAAGGGTTCCTGGGATATCAGCGTCATGTATCCCATGACTCCTTGTGAATCGCCTCCTACCGAAATCTTGCGTGTTTTGTGTGACACTGTCATATTATAATTGTGTGCAGAGAGAGAGAGAGGAGGTTTCAGAAGTCATCAGAGATGTGTGTGTGGGCGGGACAGAGCAGCTATCGCACACCAGCCAATAGGATGGGGTCAGGGCGGGCCGCTACGTGTATGCGGCTCCGCCCCTTTTCTAAAGAAGCCAAATAATTGGCTGGTGTGTGATAGCTGCTTTGTCCCGCCCACCCACACATAGCTGATGACTTCTGAAAGCTCCTCCTCTCTCTCTTGCTGCACACAGTTATAATACAAGACAGTGTGACACAAAACACCAGCTTCCAGCATGCTCAGTCTTATAATAAAACTTCTGAAAGATCCTCTCTCTCTCTCTCTCTCTCTCCCTGCACACAGTAATAATATAAGCAGGGCTTTTTTTCAGCCAGAACGAAACCTGAGACAGCTGTTGAGACACTGAGGTTGTTCTGCAGTGGTCAGAGCTGGGAGGGCTGTATTTAGATTGGGCACAGTGAGAGCTGTGGGGAGAGATATGGATTAAGGGGAGCTGTAGATAAGGGTGCAGAGGTGACATGTGGAGGGGCAGAGCGATAGCCTGTGGATGAGTTGAGCAGAGGTGAGATAGTCTGCGGATGTGATGTGCAGAGCAGGGGTGAGATAGTCTGCGGATGGGATGTGCAGAGCAGAGGTGAGATAGTCTGCGGATGGGATGTGCAGAGCAGAGGTGAGATAGTCTGCGGAGGGGATGTGCAGAGCAGAGATGGTCTGTGGAGGGGATGTGCAGAGCAGAGGTGAGATAGTCTGCGGAGGGGACACAGACACACAGAACAAGATAAATATATAACAAGAGATATATATATTTCTTGAATAATATTTCTTCTACATGCAGTATATTTACTGGTTCCTGGAGGGGGAGGGGAGGAGAGGTTTGCATAGATAAGGACAACTTCCGCTGACACTGCCGTTGCTATGGAAACCTGACTTGAAACTTATTACACTGCTTGTGCAGCACTGAGCATGTGCGAGATTTGCAAGTCTGAAATCCAGGAAGACATGCAGTCTGGCTTCAGATGCCCACACTTAAGATGGCCACAGCCTATTTCTAGTTTATAAATGTTCTAAATGCTGTAATAACCTAACAAAACGGACCTCAGTTTACAGACTAACTTTACTAGAATACATTAAGCTTGTGTATTATAGGGGTATTTTTATTTAAAAAGTGTCATTTCGGCTGGAACACCCCTTTAAGGCTGGCTCCATACCTTTGCACTTGCAATAACAGCTGGTCAATGCATATGTGCATTGTGGTGCACTGCAATTCACTCTAAACCAGTGGTTCTCAACCCTGTCCCCAAGTAACCCCAACAGGCCATGTTTGGAGGTTTTCCTTTATCTTGCACAGGTGCTTTAAATCAGAGTCAATGGTTTAGTATTTTGGACAACTATTTTATCAAATATAAATTCCCAAAACATGGCCTGTTGGGGGTACTTGATGACAGGGTTGAGAACCACTGCTCTAAACGACACCCCAATGCACATATACAGTAAAAACAAATACACATATGCTATAGTGCACCACAACATACAGGTGAAAATGAGCATTGCAATACCCTGCATTGCCGAAAATAATGCAGGTGTGTTTTTGGAGCATGTTGAGAGTCTGTTTAAACTGATTGAGCTAACTTAACTTAATGCATCTCAACAGATAAAAACATGCACTTGAGCAAAGGTGAAGGGGCCTTTTGAGCCTTGTTGTACAGACACATATTATTGTGGTCCATGTGATCCACCTCTAAGAAATGCTGTTATGGTATTGCCTGCATTTGCTATTCTGTGAGATCGTACTGCAAGTCCCTTCATTTGTGAAGTGGCAATAAACTGCAAACAATTGTCCTTGGTATTGTGTAAGCCAGGTCGACCACTATACAAGTAAAAATTCAATACTTTTTTTTGCATTTATATAACATATAATGCAACCACAATCACTATAACCTAATAAGACTTGAGATTTTGAGCAGCAATGGATATAGGTTGGAACAAGCTCAAAAAAATATTAAAACTTTGGCTTTATATGCTCATCTTCTATATGAATAGAAGCTGAAAGGACAGTTAGCAGCTTTTTATTTATTTCCTGCAAGCAAATATGTAAACATAATATTTTCCTTGAAATATTTGCTCATTATTTACTAGGTAGCGTAATGCTTAATGATGCATAATGTGGTTGTACGTACTAGAGCAATTTGTAGTCTAAGCAATTACAAATGCACACCAGTACTGAAATTATTTTAAAGGTAAAATAGCTGGTGTTTTAGGGCAATGTGTTACTAAATTTCACACCTCATTTGCAGGAAGTGACTAACTGAAAATATTCACTTAAATGCTTAGCTCCTCCGCTTTATAATAGCTACCTTATCATCAGCTTTTGGGCTATTGATAGCTGTGAGACAGCATGGTAAAATATGTACAATGGTATGACAGTATTTAAATGTATTGATGAACAAACTATTCAAAAATTGCTCTGGACTTCTGTTTTAGTAGATTAGTAGCCAGGACACAAAAAAATATGTTTTTGTGGGGTTTTAATTCTTTTGGGGATGGAAATTCTTATTTTATTTTTTTGCAAAAAATTTTTTTTTTATTGAAAAGAGGTGAAAAAACTGTTACAGATATCTCACACGGCAATTTAACAAAGGAAAAGTGTACATTGTCACAGAAATCTGTCTCATAAAGACATGTCCCCTACCACAATACACAAGTTACGGGGGAAAATTGGGGACCAATTTGTGGGGTCAAAGGGGCTAAAATGTTGCCGGAAGCATTAATTCGGAAAGAGGTCCGAGGTGTACTCGGTGGATTTCTCATTGTATACTCTATGTGGTCAGGGAAGAGTTTGTTTAGCTTGGGGCATTAATGTGGTAGGTTTCCACTGTGGTACAAGCGTGGTTTGTAGGTGGAGAATGGTGGTTATGGCGATATCTTGTGCCTGGTATCAGTGGTAGAAGTTTCGGAGGTGTATGTCGGAAGGGTAGTTGATAGCGATATATGGAAATTCAGTCGGGGTAACTGGGGGGTGGAGGGTGAAGAAGACAGGATAGGGGGAAGAGGTGGGTGGGGGATGGAGGAGGGGGGGGGGTAAAGGGGGGGTTGTCTCTGACTCCCCCTAGTTCTCATTTATGTGTAAGTGAAATAATTCCAATCAAGCGAATGGGTGTGTACAAGGAATTGGCATATTGGGGAGTAGAAGAGGTGTCAAAGGTAAATGGCTGGTAGAGTATTGTCACATTTTTTTTTTTTTTATTCTTTCTCCCCTCCCCGTTTTGTTAAGTGGAAAGGTGCATTGTGTTTTAGTAGTCAGTTGTCTGATAGTGTATCCAACATGCCCATGTTTCACTAAATTTGGTCAGATTGTCATGAGTCGTGTGAATGAGCCTTTCCATGTCAGCGACTCTACATATTGTGGTAAACCACTCTTTGAGTGTGGGCACTTGTGTTGAGTTCCAGTATAGCGGGATGCTAGGGATGGAAATTCTGTATAAGGCCCCTTATTTTCCAACATTATTTTCCAGCATTCTGAAACCTTTCTGGGCTTTCCAATGTGCCTTAAAACATAATGATAATGAAAATACTAAGGTAAGAAAAGTTACATATAGTTACATACAGTAGTTCCTCTGGTTTAAAAGTCCATCAAGTTTAACCCACAGAGAAAAAAAAAGTATATTACATTTTAACCAACTGGGGAAACTAAAAATGTTTCCCTTTGTTGATTTAGTCAGTCTTTGCTTTGGTTACTTATTAATGAGACATTGCTGTTTAGGTAAGAAAGCAATACAATGTGATTATTTTCAGGGTGATTGGGAGGATTGCAGCAGAAGCAGCTAGTAAATGAGCACATCAACTGGAGTTTCCTGCATTAGATCCTGCCAAACAACACAGAGAACCTACCTATAATCGATCTGTTTTTAACATATTGCACAAATTATTATTTATCGAACCACACCTCTACATCAAAGCACCCTGTAAATTGTGGTTCTACAGCACCCAAGTCTCAAACCTTTTCAAGGTAGCTGGCTCTTCTGTGTGACTTAAACACTGCAAAACTCCAAAATGCCAGCAGCTTTATCAGTTTATAAGTAAAAGGAACAATTCACATCAAATGCTGTAAGCAAAATTCCCCTAGCATTCAGTCCTATAAACAAGGCAGCATTCGAGAAAATAGAATCAAACTATAATCTGTTCATAACATTTAGATTAGATCAACATTTTTAGTTGCATACATAAGCAGCTAAATAAAAAGGGATGTGTCAAGTGAAAAGTAAGCTTTCCCTGCTATTTTATTCACTTTAAAGTCCTTACAAAGGACAAGGGGCATTCTTTATATCCGGGGGGGGGGGGGAGGTTTAACAACAGCATATGGAAAGGCTTCTTCACAGTAAGAGCTCTGAAAACATGGAACTAGTTCTGGTCAACTTGAATAAAAAAGCTGGATGCATTCCTAAATGCACAGAATATAACTGGCTATTCATATTCATATTTTAAAAACGCCAGAGATTGTTGATCCAGGGAATATCCTATTGCCTTAGGGGCTCAGGAAGATTTGTAAGGATGTTTAAAGATTTTTCTCCTTCCTTTGGATCAACTGTGCACTTAGGGTCCTCTATAAGGAGGTCATCAATTTATTTATCAATTTTTTTTTTCTATTGGTTGAGCAATTATTTTTTTCTAAACTGCTAATAGTTACATATAGCAATGTTTACTACAGAACAACATCCAGTATATTTACAGATATTAGTGGCTCTTTTTAGAACTAATTATTATTCTATTCTTTAAACAAATGAATCCATTAAACCATTGGCTCCTGTTGCTGTCAATCAAATTCAGTGAGGAGAGTGCAGGGGGTGAGGATGAGCCTTCCTGTGTGTGTCAAAAGACGTACACATCCTGGCTTGGGATTGAGCCCACACAAATGCTCCCATAGAAGTGGCTTGCTATTGAGGCACTAAGAAGGAAGGGGGAGTCAGGGTGCCAGCAGGGGACCCCAGAAGAGGAGGATTGGGGGATGTCCTGTGCAAAATAGAGCAGGTAAGTATGACATGTTCATTATTAAAAAAAAAGTGTACCTTTATCCGAAAGGGCCTGGTACGGATTGGTGGGAGGACCCCCACCTTGTTTTTTTTTCACCTTTTTTATTGCAGACGATCATTTTTTTTATTCAGCTGTCAGCAGGGAAGCCCATTGACAGCTGATGACTCATCGGTTGTTAAGGAGGCAGTGGCCGGATTCCCAGCTCACTCCTTAACAACCAGCTATTCACTGCACCCTGATGGGGCAAAGCTTTGCCCCATCAGGGCTTAGAATGCACAGAGAAGCGTGCAGTGCATTGCTGGACGTTCACGGGGCGAACACGCGCCAAACATTCTGCAAATTATAGTGTTCGCCATACTAAAGTTGGCAAATGGTTCAGACCGAACAAAAGTTCAGAAAAACCCCCCACTGCTCCAATGCACCCACCCCCTATGTTGCGGGCATGTGGCCTGGTATAGTTCATTTTTGGGGGGACCCCATGCCATTTTTTTGGCGTGGGATTTCCCTTAAAATCCATACCAGACCCGAAGGGCCTGGAATGGACTGGGGGGAACCCCACATTGTTTCTTTAACATTTTCCTTATTGCCGGAAATGGTATTGTATTGCCGCCAATTTAAATGTAATTTCATTCATTTTTTTTTTCTTTTGAAATTTCATTTTTTTGCTGCAGAATGTTCTATACATGCTACAGATGCCCCACTTTGCAGGCAGACTAAGGGGTCCCACAGGCACTATATTTAAAGGATTTTTTTATTTTTATTGTTGCACTTTAGCCATCATTAAAATCACTGCTCCTGTAAAAACAATCTTTTTTAAACAAAAATTTGCATTGATACATGTCCCCCATTGCAGTACCCGGACCCCCATATCCCTTTTTTATGGTCAATTATTTGCATATAAGCCTTCAAAATGGGGGCTTTTGATCTTTCAAGTTCAGGTCCCATAGACTTTAATAGGGTCCGTTGTTCGGGTCAGAACTTTTTCTCTGTTTGGGAGTTCTGGTGCAAACCGAACAGGGGGGTGTTTAGCCCATTTCTACTACGTACCTGAAGTTAATACTTACAACTTTTTTTCAATAGAACCAAGGTTAACATTACGTGTGAATTGAAACCTGAAACCTTAAATAATGGGCAATTTTATCACTTTGTTGCATACATTTTTTGTTCAAACTCAGACAAGCCTCAGACCGCCTCTAGACGAGGTCCAATGACGAAACGCGTAAGGCGTAGCTACGTCATACGCACACCACGCCAACCCGGAAGTACTGCTGGAACGCATTTGGAACGCATGCAGCATTACCAGCCGGTACTGACCGCTGCTCCTATACGAGTTTGAGGACTGCTGTGCTGTCCATTTTTGTTTGTTTCTTTGGCCTTTTGCCGTGTAGCTTGTCTATTTGTAGACTTGCTGCAGTGTATTTTTTTATATATATTTTTTAATAAAGCCGGAAGTTTTTTTCATCTGCACTATGGAAGCCTCTCTCTTTTTCTGTCTGCACCTATGAGGTAATTGGGAATCTTCCCTTCCACGGATTTCCACAACCTATATGAAGAACTTGCCCAGCTGACATCTCCCCTCTGGACGTGTGACCCGGATACCCCTTTAAGCTGTTTACCCCTGTGGGGGTGAAAGGATCTGGTGAGTGGGGACACATGTGGGGGACACTGACATCTAAGTGAAGAGCAGAACGTTTACTTTTTGAACTTTAAGAAGAGGACTGTTTACTGTTTTTTGTGTTTTTGTTTTGTGTTTTGTTTTGTGTTTTTGTTTTTTGTTTGTTTTTTGAGCTTTGCCTTGTTATCCTGTGTGCATATACAATTTTGGATTGTGCTGTTTTTTGGCAGAGCTAGGTATCTGCAGCTGCAGACTGGTGCTTTTGTTTTGAGCCAATTTCCACTTATCACATTTGGATCTATCACTGTGCATAGGTGTGTCGCATTAAACTGTGGTCTAGATGATACAGTTTTGTGTACACATTTAAGTGTTACTGGTCGTGTAGCTGATTGCATTCTCTGCAATTAGCACAGAGCTAGCCTGACACTTATATTTGTTTTTGGTTGCCATTATGTTCACTACAGGGAGATTTTGATGTTGGTCTTATGCACTTAGTGTCAATACCACTGTTGAAAGGTGGGCTGATCATAATTGTTCACTATTTGTTGTTTAATTATATAGCAACCACTTAGGAATACTAACCCTTTCACTAGGCTTAGTGAGCAGCGCCGTACCCCAATTAAACCTATACCTTTATTGCTAGGATCTTTTTTTTAAAGGTCCCATTAGGGGGGCTGCAGCTCTTCACATTTATTTATCTCACATTTATTTCACGGCGAGGCATCACACCCTTGCACTTAATCTTAAGCGCAGGCACATTATATTTTATTTCAAGCCTCAGCGTTTACTCCGTCTCACATCCAATGGTACAAAGGCAGTGTTCCAAGCGATGCTGTTCTCCTTGAGCGGGGAAAACTCCAAAACACTATAAAGAAACAAAGGAGGGTTAAAAAGCCTTATTACCTCCAACACAATAGAGTTTTACTAAAAAGCCAAAAACATACTCACAAGCATAAAGTAGTTACAAACACATAAAAACTCAACTCCAGCATGGTGGATGACCAAATCACTGTAGTTGGATGCTACCTTTTCACAGAGAGATGTTATTCTTGTAAAACTGCACTGTGACTATTTTAGGTGGCCAGTTTTGATGCAAATACTGTAGTGGAGTTCATTGTGAGTGTGCTCTTAACAAAGATTATACTTTCTGCTTATTAATCTGCATTAGAATGACGGTTTATCTAATTGGCAGAAATTGAACCTTTTACCATCGTATAAAAAAGCCTCTCCAGCAACCTCAAAGCTATATACAATCAGCATTTCAGAATAAATAATGATAGTCCATATTGAAAGGAACATGAATAAATGGTTTCCCATAAATGACTTTCTGCACTTAATCAACTAATCAATTTAAATGGTGTGAATAAATGTTAATGATGAAAGTTAAATGGTAGTGCATAATAAATAAAACAAAATATCACTGGCATAAAATTTGATACATCAAAAGCAGACTAGCAGACTGGAAACAGCATGAGAGAAAGCTATGTTCTGCTAACAGTGACATTTTATATTTAGCATAAACTTATTTATTTCCTTAAAAGGTTAAATAACTTTTCTCATGCAATCAGAAATGTGTTGGAGTTATAGTATGAAAACAAGTAATATCCACATTGTTGGAAAAGCAAAAAATTACAGTTTTTCATTGGAAAATTTACCTTGTTACTTTGTAACAAGGAAACAGACAGCAATAAAAAAGCTGACTGGTTGGGCATGGTCTGGCTCAGAGTGGACATGTGTGCTGAGAGCTCTGGAAACCTGGGCCAAGACCCTTGTTTTTACTACAGCACTCCAATATGGGCTGCAGCAGCATGCCAAGTTTAAACTCACAATAATCTAGGGCAGGGGTGTCAAACTCAATTTCATCACGGGTCACATCAGCAGAATGGTTTCCCCCAAAGGACCGGTTGTATTGGGGGTGTGCTATGTATAGAGTTCAGTGTTCAGGAGTATACTACATAGAGGATGCAGTGTTCAGGAGTGCACTACGTAGAGGGTACGGAGTTCAGGAGTGCATTATGTATAGAGTGCAGAGTTCAGGAGTGCACTACGTAGAGGGTACAGAGTTCAGGAGTGCATTATGTATAGAGTGCAGAGTTCAGGAGTGCATTATGTACAGTATAGAGTGCAGAGTTCAGGAGTGCACTACGTAGAGGGTGCAGAGTTCAGGAGTGCACTACATAGAGGGTGCAGAGCTCAGGGGTGCTCAACGTGGAGGGTGCAGTGTTCAGGGGTGCAGAGTTCCTGGGTGCTCTCTGTACAGAGTGCAGGGTTCAGGTGTGTGCTGTGTACAGAGTGCAGTGTTTACCAGGTGCGCAACTCCAATGGGGTTTGCCATATTACGGCTGCAAAACTGAGTGCAAGGGCCACATGACAAGGTCTGGAGGGCCAGATTTGGCTTGTGGGCCTTGTGTTTGACATATGTGCTCTAGAGCAGTGGTTCTCAACCTCAGTCCTCAAGTACCCCCAACAAGCCATGTTTTGGGAATTTCTCTTGGATAAAATAGCTGTCCAAAATACCAAGCCATTGGTTTAAAGCACCTGTGGAAGATAAAGGAAAACCTGCAAACATGGCCTGTTGGGGGTACTTGAGGAATGAGGTTGAGAACCACTGCTCTAGAGTATGTTTGACTGCTAAGAGAGACACTGAGACCTTTTTTTCTGAGGACGGAGGAATCCCACGGGTCTAAGTCTGCACGATAATGCCTGAACATGGGGCTCATGCCTTTGTTTGTCCATCCTTGCTACCTGAGCCTACACCCCTATTTGGATAAGACAGAGACATTTCAGGGAACAGTGAGGAGGACACTGATAAGTGTATTCAGCCAGGGTCTTTTTGCAGATATTTTGACTTATTACCCACTAAACAGGACATGGAACAGCTTTTCCAACAATATGAGACTGCTCCTAAAAAAGACATGATAGCCTCCAAAATTTCCATCAGAGACTTTACTCTATGCAGAACTCAATATCACCTAAAACGACTGCACTGATCTTCGGCAAATGGCTCAGCAGCAACATTCTTATATTCAAGCACTTTGGACACTTACAATCTGGAGTACCTCAATCACCAACAACATACAACTCCCCTACGTGACCAGTCCAGGCAATCTCAAACCCATTGTAATATCTTTAACACCCATCTGCAATGGCCAGTGACTGTTCACATTAAAATCAACAGGGTTTATAAACCCCAAAAGTTAGTAGATCTAACCTCTCTGTGCTGGATTCATAATTTTTCTGTGAAGCAATAAATCATGGCAACAATCCAAGCACACTGGAATTTGATGGTGCACAGATCACTATTTTTCATGTCCTCTCCAGGTGAATTCTAGCTAAGCAAAGCTGGGATGTCTTATCACTTGGGGTATCTTTAAGAAGAAATCCCAGGAAGGGAAAAACCTCTCCCTCTGAGCCTTGATGGATCTGGGAGAATTCACTGCTTCGCTTGGTCTTCCTTCAGCTGACCTAGAACCCTGGCCAGATGAGCCAATGGTGCCACTAACCCATTTGTCAAATCAAGATCTATGGTCTCACTAAAACCTCAACTGGAACGCCGTGCTTCATCCCGACTGATTCAAGCTTGATCCATAACTTGACATTTCTGAGTATGTTCCAGTTCACATAGATTTAAGAACTTTTCTCTTTCACTTGTACTTCACCACAATGTCTCTGATACCTATTTATCATGGGGTAACTTTTTATTTTAATAATCCACATACTGCATGTGAGACTTCACTATTCTATTGTGATTTTACTGTTGGATCTGCGTCCTGCTATGTGTTAGAGTTTTATGATACCTCACTCATGATCTTCCTCAACAGTTGCTGTTCATGCTGTTCATCACTCTCACATTGCCCATGGGAGTCTCTGAATGCTTAGTGACATACTCTATAAACTTAATATAGATGTTATGGGTTACTATGGTTACTGTTTTTACATATTCCTTATACCCATCCCTGGAGATGCACAGAAGTTATGCTTGAAGTTATGCTTGATTTACTGATGAAGCCTAATCAGAGAGCGACACGCGTATAGGGGGAAGAGCCGAACCCCTGACGTCACACAATCACCGTGAGTCCATGGTAGTGGTGAACGAGTGGACGTATATACTTATGCTGTTTTTATTCTTGGATCTTGTAAGTGTGCCTAATTTTGGGGCTGTTTTTAATAAAGTAACAAGCAGAGAGCATTATGGAGTTTATGTTTGTTATTACATGTTAACGATTGATTTGAGAGAGAAGCGGAGCTGGGCTGTAAAAGGTGATTACATGTTAATGATCGATTTGAGAGAGAAGCTAAGCTGAGCTGCAAGCAGTGAGGAAAGGGAAAACTACCTTGATTTAATCTGTGAAGCTGTCAGCATGAGCACACTGCTTGGACAGCGTAGGAGGATCAGCTGTTGTGGCGTGGAGGAGAGAGATTGTGGAGAAGAGGAAAGGAGTGACCATTATATGAGTTTTTTACTCGTCTGTGAGGTGAGCAGGCAATTTGGCTGGTGAAGGTATACACAAGTATTGATCTCAGTTAGACGGATGAGCATAGCGGTGGATTGTTTTATGCACTGTGATAAATGAACTATCTTTATCTATTAATCATTCATTCAGAATACATAAAGAGGATTATCATGTTTTTTTCATATTAATTTTAATATATACATTATTTCTAAATAGTTTCAAGCACATTGCACTTTTGGCGCTGATTGTAACTATATACTACTGCCTGACATATACATTTGGAAAAATTACTTGCTTTAATTGTTTCCGCATTATTGTGCACATGTTTTGTTCTGTAGTATTTATAGATCTTTGGCAGAGGTAGAGGAGTTGATACAAGCAGACTCTTGCACACCCTCTTTTAGAGCTACAACTTATCACATGCATGTCAGAGATTTACCTGCACTGACCACTGACTGCCAACTGTATCCATTAGCTGGTATGCTTTGCCATTGATCTCACTTTGATGTGGAGGAATAACCTAAAGTGATTCTAGAGCAAAGTTATTCTATTAAAATTTTTCCATTGCACTTCGTCTATAACCTTGACAGATTTGGTATTTTGTCAATAATAATTAACTATATGTCCCTAGGACCCTTTATTACACAAGCTGAATGTGCCCTTTATCTGTTACTTCACTAACCTACTCTCCCAGAGATAGATTTTCCTAGGTGCTCTCCACAACCTGAGCCCCTTTCTTGCTCTCTCAGTGTGAATAAATTGTATACAAATTACTTTGGTCATGCTTGTGTCATTGGTTTTCCCTTGCTGAGTTTTGGTTCTCTTCCCTGAAGTGCAGATTTTTATCTTGCTCTCAAATAACTCTTTCATAGTTTTGCTCATATTTTTTCCTGTCTGTTATATAATCAGTTCTCTGTTGTTCACTGTGCTTATTGCATATTGTACTAGTTATATATTGGCCCACCCCGGGACATCGCTACCCTTGTTCTCACGATAGGGAGCACTCCCTTGATGCCCTCTTTGGCACCTGGGGACTGCCTGAAGGGATTTGTCCTACACTGTTATCTCTTTATGGCAGTTTTCAGACTGCTGACCTCTGACGTCTTTGTTACTGCTCTGTTTTTTCTTTCTTTTCTCCTCTGTCATCTCTCATTCCTTCTCTCCATCCCTACCCATTCTCCATCTTTCTTTGGGGGACATTAACCCTGCTGTAATTTCTCTACCTAATATCATTCCCTGCTTGTGACATCATGACAACTGTGGTCCTCAGCTCCTTGAATGTCCAGGGTTTTAAAAATCGCAAAAAGAGATCTCAATTGCTCTCAATCTGCATATGCAAAAGGCTCAGATTTAGTTATTTCAGTAAACAAATTTTCAAGCCCTAAACATTCCACCTTATCATCTATATATTATAGGCAGTGGTACACTAGAGGGAAAAACTCAAGGGAAGTGGCAGTTGGATTCCATGCTTCTCTTCCATCCAAATTACTCATGAGCTCAAAGATCCGAACCAAGGCCAGAAACTGGAGTAAATTGGTGTGACTGAAACTGGTGCTAAGTTAAGTGTTTGTGAGGTACTGTATCAAATGCCTTAGAAAAATCCAGATACATTATGTGCACAGGTCTTCCTCTATCCAAATTGCCACTTATCTGCTCATAGAATGTTAAAAGGTTGATCTGGCAAAAATGGTTCTTCATAAAAATGTGTTGGTTGCTACTAATGATACTATTTACATCAGCAATATCTTAGACACTGTCGCTTATCATTTCTTCCAATAGTTTACAAACATTTGATATTAGGCTAACTGGTCTGTAGTTTCAAGGTATGTAAATATTAGTACAATCTTTGCTTTACGCCACTCATCTGGTACCATTCCTGTCAATAGGCTTTCCTTAAAAATTAGTAACAATGGTCTGGCTATAGCATGACTAAGTTCTTTATGAACTCTCCGGTGTAAGCCACCTGGACATAGTGACTTGTTTCCATTAACCACTTAAGCCTCGGACCATTTTGGCTGGTTAATGACCAGGCCCCTTTTTGCGATTCGGCACTGCGTCACTTTAACTGACAATTGCGCGGTCGTGCGACGTGGCTCCCAAACAAAATTTACATACTTTTTTTTCCACAAATAGAGCTTTCTTTTGGTGGTATTTGATCACCTCTGTGGTTTTTATTTTTTGCTCTATAATAAATATCCCCCAAAAATATCTAAAAAAAAAAAAAAATTTTTCCTCCGTTTAGGCCGATACGTATTCTTCTACATATTTTTGGTAAAAAAAAATCGCAATCGGCGTTTATTGATTGGTTTGCGCAAAAGTTATAGCGTTTACAAAATAGGGGATAGTTTTATGATATTTTTATAATTTTTTTTTTACTATTAATGGCGGCAATCAGTGATTTTTTTTCGTGACTGCAACATTATGGTGGACACATCGGACACTTTTGACACATTTTTAGGACCATTGTCATTTTCGCAGCGATCAGTGCTATAAAAATGCACTGGTTACTGTGAAAATGACACAGGCAGTGAAGGGGTTAACCACTAGGTGGCGCTAAAGGGGTTAAGTGTGCTCTGATGAGTGTTTCTAACTGAGGGGGGGTTGGGCTCTGTGTGACATGACACCGATCTCCGCTCCGAGTACACGGAGCCGAGATCCGTGTCATTGTCACTAGGCAGAGCAGGGAGATGCTTGTTTACACAAGCATCTCCCTGCTCTATGCCTCTGTGAGACGATCGCGTGGATCACCTCCGACGATCGAGTCTGCAGGACCCGCGGTCCGACTCACGGGGAAGGAAGCGGGGTCGCGAGCTACAAATACTGTACCTGTGCTTCCACCACCATCCCGGGTAATTTTAATATTGAAATCACCAGTGAAGACTTGCAGCTTCACAGCCAGTTCCCTACTGCGCATGCAAAAAGCTTTGCAAATAGCCCGACGGCGGATGAGCGCGCTTTGGCAAAGTCAGCTGGAAGTGGGAACGGGTATCTGTTGAAACCAGGTACCCGCTCCCCCCCAAAAAGCGCCAAATGTATCAGTGGAGGGGGGAGGAGGCACATAAGCGGACTTTAGAAGCGGAACTTTAGAAGGGGCAGGTCTATACATGTAATAGACTACGGAGGAAGTTCCCCATCAGGTCCGCTCAGGCTCAGCCAATGACGGACAGCGCTGGACATCGGATCGCCGCGGGACACTGGATTTCACCGCTGGAATGTTTTTTTTTTTTTTTTTTTTTTTTAATAAAGGACTTTTCCAAGGTGTGTGTCTTTTTTTTTACATTTTTTGACACTTTCTTCGTGAAATGGTAGGGGTACAATGTACCCCTTACCAATTCACATAGGGGGGGCGGGATCTGGGGGTCCTCTTTGTTAAAGGGGTCTTCCAGATTCCAATAAGCCCCCCGCCCGCCCGCAGACCCCCACAACCACCGGGCAAGGGTTGTGGGGATGAGGCCCTTGTCCCCAACAACATGGGGACATCCTCCCCATGTTGAGGGCATGTGGCCTGGTATGGTTCAGGAGGGAGGGGGGGCCGCTCTCTCGTCCCCCCTCTTCCCCTGCGGCCGGCCAGGTTGCGTGCTCGGATAAGGGTCTGGTCTGGATTTTTGGGGGGACTCCACGCCATTTTTTTTTAAATTTGGGGTGGAGTTCCCCTTAAAATCCATGCCAGATCTGAAGGGCCTGGTATGGATATTTAGGGGAAACCGCACGCAATTTTTTTTTTTTCGGCTGGGTTCCCCTTAATATCCATTCCAGACCTGAAGGGCCTGGTAATTGAATTTGGGGGAACCCCCACGCTTTTTTTTTTTTTATCAATGACTTTTCTATGTATTGATAAAAGCCGACAATTCATTAATAGCCGCGAGTGAGTTTTAAATGACTTTTTTTCCTTAAAAAATGACACTTTGTGCAGGGACAGTTCTAAGAACGGGAAACATGCGCCACTTTACATGCATATCATACACACCCCCCAGGTACGAAATTTAAAGGAATATTTCACTTTTATTGTTTCACTTTAAGCATTATTAAAATCACTGCTCCTAAAAAAACTGCCGTTTTTAAAACTTTTTTTTGCATTGATACATGTCCCCTGGGGCAGGACCCCGGTCCCCAAACACTTTTTAGGACAATAACTTGCATATAAGCCTTTATAATTAGCACTTTAGATTTCTCCCATAGACTTTTCGAATTTGCCACGAACACCCCAAATTGTTCGTTGTTCGGCGAACGGGCGAACAGCCAATGTTCGAGTCGAACATGAGTTCGACTCGAACTCGAAGCTCATCCTTAGCTACTGTCCATAAATATATTAGTTTAATATTTAACCACTTGCCGACCAACTCATGCAGATATACTGTGGCAGGTTGGTAGCGCTGCATGAATCGCCATACGTGTACGGTGGCTCGCGCAGGCTGCACGCTGTGGGAGCGTGCCCGCGGGTCGGGCGGACTCGATGTCTGCCTAGATCGCCTAGCACAGAGGCAGAACGGGGAACTGCCTATGTAAACAAAGCGATTCCCCATTCTGACAGGAGACATGACAGATATCTACTGTTTCCAGTGATCAGGAACAGTGATCTCTGTCATGTCCCAGTGAGCCCATCCCCACTACAGTTAGAACAGACTTAACCCCTTGATTGCCCCCTAATGTTAACCCCTTCCCTGCCAGTGTCATTTTTACATTGATCAGTGCATTTTTATAGCACTGATCAATGTAATAATGTCACTGGTCCACAAAAAGTGTAATTTGGGGTCAGATTTGTATGCTACAATGTGGCAGTCCCGCTAAAAATCACAGATCGCCGCCATTACTAGTACAAACAATAAAAAAAATAAAAGTCCCTAAATTTACCCCATAGTTTGTAGACGCAATAACTGTTGCGCAAACCAATCAATATACGCCTATTGCGGTTTTTTTTAACAAAAAATGTAGAAGAATATATATCGGCCTAAACTGATGAATAAATGTGTTTTTGTTTTTATATATTTTTTGGATATGTATTATAGCAAATAGTAAAAAAAATATATATTTTTTTTTTAAATTGTCGCTCTTTGTTTATTGCACAAAAAATTAAATCCGCTGAGGTGATCACATACCACCAAAAGAAAGCTCTATTTGTGGGAAAAAAAAGGATGTAAATTTTGTTTAGGTACAGTGATGCACGACCGCACAATTGTCAGTTGGTCATTAAGGGGTCAAATCCTTCCGGGCTGAAGTGGTTAACTTGGGTATTGATATTACCAGGCACTTAGCCAGTTTTAGTAATGCATGATAAATGCCCTTCTGATACCCATTTGTATGTCATGTACCTGGATGTTTAGCCTCAAGTGACAAGGGTGTTCTTTATTACTGCTCCAGTTTAGGAACCCCTGGGTTGGAGGACAGGGAGTGCTGGGACAAAAAAAGTGTCATGAGTGGAGGGTGATGTCAGTGGTGTTACTGAAACTCAAGAGTACTATTGACTAGCGGCTATGTCCAAATGTATGTCATGCACCTGGACAGCGGCGGCCCATCCATAAGGGGCGCAGGGGTGCCGCCCCCTAATCTTCATACAGGGCACTGTACTCATAGAGTTCTATGGGGGAGGCTTGTGAAGCACGTAATTAGAGCCTGAGGCTCTAATTGGCTTCAAAAAGGGTGAGCACTGTGCCCTGAGCCAACCCACTTGTGACAATAGCGAATCAACATTTGCTATTGTCTTCCTACTTCTCCTCCCGGCCAATCAGGACAGGAAGCGGGTCATGAGACCAGATTGGCCGGGAGGAGAAGCGACTGGATTGGCCTGGAAGATAACCCGAGGAAGCCGCCGAAGCCATCCGGTACCTGGATGGGGTAAGTGTGGGGCTGATGGGCGAGGGGGTTGCAAAGTGGGCTTGCAAACAGGGCTGCCGAGTGGGCGAGCGAGGCTGGTGAGTGGGGCTGCGGAGCGGGGCTGGCAGGGGGTGAGTCTTTTGTTTGCCGCGCCCCCAAACAATGGATCACCAGCCGCCACTGCACCTGGATGGGGATCTAAAGGTGATAAGGGTAGTCTCTCTTACTGCTCAAATCCAAGCACCCCTGGGTAGTAGGACAGGGAGTACTGTGAGGAGAGTTTCATGAGTGGATGGTGATGTCACTGGAACTTGAGACCATCCAAAGGTGACAGGAGATGAGGAAATGAATAGCCAAAGGTGTAGGTAGTCTCATAATAAGAGGAATTGTATGCATTTTTCTTAACTGTTATATTTGCTATTTTTAAACTATTTTTATATATGTTTTTTCTAAATATGCATTTAATAGATGAAAAAGGACTCCCAGAGTGCTAATGGTAAAAAACAGCACAGCAGGCATTGTCTGCTTTGGTTTCCTGATTAAAACCTCCGATGGATACATCCTAGTCACTGTGATGAGTAATTTCTCTGATTCACTAATGTGTGTATACCTATAAGCCTGAGCCACTTAGTACTGTAAACAGGCTTTTTTTTTTTTTTTTACAACAGAGAAACAAAAAACAGAGAAGTAAAATAAAGCTAAACCACCTGCTTGATCAGTAGGAGAATACAAAATAATAATATGCAATATTCCATATTTACCCAACTAAAACAAGATTTTCAATGGTTATTTTAGTTCCTATATCTGGAATAGGGATGAGCCGAACACCCCCAGTTCGGTTTGCATCCAGAACATGACCAAAAGTTCACGCGAACATTCGAACACTGTTAAAGTCTTTAGGACACTTTCTTGTGAAAAAAAAAGTCTATAGGACTAGAACGTGAGAAATCAAAAGTGCGAATTGTATCAATGCAAAAATAATATTCATACCAGACCCAAAGGGCCTGGTAATGGACTGGGGGGGGGGAACCCCTGCCATTTTTTTCAATGACTTTTATCTGTATTGCCGGGACCCGACAATTCATTAATAGCTGCGAGTAGTTTTAAATTACTTTTTTTCCTTCAAAAATGACATTTTGTGCAGGGACAGTTCTAAGCACGGGGAAACACGCGCCACTTTACAGGCATACTATAGACACCCCCCAGGTACGAAATTTAAAGGAATATTTCACTTTTATTGTTTCACTTTAACCACTTAAGGACTGCCTCACGCCGATATACGTTGGCAGAATGGCACGGCTGGGCACATCAACGTACAGGTACGTTGCCCTTTAAGAGCCCAGCCATGGGTCGTGCGCGAAGAAAAGGGAGAGGTGAGTGTAAATAAACCTTTCCCCGTTCTTCTCCGTGGCATGTCAGTGATCGTCTGTTCCCTGTCATCGGAACAGACTATCAGTGACAGTAAGAATCACTTCCTAGGGAACACTTACCCCCTACATCACCACCTAGAGGTTAAACCCTTCACTGCCAGTGTCATTTTCACAGTAACAGTGCATTTTTATAGGACTGATCGCTATAAAAATGACAATGGCCCCAAAATGGTGTCAAAAGTGTCCGATGTGTCTGCCATATTGTTGCAGGCACGATAAAAATCGCTGATCGCTGCCATTACTAGTAAAAAATAAAATATTATTAAAAATGCCATAAAACAGTCCCCTATTTTGTAGAAGCTATAACTTCTGCGCAAACCAATCAATAAACGCCTATTGCGATTTCTTTTACCAAAAAATATGTAGAAGAATACGTATCGGACTAAACTGTGGAAAACATTTTTTTTTTATATGTAGCGCTACCCCCAGTTAAGAGAGCCGCTGGTTTTGTTTTGGGCCCTGTAGTGCACCGCTGTCAACCCCTGGCAATCGGCTCTACCCTCCCGTGGCACAGCTAGTAAGGGGAGATAGGACCGCGTGACCGCAACTCTAGGTGACGCAGTCCTATGGCAAACACACACAGTGATATACTTTAAAACTTCTATTAAAGTAAGTGAAACTGACACCAATGTACTTGACCCAGATATTTTACTGAGGCTAATGGGCAAGTAATAAACAACAGTATAACAAGTTGCAGATCCCTGCAATAAACAGTAATAAAGATAAACAGAGTAATCAGAATAATAAGGTATTGCTATGCAACTCTAGCGCTGCCCTTTTACAGCTACTTCCCCTCTTGGGTAGACTAACACCCAGCAAGGTCTACCTATTTATTATAGCAAAAAGTTAAAAATATTGCATTTTTTTTAAAATTGTCGCTCTATTTTTGTTTATAGCGCAAAAAATAAAAGCCGCAGAGGTGATCAAATACCACCAAAAGAAATCTCTATTTGTGGGAAAAAAAGGACGCCAATTTTGTTTGGGAGCCATGTCGCACGACCGCACAATTGTCAGTTAAAGCAACACGGTGCCGAATCGCAAAAAGGGGCCTGGTCCTTTAGCTGCATATTGGTCCGGGGCTTAAGTGGTTAAGCATTATTAAAATCACTGCTCCCCAAAAAACTGACATTTTAAAAACTTTTTTTTGCATTGATACATGTCCCTTGGGGCAGGACCCAGGTCCCCAAACACTTTTTAGGACAATAACTTGCATATTAACCTTTAAAATTAGCACTTTAGAATTCTCCCATAGATTTTAACAGGGTGTTCCGTGGCTTTTCGAATTTGCCGCAAACATCCCAAATTGTACGTTGTTTGGCGAACAGCAAATGTTCGAGTCACTCGAACTCGAAGTTCATCCCTAATCTGGAATAATATTTCATCCATTTTTATTTGATCTATTCTTTATTTTAAATGTTTCATTGCTTGGCTGAGTTTGCCTTCTGTACATTGTAAATAAATAGATATTGTTTCAACAGCTTTTCATGTTCCTACCTCTCTATGGGTTTTTATCACTTTTCATTGTTCTGAAAACAATAGATCATTGTTATGGTTTATTAATTAATAGAGTAACGTATATCCTTGATAGCCTGCAGCCTCCTGTAGTGAATTGAACATGAGTTATCAACAGCAAAGACCTGTTCTGCTTATAAGATCAGTGTCTCTCTCAAAGAAACTGTAAATCGATAAAACTGAGCAAAACATTAACTTGACATTTTATTTTTATAAGATCACAGAACACTGCTGTTATGCCAGTCACACACAGTATTTTTGTTAATACATTGACAGGCTAGCTGTTTCTTGTTAAACTTGGCATTGATATGTAATGCATGATTAAAAAGTTGTACCTATTGAATTTTGAATAATTTAAATGAGTTCTATGGCCACAGAATACACTTTCATTTGATAACATTAGCACTATAATAGAAATACAAACAATAGTTATGTTTGACAATTGAATATAAGCTAGCATAAAAAAAAAACGTCTCTTTGCTGTTGTGAATGTTGTCTGTCTGCTAACCATCTCCTTCCACAACTTCCTGGATTTTCAGCATGCTTTGCAGCTTCACCTTTGCTGTTTACTTTCAATTTATAAGGATTACATATCCCATGGTACATTGCTGCCTGCAAACCGTGACTCCTGTACTGACTCCGCCTACTGAAACTCCTCTTTTCATCATCTCTATAGTTCAGAAGGCTCTGTGAAATGTGTGACAAAACAGTGCTCACTCACAGGCATTGTGAATATGTGTCAAGATCATTCAAGATTATTATCTTTAAAGTGGTTGTAAACCCTCATAATTTTTTTTTTTTTTAAACTAGCTGTAAGAGAAAGGCATAATGAGCTAATATGACTAGCATACTAGCTCATTATGCATCACTTATCTTAGATCGGGGCCCCCGAAGCCGTCCTCGTCTCCCTCTTCAGCCGCATCCATCGCTGCGGCGATAGCCGGAAGGTTACTTCCGGGTATCGCCGCTCCAGCCAATCACAGCGCCGCTCCGGCGCTGTGATCGGCCGAAGCGGCGAAGACGTGACTCCGCACATGCGTGCATGAGCCGTCGAATTCGGCTACGTCGTCGAATGCTGCGACCTATCCGAATTTGTGAACGGGGTTAACCCCATGCGTATGCGCGTGACGTCAGCGTCGCCACATTTAATTGAAAATATCTCCTTAACCGTGTAGGTTAAGGAGATATTTCACGCACCTACAGGTAAGCCTTAATCTAGGCTTACCTGTAGGTCTTTGTTTATAAAGTGGGTTTACAACCACTTTAAGATCAATCAGAATAATTGGAGTAGGCTGGAAATGATTGAAGTACAATGTGGAAATGAATATATAATTTACATTTTGACCATAGATATGCTTTAATTCCACTGCAAGCTTCATGAAGCACCTGAAATGTATGTTCCCTTTATAGGCATAAGCAGGAAGTACAGTTTTAAATTGTAATGTATTTCATCAGTCCTGTGCATGCAGCAAATGGGTAAGTTATGATCTACGGGCTTAATGAATTCAGTCTGTAAATGGATAAAAATCTAAACTAAGGACTGCATTATGAAAGACATGACTAAAGCCCAGCTCCAGGCAATTACATCAGCACCACTCTCTTTATAACTGAGGACTACCCACCACCCTAAAGCCCCATACACACGGTCAGACTTTTTGACAACAAACTTCTAAATTCCCAGGTTTTCAAAAAAATCTGACCGTGTGTACGCTCCATCGGACCAAATTTTTCGGTTTTCATCGGACAAAAGTTCATTCTGCAAACGGACAAACTTTTCGCCAACAAAAGTCTTTCCGAGTGTACAGAAATCCATCGGACTTTAGTCCGAAGTACAAATACACATGCTCAGAACCAATGTTAAAATCAACCAACAATAGCAGAAGTTGACCGAAGGTTGGTGGTAAAGAGCAGAAAAGAGCAGAAACCACGTGATTTTAGAAAAGTTTGCTGAAAAAGTCCTGTCGTGTGTATGCATATCAAGTTCACGGCCAACGCCCTTCAAACAAAAATCCATGGAAAAGTTTGTTTGAAGTCTGACCGTGTGTATGGGGCTTTAGAAAGGGCAAAAAGGCACATGAAAAAGGTAATAATAAAAAAAAAAATGCAAAAATACATGCTGGGGAGGCACTGAGGGTGGAAAGAGTGAGCCAAAACTGGGTCTCATTAATGATTCATACCTTGAATGGTCTAGAGAAGGATATTCTAGTAGATTTAGTAACTGCAAAAAGTGAATGACATAATCATGTCCTTATTCAAACCATTAGCATGACCACATTTTGAATAGTAGTTAGTTTTGGACACCGGTTTACAAAAAGAATCCTAAGGAACATGTCTAGGTGGATTTATACTTCCATGGCAGGTGTGAATCGGAAACACTGCTTTGAAGAACTTTTGCTTAAGAACACTGATAAATCAAGTTTTTGGTGCAAGAGAAAATAATGAGGCTACAGTTGGTGTTTTTGGAAATATCTCTCCTGCATTACCAACATGTTTTGGTCACATGGTGAAGCTCTGAGGTTTTGAAATGCTACAGAAAAGCTTTTTTTATCTGTCAAGCCTCGTACACACGATCGGATATCCTATGGATTCTAATCCAATGTTTTTTTCCATCGGAAATCCGATGAAGCTGACTTCCATCAGTCTTGCCTACACACCATCAGTCAAAACCGGCCATTCCAAACGCGGTGACGTAAAACACTCCGATGAGCCGAGAAAATTAAGTTTAATGCTTCTGAGCATGCGTCGACTTGATTCTGAGCATGCGTGGATTTTTTATCCGATGGACTTGCCCATAGATGATTGGAATTTGCTATTGGTTTTTGATCCATCGGAAAAATTTAAAACATGTTCTATTTTTTAAAACCGATGGAAAAAAGACTGATGGGTCCCATACACGATCGGTTTGTCCGATGCATTCTTTAAAAAAAAAAATTTTGCATTTTGCATCTCTTATGGTGTAGTGGCTGCCTTTTCATTAAGAACACACATTACTGTTGATTATTAATGAACCACAATAGAGCACTTAAAAACATCAGCTTTTGATATACAGTATCTCACAAAAGTGAGCACACCCCTCACATTTTTTGCAAATATTTTATTATATCTTTTCATGTGACAACACTGAAGAAATTACACTTTGCTACAATGTAAAGTAGTGAGTGTACAGCTTGTATAACAGTGTAAATTTGCTGTCACCTCAAAAAAACTCAACACACAGCAATTAATGTCTAAAACGCTGGCAACAAAAGTGAGTACACCCCTAAGTGAAAATGTCCAAATTGGCCCAAAGTGTCAATATTTTGTGTGGCCACCATTATTTTCCAGCACTGCCTTAACCCTCTTGGGCATGGAGTTCACCAGAGCTTCACAGGTTAACACTGGAGTCCTCTTCCACTCCTCCATGATGACATCACGGAGCTGGTGGATGTTAGACCTTGCACTCCTCCATCTTCCATTTGAGGATGCCCCACAGATGCTCAATAGGGTTTAGGCCTGGAGACATGCTTGGCCAGTCTATCACCTTTACCCTCAGCTTCTTTAGCAAGGTGGTCGTCTTGGAGGTGTGTTTGGGGTCGTTATCATGTTTGAATCCTGCCTTGTGGCCCAGTCTCAGAAGGGAGGGGATCATGCTCTGCTTCAGTATGTCACAGTACATGTTGGAATTCATGGTTCCCTCAATGAACTGCAGCCCCCCAGTGCCGGCAGCACTCATGCAGCCCCACACCATGACCCTCCCACCACAATGCTTGACTGAAGGCAAGACACACTTGTCTTTGTACTCCTAACCTGGTTGCCACCACACATGCTTGACGCAATCTGAACCAAATAAGTTTATCTTATTTTCATCAGACCACAAGACATGGTTCCAATAATCCATGTCCTTAGTCTGCTTGTCTGCAGAAAACTGTTTACAGGCTTTTTTGTGCATCATTTTTAGAAGAGGCTTCCTTCTGGGATGACAGCCATGCAGACCGATTTGATACAATGTGTGGCGTATGATCTGAGCACTGACAGGCTGACCCCCCCACCCCTTCAACCTCTGCAGTAATGCTAGTAGCACTCTTATGTCTATTTTCCAAAGACAACCTCTGGATATGACACTGAGCATGTGCACTCAACTTCTTTGGTCGACCATGGCGAGGCCTGTTCTGAGTGGAACCTGTCCTGTTAAACTGCTGTATGGTCTTGGCCACCGTGCTGCAGCTCAGTTTCAGGGTCTTCTTATAGCCTAGGCCATCTTTGAGTAGAGCAACAATTCTTTTTTTCAGATCCTCAGAGAGTTCTTTGCCATGAGGTGCCATGTTGAACTTCCAATGACCAGTATGAGAGAGTGAGAGCGATAACACCAAATTTAACACACCTGCTCCCCATTCACACCTGAGACCTTGTAACACTAACGAGTCACATGACACTGGGGAGGGAAATGGCTAATTGGGCCCAATTTGGACATTTCCACTTAGCGGTGTACTCACTTTTGTTGCCAGCGGTTTAGACATTAATTGCTGTGTGTTGAGTTATTTTGAGGGAACAGCAAATTGACACTGTTATACAAGCTGTACACTCACTAATTTACATTATAGCAAAGTGTCATTTCTTCAGTGTCATATGAAAAGATATAATAAAATATTTACAAAAATGTGAGGGGTGTATTCACTTTTGTGAGATACTGTACTTGGCCCAAACAAACTATGTCCCTCATTAACATGTGACACAGTCCATATTCACATTGCACACGTTCCTGGAATAAGTTCTTAAAGTACTGGGTGCTGTAGCGACCGCCAGCTGGACACTGGAACACTATCATATGCCTGACAAAGGGGTCCTGCGTGTCTCCGAAACGTTGCACTACACCGTTTTATGATGTGATCTTTCTTGAATAAAAACAAGTTTGGACAATTATGATGATCCGTGGTGTGCTGGTGACTATCTACATATCATTAACATGTGAGGCTGCTGGATGTGCGGTATAAACTATATGTACTGTAGCTGAGGCTACATACAGCATACCGCACTGAGTTCCCGGTTTGAGCTGAGACCTTCCTGTCTCATACCCGGAACACCATAGAGTCTATCTGATCAGCACTCAGCCAATCAGAGAAAGCAATGTATTCTAGCAATGAAAACACAAAGCTTCCTCTGACTGGAGTCAGAGAGTTAGGCTGATGTGACCTCTGACTCAGCCAATCAGAGGAAGCGTTGTATTAATTCCTAGAATGTGAAATGCTACATGATGATTTTTGTTACCATTTATAAAGAGGCAATGAAAGCCCCTTAGAATTTTCAGAATTAAATTGAGCAAGGTATTTGAATGTCCCAATGTTGTTATCTTCAAGCTATGCCTCAGTGCATTCTATGACCTAAGTATGTTGTTTTAGATTTTCAAGTGTTCATCGCTTATCAAAGACATATAAACATTTTATAGTTTTTATTGTCATGCTAGGCTATAATCCCAGTAATGTCTTTTCAGGTATCAGAACCACAGAGTACTTAGCTCTGCAACTGAACACAGGCATAATTCCACAAAGATAAAACTTAAGGTTCAGACCAAATGTTTTGTATATCAGTTATTCTATTAAACATGTACAGACACGAGGTAAAAAAAAAAGAAAAAAAAAATCAACTGCAGCTGTATCGGTAAGGACAGCATTTCTACAGATGACAGAAAAACTGCAGTTTATTTCAGATCTGTTCCTTAAAAATAGAAAAACAGTGACATCCAGTGTCGAGATTTGTTAATAGAAGCAACAATGAATAAGAGACAAATATAACTCCCTTAACGGGTTATTTATTATGTGGCCTTCCAGACTAAATGGTGTAGCTGAAATGAATTCTATAAATAAACATGCATTTTTACAATGTGTATAAAAAAATAAAATGTTATGGGAACGTATTAGACCAAAAGATATTTCAGATAAAGAAGTGACTGCAGGGAGAGATAAACATTTTAGTAAGAAATTTGGAGGACACTGCAGTCACCGTAGGGCCTAATTTATAAAACTCTGCTGAACCAAGGCAGATTTACTATGATGGAATGATGGAATCAATGACATTCACTGTCTTATACTACACATTCACCAGCAACATTTATGACACTTATATTATCGTGAATACGATTTTCAGGAATGTACATAGATTTTTTATTGTACAGTAGGAACATTTCAGATGAATACTCAGTGACTGTTGAATTTATCTTTATAAAGCAAAGGATATGAAATGTTCCAGTCTCATTGCCTGTCCTTAGCAAGAAGGTCAATTCACAACGTGTTCTGGTGTGTTTTTTACTGTGCAGTATTTCTATCATCAGTAATAAAGCAATAGCTAATTCACAGAGCAGATTACCTTATGTTATCTATAAAAAAACACCATGAAGTTGTATTTAAATGTCAGTTCATAAAGAGTATCATACAGGCTCTCCTTAAAATGTCACTCCCTCCCAAATCTGCAAGGTGTCCACCAGTGTTAATTTAGTTGACTAAATACGACTAAAAATAAAATGGCATTTTAGTCAAAAGACTAACATGGGACTAAAACTAAAATGCCATTTTAGTCAAAAGACAAATACTAAAACTAAATTGAAATTTGACTTCAAAATTAACACTGGTCTGTAGTGCATGTTCCTCAATACTATATTCAATTTTTCTATCCAGCAGTATATAATGAGTTTGGACATTGTAGAGAAATGTTAACTAATGCATTACAATTTAATTACACCCAATAGATTTTAGATGACTAAAATGAGATTTAGTTGACTAAAATGTACTGGAGATTTAGTCGACTAAATACGACTAAAATTTAAAACAATTGCAGAAGACTAAAATGGGACTAAAATGCCATTTTAGTCCTAAGACTAATGCCCCATACACACGATCGTTTTTCATGCCGTTAAAAATGGTATTTTTAAAAATGGGCATTAAAACCGATCGTGTGTATGCTCCAGAGCATTTTTGCTCCAGAGCATTTTTAACGACGTGAAAAACGGGCATTAAAAATTTCGAACATGCTCTATTTTTTCACGTCGTTTTTCATGTCGTTTTTTTTAACGACGTGAAAAACGATAGTGTGTATGTTTTTACGAGGTGAAAAAAAACGCGCATGCTCAGAATCAAGTATGAGACGGGAGCGCTCGTTCTGGTAAAACTAGCGTTCATAATGGAGATAGCACATTCGTCACGCTGTAACGGACTGAAAAGCACGAGGCTGAAAAGTGCGAATCGTCGCTCAACAAACTTTACTAACATGAAGGGTGGCGCCATCCGAACGGAACTTCCCCTTTATAGTGCCGTCGTACGTGTTGTACGTCACTGCGCTTTGCTTGAACGTTTTTTAAAATGATCGTGTGTACGCAAGACAGGCTTGAGAGGAAACATGAAAAAAAAACGACGAGAAAAACGTTGGTTTAAAAAAATGGCATGAAAAACGATCGTGTGTACGCCGCATAAGACTAAAACTAAATCCAAATTTGCTGCCAAAATAAACACTGGTGTCCACGAGGAAAGCAGAAAATGGAGCCTTCTTGCAAAAGAATAGAAAGAGAAAATGGAGCCAGCTAAGGTGAAGATAAAATACCAGTTCATGAGGAATACAAACTATTATGCCGCGTACACACGGCCGTTTTTCTCGTCGAAAAAAACGAAATTTTTCCCATTCAACGAGAAAAACGATAGTCTGTGGGCTTTCTGTCGTTTTTTTCGACGAGAAAAACGGCATTAAAAATGACCAGAAAAATTAGAACATGTTCTAATTTTTCTCGTCATTTTTTTCGACATGCTTTCTGCGGCAGTGTTTCCCATAGGGAGCCCACAGACGGTCGTTTTTCTCGACAAGAGAAAAAACGACGTGAAAAACGACCGTGTGTGGGGAACAAGTCGTTCCCTCATTTTTAATGACATTATTCACGGCGGTTTTTTAACCGCCGTGAATAATGATCGTGTGTACGCGGCATTAGACAAAGTTTAGGCATGCAACTAAACTGCCAAGCCTCTAAAAAGTATTTTTCAGAGATGTTTGACAAGCTGTGAGAGGCTGATTTGTTGCCTCCTCACCACATGTTTAAAGCGGAGCTCCACCCTAAAGTGGAACTTCTGCTCATTGGAACCCTCCCCCCTCCGGTGTCACATTTGGCACCTTTCAGGGAGGAGGGAGTGCAGATACCTATCTAAGACAGGTATTTGCACCCACTTCCGGGAGTCCACTCTGTGGGGATCTGCGGGTAGTGCGTCACTTCCCGCCCCCCCCCCCCCCCATTGTGTTCTGGGAAATACACGGCTCCCAGAACACAGCGGGGACCAGTGAGCTCGGCGCATCGACCGTAGGGAACCGGGCAGTGAAGCCGCAATGCTTCACTTCCTGGTTCCCTCACCGAGGATGGCGGTGGGGGCAGCAGAGTGACGAGCGATTGCTCGTCTTCTGCTGCCGACGTTGCTGGACTCCAGGACATGTAAGTATCCTAATATTAAAAGTCAGCAGCTGCAGTATTTGTAGCTGCTGGCTTTTAATATTTTTTTTACAGCGGAGCTCCGCTTTAACCCCATAAAGGCTGCATCAATGTGCCTCAACAGCACATGGTTGCTGGGTACTTGTGGCTAGTCCTCATTCGCTGTTGTGTTTGTTATGTTCCGTGGTGGTACTGCCAGCCAAACCTGACAGGAGCAATAGTTTTTTCCATTGGCGCAAAGAAGAGTAGCATGCGGTCAATTTTCATTTCATGTATTAGAAAAATAATATTTCTATAAATATGCAATATTTATGTTTGTGATGAGAGAATTTCCCTGGTGAAGCAGATGTAGAAATCCGGGAGGCCGTCATTATACGGCCTCGGGTATTCTGGCCACTAGGGGGCGCGCACGCGCCGCGCACATCACTGAGATGCCGATGCGCGTGCCTGGCGGCCGCGATGTCCGCCAGGTACCCGCGATCGGCGTGTACACAGAGCAGGGATGTGGATCTCTGTGTGTAAACACAGAGATCCACGTCCTGTCAGGGAGAGGGACCGATGCTGTGTCCCTTGTACATAGGGACACAGCTCGGTCACCTCCCCCAGTCAGTCCCCTCCCCCACACAGTAGTAATCACTCCTAGGGAATACATTTAACCCCTTCCTCGGCCCTTAGTGTTAACCCCTTCCCTGCCAGTGTCATTTTTACAGTAACCAGTGCATTTTTATAGCACTGGTCGCTGTAAAAATGACAATGGTCCCAAAATGGTGTCAAAAGTGTCCGATGTGTCCGCCATAATGTCGCAGTCACAATAAAAATCGCTGATCGCCGCCATTACTAGTAAAAAAAAAAATATTAATAAAAATGCAATAAAACTATGCCCTATTTTGTAGACGCTATAACTTTTGCGCAAACCAATCAATAAACGCTTATTGCGATTTTTTTTGCCAAAAATATGTAGAAGAATACGTATCGGACTAAACTGAGGGAAAAAAATATTTAAAGAAAAAAAAAATTGGGATATTATTATAGCAAAAAATAAAAAATATTGTGTTTTTTTCAAAATCGTCGCTCTTTTTTTGTTTATAGCACAAAAAATAAAAACCGCAGAGATGATCAAATACCACCAAAAGAAAGCTCTATTTGTGGGGAAAAAAGGACGTCAATTTTGTTTGGGAGCCACGTCGCATGACTGCGCAATTGTCATTCAAATCGTGACAGCGCTGAAAGCTGAAAATTGGCCTGGGCAGGAAGGGGGTTTAAGTGCCCAGTAAGCAAGTGGTTAAAGGTTTATGTTCAGGCAGCTCTTGTTATTAGCTGGTGATCATCTCTTGGTTGAACTACTGTGTTGTCTCCTTGGTATCTACTGCAAGTGGCTGTGCTGGCACGCAATGTACATGCATGGTCCACCATCATCACATGCATGTAGACAGGAATTGGCCAACTCGGGTTGCAGGAAATCAGCAGCACTGAAATCCAAATAAAGTGAAGGTATAAATATTAAAAACACTACTCACAGCGCTACACATTTAGGTTGTTATGTCTAGCTTCTATCAATCCATGTGTTATCATGTGCCTTAGTAAGTGTGAATTATTATCTGATACTCATCAGGTTTTTTTAGCATTGGAAGGACTATGAGAGCTGCCTAATAATACTGTGGACTCTACTGTATATGTCACTACATCTATATGATATATGAATGTTTGCAGGAGTAATAGTATTGTGTGCAGCATTTAAAGTACCTTTGCATTAACACATGAATTGATATACGCTAGACATAACAACTTAAAGGGGCGGTGTTATGAGTAGTGTTTTCAGTAGTTTGAGGTTTATGCTTTAGTAACAGCAGCAAAGCCATCTTCAGATGAATATTGTATATACACATAAGCTACTATTGGAGATTTAATTTTCCACCGTTTTTGGGGATTTAATAATTAATGAGAGATATAGTTTTTAGACACTGAAATAATTAATTTCAGAATTTCGGTTTCGTCTGAAAAATAAATCATTCTAGTTACTCCCAAAATTTTTATTATTTTTATTTTGTTAAAAAATGCATTCATACAAAAATCCAAATTCATTAAGGTCAAATCTGTTAATTGAAGGCTTATGGTGTCTGTCAGATGTTCTAAGAAGATTTGACGAAGCATCTAAACTGTACAATGCCGCTATCGTACATTTCCGGTCGAATGCTCCGTCCACAAACTATAGTAGAATTCTAATTTTGTTTGACTAGTAATAAATATAATTATTAATTATTATTACTAGTCAAACAACATTAGAATTCTTCTATAGCCTATGGGTGGAGTATTTGACCGTAAATGTCCGCTTGTGGCGATCGTAAGTTTTTAGCTGCTTCGTCGAATCTTCATGTCAAACGGTATTATACATATTTTTGATTGTATCAAATGATACAATACTTGTTTATTTCTATTCATGTCAAACAGTCTACCCCAGGGATATGCAATTAGCGGACCTCCAGCTGTTGCAAAACTACAAGTCCCATCATGCCTCTGCTTCTGGATGTTATGTTTGTGGCTGTCAGAGTCTTGCTATGCCTCATGGGACTTGAAGTTCTGCAACAGCTGGAGGTCCGCCTATTGCATATCCCTGGTCTACCCCAACAGCAAATGGAATTGTGTTGTATTGAAATTCAAGCATATAACTTCTTTCCTGTTCGCTCTGCGCTCCTAACGGTTCTGGTTCATACTGGCAAAGGCGATCATCATCATTTTAATTCCCCCACCCATTGCAGCAGCAACCACTAACAGCTCTTTTACTATTGTCTCTATATTGTTGAATCTTTTCTCTCTATGTCGAATAATCTTGAACTAATAGAGTTAGGTTAGGCACTTTTGACCGAAGGTTCGATAGACACAGATCGCTATTGTCACCATCATGTTGAATCTTCTATCTATATCGAACTGTTGTTGCAACGATAAGAAAATATAATGGATATACAAAAATAAAGCATTTTTTTATTTTGGATCTTTCGGATATCGGATTCTGCACGTTCGTTACCGTTTTGTTAAAATAAACATGAAAATCCCTGAAATTCGGACGAAAATGCATTCGGACAATAACGAATGCACATGTCTAATAATTTTAGGTTTACATATAAAAAAAAAAAGGAATAGTGCTGTAACCATTTGGATAGAAGGTATAAATATGTTTTTATACAAATGTCATCCATTTGGACTTTAGATTAGCTTTATAATAACAAATACAGTTAAATTAACACCATATACATAATCCATCTTGTGATCTCTTAAGCCGCGTACACACGATCGGTTTTACCGATGAAAACAGTCCGATGGATTTTTTTCATTGGACAAACCGATTGTGTATGGGCCCAATCGGTCTTTTTTCCATCGGTGTCAAAAAATAGAACATGTTTTAAATTTTTCTGATAGATAAAAAACCAATAGCAAATTCCGATCGTCTATGGGCAAGTCCATCGGTTAAAAAACCCACGCATGCTCAGAATCAAGTCAACGCATGCTCAGAAGCACTGAACTTAATTTTTCTCGGCTCATCGGAGTGTTTTACGTCACTGCGCTTGGAACGGTCAGTTTTTTGACTGATGGTGTGTAGGCAAGACTGATGGAAGTCAGCTTCATCGGTTTTCCGATGGAAAAATCCATCGGTTTAAAAACCATAGGAAATCCAATCGTGTGTACAGGGCTTCAATCTTTAATCAATATATAATGAAAGAGCACACATTTCCTCCCAAAAATGCTGTACAGGTATGCATCTATTCATCGTTTATCACTTTATTTTCATTTGTGCCAACTATTTTATAGTAATCTGATTATTATATTTTATATCTATTAATTTATTAGCTTTTACATGATAGTAATTATAAATGTATTGAATATAATTAATTTACTATCTTTATTTCTGATATAATAATAGGTTCATTATAACTTTGACTCAGATTTGTTCAAATCTATTTGTGAACAGCTTATTGTCACGTTAACTGGGTAATACTTGCACATTTTTAGCATTTTCCAGTACATGTATATATTGCTGTGTTCATCCTTCTGCTCTCCCTTCTTGTAGTCTTGTTTGATTCAGAATGCAAATCCTTCCTCTCCCAGTTTGAATGCTGCTTTGCAGGAGATTATAGTGAGCTGGTATCACGTACTTAGGTTAGTGCTGTGTAAAATACTGTACATTAAAAAAAATAGATAAATATTGAGTGCATAACTGGATTCGAGTGTGTATTGGTACCTTCCTGGATTTCAGTCTTAATTTATTAAAATATAAGTGTAGCACACGGATCTTTTTCCTGCCTTTGGCTCTCTTGTAGGTCAAGGCACACCACACTATATGCCCGTACCCTCCTGTTTTAAGAGGTTGAGCGGTGTTAACAATTTTGGGTCCTGCAGCAAGTTATCCCATTCAGCTGGTTCTCGTCTCCTAGATTGTAGGGACAAGTCTTTACAGGCATACCCCACAATGGGTTTTATTTACTAAAGCTGGAAAGCCCAAAATCAGGCTCACTTCTGCATAGAAACCAATGAGCTTCTAACCCCAGCTTGTTCAATTAAGCCTGGTAATAAAACCTGGAAGCTCATTGGTTTTTATGCAGAAGTGAGACAGATTTTGCGCTTTCCAGCTTTAGTAAATAAAACCCATTGTGTACTTAAAAGTGGGGTATGCCTGTATTTCTCCCCAGGAAGGCCAATGTCCACACCACTTTAACTCCAACGCTGAGTTTATTTTATAAGCAAAGTTCAAGTTCAGCTGACAGGAAAGGTGGATGAGAGAAAGGACAGTAAGGTTTGGGAGATAGGTCCAGGCACAAACTGGTACAATAGTCACCACTCGATCCCGAGTAGGTTTAGCTCACCCGGATAGTCCCCTGTAAGAGCAGATCCTAGCAGCCGGAGTGATGCTCGAACGTTCACTTTAGTTTCCTAGAGATACGATCGGGAGATCCTCTGCCACAGAATCTTTAAGTTCCAAACTTCTCAGCAATTGCAACACAAGGACAGGTGCCAGCGATAGCACGTTGCAAGGCCTGTGATGGATCTTTGAATCCCTCCAGAAGGTAACCAGGCCTCTCTTTCACCGTAAACTCTCACCGGTCCATCAGAAAGGTCCTCCCCCTGTCTCCTCTTCTTAGAGCGGGTCCACCCTTTCCAGAGCACCCTGGCATTCTTCTTTTGGAGATTGGTCCCAGCTAAAGGTGCTGGGCCTACTAGCGGAATTGCAGCCCCAGGCTAAAGGTGCCTGAGAGTTATACACGCGCGCACCCCTGGCCTGGTGCCTCCAGACTCCCGACTCCAGACCCGATGGCGTCTGCCCCTTATGTATCCTCTCCCAGCATGCACAGCAGGCTAACCACGCCCACCGCACCACTGCTGAGAGAGGACACCCTAAGGCATAGTAATGTCACCCATGGTTCAACCCTGACCTGATATGGCAGTGCCACCTACAGGCCACAGGGAACTGCACATAGTCAGAAGCGAGTATTAACAAATCAAAGTGGTCTGAGCCTGGCTACTAGCTCAGACCAACCCCTAAATTTAAGTACATAGCACCCCTGAAAAGTAAAGGGGTGCTACATAAGTTTATATGAAAATATAGTTAAATATACTTTTATAGTTTGTTATATACATTATGACAGAAATAATTATTTTATTGGACATATAAAAAAAAAAAAAAAAGAACAAATTACTTCTCAAATATCCTTTTTTATATAACTATTTTGAAACAAATAATAGAAGCCCACAGACTATGCTCTTTTCTCCTGTAATTTAGACCCACATTTCATTTTATTTCTTACAGTTTTACATTGTATTCGAGCTTTCAACTCCTCTTTGGAAAAGTTTCACCTTCCCTGACTCTGATTTACCATTTTATCTACAAGGTAGAATTTAATTTCAAAACACATTAATTCTGCTAAGCAAACTAGAAACCTAAGAAGCTAGAATCCAGTTGTCTTGACTTATAGATAAAGGACATAACATTTGAGAATTATGCAGTATTATCAGTGACCCTTATTGCCTTCCTTTAGCTAGGAAGTGTAAAGTGGGAATTATTCTTGCACGTTTGTAGAATGGTCAATTTTCTATAATATTTCCTAACTTACACATACAGTTGGGTATATCTATGAATTAATTTGGTTAAAGTTATCATCAAATTTATTTCATGTATAAAAGCAGCACTTTGTCAATCTGTTCACTTCCACTCCTAGTCAAATCAAATAGAAAGTGTAACCTGCAGAAAGTTATTGTCTAAGGCTGGGTTCACACTAGTGCGACACGACAGCCGTCCTACTTTGGATCCAACTTTGCCCTGCGACATGAAGCCGACATATGTCCGACTTTCAATGAACGGGGATCCGACTTGGATCCCCCGCCAATACCAGCCACTGTGTTTGGTATGATTCTTGAGGGGGAACTCCACACCAAATTTTAAATAAAAAACCGGCATGGGTTCCCCCTTCAGGAGCATACCAGGCCCTTAGGTCTGGATTTTAAGGGGAACCCCTACGCCGAAAAAATGGCGTGGGGGTCCCCCCAAAATCCAAACCCGCCCGCAGACCCCAACAACCAATGGCCAGGGTTGTCGGGAAGAGGCCCTGTCCTCATCAACATGGGGACAGGGTGCTTTGGGGTGGGGGGGGCCGCAGGTCGCACCCCTGCCCCAGAGCACCAAACCCCCATGTTGAGGGCATGTGGCCTGGTACGGCTCAGGAGGGAGGGGGCCGCTCTCTCGTCCCCCCCCTCTTCCCCTGCGGCCTGCCAGGTTGCGTGCTCGGATAAGGGTCTGGTTTGGATTTTGGGGGGACCCCCACGCCGTTTTTTTGGCGTAGGGGTTCCCCTTCAAATCCAGACCAGACCCAAGGGCCTGGTATGCTCCTGGAGGGGGAACCCATGCCGGTTTTTTATTTAAAATTTGGCCTGGAGTTCCCCCTCAAGAACAGCAGAGCACAAGTCGCATGCCAAAGTCGGATCATGCAAGACTGCGGTCCGACATTGATCCGACTTCAATGATAGTCAATGGGCTGAAGTCGGATCAAAGTCGGACTAAATTAGTACAGGGAGCATTCTCAAAGTCGGACCGACATGTGTCGGACCAGTTAAGACGGCTCCCATAGGGAAACATTGATTTTCACACGTCATGCGACATGAGCTCCCAATGTCGGAGCGTTTGTCGCCCCAGTGTGAACCCAGCCTAATAATACAAGTCAAGCTTGTCTCTCTACACAGGTGCACCACATTGCGTTATACTGAGACTCTCAGAAATCTCCAAGCACTGTGCCCTATTGATGATTGCAACCAATGTACCCAAATTATTCTATATCAATATATTTAAAGTTTCACACTGGAAAATGCTGGCAGTCTACAACAGTTTAAAAGCCATGCCATTCCTGGGACATCTGGTCCTCCAATGCCTGCAGTCACCTGCACAGTTCCTGCCCCTTCTCTAGGTTCACTTTGCTCCTAGCCTTTTCACCAGTTCTCTCTTTCTTAACAGTATTACTTCCAGGTTCAAAATGTTGCTGTGTATGGCAGTGACGAATTCAGCAGTGTTTGTGCCAGTAAGTGGCTTTCACAGTAAGTGGCTTTCACCATGCTTTTTAGAAAAAAGTAACACTTCTCTTGTCTGTGTTATAAAACCAGAGCAAAGCTAGTATTAATAAAGCAGTCTCCTTACTTGAAATTAACTACACTCATCTATGGTCGCCACTGGTTAGATACACCCAATTGCTATTCAAAACCATTGTTTAGTTGGGGGTTGCAACAGTACACAACTTACTACAAATCATTTAAAATGAAGCCTTCCCTGTCCATGAAATCATTAACCCTTGCTTTACCAGACATCTTCCTTCACTTCATATACAGAAATCCTCAATCAAACCAATAAATACAGTCATGTGAAAAAGTAAGTACAGTGAAAATTGTTGACTTTTTCAACATACCTGTACTTGGACATTAGATTAAAATAGTGCCTACAGATAATGGTGATAATTAACTGTAATTATGCATTTCTTTGATCTAAATTAACCACTTCCCATCCAGCACATGCATATAAATGTCCTTATAGGATATACACTGCGTTAAATGCGCTGTAACGCACTGATATATACTGCGTTAAACCTATAGTAATGCACTGATATCCTGTATACTGCGTTAATATACAGTGGGGATAACAAGTATTTGATACACTGCTGATTTTGCAGGTTTTCCTACTTACAAAGCATGTAGAGGTACTCTTCAACTGCTAGAGACAGAATCTAAAGCAAAAATTCAGAAAATCACATTGTATGATTTTTAAATAATTAATTAGCATTTTATTGCATGACATAAGTATTTGATCACCTACCAACCAGTAAGAATTCTGTCTCTCTCAGACCTGTTTTTTCTTTAAGAAGCCCTCCTGTTCTCCACTCATTACCTGTATTAACTGCACCTGTTTGAACTCATTACCTGTATAAAAGACACCTGTCCACACACTCGATCAAACAGACTCCAACCTCTCCACAATGGCCAAGACCAGAGAGCTGTGTACGGACATCAGGGATAAAATTGAATACCTGCACAAGGCTGGGATGGGCTACAGGACAATAGGCAAGCAGCTTGGTGAGAAGGCAACAACTGTTGGTGCAATTATTAGAAAAATGGAAGAAGTTCAAGATGACGGTCAATCTCCCTCGGTCTCGGCTCCATGCAAGATCTCACCTCGTGGGGCATCAATGATCATGAGGAAGGTGAGGGATCAGCCCAGAACTAGATGGCAGGACCTGGTCAATGACCTGAAGAGAGCTGGGACCACAGTCTCAAAGAAAACCTATAGTGACACTATGCCGTCATGGATTAAAATCCTGCAGCGCACGCAAGGTCCCCCTGCTCAAGCCAGCGCATGTCCAGGCCCATCTGAGGTTTGCCAATGACCATCTTAATGATTCAGAGGAGGAATGGGAGAAGGTCATGTGGTCTGATGATACAAAAATAGAGCTTTTTGGTCTAAACTCCACTCGTTTGGAGGAAGAAGAAGGATGAGTACAACCCCAAGAACACCATCCCAACCGTGACGCATGGAGGTGGAAAAATCATTCTTTGGGGATGCTTTTCTGCAAAGGGGACAGGACGACTGCACCGTATTGAGGGGAGGATGGATGGGGCCATGTAATGCGAGATCTTGGCCAACAACCTCCTTCCCTCAGTAAGAGCATTGAAGATGGGTCGTGGCTGGGTCTTTCAGGATGACAACGACCCAAAACACACAGCCAGGGCAACTAAGGAGTGGCTCTGTAAGAAGCATCTCAAGGTCCTGGAGTGGCCTAACCAGTCTCCAGACCTGAACCCAATAGAAAATCTTTGGAGGGAGCTGAAAGTCCATATTGCCCAGAGACAGTCCCGAAACCTGAGGTATCTGGAGAAGCTCTGTATGGAGTGAGCCAAAATCCCTGCTGCAGTGTGTGCAAACCTGGTCAAGAACTACAGGAAACGTATGAAATCTGTAATTGCAAACAAAGGCTTCTGTACCAAATATTAAATTCTGCTTCTCTGATGTATCAAATACTTATGTCATACAAAAAAATGCAAATTAATTACTTAAAAATCATACAATGTGATTTTCTGGATTTTTGTTTTAGATCCCGTCTCTTACAGTTGAAGAGTACCTATGATAAAAATTACAGACCTCTACATTCTTTGTAAGTAGGAAAACCTGCAAAATCGGCAGTGTATCAAATACTCCCCACTGTATATACTGTATTAAACGTGCAGTAATGAACAGATATATACTGCATTAAATTGGCAGTAATGTACGGATATATACTGCGTTAAACGCGCAGTAATGCACTGATATATACTGCAGGAAATCTTACCTGACAAATTAAACTGAGTAAAAATTAATGGTCACACTACACTCACACTGAACTATCACTAGATTCACACTAAACTGATATTCTACACTGACAATAGAAGCACGATAGCACACTATAGCACACTAATTCGCTAGCAGAACTGAACAGAGCCCTGTTCTATTTCTCTCCACGCCAATATCACACTGCAAATGGCCACTATGGTGAGAATATTTTTAACCCTTTCATGTCTAAGCCTATTTATGACATTTGTTGCTTACAAGTTAAATTTTATTTGCTTTTGGCAAAATTAAACTTAGGCCACGATGTTGTTCAAGGGGCAACCTGATAACGAGAATTTAAATAAATATGAAGCCATCTTGGCTATAATACATCAACCCAAAATTTACACGGTGTCCATCCAGACAATGCTGGACGACAATTCCCCCACTAAACACCATGACTGTTCTAAGAAATAGGGAGGGCGGGTGGGAGTCCTGGTCCTGTTCCACAACCCGCCAAATTCCTCCAATCCACTGATTGTTGCTGCGCAGGGGAAGCTGTAGCTGTAACAAATGGCAATCCTGTATAACATAGGGAAACATGCATTCCCCTTTGAGCTCTCCAATGTGGGTCCTGCATATTGCATGGACCTGTCATGGGCTAGCACAAATGAGTCATTAATAAATAAAAGACCAACAACCATCTCTTTTCTTTCAACAATTTTATTTGCTTTTGGCAAAATTAAACTTAGGCCACAATGTTGTTCAAGGGGCAACCTGATAACGAAAATTTAAATAAATATGAAGCCATCTTGGCTATAATACAAAATTTACACTGTGTCCATCCAGACAATGCTGGATGACTATTCCCCACCGACCGAGGCCAGGAGGGAAACTGCTGGCTGAGGTCCCCTCAACACCGTGGCTCTTTCAATTAAACTCTGCAGGCCCGTATTGAATATGTCCATGCCTATGTCTGACAAGTGAATTAAATCCTCCCTAAATAACCCAGGTATAAAACCCTCTGGCTCCAAGTGCGAAATGACACACCACCTGAGGACACTAAAAAGTTATGTATAGTCCTATTTAGCCGTCTACAAATTCTATCCACATAAAATAAATTCCCTGAAGGGGACCACAGGGGCCTAGGGATCATTTCAGAAAAGGCCAAATTGGTGTTTGAAAACAAAAGCATAGACATAGTAGAGCCCATGTTCTAACTTTACCAATGTCGTTTGCTCCAACGTGAAGAACTAGCACCTGAGGAGAAGTCCAAATGTTGGATAATTAAGTGGTCTCTAAGATTACGCCATCTTAGGCCCCTAATGCCAGACCATAAAACCGTAAAGTTATTAGGATCTAGACCTAAATTGCTTGAATAAATCCTGGATGCAGCCTGCTTTTCAGCCCAGAAAATGTAGGAATGGCCTACTATCCAGATTATGCATTTAGAAGAATCTAAAAATAGAAAATTACACAATTAACAACTCAGGGCGGACATAATTTTTATATCTACTACTAGCCCACCTGCCAACCCTTTTTTGACCCTCGGGCGAGATTCACAACAAATTAGCTGTGGTGGCGGCCCCAATCCTAAAGGAATGTGATGAGAATTTGAAACCGGAGAGGTTAAGGCGCTTAAGGTATGAAGACAGCATAGCGGAAAACTGGTATCTGGTCAAAGGGGTCAAGTCCTGGTGGATAAAAGAGGAACTATCAGAGGAGGGCCTGACTGACATATAGCTGGCAGCATGGGACACCGGGCAAACCAAAGAATTGGGAGATTTACCCAAAGATATCCACTGACCATTACCCAAACCAAAAGTTTTTGTTTTGACCTACAGATAAATAGACATAGGCATTCCGCTTCCAGAGACACATGAGAAAACAGTAAAAAGGACAAGGATGATTTGTTTTGGGCTGTAAATTCTTGAACTCTTAGAGCACCAAAAAGGGTAACAGAGAAATCTGCCCTGAAAAGCAAGAGTTCGAATTCAGAAAAACAAACCTCTTCTAATATCAGGAGCAACTTAATCAATAAATTAATCGAAATGGGACATCTGGAATCCTGAGTGGGGCGTGACTTCCTGAATCCCTTGAGAATCTGATTGACCTGAAAGAAAGAGGTCAAATCTGGCATGCCTGTAAATTTTTGAAAAAATTACAGCAGGACTAAGGTCAGACTGAATTAGAAAGGAAACATGCATTCACCTCCAAGACGTCTATAAGCATGCTCGAGCAAAAGGAACACCATTTGGACCATGCCCAACTATATTCCAGCCACGTCTTCCATGCTATCCAATTTTCAGAGATGAGCAGATATCAGTCCCAGATCAAGCCCCAGAGGCAATCTGGGCAAGGGGTGCCGCACTGATCCGCTGATGTAACCAATTCACGGAATCTCAGGAACTGTTAAAGAGATCAGCTATCAATCCCAGATATGTGTCGTGCTTTCAACCAAATATTGAATCGCATGCAGTGCAACACTAAGAAACATAAAAGTTTGACAACTAGCTCAGATCTAGACGATAACATATTGATAGCAAAAAGCACATCTTTGTTATCCGTATGCACGATAACCCTACGATTCATAAACTGCTCTTTCACAGATTACAATTGAAACTATAACCGGAAACAACTCGAGGAGAACTATGTTATGTAAAATGTCTTGTTGCAACCAACTGGAGGGCCATTTAGAGGCACACCAATGGCCATCCAGAAAAGCTCCAAAGCCTGATGAACCTGCGGCATCTGTAAGGAAATTTAACGGAAAATCGTTGGTAAAAGATTGCTGCAAAACAGTGGACCCATTAAAGTTGCAAAGAAAAGAATCCAACATTTTTAAGTCCTCTTTGACACTTTTAGAGATGCAAACATGAGAATAAGGGTTCTTAAGACCTGTAGTAGCCAAAGCAATACGCCTAAAAAAAAAAAATCGAGCTATTGGAATAACCCTAGCTGCGAATGCAAACGGACCCACTAAGGATTGGGCCTCTTTTAACAACAACTTGCGTTTAGATAAAAATAACGAGATCATTATTCTCATATGATGCAATTTATCCATGGACAATCTGAACTCCATTAAGGATGAGTCAATAGTAAACCCCAAAAATTCTACAGTGGATGTGGGAAAATACGTCTTTTCTTGCGCAATGGGAATTCCGAAGGAATCACAGACACGAAAGAATTTGTTCAGCGACTCAAGACATAAGGGGGAGTCAGCCAGCCCCATGAATAAAAAGTTGTCTAAATAATGCAGGAAACCCCCCTCAGTGGAACATTCAGACAGAACCCAATGTAAAAATTTAGAGAAGGCCCTTAAAATAAAAACACGATAACGAGGAACCAGGTTGGTTAGGACAGGAGAAACAATAAAAGCAGTTGTCACACCTGTATCCGCATTTCCTACAGACACAACATCTTTTTGGGGTGTTCTTTGGCCTGAGGTACCACGGAGGACTTCTGGGAAGTGCCTCTCATGCAGCCGGCTCACTGCATTTGGATTGGGTAGTTGGGCCACAGCACAATCTGGAAACAGAAGGGTTGTGGTGATCTCTTCCTGGAATTTAAAGAAGGATCTAGTTCGTCCTGACGCCTTGTATAACACATAAGCGTTCAGCAGAGCCAATTGAAATAGGTATACAGACACTTTTTTGTACCAGCGTCTGGCCTTACGGAAAATTAGGTACGGCTCCAACAACTGATCGTTGAGGTCCACCCCCCCCCATATTTAGGTTGTATTTGTGGACACAGAGGGGTTTCTCCACAACTCTAGTCGCCGTTGGAACTTAGACAGTCGTATCTGCGTGAAGGGAGAACAGAACGAAAACATTCCGATTATCCCTCCACTTCACTGCGAGCAAATTATTACACCTCAAGCAATCTCTCTCCCCCAGTCTAAGACGGGACTCTACAAACCGCTGGGGTAAGCCCCGGCGATTAGATAGCATGGTGCCACATGCGCCAATTCCATGATCAAACAAGTGACTAAAAAGCACGCTTGTGTAATAATTGTCCACGTACAAGTGGTACCCCTTTCCGAATAAGGGTGACACCAAGTCCCACACAATCTTACCAGTGCTCCCTATGTAGTTTGGGCAATTATTGGGCTCCACGTGACTATCTTTTCCCTCGTATACCATAAAACTAAATGTATAGCCTGTTGCCCTGTCACAGAGCTTATACAACTTGACCCCATATCTGGCACGCTTGCTGGGAAGATGCTGTTTGAAAGACAAGCGGACAGAAAATTTAATTAGGGACTCATTTATGCAGACAACTTGATCGGGAGTAAACAAGTCTGCAAACTGTTGGTTGAAGTGGTTTACAAGGGGCCAAATTTTGTAGAGCCAGTAAAATTCAGGGTCACCCCGAGGACGACAGAGTTCATTGTCATTAAAATGCATGAACTGTAAGATCTGCTCGTATCATGTCCTGGTCATGGATTCAGAGAACACGGGCATATGGTGAATTGGGTCAGTGGACCAATATGACCGCAACTCAATTTTTTTAACTATGCCCATGAGGAGGGATAGGCCCAGAAAGGTCTTATATTCTGAAACCTTAATAGGTTTGCATTCTCTGGCAAGGGTCAACTGGGGATTAGCAGTGATGAATTGACCAGCATACAAATTGCTCTGGCCCATAATAGATCTATAGAGATCTTACGTGAAAAACAGTGAACAAAAATTAAGTGACAAAAAAAATCAACTGTCTCCTCCTGAATTCCGGGTTGGACAGTGAATGGGGGAAGTATAGGCTCTGCAGAAGTGGTGGTCTCCCAATTAGGATTGACAAATGCAGCGGGAAGGGCACTTTGGGCTCGACAGGCCTGTGTTTGTCTTCTTGGTGGCTGCGGGACACTACTTGTGCTAGACACCGCATCAGCTTGAACTGCACTCGCTACATCACCAAGTGTTACTGCGGTGCTGAATGTACGACCAGGATGTTCTAGGCTGCTGGCGCTTGCCAGTCCACCAGAAGGATGAGCGGCACTAGTACTGGCTCTCTGCTCCATACGAGAGCCCTGCGGTTTTTGCACCTCAACAAAAGAAGAAGAACAGGGTGGGGTACGCCTGACCTTGGCAGGGACCACTACTCAGAGCTATCTGTCAGGGTGCCACTGCTGTCTACTGGATCGTATTCTGAGCCTGAATCTGACAGATGGTTGACTTCCTCTTCACTCTCATCTGTCATGCTCAGAAACGTGTAGGCCTCTTCACTAGTGTACCTTTGATTGGACATTGTGGCCTCTAAATTTACTGGTACAACTAGTGAGACTCACGGGCAAAAAAAGCACCTGGTTGTTTCAATCGCTACCAAAAAAACTGTTAGCGTTCACAGGGATCATGCCTGACTCTGTGAACGCGGCAGTTTCATGTGTTGTATTATGTAAGTGACAGTGGAAATAATGGAAAAATAAATCTAATTGGAGGCTAATCCTGGTGCTTCCTACCACATCCCAAATTATAATATTGAAAGAAAGAGATGCCCCAGGGGATGGTGTGGGCAGAAAACCATGACAGGATATCAAGAAGGAGTAAGAAAGTATAAAAATATATGAATTTTATTGATGTAAGAAATATGAACATTAAAAACAATCATGGAAAAGGGACATGATCCAAGAGTAATACAGCTGCTTACTTGTTGCAATACACACTATGTTGAGAGACAAAAGTCAAATTACAGACTATGGTAGCAACAACAACCCTACATGTTTCGGAAAAACGTAACAGGTATTCAGTTCCTATTATCGTATGTATACTTCCTTGTTCAGAGGTTGGGAAAAAGCTTGCTGGTACATTTCTATAAAAAAAACAGGGCTCGAGTCCTGCGGGAACGCGTGGGAACTGCGTCCTTGCACTTTTTTCACAGCAGGAACGCAATTCCCTTTGCAGGACTAGAGCAGCCGAGCCGCCCGAGCCGATCCTTCACTAAGCGCCGATGCCCAGTATCGCCGCATAGTGAAGGACGGCGTCCTCCCTCCCCTCCCTCGGCCCTCCTCCTCCAGCAGCCGCGGCTATACTATACAGGACCGTGCCTGCCAATCTGCAGCGCTAGATCCCCGCTGCAATACTGTCATTGGCTGCTAGAACCACCATTGTCCTAACAACCAATGACATCACCTGTGCTCCCCGCCATCTTCAGCAAGTTCCTCCGCCCAGCTTTTTGCCCCCCTGCAGCATGCTCCTTCGTCAAGGACTTATCCAGGTACACGTTTCTACTTAGTGATGGCTCAGTCACAACTCTGATGGGGAACTCTGGGGACACTCTGATGGGGGGGGCTCTCTGATGGGGATACCTGCTCTCTGATGGGGGGGGGAGCTCTCTAATGGGAACACCTGCTCTCTGGTGGAAGGAATAGTCCCCCATCATTGGTGTCAGTGGGAGGAATTGTGCCCCATCATTGGTGTCATAGGGAGGAAATGTGCCTCATCATTGGTGTCAGTGGGAGGAATAGTGCCTCATCATTGGTGTCAGTGGGAGGATTAGTGCCCCATCATTGGTGTCATAGGGAGGAATAGTGCCCCATCATTGGTGTCAGTGGGAGGAATAGTGCCCCATCATTGGTGTCAGTGGGAGGATTAGTGCCCCATCATTGGTGTTAGTGGGAGGAATAGTGCCTCATCACTGGTGTCAGTGGGACGATTAGTGCCCCATCATAGGTGTCATAGGGAGGAATAGTGCCTCATCATTGGTATCAGTGGGAGAAATAGTGCCCCATCATTGGTGTCAGTGGGAGGATTAGTGCCCCATCATTGGTGTCAGTGGAAGGATTAGTGCCCCATCATTGGTGTCATAGGGAGGAATAGTGCCTCATCATTGGTGTCAGTGGGAGGAATAGTGTCCCATCATTGGTGTCTGTGGAAGGAATAGTGCCTCATCATTGGTGTCAGTGGGAAGAACCCCATCATTGGTGTCAGTGGAAGAAATAGTGCCCCATCATTGGTGTCAGTGGGAGGAATAGTGCCCCATCATTGGTGTCTGTGGGAGGAATAGTGCCCCATCATTGGTGTCAGTGGGAGGAATAGTGCCCCATCATTGGTGTCTGTGGGAGGAATAGTGCCCCATCATTGGTGTCTGTGGGAGGAATAGTGCCCCATCATTGGTGTCTGTGGGAGGAATAGTGCCCCGCCCATCATTGGAGCACAGGTGTGTCAGGAGGAAGGTGCCTCTGAAGCTGCTCTGTGAGAAGGGAGTGGTGGTGAAATCTATCCCAGCTCCCTGGCCCCCTTTCTGGGGAGGCCATGGAGGCCAGCGGGGCCTCTCCTGCTGGAGGCTCCCAGCCATCTCCTGGGCCATCAGGTGAACTGCCTGCCTCTGCACAAGCCGATCTCTCTGCCCCTGGTGAGGATGAAGGCTCGGAGGCCATTCGGGAGCGAGTGGTGGCCGGGATTAAGGTCCTGAACAGGGAGAGGGACAAGCTTTACAAGTTGAGAGCGGAGTTGAAGCGCCTGCGAAGGCAACGTGAGGGCTTACACAGCCAGAAACGGGGATCCATGGATCCGGAAATCCAACTGGCCAAGGTCCGTGTGGATCATCAGGAGACCATCGTGGCCATGATGGAAGGCAGAGATGGGCCCTTCAAAGAGAAGTTTTGTAACGACAAGAGGTTTGCAAGGGTGACAAAGATGGAGGTGGAGGAGGAGGAGACCCCCAGTTCTGCCCCCCTGCCCCCCCAGGGAGAGGTAAGCAGCCCCATGCCTTCCCAGGAATCTGGAGGCATGCTGAGGGCCATCCAGGTAATGGAGTCTCCTATGCGGGGGGATCAGATGGTGTTTAATGAGGAAGACATTTCTGATGATGTACCTGATAAAGTAAAGCCTGCTAAGTCCCATGTTGTGGATAAGACTGTTTTTGTTCCTTTTAACACTGTGACTGACAATGTGCCTAATGACAATCAGGCTGCTAGTCCTGTATGCAGCAATGTTGTGCCTGCTGAGGCTGCAATGCAGCAAGAGTTACATTTAAAAAATGTCATTTCTGTGGATGGACTGCAAGTGTCAGCACAGCCCATTAACCTTTCTTTGGCTGAGTCCAAAGCTGTTTGCCCCACTGCTGCTGAGGACTCTACAGTGCAGCATCAGGAGACAGCTGGTATTGCAGCCACTGTGACTATTCCTGATGGGAATTTGAATAGTTCTGTGACTGATAACAATCACCCCAGTACCAGTGTGATGAACAATCCTGCTACAGATCCTGCCATTTCAGTTCATACAGTTGATAATAATAATAATAATATACAGAGTGATGTGGCTTCAGTGTCAGCCCTTGGCCCTGATAAACCTACTTTTGCACAGGTGGCACACTCTGCTCCTGGTAGTCCCGCTCCCAAGCGGGGTTTTCCACTGCAAGCTGCCACCTTGAGCACCCCAAGATCTGGTCTTGGGTCTCTGGCTTCTGCTGGGGGTCCAAGACGTAATGTAGTTATCCTGAAATGGGAAGGTGGTGCCATCCCTCCAGCACGGCGTGCAGTGGTGGACTTGATATTGGAGATGGGTTTTGGTGCAAATGACCTGTATGCCTTTATACACGTAGCTGGGACAAGGGACTATACAGTTAGCTTCACCAGGCCAGAGGGTCTTGACCTGTTCTGGGAGCGATATGAGGCTCGGTGCAGGTCAAGACCTGAATGGGAAGGTCTGGTCCCAGTTGCGGTTTCTCAGAGGTCAACAGTAAAAAAAATAACCATTATCCTGACCAATGAGAGTGTTCCTGCTCGGGATCTAGAGGTCTGGTTAAGGAACTATGGGGAAGTTTTGACCAAACCTAATAAAATCCATGATGAGCGTAACATCTGGACTGGGGGATGGTCGGTAACAGTCAGGTTGGCCAGGGATGGGAATGTTGTCCGTCACCTGCCCTCCTCAGCTTTCATAGGGAGGGATAGGATGACTGTTTTCTACCCTGGTCAGCCGAAGCTGTGTCACCGCTGTGGAGAAAAGGGGCACTTGAGCTCCTCCTGTTCAGCCTTGATGTGTTCAGTGTGTCGGGGTCAGGGTCATATGGCTAAGGACTGCACTAAGATGATCAGGTGCAACCTGTGCCTGCGCCTTGGCCACCCCTACAGCAGATGTCCTGAAGCCTGGCACAATATGGAGAAGGAGGTAGTAGAGGACATGTCAAGGCTGGACAGGATGGAGGGTGAGACCCCTGGTGTACCATCCTCCTCTGCGGTGACCCCCTCCCCTGGTCCTGCTCAGGATCCCTCTCCAGTTCCTGTGGCCACCCCTCCTGTGTCTGTAAGTACTCCTTCTGTTTCTGTCTCTGTGTCCCCCCAGCCTACTGTACCCTCTCCTCTTGTGTCGGAACCTTCCAAGTCTGTGCCCCCCGAGTCTGTTACCCCCCAGGAGTCTACCCCTCCCGAGTCTGACTTAAAGGGTTCACCCCCCCCACCAGCGTGTACTAAAATGGGCGCCCCTTCCTCTGTAAAGAAGTCTTGTGGAAAGACTTTAAAGAAAAAAATAAGAGATGAGGGCATCTCTGAGGCTGACCTGCGGTACCTGGAGGAGAGAAGGAAGGTTGGGAGGCGGAAGAGGCAGGCGGTGAGGACGGAACGGGGACGAGAAGCTCCGGTTTCTGTCTCCAGCCGTCATAGGTCCTCCAAGTGGGATATTTCTTCATCTGGAGCTTCTTCTGAAAGAAGTTCCGATTCTGAAATGGACTTTGAGGCGGCCTCTAGAAAGAGAGAGGCTTCTGGTGATGAGCAGCAGAGGGGAGCTAAGAAGCAATCCACCCAATAACCCAAATGGCGGTTCCCCCTCCGTTAAAAGTGGTGACAATTAATGTCGCCAGCATTAAGTCAGTAAGAGCTCGTTCTATGGCCTTCTTTTTGTTCAGCCAATTAGATGCTGAAATTTTATTTTTGCAAGAGACTAGGCTCACCTCCTTGGCAGATATTCATATGGCCAAGAGAGTGGAGGTATGGTCCATCTTACTGGTCTCTTGCGGCCGAGCCTTACGGCGGTGTGGCGGTGTTGTTTAAAACCGGCATGGTAACTGTCCGGCGGGTTATTGAGGTGGAGATTGGGAGATGTATGGTCTTAGACGTCCTTGTGGGAGGGCAGGACCTGCGCCTAATCAATGTTTATGGGCCGCACACAAAGTGGGACAGGAAATGCCTTTTTACAAGGATCAAGCCATTTCTTTTTACATCCCGGCAAGTGGTCTTTGGAGGTGACTTTAATACAATAACTAGGCCCAAGGACAGGAAGGACTTCAAGGACAGGCTGGGATATGATAGCGTTTTTTTAAATAGTATGGTTAGGGATGCTGGTCTTGTGGATGTGCACATTAAGCACCTCCCAGATGACACCGGGTTCACTTTTCATCGTGGTAATAGTCAGAGTAGGATAGATAGTTTTTTTTTTAAGGAGGCCTCTGCTTTCTCGCCCCCAGTGGTGCAAGCAGTAGAGTTCTCTGATCACTGTATGCTATCTGTGGTACTGAATGCTTCAGACGCCCCTCAGAGGGGCAAGGGCATCTGGAGATTAAATTCGACACTACTCAAGGAAGAACATGTTAGACAATCCTTTGAGGAATTCTTTCAGGCACAGGTGACCATCCTGGACTTTTGTAGCAGCAAGGCTGAGTGGTGGGAGCTGACCAAAAAGAGGATCGCTGGATTCTTCAGGGGCCTAGCCAATAGAAATCAGTTTAATAAATACATGACCTACCAACGTTTACGGAGGAAGCTGGATATTCTTGTCTCGAGAGGAGGAGATCCTGGGGCAATCTCCGAAGTGAAACTCCTTCTCAGGAAGTGTCAATATGACCGGCATGCCTCTTTGGTTCTGGAGAGGGACTATGGGAAGTACCACTCGCCTGACCCTTACCAGAACTGCAAACAAGGTGTAGCTGTTAAAACGGTCGTTGGCCTTAAGGACAGTACAGGTTCCTTGACAAAGTCCAGGTCAGGGATTCTGGAGGTCGTGAGGTCCTTTTATGCCGACCTTCTTGGGAGGAAAGAGCTTGATCGTGACAAGATGGAAAGCTTTTTGGACTCTACTCCAGGTCTAAATGGTGGAGATGTTCCATTGATGAATTTGACAGAGGAGATCACAGTCGAAGAGGTGATGAGGGCAATTGAACAGCTTGCCATCAAAAAGTCGCCTGGACCAGATGGCTTGACGGCTCAGTTTTACAAAGCCTTTAAGTCTATTCTGGCCCCGCATTTGGTAGAGGTTTTTAACAGTTGCCTTGCTGAGGGGGTGCTTTCCCCTTCCATGAGGCACTCGGCTGTGATTCTTCTTTCAAAGGGTAAAGATCCTTCGATGATTGAGAATTGGCGCCCCATCAGCCTTCTTAATGTCGATAGAAAGATACTGGCAAAGATATTTTTCTGGCGCCTATCGTCAGTGGCAGAGTCTTTGCTTTCTCGCCATCAGCACTGTTCGGTCCAGGGTAGGAGCACCTTCACAGCGGTTTTAGCTGTCCGGGAGGCCTTGGAGCGGTGCAGGGCTGCAGGCTGGGGAAAGTATTTGCTGACATTGGATCAGGCAAAGGCTTTTGATCGTGTTAACCATGAGTACCTGTGGTTGCTCCTTAGTAAGTACGGTCTGCCGGGTGGTTTTGTCGATTGGCTGAAAGTCTTGTATAAGGGGGCAGAAAGCTTCCCTCTTGTTAATGGTTGGGTTGGACAGTCCTTTGAGGTTGGCTCCGGGGTGCGCCAGGGTTGTCCCCTGAGTCCCCTGCTCTATGTGTTTGCAATCGACCCCTTCGTCAGGAGGCTAGAGAGCGGCATGTTGTGTGGGGTACCAGTGGGGCTCCCGGGTGAGCCGCCATTGAGGGTTGTTGCCTATGCGGATGATGTGTCGGTGATTGTCACTGGGACGGATGAAGCGGAGGAGGTGGTCTCTCTGACATCACGGTATTCTGAAGCATCAGGCTCCAAGATCAATCAGGAAAAGACTGAAGTTTTCTGGATGGGAAAGGATGGTGAGGGTTTTGATCTCCCGGACACCTTTCCAGTGCCCCAGGAAAGAATTAAGATACTAGGCATTGAATTTGGACCCGGCGATTATGGCCTCAAAAACTGGGAAGGCAGACTGGAAATTGCCAATACTAAGGTGGTCAGCTGGAAGAGATGGAAGTTATCTATGAGGGAAAGGGTTGATCTGATTAAGACTTACCTGATTCCGATCTTCTTGTATGTCAGCTTTGTCTGCATCTTGCCAGTGTCTCTCTATGCTAGGGTCAGTAGTGTGTTCTTCCAGATGCTGTGGGGGAACAGACTGAACCCCATCAAGAGGAATGTCACCTACCTATCCAGGAGGGAGGGTGGCTTAGGTATGGTCAACCCAGTTCTTTTCTTTTCACTGCTATTTCTAAAGTTTAACATTGGTAATATGCTTGCAGTGGAACCTCCTGGATGGGTAGGCATATTTAGATCTTGGTTTAGGCCTTTTCTATGACTTTGGGAAGAAGGTGGCCAAGTAAAGAATCGCAGGGGTCATCGTGGTCAGCTACCAGCCTATGTCGCTCCGTGCCTGAAGTTACTGCGGCAGTGGCGATTGTCGGCTGAAGATCTCAGATCGGTTCCAAGGAAAGTCCTTATGAGTCGAGTCTTGAGCGAAGTCTTTCATGACCCACTGGCCTTAAGGGATTGCCCGGGCCCAGTTTTGAGGGCGGGGTTAAGACTGATTAATTTGGATAGAGTACCCCCTAAATTTAGGGATCTGGCCTGGTTGTGCTTCCATGGGAAGCTCTATGTTCGGGGCAATTTGAAATTCCGCAGTGGGATGGATCGTAGCTGTCCTCGGGAGGAGTGTGCAGATGAGGAGGAGACTATGGACCATTTTCTGCTTCATTGCCCTTTTAACATAGAGGTGTACAAACAGGTGGGGCGGGCCCTCGGTGTCCCTTTCCTCTCCAGGCTGGGTTATGCTGAGTGGGTGTACGGAGCATCCAATACCGGTGGAGTTTTTTGTTTGGATACACTTTTTTTAGTTAGCCTAGTAGTCCGTTATTTCACCTGGAATGCACGGTGTCAGGTCAGCATTCGGCAAAAACTCCTTCCTGTTGAGGTGGTGGTGTATGACATTTTGCATGAGGTGGGGAAGATTCGGGAGCTTGAGAGAGACAAGCGGGGTCAGGGGGCTTGGTTGAAGGCGTGGAGGGGTTTCAAGCCTCCCTGACTGCCAGGAGTCTCTTTCCCGGGTGTGGCTGTCTGTCTCTTATCACCCTAGATTATCAGTATTTTTGATTAATTTTTGATAAATGGCTGCGTACATAGGTGATGGGTTGTGCCTCTTAGGCCCTCTCTGCTGCTTTATGTAGATAGTTTTCTAGGGATGTTTTGGTAGTGGATTATGTATATATTGTATATATTCTGAACATGGATGTGTATTCCTTTGTTTTCTGTTGAAGTTTTGTACTATGGTTTTGTTTTTTACTTTTGTATAAAAATTGGTTGCTTGATTCTTTTCAATAAAAGATCAATAGTGCCCAGTCATTGATGTCGGTTGGAGGGAATAGTGCTCCAAAAACTGGATAAAAGCATGCAAAGGGCCGGATTGCATAATAATTTGGAACAGGGTGTATTTGTGTTAAAAATTCCCTGCAAGGGAAAGATCATCACCCATTGTGGTGATTATTCTGTTAGTTTGACAAGTTAACTTATTTTGTTTTTGTAAACTGGCACTTTACAATAAATGTTGCACTGTATTTTCTGTGAAATATATATGCATATGAGCGTATCATTTTTTATTTTTTTTTGGTGGAGGAGTGGATCTTGGGTGGGAGTTCCCACACTTTTTTCCCCAGGACTTGAGCCCTGAAAAAAGGTGTATGTGTGTGTGTATATATATATATATATATATATATATATTGTGAGGGGGTTAGCTCAGCAGCGGGTGTGTGTGACCCCCGAGATGGGCTCCCCACACAAAAACAGGCCCAGCAAACGGAGGTTGTGGTTTTCAAAATCAAAAAGGTGCGGTTTATTTTCTATTTACAGTGACAAAACACAGCAAAGCAAAAGAAACATAAACAAAATAAATCCTGGTCAACTTGACCTCTGACTAAACATACAGGTTTCCTAACTAACAACTGGGATCAGCCTAGTGCTGTCCTAGTCCCTAAGTCCCTGGTTTTAAATGTCCAAGCAAATAGCCACACAGGCTTTGTCTCACCGCACAGGGGTTCACTCTCCCTAGACAGTCCACACAGGTCTGGTTCCAGGCATGAGCTAACATCTAATGAAGCTGGGAGTTCTTATAGAGGCCTAAATGAGCTGACAAGCTTCAGCTGGTCTCCTCATCTCTGTCTGCACGACGCCCCACACTCTCCCTAGAGGTATGAGTCATCCATGAGCCCACTAGCCTTATACAACTCTCCACCTAGTTGTATAAGTCGGCGTAAAGCCTGAATCTGGGCGAAATATATCTACCCCCCTGGATGCAACCAGGTGACTTTACCTTCCTGCTGTCACATACCCCCCCCTCTTGTTTTAACCTCGGGGTTGGAACACCAGCAATCAGGCATTCATGTACTCGAGACAAAGCATCCACATTCCCCATTTGAACGCCAGGGCGATGCTTTACTGTGAAGTTGAATTCCTGGAGGGCCAGGAACCACCTATTCACTCTTCTATTTGTTTCCTTGTTTTGAGCCATCCACTTTAACGGAGCGTGATCCGTAACCATGTCAAAGTGCCTACCTAGCAGGTAGTACCGAAGGGAATCTAGAGCCCACTTCACCGCTAAACACTCCTTTTCAACGGTGGCGTAATTTACCTCATGGGACTTCAACTTCCTGCTGAGGTAAATGACTGGGTGCTCTTCCCCGTTCCAGACCTGGGACAATACTGCTCCTAACCCCACATCTGACGCATCACTTTGTACGACAAAGTCTTTAGAGAAGTCGGGTGAGTACAACACTGGCTGGCTACATAAGGCTTGTTTCAAGAATTGGAATGCTGCCTCAGCCTCGGGGGTCCATTTAATCATGACCGACCCTTTCCCCTTCGTCAGGTTGGTTAGGGGCACAGCCTTAGAAGCAAAGTGGGGAATGAATCGCCGATAATACCCAGCGATTCCCAGAAAGGCTCGTACCTGCTTCTTGCTGTTGGGACGTGGCCAACTCTGGATGGCCTCGACTTTGTTGAGTTGGGGTTTTATTACTCCCCTCCCAATGGTGTACCCAAGATATTTGGCCTCCTCCTGCCCAATGGTACACTTCTTGGGGTTAGCCGTAAACCCCGCTTCCCGAACAGAGTCCAGGACTGCTTGCACTTTTGGCAGATGTGAGGCCCAATCTGTGCTATGGACAATTATGTCATCCAGGTAAGCCGCAGCATACTTCCGATGGGGCCTCAGCATCTGGTCCATTTTCCGCTGGAATGTGGCCGGCGCATTCTGTAACCCGAACGGCATTCTTTTATATTGGAACGCCCCGTCTGGGGTTACAAATGCGGTTTTCTCTTTGGCCGACTTGGCCAGGGGGATTTGCCAATACCCTTTTGTGAGGTCAAGAGTCGTCATGTATCGGGCTGTTCCCAGCCGGTCGATCAACTCATCTATACGTGGCATGGGGTAGGTGTCAAATTTTGTAACTTTGTTCAACTGACGAAAATCGTTACAAAATCGCCAGCTCCCATCCGGTTTAGGCACCAACACAATGGGACTAGACCAATCACTTTGGGACTCCTCTATCACCCCTAAGTTCAGCATTTTCTGTACTTCCTCCCGTATTGCCTCCCGTCGGGCCTCTGGGATCCGATAGGGTTTTAACTTCACCCTTTCACCGGGCGGGGTAATGATGTCATGCTCTACCCCAGATGTTTGTCCCGGCAGCTCAGAGAATACCTCCTTGTTGCGAAGCACAAACTCCTTAACCTCCTGTTGTTGGGGTTGTGACAAGGTGGCTGCTATTCCAACCTCAGGAATCACGCAACCAGTTTGAGCTGGTGACCAAGTGTCTGCGACTAGGGACTCTCTATCCCTCCAGGCTTTCAACAGATTAACGTGATAGATCTGTTCGGGCTTTCGCCTTCCTGGTTGTCTGACCTTGTAATTCACTTCGCTCACTTTTTCCATTATCTCGTAGGGGCCTTGCCATTTGGCAAGGAATTTACTTTCAACCGTAGGGACAAGTACCAGTATCCTATCCCCCGGGGAAAAGGTACGGGTCTTGGCTCCACGGTTGTACACTCTCTGCTGTGCTAACTGCGCTTGGGCCAAATGTTCCTTCACGATGGGCATTACCTGTGCAATTCGGTCTTGCATCAGGGCGACATGCTCAATCACACTCCTGTGGGGAGAACTCTCACTTTCCCAAGTTTCCTTGGCAATATCCAACAGCCCTCTTGGGTGTCTCCCATACAGTAACTCAAAGGGGGAGAATCCCGTAGAGGATTGGGGCACCTCCCTAATAGCAAACATCAGATAAGGAAGTAGACAGTCCCAATCCTTTCCATCTCTATCCACCACTTTCTTCAACATTTGTTTTAGGGTTTTGTTGAACCTTTCAACCAGCCCATCGGTTTGGGGGTGATACACAGATGTACGTAATTGCGTCACTTTGAACAATTTACACAGCTCCTTCATAACCCGGGACATAAAGGGTGTACCTTGGTCCGTAAGCAGTTCTTTACAAATACCCACCCGGCTAAACACAAGAGATAGCTCTTTGGCTATGGTTTTGGCCGAGGTATTTCGGAGAGGGATCGCTTCTGGATAACGGGTGGCATAGTCCATTATAACTAATATGTACTGGTGCCCCCTAGCGGACTTGATTATAGGACCTACCAAATCCATGGCGATCCTCTCAAACGGGACCTCAATGATGGGTAGAGGGACCAGCGGGCTACGGAAATGTGGCATCGGGGCCGACCTCTGACACACAGGGCAGGAGGAACAATAATTTTCTATGTCCTTCATCACCCCCGGCCAATAGAATCTCTGTAATACCCTCTCTCGGGTTTTCTCTGTCCCCAGATGACCTCCAAGAATGTGCCCATGGGCCAACTCCAACACCAACTTCCTGTAAGGTTTGGGCACCACAAGCTGCTCAACGGTTTCTTCTGCCCTTTTTGCCACCCGATACAGTAGGTCCTTCTCTACGCTGAAGTATGGGTAAGTGCAGGTATTATCTGGGTTCACTAACTCGCCATCTATTTTCACTACGTTTTCCCGTGCCTTTATTAGGGCGGGGTCTTTCAACTGTTCTGTGGCAAAGTTTTCCCTGTGAACCTCAAGATCAGAAAACTCCACAGACGGTAGGTTTTCGTCTGAGGAGGTGGGCTCCTCTCCAGTTTCTTGAGTCTCCCCTGCCAATACTGATAAGGGAAATTCCGGAGAGTCCTCACCACTCTCAGGGGAGTTCTGGCTATCACATTCCTGGTACATAGGGGCACCAGTGGGGGGCTCAGGATCATCCCACAGTTCCCAGAACTTCGGAAAATCCCTTCCCACAATGGCGTCATGCGGTAACTGAGATACTAAGCCCACTGGATGAGAGAGGGTACCTTTGGGGGTCTCGAAACACACTGTAGTCACTGGATACTCTCGGGTGTCCCCATGCACACAAATAACAGCTACCTTGCTATTCCCAGAGACCTCTGTTTTAACTAACTCAGCCTTTATCAGGGTCACAAGGCTACCTGAATCCAACAATACCACAACATTTCTACCATTAACACACATTTTGCATAAATGTTTCTCAGTTCCTCGAATGGCAGTGCATGCGACTGTCGCACACAGCGACTGACGTCTGCCCGTCAGAAAGTCACACTGCATGGGTTCCTCCACAACCAGGCAATTGGCTGCAATATGTCCCGCTTGCCGGCAGCGGTAGCAAACGATCCTTCTTGCGGCCTCTTGAGCCGCTGATTTCCCAGGCTGTTCTCGCCAAACTTGGGGTAGAGTTCCCACCCTCTCACTCTCTCCACCCTCACCCCTTGGAATCCTCTTATCCGCCCCTGGGGATGGTCTGGTCTTAGGGTGGAAAGTCCGAGTGTCTCTGGAAGAGGCCGTCAGGTTCTCTGTAGCCAAGTATTTCTCCACACGATCCACAAGACCATCGGCCGTCTCTGGGTCTCCATGGCTTACCCACTTTTGGATGGCAGTAGGAAGAGCTCTCAAAAACCGATCCATTACAACACGTTCCACAATCTTTGGTGCGGACAAAGTCTCTGGCTGTAGCCACTTTCTGCTCAGGTGAATGAGATCATACATTTGAGACCTGGGGGGTTTTCCAAGCTGGAAAGTCCAGTTATGCACACGCTGAGCCCGAACAGCCTGGGTGACACCCAGCCTTGCCAATATTTCAGCTTTTAGCATCACATAGTCTTTTGCTTGGTTAGGCTCTAGGTCATAGTAAGCTTTCTGCGATTCACCAGTTAACAGAGGAGCCACCAGTCCAGCCCACTGCTCCTCAGGCCACTTTTCTCTTTCAGCGGTCCTTTCAAATGTGGTCAAAAATACCTCTGGATCATCCTCTCCAGTCATTTTTGTCAATAAACGACTCACCCCAAAGGACGCGGTATTAGTGGGACGGCTTTCCTCACTGGTCTGCGGACGTTGCTGCATTACTGCTTCCATCTGTTGTTGTAGTCTCTGCTCTTGCTTCTGCAACAGGTCTATGAAGCGGGCCTCAGATTGCTGCTGGGCTTGTTGCTGAGCCTCCAGACTCTGTTGCAAAGTTGCGTTTGTCTGCTGCTGAGCTGCAAGGCTCTGTTGATGAGCTTGCTGCTGGGCTGCAAAGTTCTTTTGCAAACCTGCATTTGTCTGCTGTTGATTGGCATTTGCTAGAGCCAGCTGCTTCAGTATCTCCTCCATGCTGGCTTAAAAAAAAAAACTGCCACTGGTTCTCCACCAACTGTGAGGGGGTTAGCTCGGCAGCGGGTGTGTGTGACCCCCGAGATGGGCTCCCCACACAAAAACAGGCCCAGCAAACGGAGGTTGTGGTTTTCAAAATCAAAAAGGTGCGGTTTATTTTCTATTTACAGTGACAAAACACAGCAAAGCAAAAGAAACAAACAAAATAAATCCTGGTCAACTTGACCTCTGACTAAACATACAGGTTTCCTAACTAACAACTGGGATCAGCCTAGTGCTGTCCTAGTCCCTAAGTCCCTGGTTTTAAATGTCCAAGCAAATAGCCACACAGGCTTTGTCTCACCGCACAGGGGTTCACTCTCCCTAGACAGTCCACACAGGTCTGGTTCCAGGCATGAGCTAACATCTAATGAAGCTGGGAGTTCTTATAGAGGCCTAAATGAGCTGACAAGCTTCAGCTGGTCTCCTCATCTCTGTCTGCACGACGCCCCACACTCTCCCTAGAGGTATGAGTCATCCATGAGCCCACTAGCCTTATACAACTCTCCACCTAGTTGTATAAGTCGGCGTAAAGCCTGAATCTGGGCGAAATATATCTACCCCCCTGGATGCAACCAGGTGACTTTACCTTCCTGCTGTCACAATATATATATATATATATATAAACAAAAAATAAGAAAAATAATGGAAAAAAAAAATTTTGACCCTTATAGTAGTTAGTTTCAGACAAATATGATATACAGTAGTGCACAGAAGTACTCACAGATCACATGTTCCTTTAACAATAAACGATGAACAGCATTGTTGCGGATGGATGGCGTTGCCCAGCAAAGAAGGCAGGAGACCAATCGGTACTCACTAATCCGATCAAAGTACTTGGCTACACTCATGAGAAAGGTATATGTTGTTCTCCGGATTTATAATAGAGGCCACCAATAAGTGGCGGCAAGTCAGGGCTCACGAGAGGCAAAGGCAGCGAAAAGCAGGGACCTAACAAACAGAAAGAGTATAATAAGAAAAATGTAGTAAAAAGAATGGGTTGAAATTTAAGCCTGACAGAGCACAAGGGACTGGGAATTTCCAAAAGTGCAGCATCAAATCAAGAGTAAACACTGAATCAGTGTGTACGGGGAAAAGAGATGCAGTAAAATCTCACCTTCTCAGAGTGGAAATTGCAGGTACGTGTGATACAAGATCATCCTGGCTGTGCAGCAATGAACTGTTGCACCTGCCAGCGTTAAATACCTGAGAACGTGGAAGGGCTTAAGGATAATAGCCAATCAAAGGTAGTCCTAGAATATCAGGGAAGGGTATAATAAAATGACCTAGCACGCCAGACACCTGAGGCATCAGCGGAGTGCCTGACACTTAGTGTATACACTCTCTCTGAGAGGTCCCGCCTACGTCCGGCAGGCTCCCCGGCCATATGCGGCGTCTGGCGCCACCGTGTCATCATGCGCGATGACGTCAGACGCAGACAGAGGTTGCCGACACAACAGAAGGGGAGCGGCTTGTGTTGGTAGATGGAAGAAACCAGTGCACGGGCGCCAGACAAAGGCAGTGTCCGGCGCATGCGCAAAACACTACAACCCGAATAGGGGATGCCTCCAACTGCACCTAAATCCAGCATGAAGGCCCCCCTGTGCCGAGGAGATCCAACGAGCCACAACAATTAAAGGGGCAGAGGTCTAAAGGTGATGATCCCATAGAATCCGGATTTGAATAAAGTAAAGTTAAATAAAAATTTGAATAAAAAGGATGAGTGAGTAGCAATTGGTAGAAAAATTGTATCCATACATGCCAAGAGAGCGTGGAATCGCACTCCATGTGCACCAAATAGTCAGGAACACGGGAATGTAAATTCTGCAAAAAAGGGAAAACATATTTTGTATCATAATAGGCAGAATTATATATATAGAGAATCTGAATTATTTTATACATTCTTTTTAGGGCTGTTACTGATTAAAATTTTCGTGTTCGATTAATCGTTTTTTTTTTTTTATCGATTAATCGACTAATTTCGATTAATTATAATGCACATACAGATCCAACTACTTTTAGCTGATCTTCTTGCAGGCCGATTCCCAGTGCAGCTACCAACCAGTGGAAAAATGGATAGCAGGATACAAAAAACACACAAAGGCAGCACTCGATGGGAATAGCATTAAAACTTTTATAGTCTTCAAGTAGGTAACAAAATAAATATTGCACTGGAGATAAAATCGATGTAGCTACATAAACTGTAAAAATGGTGCGAGTAATACCAAACAGTAGCAAAAGCAGTCATAAAAACATGTAGCTAAGTATGATACTGGTATAAAAATGTGTACAACGACCCCCAATCTCACCGACTTCTGGATCCCTATCTCCCACCTCCGCGAGGAAGCCCCGACCTCCTCCTCCCTCCCCTTTAACTTTCTCTTTCTACCTCACCCCCTTTTCCCTTCCCCAACCCCACTATTCTCTCCCATCTTTTATTTTCTACTCGTATCCTCACAAATAGTATGGTTCCAGCCTCCCAGGGGTTTTCCTCTGACCTGTTCTTCTCCTTTTCTTTCTTTCTTCCTTCTTTTCTTTGTCATATCTTCTTGTTGACAGGTACAGCTAGATGATCAGCTTTATAGAACGCTGGAGGCTACTTCTTAGTTGGGGCCTGAAACCCCCCCAGATCTCCAATAGAGGGTGAAGCTTAGTCTCACCCTGGATGCTTGTCCCCCTTTCGGGGGCAACAGCCAGGGCAGATGGATGGGTTGCCGAAACCTTTTGTTCATTCCCTTCCCTGGGTGCTTTGCCCTTAGCCACTCCGCACACAGCAGGTTCCCAGATGGGGTGTGCGGACTGGCAGGGAGTGGATGGGAGGCCGCTGCCCCTCGGGGCCCTTTGGCAATTTATCAATTACTACCATTGGAATGTAAAGCCCAAAAATCCATCTATATTAAGCAAGTTGGTCTAGGATAATGTGATGGATCCCTTTCTTTTTTTTTCATATAGCCTCATTCTGTTCATCTTTGTTTACTTCTGTTGAACATGATCTGTATAGACCCCGGATGGGGTATAATGTTACCTTTTTTTACTTGTATCACACTTTTTCAAAATAAAATCTTTTAAAGCAGAAAAAAAAAAATGTGTACAACGATACCACTGCTGAATCCAGATGAGGAGGGGTTAACATCAGTCCATCGGCATGTAGCTGTCCTGTGAAGGGAACTATCACAACTCCCAGTGGATGGCTGTAGAATCCCAGATTGATAGAGGGAAGTGTAACAGCCCTTGCGTGTGGCAGATAGTAAGGTCCCGCCGGCATGCAGATATGAAGGCACAGCAAAGGAGCCCTTCAGATGGACACGGCAAGCCCCGCTGGTGTCCGTGACGTCACTGGATCTCCGTCAGAACTCCCTGAAGACCCGGAAGTCGGCAGAGAGGTGAGTACCGATCAAAAGAATTTTGATCGATCAAAAAAGTTAATCGATTAATCGAGGAATTAATAGTTAATTTTCACAGCCCTAATTCTTTTATACATTATAATGACAAGAACGATAAATGCAGATAATAATAATAATAATAGAACTGGCACAAATAAAACAGAAGATTGTGTATACAACAAATATATATGACAGGTGATCAATTCATGAACTGCATAGAATGAAAACACATTACATAAATTGAATAGTAAGACAGAAAACAATTTAGGTAGGGAAAAGAGGGAAAAAAGGGGGGGGAAAGAATAGAGGACAAGCCAGGATAAAAATAAATAAATAGGGGGGACTGAGGGAGATGACCTATTGTTCCTTGTCAAAACCTCCTGTGGTGCAACCGGGTAAAAACGTTTTGAAGTTAAATGCCTCGTTGAGGCCAGGTGGGCAATTTAAATTTGATATCCAATGGAGCTCCTGCTGGAGGAGGTACTTGTTGAAGTCCCCGCCTCGGGAGCTGGGATGGATACGGTCCAGTACTAAAACAGAAATTTTAGGGCAAATGCCAGCATGGGTTTGGGCAACATGTCGACCTAATGGTAGGTCTGGATTAGCGGTCTTCATTGCTTGAATGTGACGATATAGCCTCTGCCTTAACTTCTGTACAGTTTTGCCTATGTAGAAGCAATTGCAACTGCACAGAAGTAAATAAACCACACCCATGATCTGGCAGTTGGAATGGTGTTTAGGGACAAAATGCATGGGTAAATAAATGTCCCTTCTGTTATCCATGTATTTGCAGTAGGAACAAGATCCACATGGGAACATTCCCAGTGCTTTGCATGGATCGCCTCTATTGGAACCCCTAAACTCGCTTTGGACCAGCAGTTTACCGACAGAGGTTTCCCGTCTATAGGTCACCAGTGGAGTTACAAAGGGTCCTATTACAGGAGCCAATGTCAGAAGGTGCCAATATTTCTTGCATATCTGCAAAACTTGATTGTGATCATTAGAGAATGTAGTAATTAGTCTATGACCTTCATTTGATTTTTTGTCTTTTTTAGGAACTAGTAGTTGAAAGGCTTTTTTTAAACATTTGTGACTGTAGCCACACTCAAGAAGACGTTTCTTGAGATTCATGGCTTCACGTTTTGAAATCAGAGTGATTGGAGCAATTGCGCTTGATGTGCAGGTACTGCCCATAGGGAATGGAATTGATCAGTGGTTTAGGGTTGAAACTGGACGAATGCAAGATTGTGTTGCCTGCACTTTGTTTTCTAAATAGTTTGCAGTACAATAAATTATCCTCATTCTTGAAGATTTCAACATCCAAGAAAGTAATCTTGGAGGGATCAGAATTCATAGTAAATTTGAGATTAAATTCATTAATATTTAGTGCTGTCAAACATTCGTCCAGGAGAGATTGGGGACCAAACGACGAAGATGTCATCTATGTACCTGTGCCACATAACCACGTGGCACAGGTACATAGAGAGATCCTCGCCACTGAAGATCATATTTTCCGATTCCCCCAGGTACAGATTGGCGTTGCCAGGGGCAAAGCAGGTGCCCATGGCTACGTCCTGTACCTGGAGGAACAGTCTGCCATCAAACAGAAAAATATTATGGTTCAGTATCTAGTCCAAAGAGAAAAGTATAAATTCATTGAATGAATTTTCATGGTGAGTCATTTTTGAGAGTACCCTGCGAATGCAGGTCACCCTTTTTGAGTGTGGTATGGAGCTATAAAGAGATTCCACGTCAATGGTAGCAAGAATACACCTCTCAGGGACTTGTACATCCTCAATGATCTGTAAGAGGTGAATCGTGTCACGGATATATGAAGGTATTGAGAGGACGAAAGGTCGGATATGCTCATCTATTATTTTGGAAGATTTTCTGTGATAGAACCATTGCCGGAGAGTATGGGCCACCCTGGTGGGTTGACTGCATTTTTATGTATTTTTGGTAATGCATAAAATGTTGCCAATCGTGGATATGGAGTACGGATGAAGTCCCAGGTCTGTTTTGAAATAGTTTTGTTAGAGAAGGCATTATCAACAAATGCATAGAACTTGTTGTTAAATGCCTCCACAATGTCAATGCCCACTGGGCGATACCAGGTGCGGTTGCTAAGAATGTCAGTACACATTCTATGGTAACATTCGTTGTCCATAAGGACAATATTACCTCCTTTATCACTTGATTTAATTGTGATTGTATGGTTATTGGACAATGTTTTTAAGGCTACTTTTTCATTTTTAGTTAGGTTCCCCATTTGACTGATCAGTTTTCATGTCCAGGCCAATGATTTCTGGCCTGGACCTGCTGATCGGTTCTGGCAAATGAAATGCCTCCCCAGCCTGTGTAAGTGGAAACACATGGAAGTGATGTCATCTCCCCTCGTTGAACTCTTTTCCGTTCCAAAGAGAGGAGAGAGGACGTCTAACAATGAGTTGCACAACACTACACTAACACCAGTACACGTAGGCACACTTGCCACCCCCCGATCGCCCACCCCCCCAGTTAACCCCTTCACTCCCTATCACAGTGTCACCAAGTGCAGTTTTCAGATTTTTCACTGATCACTGTACTGGTGTCATTTGTGACACTAATCAGCATTAGGGCAGTTAGTAGTAGGCCCAGGTACCCCCTAATCCCCCCTAATAAAGGTTTAACCCCTTGATCGCCCCCCAGTTAACCCTTTCACCCCCTGTCACTAGCGTCACTAATATAGTGTACAGATATCTTTTCTGACCGCTGTATTTAGTGTCACAGGTGACGCTAGTTAGCCAGTTAGTTAGTTACTGTCACCATCAGGTTTTTATAGCGTCAGGGTACCCGCCATATATTGCTGAATAAAGGTTTAACCCCCTGATCACCCCCAGTACAGGTTTTAGTGTCAGGGTCAGCCCGCAGGGAGAGTCAGATTAGTGCCAGTAGCGCTAACACCCATGCACGCACCATACACCTCCTTTACTAGTATAGTGTTTGAACTGATCAATATCTTTGATCTGATCAGATCTATACTAGTGTCCCCAGTAGTTTAGGATTCCCAAAAAAGTGCAGCGTTAGCGGGATCCAGATACCTGCTAGCACCTGCATTTGGCCGCTCCTCCCAGCCCAGCCCAGCCCACCCAAGTGCAGTATCAATCGATCACTGTCACTTACAGAGGTCCTCAATACAATCAATACAATCCTAAAAAACATCTCGGACAATCAGATGTGTCCCATACATCTTCTGTCTTGTCAAATGTCTCTTATACTTCCTCAAAACAGCAACGACGTACTAGAAAACCCAAGAGGGCGACCATCCTGCATCCATTACCAAAAAACGCCTCTCCAAGTCTCTGGTTGCTTCGGGCGTTTTGCCACCGACACCCAGTTGTTGAACGCCCAGATAATTTGGGTGTTTGTCGAACGGGTGAACAGCCAATGTTTGGCCCGAACTCATGCTCCGGCCGAACCGTTCGCCCAACTCTAGTGGAAATGGAACTCATGATTTTTTGATTTTTGTGGTGCTCATAACCTAGGGATTAAGACAAAAAAAAATAGTGATGAACCTGTGTTGTGGGCAGCTGCAATGTTCTTATAGCAGGACACTCCCACAATCCATAAACAAAGTTTAGAACAGCACTTGCCTGAGTAAATAGTGGAAAAGATGAAGGTTTAAGTGAAACTCTCCAAATCAACATTGATAATTTTCATGCTGCTAGAATTAGTAAATAGATAGGAAGTATATCATATTTACTTTTGTTAAACTTCTTTTTACATTTCTTCAGTTACTTCTTGGTTTCTTGCCTAGGCAAATTATGTCATACATCCCAAGAGTTTTCAGGAGGAGAGGAGGAGGGGTTTTCTCAGCTAAGCACACCCTTCTGTCTGCATGTTTGAGCTGAGGGCAGATGGATTCCAGGAACTAAATGAATCATCTTCACTTACTCAAGATGGCCATGGCCAGAAATGCTAAGGTTTTTTTTTTCAAAGTGATTTCTCAACAAAATAAAGCATAGAGACATGGATGGATGAGGGAGTTTGCTTAGAATACTAAAAATGTATTATATAGTGTTTTTGTTTATTGGTGTTCAGATGCAGTGCAGATCCACTTTAAAGTGGTAATAAACTTTCACATAAGCTTAATGAAATGACAAGCTTCAGGTGATAAACCATGAAGCAAATCCTTCCACATAAGCTAGGGAAGCAGTCAGGATCCAAACAAAGTGCTTTTGATTGAGGTAGACACACACTTTATGGGGATATGTTTGGTTTATTATGCATTTCAAAGATTTGCAACTGTCACAGGGAATTGAATGGTTTTAAACTGGGCTGTAAGTCAAATAGGTATACAATGTTGCATATTAATGGAACAGAATTCAGACTGAGCTGGCTGACTGGATTAACCTTTATGCTGCCAGAGCCATTTTTGCATTTTTACACACATGCTTAAAACATAATTTTAGGCCTTTCGATAATATAAAACCCCCAAAACATTATATATTTCCTGAAAGCAGACACCCTAGAGAATAAAATAGTGGTAGTGTACATTTATCATGTCACACAATATTACAGCAAAGGTCTAGGAAACACAAAATTTAAGTTAATTTTAAAGTTAACTTTAGGGCATACAAGCGGAATATATTACTCAATTTTTGGAAAAATATAAAAGACGAGGTTGCACATGTCAGACCTTAAATCTGCACCTATTAACCACTTAAGCCCCGGACCATTTGGTAGCTAGAGGACCAGAGGTGAATTCAGAATTTTGCACTGCGCTGCTTTAACTGTAAATTGTGCGGACATGCAATGTTGTACCCAAACGAAATTTGCGTCCTTTTCTTCCCACAAATAGAGCTTTCTTTTAATGGTATTTGATTGCCTCTGCGATTTTTATTTTTTGCGATATAAACGGAAAAAGACCGAAAATTTTGAAAAAAAATGATATTTTCTACTTTTTGTTATAAGAAAAATCGAATAAACTCAATTGTAGTCATACATTTAGGCCAAAATGTATTCAGCCACATGTTTTTAGTAAAAAAAATGTCAATAAGCGTATATTTATTGGTTTGCGCAAAAGTTATAGAGTTTACAAACTAGGGTACATTTTCTGAAATTTACACAGCTTTAAATTTATGACTATCTCATTTCTTGAGGTGCTAAAATGCCAGGGCAGTACAAAACCCCCCCAAATGACCCCATTTTGGAAAGTAGACACCCCAAGGAAATTGCTGAGAGGCATGTTGAGCCCATTGAATTTTTTATTTTTTTGTCCCAAGTGATTGAATAATGACTAAAAAAAAAAAAATTACAAAAAGTTGTCACTAAATGATATATTGCTCACACATGCCATGGTTATATGTGGAATTTCACCCCAAAATACATTTTGCTGCTTCTCCTGAGTACGGGGATACCACATGTGTGGGACTTTTTGGGAGCCTAGCCGCGTACGGGACCCCGGAAACCAAGCACCGCCTTCAGGATTTCTAAGGGCGCAAATTTTTGATTTCACTCCTCACTACCTATCACAGTTTCGAAGGCCATAAAATGCCAAAATAGCACAAAACCCCCCCAAATGACCCCATTTTAGAAAGTAGACACCCCAAGGAAATTGCTGAGAGGCCTGTTGAGCCCATTGAATATAATTTTTTTTGTCCCAAGTGATTGAATAATGACAAAAAAAAAAAAATTACAAAAAGTTGTCACTAAATGATATATTGCTCACACATGCCATGGTTATATGTGGAATTACACCCCAAAATACATTTTTCTGCTTCTCCTGAGTACGGGGATACCACATGTGTGGGACTTTTTAGGAGCCTAGCCGCGTACGGGACCCCGAAAACCAAGCACCGCCTTCAGGATTTCTAGGCACAAATTTTTGATTTCACTCCTCACTACCTATCACAGTTTCGAAGGCCATAAAATGCCAAAATCGCACAAAACCCCCCCCAAATTACCCCATTTTGGAATATAGACACCCCAAGCTATTTGCTGAGAGGCATGGCGAGTATTTTACAGCTCTCATTTGTTTTTGAAAATGAAGAAAGAAAATATATATATATATATATATATTTTTTTTTTTCAATTTTCAAAACTTTGTGACAAAAAGCGAGATCTGCAAAATACTCACAATACCTCTCAGCAAATAGCTTGGGGTGTCTACTTTCCAAAATGGGGTCATTTGGGGGGGTTTTGTGCTATCTGGGCATTCCATGGCCTCCGAAACTGTGATAGGCAGTGAGAAGTGAAATCAAAAATTTACACCCTTAGAAAGCCTGAAGGCGGTGCTTGGTTTTTGGGGTCCCGTACGCGGCTAGGCTCCCAAAAAGTCTCACACATGTGGTATCCCCGTACTCAGGAGAAGCAACAGAATGTATTTTGGGGTGTAATTCCACATATGCCCATGGCATGTTTGAGCAATATATCATTTAGTGACAACTTTGTGCAAAAAAAAAAAAATTGTCGTTTTTCCGCAACTTGTGTCAACATATAAAATATTCCATGGACTCGACATGCCTCTCAGTATATAGCTTGGGGTGTCTACTTTCCAAAATGGGGTCATTTGGGGGGGTTTTGAACTGTTCTGGCATTTTATACACAACATTAGGAAGCTTACATCCACTCTTCTAACCACTTGAAGACAAAGCCCTTTTTGACACTTTTTGTTTACATGAAAACATTTTTTTTTTTTTGCAAGAAAATTATGTTGAACCCCCAAACATTATATATATTTTTTTAAAGTAAAGGCCCTACAGATTAAAATGGTGGGTGTTGCATTTTTTTTTTCTACACAGTATTTGCGCAGCGATTTTTTAAACGCATTTTTTGGGTTAAAAAATACACTTTTTTTAATTTTAATGCACTAAAACACACTATATTGCCCAAATGTTTGATGAAATAAAAAAGATGATCTTAGGCCGAGTACATAGATACCAAACACGACATGCTTTAAAATTTCGCACAAACGCGCATTGGCGACAAACTACATACATTTTTAAAAGCCTTTAAAAGCCTTTACAGGTTACCCCAGTAGATTTACAGAGGAGGTCTACTGCTAAAATGATTGCACTCGATCTGACCTTCACGGTGATACCTCACATGCATGGTGCAATTGCTGTTTACATATGACGCCAGACCGACGCTTGCGTTCGCCATTGGGCAAGAGCAGGGCAGGACAGGGGTGCTTTTTTTTTTTTTATTTTTTTTTTTATTATTAATTTTGCTTTTTTATTTTATTTTTAAATTGTTCCTTCCAAGTATTTTTTTTTTTATCATTTTTATTGTTATCTCAGGGAATGTAAATATCCCCTATGATAGCAATAGGTAGTGACAGGTACTCTTTTTTTGAAAAAACTGGGGTCTTCTAGACCCTAGATTTTTCCTCTGCCCTCAAAGCATCTGACCACACCAAGATCGGTGTGATAAAATGCTTTCCCAATTTCCCAATGGCGCTTTTTATATCCGGGGGGGGGCATTCCCTCCCACTGCTTGTAAAAGCAGTCCAGAGGCTAATTAGCCGCTAGGATTGCTTTTCCATGAAAGCCGGCCACAGGCTGAAAAGAATGATACCAAGATGATACCTAAACCCGCAGGCATCATTCTGGTATAAACATTCAAAGTCCAGCAACATACCAGTACGTTGCTGGTCCTTGTTGGACATGTATTGTAATCTTTTTATTTCATGCAGCCAGTTGGCTGAACGAAAAAAGAGATTGATCGGTGGGTATGCCCACCATTAGAATACCGCCCTTCATCCACCCACTTCCAATGATGGGCATACACGCACCATTTATATATGCCGAAGCATGGGGGCATCCTCCCGCAAAAAAGTTATGCCGCACACACATGGTCGGACTTTTCCACGGCAAGCCTCCGTCGGAATTTCGACCGTATGTACGCGGCATTAGGAGCAAAATCGCTCCTCCGCCCCTGCTGCCCCAATGCTTCGGCATATTTGCTTTTTTTTTTAACTGTGGTGGTGAAATCACCTCCTACAGCACTGGAGTCGCAGGGATCAGGCCTGTCTCTGCGAACGCTGCAGTTATGTGTGTTTTTGTTTTGTAAGTGACAGTGATCGATCGATACTGCACTTGGGTGGCCTGGGCTGGACGGAGGGGCAAAACGCAGGTGCCAGCAGGTATCTGGGCTGATCCCGCTAACACTGCGTTTTTGGGAACCCTAAACTGCTGGGGACGCTAGTATAGATCTGATCAGATCAGATATTGATCTGTTCAGATACTATACCACTAAGGGGGGTGTATGCTTCACGCGTGGGTGTTAGCGTTACTGGCACTAACCTGACGCTGCCTGGGGTGTGACTCAGACCCTCTCTGATGCTAAAACCTAATTGATATCACCCGCCGGGCGATCAGGGGGTTAAACCTTTATTGGGTTATATACACGGCGGGTGCCCTGACACTATAAAAAGCAAACTAACTAACCAGCGTCACCCGTAACACTTATATGGTGATCACTGGTGAAAGGGTTAACTAGGGGCAATCAGGGGGTTAAAACCTTTATTAGGTAATATATGGGGGTACCTGACGCTATAAAAACCTGCGGCGAACCTAAAAAAAATTACCAGCTACCGATCTGCATCACCGACACTAAGACAGCGTTTAGAAAAACGATTGCTTAGCGACAGTGGTGATAGGGTGAAAGGGTTACCTGGGGGGGCGATCAAGGGGGTTAAACCTTTATTAGATAATATATTGGGGTACCTGACGCTATAAAAACCTGCGGCGAACCTAAAAAAAATACTGGCTACGATCTGCATCACCGACACTAAGACAGCGTTTAGAAAAACAATTGCTTAGCGACAGTGGTGATAGGGGGTGAAAGGGTTACCTGGGGGGCGATCAAGGGGGTTAAACCTTTATTAGATAATATATTGGGGTACCTGACGCTATAAAAACCTGCGGCGAACCTAAAAAAAATTACCGGCTACCGATCTGCATCACAGACACTAAGACAGCGTTTAGAAAAACGATCGCTTAGTGACAGTGGTGATAGGGGGTGAAAGGGTTACCTGGGGGGCGATCAAGGGGGTTAAACCTTTATTAGATAATATATTGGGGTACCTGATGCTATAAAAACATGCGGCGAACCTAAAAAAAATTACTGGCTACGATCTGCATCACCGACACTAAGACAGCGTTTAGAAAAACAATTGCTTAGCGACAGTGGTGATAGGGGGTGAAAGGGTTACCTGGGGGGCGATCAAGGGGGTTAAACCTTTATTAGATAATATATTGGGGTACCTGACGCTATAAAAACCTGCGGCGAACCTAAAAAAAATTACCGGCTACCGATCTGCATCACAGACACTAAGACAGCGTTTAGAAAAACGATCGCTTAGTGATAGTGGTGATAGGGGGTGAAAGGGTTACCTGGGGGGCGATCAAGGGGGTTAAACCTTTATTAGATAATATATTGGGGTACCTGACGCTATAAAAACCTGCGGCGAACCTAAAAAAAATTACTGGCTGCCGATCGGCATCACTGACGCTAAGACAGCGATCAGAAAAATTATCGCTAAGCGACAGTGGTGATAGGGGGTGAAAGGGTTATCTGGGGGGTGATCAGGGGGTTAAACCTTTATTAGGGGGGGTTAGGGGGCTACACTGGACCTAAGACTAAACTTTGGTGACACTTTTACAGTCACAAATGTCACTGATTGCAGTGATCACTAAATAAATGGTCACTGCAATCAGTGACACTGTGACTGGGGGCTGGGGGGGTGATCTGGGGTGTCTGGGGGGGCGATTTATGTCCCTATGTGTCCTGGTGTCAGTGTAGTGTTGTGTGCACTGACCTGATATCTTCTCTTGTACGGCGCTCGGTATATGTGAGCGCCGCACCAGAGATGACATCACTTCCTCCTGCTCCCTCTGTCTGACACAGACAGAGGGGGCATTTCCATTCGCCGGGAGCGATCGCGAGGGGGTGGCCAGAAACAAATGGCTGCCCCCTCATCCCGGAACGCTCCCGGACACTTAGCCACCGCTCACTGTATAGAAGGGGGGTCCGATTGGACCCCCCAACTGTACAAAGGCAATCACGTACACTCTACGTGATTGTGCCTGACGGTGCCATTCTGCCGACGTATATATACAGTGAGCGGTCGTTAAGTGGTTAAATAGTGACAAACTTGAGTACCCTATATTCTCTATAAACTACGCATCTATAGGTCAGTTTAGCGTTACGGAGGAGGCCTGGTGCTATAAATATTGCTGTGATACTGGGGCTGTGTGGAAGCTATTAGGCAGCAGCGCAGCCTCCAGAATGCTTCCACCTGACAGACAGGAGTTTGCTTGTCAGATCTGCATACAATTCTGGTGGCTGCAGACACTGGGAAAGTGTATAAAACCCCCATTGGGAGGTCCATAGGACATATGGACCTGGCAGTGAAAGGGTTAAAGGCAACAGTCGCAACAGACTCGTAAACAGCAGTGAGGAAGTGTAGGTGTAAAGTATCTTCCTGAAATTAAGACTGCAGCTGTGATCATTAGGAATGTGAATCAAAGCAAGCAATTCTCTCACAGAAATGAAGTGATCCAGTAGGAATTCAAGAGTAGTCTGCAAGATGTGGAATCCTTAGAGATGCTTATCAGCTATCTTACTTGCCACTGCTTTGTTCGCGGCCAGTAAGACAGCTACACACCCAAAGAGGCACCTGGAGCAAGTGTATGTAATAGCAGGGAAATGAATATCTCATCCAATCATCAATGAGTTTTGGAGAGCCACAGTCTCCTTTCTCAAGATGTATCCTGCTGTTGTTCCTGGTCTCCTCTTTATGCCTTTGTCATTAACCATTTGTGAGCTGGTTGAGTTCCATAACTGTAAAGTATTTTATCTTAAATAAAAAACAGTTTCTGTCCCTTTGTGTATTAAAAACAACTTTATTAAAGTTCTATTAAAATCAACTCTGTGGGCACAAAGTTTAAATAGAAATAATATGTTGACATAAAAATAGTAAGAATTAGAAATTGTTTCCAGTACTGATATCAAATATATCCTAAAGTGAATTAAAAGTGTTTTATTATATTGTAAATCTCAAAAATCTATATAATACAACTATAATGAAATATAATAGAGATATATAATCAGTACTTGGATGAGAAGTAACCATAACCATAGGACAACATCTAAAAATAATACACAAAGAAGAAGCTGGAGAGGAGGGCACAACACCCAGAAAAAACAGATCAACAAATAAAATCAGTTAGTGTTTTCAATTTGAGTAAATATAATCTTACAAATACTTACGTTCAACTGCTTAACAATTCTTCCGCCCCCAACACATTAAATGGGCCATCATGCACAGCCAGGCCATCCGATACAACCCAATATGCTCAGACCCAAAAGACAAAAATAAACGTCTCAAAATACCAGCAGATTCCTTCCATATATTTACAAAGAAAAAGCCATCAATACACACATAAACAGCTCAGATAAAACTAAAGAGAAAATCCCCTACTAAGCACATATAATCCAGCACTAGAAGGGATAAGAAAGATAATCAAGGATTTACAATCCATCATAACATAGGATGAAAATCTAAAATAAATATTACAACAACCCCCAATACTAGCTTTCAGTCAAACACCCAACCTCAGACATAAACGAATCATACTAAATATAAACTTACAAATGCAACAAAAAATGCTGTAAACTGTGCAGCCAAATCAATCCATCAGAAAGTTGTACACACACAAAATGGATCTTACATATCACTGGATCATACAGTTGTACCTCCTGAAATGTGGTATACCTCATGCAGTGCAAAATTTGCAGCAAAGGATCTTATTTGCCGAAACGGGACTGGAATTGCAAACAGGGACAAATTTATACAGACACACCATTAAGGAACACAGGGAGGATGACTTCTGCACTTTGTGTATTTATACTGCTAGGAACCTTGAAGAAGGGGTTACACCCCAGATGCTTTCCCTTAAAATATGGATGTTTGTGCAAATAAAAAAAGTATTACAGACAGTACTCAATTGTTCTGGTTGCACTATTACGGCTACAGTCACCTCAAACATTAACAAACATTAACAATGGGTTATCATGCAAGCTAAATAAACTTGATACATATATTCAGATCAAGCAATTTATAATAAAACTGTGTTTAAAAAATTCTTTATGAAAAATCCAGGGGAGATTGTTTGTATGAATGATAAATATACAACTTTAAGATGAAAATCAACATTCCAAGAACAGCAGAAATAGGGAACAGAATGGCTGACTTTCAAGAATTAACCTTACGGAACATTAGAGAATTCGATGTTACAAAATAAGAAGAGATAATTAAAGTAGATTAGAGAGGATAACAATCAGATCTTTGTCAACTAATGATAACCTTATAATACACCCAGTGGACAAGGGAGGAGGGATTGTACAACTCAAAAGAAAAGATGACAAATTGCTAAGAGACACACATACATCTAATAAACTTGAGAAAGATCTACCTGACAGGTTTATTTGAAAGCATAACCTTCTTACAACAAAAGGAAGCGAATAGGGACTTTTAAACAAAACAGAATTCCACTTTATTACCAACAAGACATCCTAAACTCTATTATCTATTACTTACTTAACATCAACAAGAGTTTTACTAATCCACCAGGGCACCCAATAATAACAGGGTTAGATTTCCTGACCCTCAAGCTCTCGCTGTTTATACATTTTTACACCCACAAAAATAGGCAACTATCCCCTCCTATCTTCTATTATTAACATTCTATCCTTTGTCACATGGTCACTGGGATTCATCCTAACTACCCTCAACGTTACCTCTCTATATACCATTGCAGATCATAACCAAGGATGCAAGACCCTTGAATAAGGATGGGTCACACAGTTTGTAAAGAAGCTAGAGTGTTTATTCTGGAGGACATAATGTTTATTTTAACGCACAACTACTTTCCAGTAGATAACATTGTCTTCCTGTAAACAACTGGGACAGTGATGGAGATGCACTTCACAACAAGGTATATGCTTTCATGACCCACTGGAAGTCCGATCACATCTGCAGCAAATGTGGATTTGGTGTGGGCCTTTTCCTATGAAAAAGATTTCATGTGTATCTGGAAGGGCACTCAAACACAACTAGAGGTGTCTGTGATGGACATGGTGTCAGACCTTGACCACCCTCACCCACTTGTGAAAAATGGTCAGTCAAACTCACATGGTGCTGTCACTGGTATGCAACAATGACACTCTCAGCCTCACCCTGCACAAAGATTTTCAGCTTGCAGGACTACAATCTAAGTACCAGCAGACTGAGAGCAATCATCACTGGGTTTAGATTTATCACACTGCCACGAGACCGGGTTCGGCCTATCGACCATTCACAATAATAGCGATAACACATACTGTCACCACAGACAGGTATATCCAGAGAGTTACACTATAGTAGCACTTCTCAAAAAGTTCTGTGTTAGCGCATTAGAGGCAATATTAAAGTATATAGAAACCCTTACCTTGGGGGGGGGGGGACATTCAGTTTAAAATAGAAATGAAAGGCAAGACATTTGTGTATAGATATATAAAAAAATACATTTTATAAACACTCTTTTCCCTTTTTTTTAATAAGTGATCACATTCCCTCTGTTCTCAGCTGCATAAGTACTGGAGGAAGAGAAACAGCAGCACACTGAACGCCCAGCCCAGGTTAATGGCTGTGCAAGGCCAAGGCCAATGGGAAAGCAGAGGCAAGAACACCAGGGATTTCACACAAAAGAAGCAATAAAAAGAGAACAGCATACTTTCTCATACAAGTACATGGTACAGCATGCACATATCAGGAATATGAATTGTTGGGTTTACATACTCTTTAATACTTTTCAGAATATTGTTTAATAGTAGAAAAGGCAAAACAGTGCATACAAAATATGTACATAAAAATAATATTATAAAGGAAAAAAGAGACAATAATGAAAAACAAGAAGGTTTCAGGAATGAAATACTTAACAGAGTCCTGGTTCTGGGCATTCAGAAGGATCTTTAACCACTTTCCTACAGGGCACTTTCACCCCCTTCCTGCCCAAGCCATTATTCAGCTTTCAGCGCTGTCACACTTTGAATGACAATTGCGCGGTCATGCAACACTGTACCCAAATGACATTTTTATAATTTTTTCCCCACAAATAGAGCTTTCCTTTGGTGGTATATCACCTCTGCGGTTTTTATCTTTTGCGCTATAAACAGAAATATAGCGACAATTTTGAAAAAAATTCTATATTTTTTACTTTTTGCTATAACAAATATCCCCAAAAAATCTATAAAAAAAAAATGTTTTCACAGTTTAGGCCGATACGTAATCTTCTACATATTTTTGGTAAAAAAATGGGGATAGATTTATAGCATTTTTATAATTATTTTTTTTTTTTTACTAGTAATGGCGGCGATCAGCGATTTTTATCATGACTGCGATATTGTGGCGAACACATCGGACACTTTTGACTCATTTTTCAGACCATTCACATTTATACAGCGATCCCTGATATAAAAATGCATTGATTACTGTATAAATATGACTGGCAGGGAAGGGGTTAACACTAGGGGGTGATCAAGGGGTTAAATGCGCTCCCTAGATTGTGAGTATTACTGTGGGGGGAGGGGACTGACTGGGGGAGGTGACCAATGGTTGTCCCTTTGTATAAGGGACACACCATCGTCTCCTCTCCCTGACAGGACGTGGATCTGTGTGATTAGACACACAGATCCACGGTCCTGCTCAGTTACTGGGCAATTGCGGGTGCCCAGCGGCCATCGCGGCCGTCGGGCGCCCCCTAGTGGCTTCTGAAGGCGATCACGTCATATGACGTCCGCCCAGAACAACAGGGTCAACGGTTGACAAGCGGTTAAATACCTACAGGTTACCATCTTGTTTGTTATTGTCCAGCATTAAATTACCTTTTAAATTAATTCAAATATTATGGATATAAGATGGCTAGGAGAGGTAATGGGCCTAATTTTTTTTCAATCAAATAATTTTTTATTGAATTTTTCAACCCCACCCAATCAAACGTCCCAAATTTTTTTTATTTTTTTTTCATATTTTCACCTACCAGTCTACGCTTCAACCTTTACGTAAGACCCTTCATCTCATTAATCAAAATAAGGAAAACCCCCCATGATGGGACTTGAAGGGCAAAAAAAGGGTAACCAGAGTAAAATTGTTTTATTAGAAATCATACAAATATACACAATACACAATAAAAATCATGAGTGATGCAAGGGTACATGAATCCCGAGAAGAGGTCCAGAAAGTCCAACGCGTTTCGGGACACAAGCCGTCCCTTCGTCATTGGCCAATATCCAGATGGGATCGCACTGTACAATACAAATGAAATAAATTATAACAACACATATATTACAGCTATTTACAACATTGATTGTGTGCACAGACAGGTTTAGGAAACACAGCATCGCAAATATAGAAAACATACCCCAAAACATCATCAAAGCAGATTCGCGGTTGGACCAGCGGGCCCCCAGAGGCAAACGGCACTGAAGTGTCTCACGCGACCAGCACAAGAAAGTGTGCAGATCCCCTCAGCTCCCAACAAATCCCGAGGCACCACCAGAAAGCGGGCACAGTGGCCGCGATGATGTAATCCTAATGGTTCTAAATAAGCATTTTAATGATAACATATTAGTTTCAGAACTATAACAGTCCCTGTGAGGTCAGGTATCTGACCCCAAGCACTCGGGCAAAGTGACTAAAATAGAGTAAGAGGCATTATACTAATGTACCTGTGGTATCCAAGGGGCGTTATGATGACATAGAGAGGGAGACTAGGATGAGATCAAAACAATCCTCCAAAAAAGCTCCTCCAAAGCTGCTTATAGAACATATGATCTGCAGTCCTCAAATCTGTATATAGATAGACCAGCCAGGGTAAGTAACTCATAATCAGGGATGAGCCGAACACCCCCCTGTTCGGTTCGCACCAAAACCTGCGAACAGACAGAATGTTTGTGTGAACTTTAGAACCCTACTAAATACAATGGACTCGAACGTTCAAAATATAAAGTGCTAATTATAAAGGCTAATATGCAATTTATTGTCCTAAAAAGTGTTTGGGGACCCGGGTCCTGCCCCAGGGGACATGTATCAATGCAAAAAAAGGTTTAAAAAAATAGACGTTTTTACGGGAGCGGTGATTTTAATAATGCTTAAAATGAAAAAATAAAAGTGAAATATTCCTTTAAATTTTGTACCTGGGGGGGGGGGGTGTATGATATGCATGTAAAGTGGCGCATGTTTCCCGTGCTTAGAACTGTCCCTGCACAAAGTGTCATTTTTGAAGGAAAAAAAGTCATTTAAAACTCACTCGCGGCTATTAATGAATTGTCGGCTTTTATCAATACATAGAAAAGTCATTGATAAAAAATAAAAAAAAAGCGTGGAGGTTTCCCCAAATTCAATTACCAGGCCCTTCAGGTCTGGAATGGATATTAAGGGAAACCCAGCCGCAAATTAAAAAAAAATGGCGTGCGGTTCCCCCTAAATATCCATACCAGGCCCTTCAGATCTGGCATGGATTTTAAGGGGAACTCCACCCCAAATAAAAAAAAAATGGCGTGGAGTCCCCCCAAAAATCCATACCAGACTCTTATCCGAGCACGCAACCTGGCCGGCCGCAGGGGAAGAGGGGGGGGCGAGAGAGCGCCCCCGCTCCCTCCTGAACCGTACCAGGCCACATGCCCTCAACATGGGGAGGATGTCCCCATGTTGATGGGGACAAGGGCCTCATCCCCACAACCCTTGCCCGGTGGTTGTGGGGGTCTGCGGGCAGGGGGCTTATCGGAATCTGGAAGACCCCTTTAACAAAGGGGACCCCCAGATCCCGCCCCCCCATGTGAATTGGTAAGGGGTACATTGTACCCCTACTATTTCATGAAGAAAGTGTCCAAAAATGTAAATAAAAACACACAAACACCTTAGAAAAGTCCTTTATTAAAAAAAAAAAAACATTCCAGCGATGAAATCCAGTGTCCCACGGCGATCCCGATGTCCAGCGCTGTCCGTCATTGGTTGTGCCTGAGCGGACCTGATGGGGAACTTCCTCTGCAGTGTTTTAAATGTATACACAGTGAAGGAAGTTTCCCGCTCAGGCCAATGACATAGGCGGGATCTGACATACCGAGGGGGCGGACCTGATGGGGAACTTCGTTCGCTGTGTAATACATGTATAGACCCGCCCCTTCTCATGTTCCGCATCAGGTCCTCAGCCTTACACCTAGTCATTGGCTGAGCGGACCTGATGGGGAACTTGAGAAGGGGCTGGTCTATACATGTATTACAAAGTGCGAGAAGTTCCCCATCAGGTCCGCCCCCTCGGTATGTCAGACCCCGCCTACGTCATTGGCCTGAGCGGGAAACTTCCTTCACTGTGTAAATTTAAATTACACAGTGAAGGAAGTTCCCCGCTCAGGCCAATGATGTAGGCGGGGTCGGACATACCGAGGGGGTGGACCTGATGGGGAACTTCGTTCGCTGTGTAATACATGAATAGACCAGCCCCTTCTCGCGTTCCGCATCTGGTCCGCTGAGCGGACCTGATGGGGAACTTTAGAAGGGGCGGGTCTATACATTTAAAACACTGCAGAGGAAGTTCCCCATCAGGTCCGCTCAGGCACAACCAATGACGGACAGCGCTGGAAATCGGGATCGCCGCGGGACACTGGATTTCATCGCTGGAATGTTATTTTTTTCATTATAATTTTTTTTAAAATAAATGACTTTTCCAAGGTGTTTGTGTGATTTTATTTACATTTTTTGACACTTTCTTCGTGAAATGGTAGGGGTACAATGTACCCCTTACCAATTCACATAGGGGGGGCGGGATCTGGGGGTCCCCTTTGTTAAAGGGGTCTTCCAGATTCCGATAAGCCCCCGCCCGCAGACCCCCACAACCACCGGGCAAGGGTTGTGGGGATGAGGCCCTTGTCCCCATCAACATGGGGGGGCAAAGAGGGGGTGGCAGGAGAGAGGGGGCGGCGCCTGTGAGCCCTTATGGACGCACCACCACTGCGAGCCATGTACATACAGTATATCACAAAAGAGAGTACACATTTTTGTGAATATTTTATTATATCTTTTCATGAGACAACACTGAAGAAATTACACTTTGCTACAATGTAAATTTGCTGTCTCCTAAAAATAACTCAACACGCAGCCATTAATGTCTAAACCACTGGCAACAAAAGTGAGTACACCCCTAAGTGGAAATGCCCAAATTGCGCCCAAAGTGTCAATATTTTGTGTGGCCACCAATTTTTTTTCCAGCACTTCCTTAACCCTCTTGGGCATGGAGTTCACCAGAGCTTCGCAGGTTGCCATTGGAGTCCTCTTCCACTCCTCCATGATGACATCACAGAGCTGGTGGATGTTGGAGACCTTGCGCTCCTCTACCTTCTGCTTGAGGATGCCCCTCAGATGCTCAATAGGGTTTAGGTCTGGAGACATGCTTGGCCAGTCCATAACCTTTACCCTCAGCTTCTTTAGCAAGGCAGTGGTCATCTTGGAGGTGTGTTTGGGGTTGTTATCATGTTGGAATACTGCCCTGCAGGCCCAGTCTCCGAAGGGATGGGATCGTGCTCTGCTTCAGTATGTCACAGTACATGTTGACATTCATGGCTGTAGCTCCCCAGTGCTGGTAGCACTTATTCAGCCCCAGTCCATGACACTCCCACCACCATGCTTGACTGTAGGCAATACACACGTGTCTTTGTACTCCTCACCTGGTTGCCGCCACACACGCTTGACACCATCTGAACCAAATAAGTTTATCTTGGTCTCATCAGACCACAGGACATGGTTCCAGTAATCCATGTCTTTAGTCTGCTTGTCTTAAGCAAACTGTTTGCGGGCTTTCTTGTGCATTATCTTTAGAAGAGGCTTCCTTCTGGGACAACAGCCATGCAGACCAATTTGATGCAGTGTGCGGCGTATGGTCTGAGCACTGACATGTTGACCCCCTCACCCCTTCAACCTCTGAAGCAATGCTGGCAGCACTCATATGTCTATTTTCCAAAGACAACCTCTGGATATGACGCTGACCACATGCACTCAACTTCTTTGATCATCCATGGTGAGGCCTGCTATACCACAGTATGGTCTTGGCCACTGTGCTGCAGCTCAGTTTTAGGGTCTTGTCAATCTTCTTATAGCCTAGGCCATCTTTATGTAGAGCAGCAATTCAGATCCTCAGAGAGTTCTTTGCCATGTTGAACTTCCAGTGACCAGTATGAGAGAGTGAGAGAGATAACACCAAATGTAACGCACTTGCTCCCCATTCACACTTGAGACCTTGTAACACTAACAAGTCACATGACACCAGGGAGGGAAAATGGCTAATTGGGCCCAAGTTGGACATTTTCATTAGGAGTGTACTCACTTTTGTTGCCAGCGGTTTTGATATTAATGGATGTGTGTTGAGTTATTTTGAGGGGACAGCAAATTTATACTGTTATACAAGCTGTACACTCACTAGTTTACATTGTAGCAAAGTGTCATTTCTTTAGTGTTCTCATATATAATAACATATTTACAAAAATGTGAGGGGTGTACTCACTTTTGTGAGATACTGAAGTTCCCAGCCACATCACATGCATTTCAACTGGGAGGGTGCCCTAGCAATGCAATTTTTGGATCAAAATGAACCTGTGTGAAACTTAAGAAATTTTAAGTATCAAATACACCCTCCCAGTAGTAATGCAGTTTAGGACATCGCCACAGCATATGTATAAGTGTACCTGTATTAGTAGTGCACCTTGGACAATTTGGTGTAACTGCTTTACCCCAAGAGTATAGCTTTAAAGGGGTATAGTGGGCTCTGTGGCTGATAACTTAGATAGGCACTGTGAAGAGGATAATGATACTTCAAATAAATTCTTCAGAGCCTGTTCCCACTCCTCCTCACTAAGTGTCTCTAGATCCCTATACCACTGCCCAAAGCTACGCACTTGTGGATTAATTCTAGCTGTCATTCGATAAGAAGAATATATACTCCCTATAAGTCCCTGTTTAGAGCGTTTTGCAGTTACTGCCAAAGTTAAATTGATGAAGGATTATATTTGAATAAAAGAGTCCTTGCTTGACTCTGCAAAGCATGCCGTAGTTGAAAATATTGAGAAAATAGTCTATTAGGCAAATAATATCTCTTTGCCAGTTTATCAAATGGTTGCAAAACCTCATAATTAAAAAGTTGACAAAGAAAAAGAATTCCAGCCTTCTTCCATAAATCAAAAGTTTCAAGCTTCACAACCTCAGTCAATTACAGATTATTCCATATAGGCATATATTGAGTGTATCCCTCATATTGAGTATCTTGTTGAATAGTAGTCCAACTCTTATGTATTAAATTAAATGTAGGATAACTACATTTACTATAGAAGTGATAATCTACTATTAACTGTACCAGTGGATCTATCAGCAGCTGAGAGAATATAATTTGCTGTATGGGAACCTCATAGTCTACTGGTCCTTCTCAAAAAATTAGCATATTGTGATAAAGTTCATTATTTTCTGTAATGTACTGATAAACATTAGACTTTCATATATTTTAGATTCATTACACACAACTGAAGTAGTTCAAGCCTTTTCTTGTTTTAATATTGATGATTTTGGCATACAGCTCATGAAAACCCAAAAATCCTATCTCAAAAAATTAGCATATTTCATCCGACCAATAAAAGAAAAGTGTTTTTAATACAAAAAAAGTCAACCTTCAAATAATTCTGTTCAGTTATGCACTCAATACTTGGTCGGGAATCCTTTTGCAGAAATGACTGCTTCAATGCGGCGTGGCATGGAGGCAACCAGCCTGTGGCACTGCTGAGGTGTTATGGAGTCCCAGGATGCTTCGATAGCGGCCTTAAGCTCATCCAGAGTGTTGGGTCTTGCGTCTCTCAACTTTCTCTTCCCAATATCCCACATATTCTCTATGGGGTTCAGGTCAGGAGAGTTGGCAGGCCAATTGAGCACAGTAATACCATGGTCAGTAAACCATTTACCAGTGGTTTTGGCACTGTGAGCAGGTGCCAGGTCGTGCTGAAAAATGAAATCTTCATCTCCATAAAGCTTTTCAGCAGATGGAAGCATGAAGTGCTCCAAAATCTCCTGATAGCTAGCTGCATTGACCCTGCCCTTGATAAAACACAGTGGACCAACACCAGCAGCTGACATGGCACGCCAGACCATCACTGACTGTGGGTACTTGACACTGGACTTCAGGCATTTTGGCATTTCCCTCTCCCCAGTCTTCCTCCAGACTCTGGCACCTTGATTTCCGAATGACATGCAAAATTTGCTTTCATCCGAAAAAAGTACTTTGGACCACTGAGCAACAGTCCAGTGCTGCTTCTCTGTAGCCCAGGTCAGGCACTTCTGCCGCTGTTTCTGGTTCAAAAGTGGCTTGACCTGGGGAATGCGGCACCTGTAGCCCATTTCCTGCACACGCCTGTTCACGGTGGCTCTGGATGTTTCTACTCCAGACTCAGTCCACTGCTTCCGCAGGTCCTCCAAGGTCTGGAATCGGTCCTTCTCCACAATCTTCTTCAGGGTCCGGTCACCTCTTCTCGTTGTGCAGCGTTTTCTGCCACACTTTTTCCTTCCCACAGACTTCCCACTGAGGTGCCTTGATACAGAACTCTGGGAACAGCCTATTCGTTCAGAAATTTCTTTCTGTGTCTTACCCTCTTGCTTGAGGGTGTCAATGATGGCCTTCTGGACAGCAGTCAGGTCGGCAGTCTTACCCATGATTGCGGTTTTGAGTAATGAACCAGGCTGGGAGTTTTTAAAAGCCTCAGGAATCTTTTGCAGGTGTTTAGAGTTAATTAGTTGATTCAGATGATTAGGTTAATAGCTCGTTTAGAGAACCTTTTCATGATATGCTAATTTTTTGAGATAGGAATTTTGGGTTGTCATGAGCTGTATGCCAAAATCATCAATATTAAAACAAGAAAAGGCTTGAACTACTTCAGTTGTGTGTAATGAATCTAAAATATATGAAAGTCTAATGTTTATCAGTACATTACAGAAAATAATGAACTTTATCACAATATGCTAATTTTTTGAGAAGGACCAGTATAACATTCCATCCATTTATTTGCTGAAGTTGGGATGCCAGACAATACAATCTGGCATTCGGAACAGCCAACCCTCCCTCATCTTTGGGCAACTGCAAAATTTCCAGTCTAGACCGGGGGTATTTATATCTCCAAATAAGTTCTCTAAACAAGATATCTTTTTGTTAAATTTTTTTTTCAAGGAAGCCATACAGGACAATTATGCAACAAATATAATAATTGTGGCATCCATATCATCTATATCAAATTAGCGCTAACTATTATCGTTAAAGTGAGTTTACTCCAAATTTTTCCCACTTGCAAACCTCTTAAATAGTGGGATTAAATTCCTCTCCAAATTTGTATTTACTCGTGATGTAACTTGAACGCCTAGATATTTAAATGTAGAGACTACAGCTATTTGGGAGGCTGAATTTGCCAGATTGGTCACAGGGAGAAGAACTGATTAATCCCAATTAATTGTAAAACCTGAAATGGAGCCATCTATATTAATTAAAGACATCACTGCCTTCAAAGAAGATAATGTGTCTCCCAAAAATAAAAGTGTATCATCTGCATATAAGGCAATCTTATCCTCTCCTAAGGGTCTACAAAACCCAATAATATTTGATGATTGACGGATAGAGGCAGCTAATGGTTCCAGGGCCAATTCAAAGAGTAAAGGTGACAATGGACATCCTTGTTTTGTTCCTCATTGGAAGAGGCACCCATATATGTCCATATACCTGCACCCGTGCCACCAGTGCAGCGTAAAGGAGTTGTATCTAACTTTTAAACTGGGATCCAAAGCCAAATTTTTCTAAACAATGCCATAGATAATCCCATTCTATACTATCAAAAGCTTTTGCCGCATCAAGCGACAATATAGCTCTATTGCCCAGAATTTCAGACGGGACCTGCAGGTTAAGAAATAGGTGCCTTTATATTCACTGCAATAGATCTATTTGGAATGAAGCCAGATTGATCTATACGCACTTAGATATGGAGAAACTTGTAATTCTACTACTTGTGCCATTGGATTCTGAGCTTTTACTATTGCTGCTAAAAGATGGCTCATGTTTTCACCATCCTCAAAATAAGGTTACTGGAGAAAAAAGCCTTTCTGTTCTGCTTTTTCATAAGAGATATCCGCATATATCTGTTGTTTTTGTACCCACTTCTGTTGTGGTTCTATTGTAGGATTCACTATATATTGTAGTTTTGCCTTCAAAACATCTTCAGTTACTGAATGTTCCCATGCCCTAGATCTTTTTTTAATCCTTGAAATTTGAGAGATAAATAAGCCTCTCATAAAAAGCTTTGAAAGAATCCCAATGGCTCTGTGGAGATACAGAGGGCTTGTTAACAGTACTGAAGACTAAAATGTCAAATATTATTTTCTGTTTTGAAGGAAAAAGATCAAACCAATAAGGTTTTCCATAGGGTACAATTCTTAATGGAATTTAGAGCTAACTTAAGATTAATTTATTACCGTATTTATCGGCGTATAACACGCACTTTTTTCCCCCTTAAAATCAGGGGAAAATCGTGGGTGCGTGTTATACGCCGATACTCTGTCGAATTCCCCTGCTGTAACGAGCGAAAGAGCGAGCGGAGCCGAAGCCGAAGTACACTCGGCTTTACTCGGCTCCTCTCGCAGTCCCGCCCATCTCTGACTGCGCCGCTGACATAGAGAAAGCCGAGTGTACTTCGGCTAGTCTCGGCTCCTCTCGCAGTCCTGCCCCTGACTGTGAGCAGAGCCGAGTCTAGCCGAAGTACACTCGGCTTTCTCCGTCAGCGGCGCAGTCAGTGGAGATGGGCGGGACTGCGAGAGGAGCCGAGTCTAGCCGAAGTACACTCGGCCCCGCTCGCTCCTCTCCACAGAAATCGGCGCCAAATTTAAAAAAACGCAGAGACTGACAAGATCGCAAAGGCACTGGGCAAGGCTGCAGATGGACAGATGGACACTGGGCAAGGCTGCAGATGGACAGATGGACACTGGGCAAGGCTGCAGATGGACAGATGGACACTGGGCAAGGCTGCAGATGGACAGATGGACACTGGGCAAGGCTGCAGATGGACAGATGGACACTGGGCAAGGCTGCAGATGGACAGATGGACACTGGGCAAGGCTGCAGATGGACATTGGGCAAGGCTGCATGCTGCATTTAAATGTAAGTTTTTTTTTTCCTTGAATTTCCCTCCTAAAAGTTTTTTTTCCTTAAAATTCCCTCCTAAACTTGGGGTGCGTGTTATACGCCGATAGATACGGTAATTATTCCTCTTGCCTACACCAGGATTTATTCCAGATTTTGGAAACATCAAATGTGACTTATCAGCAATGATCGCATGCGCTGTTCCTAAATTATATCCATTAGGTGATTTTTGATATTCCCACCTTTCCTCCCCGCCCCCTCCCCTTAAACCTGGTCCAGCCCCTTGTAAGTCGCACCAATTTGACCTGTAATAAGGGAATACATTTTATTTACTTATTAATTAGTTAGATTCCCTCTTTAGGGTTAAATTAATACTCAGATTGGAATGGGGTGCGCATAACTTGTGGCTGGACTACAACGTCCAGACTAGTGCTGTGTTATATGTCTTGTCATCAGTGTGTCCTGTTTGTCATTTATGTTCACGGCAATTATTCTCTATTTTTGATATTACCTTTTTATTTGGTTCATTAAACTGCATTTTTATCTGAATATATATTTAACTTTTGCTATTGGAATAAACATAATGAATTTTGGATTATTCCAGTCTTGATCATAATTTATTGCTAAGAGTAACCCCTTCCAGCCTGCCTAATCTTAGGCCACCCCCTTTCCCTTCTTTTTGTCTATGCCAATTGGTTACAGCAATAACACCCAACAAGGTGAATGATCCATTACAGGTATTCCATTTGACTACCTGTACACTAGTGGCAACACTTGCACCATCCTTTTCCCCACTATTCCCCCAGTTTCTGTGTACATTATATGTGGTCATCATGTTCACTTCTTGCAAGTCCACAATTTTATAAAATAAGTGCAGTTTAACCACTTAACCACCGCCCACTGTAGTTATACGTTGGCAGAATGGCACGGACAGGCACAATCACGTGCCCGTACGTGACTACCTTCGTATGGGTGGGGGGTCCAATCGGACCCCCCTCCGGTACAATGGGCAGCCGGGATCGCTTCGGGAGCGATCCGTGATGAGGGGGCCACCATTCGATTTTGGCCACCCCCTCGCGATCGCTCCCAGCGAATCAAATGCTTCCTCTGCCTGTGTGATGTTTACACAGGCAGGAGGAAGTGATGTCATCCCTCATGCGGCGCTCACATATACAGAGCGCCGCATGAGAGAAGATGTCAGGTTAGTGCACAAACACTACACTGACACCAGGACACATAGGTACATAAATCGCCCACCCCAGGCCCCCCCAGACACCCCCAGATCATCCCCCAGTCGCAGTGTCACTGATAGCAGTGACCATTTATTTACTGATCACTGCACTCAGTGACATTTGTGACTGTAAAAATGTCAGGGCAGTTAGTTTTAGGTCCAGTGTAGCCCCCTAACCCCCCCTAATAAAGGTTTAACCCCTTGATCGCCCCCCAGGTAACCCTTTCACCCCCTAGCACCGCTGTCACTAAGCAATCGTTTTTCTGATCGCTGTTTTAGTGTCGGTGATGCCGATAGGTAGCCAGTTATTTTTTTTAGGTTCGCCGCAGGTTTTTATAGCGTCGGGTACCCCCATATATTACCTGAAATAAAGGTTTAACCCCTTGATCGCCCCCCAGGTAACCCTTTCACCCCCTAGCACCGCTGTCACTAAGCGATCGTTTTTCTGATCGCTGTTTTAGTGTCGGTGATGCCGATAGGTAGCCAGTTATTTTTTTTAGGTTCGCCGCAGGTTTTTATAGCGTCGGGTACCCCCATATATTACCTAATAAAGATTTAACCCCCTGATTGCCCCTAGTTAACCCTTTCACCAGTGATCACCATATAAGTGTTACGGGTGACGCTGGTTAGTTAGTTTGCTTTTTATAGTGTCAGGGCACCCGCCGTATATAACCCAATAAAGGTTTAACCCCCTGATCGCCCGGCGGGTGATATCAATTAGGTTTATGCGTCAGAGAGGGTCTGCGTCACACCCCAGGCAGCGTCAGGTTAGTGCCAGTAACGCTAACACCCACCCGTGAAGCATACACCTCCCTTAGTGGTATAGTATCTGATCTGATCAGATCTATACTAGCGTCCCCAGCAGTTTAGGGTTCCCAAAAACGCAGTGTTAGCGGCATCAGCCCAGATACCTGCTAGCACCTGCGTTTTGCCCCTCCGTCCAGCCCAGGCCACCCAAGTGCAGTATTGATCGATCACTGTCACTTACAAAACACAACACACATAACTGCAGCGTTCGCAGAGACAGGCCTGATCCCTGCGACTCCAGTGCTGTAGGAGGTTATTTCACCACCACAGTTAAAAAAAAAAGCATATATGCTGAAGCATTGGGGCAGCAGGGGCGGAGGAGCGATTTTGCTCCTAATGCCGCGTACATACGGTCAAAATTCCGACGGAGGCTTGCCCGTGGAAAAGTCTGACCATGTGTGTGCGGCATAACTTTTGTGGGAGGATGCCCCCATGCTTCGGCATATATAAATGGTGCATGTATGCCCATCATTAGAAGTGGGTGGATGAAGGGCGGTATTCTAATGGTGGGCATACCCACCGATCAATCTCTTTTTTCGTTCAGCCAACAGGCTGCATGAAAAAAAAAGATTACAATACATGTCCAACAAGGACCAGCATGTTGCTGGACTTTGAATGGTTATACCAGATTGATGCCTGCGGGTTTAGGTATCATCTTGGTATCATTCTTTTCAGCCAGCGGCCGGCTTTCATGTAAAAGCAATCCTAGTGGCTAATTAGCCTCTGGACTGCTTTTACAAGCAGTGGGAGGGAATGTCCCCCCCCCCGGATATAAAAAGCGCCATTGGGAAATTGGGAAAGCATTTTATCACACCGATCTTGGTGTGGTCAGATGCTTTGAGGGCAGGGGAAAGATCTAGGGTCTGATAGACCCCAGTTTTTTCAAAAAAAGAGTACCTGTCACTACCTATTGCTAGTATAGGGGATATTTACATTCCCTGAGATAACAATAAAAATGATAAAAAATAAAAATATATGGAAGGAACAGTTTAAAAATAAAATAAAAAAGCAAAATAAAAAAAAGCACCCCTGTCCTGCCCTTGCGCAATGGCGAACGCAAGCGTCGGTCTGGCGTCATATGTAAACAGCAATTGCACCATGCATGTGAGGTATCACCGTGAAGGTCAGATCGAGGGCAGTAATTTTAGCAGGAGACCTCCTCTGTACATCTAACGTGGTAACCTTTAAAGGCTTTTAAAAATGTATGTAGTTTGTCGCCAATGCGCGTTTGTGCGAAATTTTAAAGCATGTCGTGTTTGGTATCTCTGTACTCGGCCTAAGATTATCTTTTTTATTTCATCAAACATATGGGCAATATAGTGTGTTTTAGTGCATTAAAATTAAAAAAAGTGTATTTTTTCCCCAAAAAATGCGTTTGAAAAATCGCTGCGCTAATACTGTGTGGGAAAAAAAAAGCAACACCCACCATTTTAATCTGTAGGGCCCTTGCTTTAAAAAAAATATATAATGTTTGGGGGTTCAACATAATTTTCTTGCAAAAAAAAATATGTTTTCATGTAAACAAAAAGTGTCAGAAAGGGCTTTGTCTATAAGTGGTTAGAAGAGTGGATGTAAGCTTCCTAATGTTGTGTATAAAATGCCAGGACAGTTCAAACCCCCCCCAAATGACCCCATTTTGGAAAGTAGACACCCCAAGCTATATACTGAGAGGCATGTCGAGTCCATTGAATATTTTATATGTTGACACAAGTTGCGGAAAAAAGACTATTTATTTATTTATTTATTTTTTGCACAAAGTTGTCACTAAATTATATATTGCTCAAACATGCCATGGGCATATGTGGAATTACACCCCAAAATACATTCTGTTGCTTCTCCTGAGTACGGGGATACCACATGTGTGAGACTTTTTGGGAGCCTAGCCGCGTACGGGACCCCAAAAACCTGGCACCGCCTTCAGGCTTTCTAAGGGTGTAAATTTTTGATTTCACTCCTTACTGCCTATCACAGTTTCGGAGGCCATGGAATGCCCAGATGGCACAAACCCCCCCCCCCAAATGAAACCATTTTGGAAAGTAGACACCCCAAGCTATTTGCTGAGAGGTATGGTGAGTATTTTGCAGATCTCGCTGTTTGTCACAAAGTTTTGAAAATTGAAAAAAAATAAAAAAATTATTTACTTTCTTCATTTTCAAAAACAAATGAGAGCTGTAAAATACTCACCATGCCTCTCAGCAAATAGCTTGGGGTGTCTACTTTCCAAAATGGGGTAATTTGGGGGGGTTTTGTGCTATTTTGGCATTTTATGGCCTTCGTAACTGTGATAGGTAGTGAGGAGTGAAATCAAAAATTTTTGCCCTTAGAAATCCTGAAGGCGGTGCTTGGTTTTCGGGGTCCCTTACGCGGCTAGGCTCCTAAAAAGTCCCACACATGTGGTATCCCCGTACTCAGGAGAAGCAGCAAAATGTATTTTGGGGTGCAATTTCACATATAACCATGACATGTGTGAGCAATATATCATTTAGTGACAACTTTTTGCAATTTTTATTTTTTTTGTCATTATTCAATCACTTGGGACAAAAAAAAAAATATTTAATGGGCTCAACATGCCTCTCAGCAATTTCCTTGGGGTGTCTACTTTCTAAAATGGGGTCATTTGGGGGGGTTTTGTGCTATTTTGGCATTTTATGGCCTTCGAAACTGTGATAGGTAGTGAGGAGTGAAATCAAAAATTTGCGCCCTTAGAAATCCTGAAGGCGGTGCTTGGTTTTCGGGGGCCCGTACGCGGCTAGGCTCCCAAAAAGTCCCACACATGTGGTATCCCCGTACTCAGGAGAAGCAGCAGAATGTATTTTGGGGTGCAATTCCACATATAACCATGACATGTGTGAGCAATATATCATTTAGTGACAACTTTTTGCAATTTTTATTTTTTTTTGTCATTATTCAATCACTTGGGACAAAAAAAAAAAATATTCAATGGGCTCAACATGCCTCTCAGCAATTTCCTTGGGGTGTCTACTTTCCAAAATGGGGTCATTTGGGGAGGTTTTGTACTGCCCTGCCATTTTAGCACCTCAAGAAATAAGATAGGCAGTCATAAATTTAAAGCTGTGTAAATTCCAGAAAATGTACCCTAGTTTGTAAACGCTATAACTTTTGCGCAAACCAATAAATATACGCTTATTGACATTTTTTTTTTTTTTACTAAAGACATATGGCTGAATACATTTTGGCCTAAATGTATGACTAAAATTGAGTTTATTCGATTTTTCTTATAACAAAAAGTAGAAAATATCATTTTTTTTCCTAAATTTTCAGTGTTTTTCCGTTTATATCGCAAAAAATAAAAATCGCAGAGGCAATCAAATACCATTAAAAGAAAGCTCTATTTGTGGGAAGAAAAGGACGCAAATTTCATTTTGGTACAACATTGCATGTCCGCACAATTTCCAGTTAAAGCAGCGCAGTGAAAAATTCTGAAAACACCTCTGGTCCTTTAGCTACAAAATGGTCCGGGGCTTAAGTGGTTAAAACTATTTGACCCACCTGTGTAGCCCCCTACGGGGGATGGCTTTTATGCTAGGAGACGATATTGATCAAGAATTTAGGACAGCCTTCCAGGGTGACACACCCCACACTCTTGATCAAGACGATGAAATAAAAAATAAATTTAAGGAACACAAAAAGTTACTAATTAGACATTTAAATAGAAAGTGGGATGTGTCATCTCTGGAGATCTACATTTCACACCGGATTGTTCCAAGAGGCCTGAGAGATAGGATAGTCCCAGCGGAGCATCTACATACAGACAGCTTCTTGCCCAAATGGAAAGAGCTCTGTATCAATCACAGGCTAACTGTTATGGGGTTAATTGTCGATGAGGAGAAAACCCAATTGACCTCCATACAGCAACAGATTCAGGAAAGCGCTCGGGGCCTGGAAGAGCTAAAAGATCAGGAAGAATTTACTAAACAAAATGATCTGTTAAAGAAAGAGATTGAAAAGGTACAATTAAATCTTAAGATTACAAAGCAAGGAAAATTTAGACGCGATTTAGCGGATTTTGAGAAAGACGACGTTTTTGATCTTACACTACGCCGCGGACGTAGCAAATCATTGGGACGTGGATCTCGTCCACAATCGAGACGTCCCATAGCGACACTGATGACAAGACAATTAAAACTGCAATTTTTTTAGATCAGGTGGGGGAGGAGCTAGGTACCGACCAGGCACCACCCCCGAAGCTAAAACCCAAAACTACGCCCAGAAGTCAAAAACCACCCAAAACGACTCACGAACGGACCTACACCAGGAGCCAGAAAAAACATTAACAGAGGGGCCCCATCAACAGATGACCCAGAGACAAAACGACATGAAAGTTATTAATCTGTCCGATCTTGACCTGACTCCAGACCACATAAATATTTTACGAAAGGGTATGACCTTCTCTCCAGTGGCCAACATGGATGAGTTTACGGTATTTGAAGACGTTACCTTATTCTTAAGAAAGGTCTTTTTTCATTTATTGTACACCAAAAAAGACAATGTGACTGATACAATAGAGCCAATTGAAGCAGATGATCAGAGAGCTCTGGATATATTAAACTCACTACTGGATGAGAACGACATATCCAATGAGGGACCCACTCCACTAATAAGATGCGCCAACTTGAGAATAAGATCCCAAAAAATGCCCCCGTTGTCCAAAAATAGATGGCTGAACCTCTTCCTCGTCATGGTCCAAATCGACCTGGAAAGGATTGATTGGACCAAAAAATCCCCCGACAATTTATCGATAGGGGAAAGACATGCTTTAAAGGATCTCCAAAGTAGGAAGAACATTGTCATAAAAAATTGTGACAAGGGTGGCAATGTGGTTTTGCTCAATCAACAGCACTATAAGACAGAGGTCAAACGATTGCTGAGTGCCAAAATCGACTTATCGGAAGCTCGACCGTGACCCCTTTCTCTTGGTTATTGATGACCAAACCTCAAGCTAAAGCTAGCTAGGGATGAGGGTCTTCTGACTGTAAGGGAGTTGAACTACCTTAACGTTCGGGAATTCAACGTACTGACATTTTATATCATTCCTAAGGTTCACAAGAACTTATGGAACCCCCCAGGCAGACCAATTGTTTTGGCCTGCCAAGGTCCCCTTGAAATAATAGGGAAATATTTGGACTCCCTTCTGAAAGAGATGGTCAGTGATCTAAAATCATTCATACAGGACACGCGACATGTACTAGCAAAGATTGATGAACTGGGTGTCTGTGAACAGCCAGATGGGGTGTTGGTAGTGGGCATAGATGTTGAATCACTTTATACATCGATAACCCATCTGGTTGGCATACATGCCGTTGAGACCTTCTTGGACTCCACCTACCCGGTATCAGGACCTCAGAATGAGTTCATATTCGAGCTATTGGACTTTGCTCTACATAACAACTTCTTTCAATTTCTGAGCACCTTCTATTATCAAATTCGAGGCACACCAGTGGGGGCGGCATGGGCTCCAGCCTATGCCTGCCTCCATCTGGGCCAATGGGAAGAGGCGGACGTGTATACCTCATCGATGTACCGCCGCCACGTACTTACCTGGTGGCGGTACATCGACGATGTCCTGATGTTGTGGTGGGGAACGCCCAAGGCCTTGCACCAGTTAATGTTGGAACTCAATAGTAACCAACGAAATATACGCCTAACCTACATTTTCAACCAAGAAAGACTGTCATTCCTTGACCTACAAATTACGTTAAAACAGGGCCAACTCAGCACTTGCACTTTATCGTAAAGATACAGCAGCTAACACCCTTCTATACGTGACAAGTCACCATCCCCACTGGCTGAAAAATGGGATTCCAGTTGGGCAGTTTTTGCGTATTAAAAGAAATTGCTCAAACCCAAACGACTACAGACAAGAAAGCCAAGACCTATATACGAGGTTTCGTGAGCGTGGTTACTCGCACAGGCAGATAAAAAGGGCAAAATAGAGGGCAGCGATCAGAGACCGTTCACTTCTCCTACTCAAAAAAACATCGGTTGACGAGCTCCCACAAAATTCCAACGACCCAATACGGATTATTACTTCCTTTGGGACACAGTGGAACTCTGTTTGTCTGTTCCAGAGAAACACTGGGGAATCTTGACCAACACGTCTGACCTGGCTCATATAGTCAGTGATTCGCCCAAGCTTGTGGCGCTACGTGCCAAAAGCCTCAGCGATATGCTGATTCAATCTGAGTTTGTCAAGGAACCAGAAACTACTCTCGGAATACCCACGGACTACAGGCACGTCTTGTGCAATAAATGCCAGATATGCCCGTATGTTCATAGAACATCCACTTTCACTGATGCTCAGGGCAATGGGACCTTCGAAATTAGGAACCTAATAAACTGCTCCACTTCCTGCGTCATCTATATGATAACCTGTCCCTGTCCCAAGATATACATGGGCAAGACAAAAAGATCTCTTAAGATACGGATTGGGGAGCACCTGAGAGAGATAAATGACAAGGAGCAGATCCCTGAAAACCCATTGGCAAAACACTTTGCACAGTGCCATGGCCGGTGCTCCAAGGGCCTTACAGTGAAGGGGATTTATGTCTTAAAACTACCTACTAGACGAGGGGATTTTGACCTTTTACAAAAGGAAAAATGGTGGGTGTACCTTTTAAAGTCCCTCTTACCGATTGGCCTAAACGCCGAGCTAAACCTGCAGATCTTCTTGGAGAGTTAAAGAATCCATCTTATGCAATACATGTAATATACTCAGGCTCAGTATCCCATTACAAAATTAAGTAACCAAATGTACCTACTCTCTATCCTCTTCTCCTTCTCCTCGCCATGGAGCAATCCATTCCGAGAAGGCACTTTATCAAGTACCAGGTAGATAAGATTATCTACTGATCTATTATCCACTCCTAACTATCGTTCTCCTTCTTTATGTGTATTGTATCCTGTTTTGTAAGTAACTTGTTTGTCAGCTCAGTGTTCTGTTTCGTGTCACCACCTCTTGTAGTCTTCCTAATTCCCCCCCCCCCCGTAGCTACACAGTAAGAAAATAAGATGGGTCTTACTTAGTGCTGAGCCGATACAATGACAGAAGGCGCTTTATTTAAATAGCTCCTTCTCTCATTGCCAATTTGACCGGCATAGTAACAATGTTGAACCAAGGAGAGTTGCTACATGAACTATCTGTCTCTTTGCAAATAGGACCAGACTCTTCCTAAACTATTCTACCTTTCTATTGGTGCTAAACACCGGCTGACCTATACAAAAGTAAGTACGGGTGCTGGTGAAAGTGAACGTCCAAGACGAAGCTACGCCACTGAGAACGGCGAACCGCGTTGACGTCACTATCCTGCAGAGTCACATGACGTTGTTTGGTGCGGAGTGAGGTGAGCGGGCGAAAGACACCGGACTACCGAGCTAGGACTAGCGCCTGCGGGACTGGGAGATGATCGGCTGCCGATACAAGCCCTTCCGCTGGGACAGGTCATATTGAATACCGTCTGGACTTATCCATACTTACCGGCGGAGATCCGGGATTGCCCTTTCCTTCCCGTTACATTACCATGCTGAATTGACAAATTCAAAAAATTCCAGCCAGCTGCAGCATTGACACGCAGCCAACATCATTTAGAGTGACACAGGGGAATCCAGCGGTAATGTATGACTGTATACACTAAACTTGCATTTGCTGCTAACAGATTGAGCTGATTGAACTGTCTTAACACTACCAACCCAGTGTCGCTGTCATTTTCAGCCCATTGCTGATCATTCACCTATGAACCAGCCCAGTGTGGGGCAATTGATGAAATTAAAAATATGATGGACTGACACAATTCACTGGAGGTCTACACATGAGACCAAATAAGCAACCTAAACTGATATTCCAGTAACATTGTTGGTCCCCGGGGACAATTGATTTATTAATTATTCCTCTTGCCTACACCAGCAAGAGTTTGGAAACATCAAATGTGACTTATCAGCAATGATTGCATGCGCTGTTCCTAAATTATATCCATTAGGTGATTTTTGATATTCCCACCTTTCCTCCCCGCCCCCTCCCCTTAAACCTGGTCCAGCCCCTTGTAAGTCACACATATTTGACCTGTAATAAGGGAATACATTGTATTTACTTATTAATTAGTTAGGTTCCCTCTTTAGGGTTAAATTAATACTCCGATTGGAATGAGGTGCGCATAACTTGTGGCTGGACTACAACGTCCAGACTAGTGCTGTGTTATATGTCTTGTCGTCAGTGTGTCCTGTTTGTCATTTATGTTCATGGCAATTATTCTCTATTTTTGATATTACCTTTTCACTTGGTTCATTAAACTGCATTTTTATCTGAATATATATTTAACTTCTGATATTGGAATAAACATAATGAATTTTGGATTATTCCAGTCTTGATCATAATTTATTGCTAAGAGTAACCCCTTCCAGCCTGCCTAATCTTAGGCCACCCCCTTTCCCTTCTTTTTGTCTATGCCAATTGGTTACAGCAATAACACCCAACAAGGTGAATGATCCATTACAGGTATTCCATTTGACTACCTGTACACTAGTGGCAACACTTGCACCATCCTTTTCCCCACTATTCCCCCAGTTTCTGTGTACATTATATGTGGTCATCATGTTCACTTCTTGCAAGTCCACAATTTTATAAAATAAGTGCAGTTTAACCACTTAACCACCGCCCACTGTAGTTATACGTTGGCAGAATGGCACGGACAGGCACAATCACGTGCCCGTACGTGACTACCTTCGCATGGGTGGGGGGTCCAATCGGACCCCCCTCCGGTACAATGGGCAGCCGGGATCGCTTCGGGAGCGATCCGTGATGAGGGGGCCGCCATTCGATTTTGGCCACCCCCTCGCGATCGCTCCCAGCGAATCAAATGCTTCCTCTGCCTGTGTGATATTGGAATAAACATAATGAATTTTGGATTATTCCAGTCTTGATCATAATTTATTGCTAAGAGTAACCCCTTCCAGCCTGCCTAATCTTAGGCTACCCCCTTTCCCTTCTTTTTGTCTATGCCAATTGGTTACAGCAATAACACCCAACAAGGTGAATGATCCATTACAGGTATTCCATTTGACTACCTGTACACTAGTGGCAACACTTGCACCTTCCTTTTCCATACTATTCCCTTAATTTCTGTGTAACTTAAGAACCAACAGGGAGTGATCTGACAATCCTCGAGCTGTATAAGTCACCTCAGATATCACAGGTAGCATCATAGAGGTAGCTAATGCTAAATCAATTGTAAATAAGGTCCCATGGGTACTAGAGGATCAACAGAACACTCTTTGGTTAGAGTCTAGCATTCTTCAGGCATCCATGAGGCCAATCTCCTGAATATAACCAGCAAAAGGGGTACATAATGTAGTTGCCAAACCGGCAGCCAAACCAAATCTATCTGTAGCGCCCCTTTACTTTCAGGGGAGCTAGGTACCTAAATTTAGGGGTTGATCTGGGTTGGTAGCCAGACCCAGATCACTTAAATTGTTAGGTTTTGTTCTTCTGCTTTTGCCAAGTGGTGTTGCTGGTGCATAGTTCCCTGTGGCCTGTAGGTGGCTCTGCCATAACAGGTCAGGGTTGAACCGCTAGTGACATTACTGTACCTTTGGATGTCCTCTCCAGGCAGCTGTACGGGGGCGTGGTCAGCCCGCTGTGCATGCTGGGAGAGGATACAAAAGGGGCGGATGCCATGTTAGCGAGGAGAAGGGAGAAGGAGGGGTACTAAGGAGCGCAGGGGAAGATCAGTCTCAGGCACCTTTAGCCTGGGGCTGCAACTTTGCTTGTAGGCCCAGCACCTTTAGCTGGCCTACCATCTAAAGAGGAATTTCAGGGCACTCAAGGGTGACCCGTTCTGGAGAGGGAGCCAGGGTTACCGTTGAAGGAAGTCACCGCCTCAGATGAGGCCTGGTCACCTACAGAGGGATTCCACAAGTCCGCCACAGGCATTGTAGCGTGCTTCAACTTGCACCTAGGTCCTTATGCTACAAGTGCTGGGAAGTGTGGAACTAGGCAAACGGGTTCCGATCGTATCCTTAGGACAGTAAAGTAAAGTTTGTGCATCACTCCGGCTGCTAGGACCGTGAGAGGGAACTATCCGGGTGAGCAGAGTCCACTTGGGATTAAGTGGTGATATTAAGTGCCTGAATCTACCTCCTGTTATTCTATTCTTCACTTTCCTGTCCGGTTTCAAGCATAAAGAAAATCAACCTTCAGCCACTGAGGTTTAACCTTGTCTGTACAATGGCCTTTTTGATACACAAGCAACAGACTTTTCCCTACACTCTAGAGAAAGGAACCAGCCTAGAGGATGTAACTTGCTGCGGATCCCCAACAACTGTGAACACCGCTTAACCTCTTCAAAGAGGAGGGTATGGGCATATAGCACGGTGTGCCTTGTCTTACAAGTGAGCCAGGTGAGAAAAAGGTCTGTGTGCTACATATCTAATGAAGGTTTTGAGATAATTATTAAAATCTCCTACTATTAACCAAAAGACATCAGTTTTATCAGTAAAATTCAACAGTTCTTTAAGTATCTCTGAGGAATATGGGGGTGGTATATGTAGTAATCGGCATAGCATAGGGCCCCCATTATAAGTGACATGGGGTGATATGTGGTCATATATTTTAGCTTGAAGTCACTAGTTAAAGAAATTGACTTATGCCGCGTACACACGGCCATTTTTAATGTCATTGAAAAAAACGGCGTTTTTCTCAACGTGATTCTTCTCAAGCCTGCCTTGCTTACACACAATCGTGGAAAAAAATGCTTGAGCAAAGCGCGGTGACGTACAACACATACAACGGCACTAAAAAGGGGAAGTTTCATTCTGATGGCGCCACCGTTTTGGCTGCTTTTGCTGATTTTGTGTTACCGCGTGTTAGTAAAAGTTTGGGAAGAGACGATTCGCGCTTTTCAGTCTTCGTGCTTTGAAGATCGTTTTCTGTTGTTCAGTTTGTGCTTGTGGGTTCGTATCTGTCTTTCAGTGCTTGTAGTCAGTTCGTATCTGTTTTTGCAGTGCGTTCTTGTCCGCTCGTTACTGTTTTTCGGGTCGTTCTTTAGAGGCCTTGCTGTTCTTCAGTGCGTTCTTTTAGGTCGTTCTGATTAGACGACCGTTTTGTAGCCATGTTGCGGGTACGTTCTTGTCGCCGAGATCGTGCTGTGCTTACTTCTGGGCTTGTTGCTATATCCCAGATCCGGTCCATGAACAGGGTGAGGAGGAGTTCTCGGACCAAGAATTGGTTGCTCCAGCGGGACCAATTCTGTCACATGCCTCTGCTGCGGGAGATCCAGGAGAATAACCCTGATGACTACAGGAATTTTCTTAGGATGTCTGACCCTGTTTTTCAGCAGCTCTTGGCTTTGGTGTCCCCCTATATCACCAGGCAGGACACTGTTATGCGGGAAGCCATCAGTGCTGAGCAGAGGCTAGTTGCTATGTTGCGCTACCTGGCAACAGGGAGAAGCTTGCAGGACCTCAAGTTCTCGACAGGCATCTCCCCCCAGGCTCTGGGCGTCATTAACCCAGAAACCTGTTCTGCCATAATCCAAGTCCTGCAGGAGGACATTAAAGCGGAGCTCCGCCTGAAAAAAAATATTAAAAGCCAGCAGCTACAGCAGCTGCTGGCTTTTAATATTTGGACACTTACCTGTCCTGGAGTCCAGCGACGTCCGCAGCAGAGGACGAGCGATCGCTCGTCACTCTGCTGCTCCCTCCGCCATCCTCGCTGAGGGAACCAGGAAGTGAAGCCCTGCGGCTTCATGCCCGGTTCCCTACGGCGCATGCGCGAGTCGCACTGCGCCGTTCTGATTTGTCCTCCTGTGTTCTGGGAGCCGAGTGTCTCCCAGAACACTACGGGAAGTTTGGGGGAAGTGACGTCACTCCCGCAGATTCCCGGAGAGAGGACTCCCGGATGTGGGTGAAAATACCTGTCTTAGACAGGTATCTTCACCCCCCTCCCCCCTGAAAGGTGTCAATTGTGACACCGGAGGGGGGGGAGGGTTCCAAATAGCAAAAATTGCTATTTAGGGTGGAGCTCCACTTTAAGGTAAGTTTTCTCCTTTAACATCACATTCTATGTATTTTATGCTTGCTAATGTAAAGTATTTTTTTAAACAGTCTCTAATTACCATGATTGTAATATGCTGTGAATGTCCCCTTTGTCCCCATGCATGTTGTAAGCTTTTAATGCTCCATTTTTTGGGCCTACATGCATATTTCCAAAAACCAACCTCTCCAGCATTCTATCCTGGGCCCAAACACACCTAGCCTAGTCACTTCCCAATGTTTTTTGTCAGCTCCATTGTAGTGCTTGACCATAGGCGTGTGCACAGGGTGTGCCAGGTGTGCCCAGGCACACCCTAATCACACTGTGCAGCACAGATTCCCCCTACTGCCCTGGCTCCCCACTTCCTTCCCCTTGCAGCGCTTCTAGCTTCCCTACTCTCCTCTCCCACCGGCTGTTGCTGCTGGGGATGTTTTAGGATGAGTGGGGGAAGGGGCAGGCAAATATGTAACTTACCGGCCCCTTCCTTTTCATCGTGAGTGATCGCTAGTATGTGTCTAGCTTTGGGCTGCACACCCTAATGCAATAGGATGTGCACGCCTATGTGCTTGACCCTTCCCCCCCCCCCAAATGTTTTTTGTTTATATAATTGTTAAAAATTCTGACATAGTGCTAGAGCCTTTATTTATGATGTCCCCAACTCAACTCAACCCCCCCCTAAAAGAATTTCATTGGTCCATCAGAGGGGGTGATGAATCTGATATTTGGTCATTTTTAGCTCTTATTAAAATACTCCTTACAAATTAATGTTATACTGATGTTTTGCCAAGATTTTTTTGTGATAATCTGCTTGCAATGTTTAGGTATCAAAGTATTAATTTATTTATTTTTTGACTCCACAGTTACCTTCGACGCCACAGGAATGGCAGAATGTGGCATCTCAGTTTTCTCAGTGGTGGAACTTTCCCAACTGTGGAGGAGCCATTGATGGCAAGCACGTCCGCATCGTGCCACCACCCCATTCGGGATCCTTTTATTTTAATTATAAAGGGTTCCACAGTATTGTGCTGATGGCGGTGGTGTCTGCCACATATGAGTTCCTTTATGTTGACGTTGGGAAAAATGGGCGGATGTCTGACGGTGGAGTTCTTGCCCAGACAGAATTCGCCGACCGGCTTCAATCAGAGGACCTGGCATTGCTACCTGCGGCAGAGAATGAAGATGGCCTACCCTTCGTTTTCCTCGCAGATGAGGCGTTTGCGCTAGGTCCCCATTTGATGAGGCCTATTCCACAAAGGACCCTCACCACTGAGAGGAAGGTCTTTAATTATAGGCTGGCCAGAGTGAGAAGGGTGGTAGAAAATGCCTTTGGCATCGTGGCCATCGTTTCCGCCTTTTTCTGACCTCTCTAAACATGGCGGAGTACAAGTTGAATCATATAGTAATGTGCTGTTGCATACTCCACAATTTTTTAAAAAGACATTCAAATAATTATCTTTCTTCAGTTGGCCTTCAGGCCACACAGTTCTCTGATGGACCATTGCCAGCCCAGGTAGCTGGCCCTACAGGCTTGGCCCCCCAAAGCGGGTATGATGTGCGCCAACGCTACATAGACTATTTTATGGGTAGGGGGGCCATTGCAATGCCTGATAACATTTGAAAATGTATTTGGAATAAAAATATACTTTATAATGAAAACATCTTGTTTGGTTTTATTTTGGTTGATTTGATCTTTCTCCTAGGTCAGTGATGGTGAACCTTGGCACTCCAGATGTTTTGCAACTACATTTCCCATGATGCTCAACTCCACTGCAGAGTGCTTGAGCAACATGGGAAATGTAGTTCAAAACCATCTGGGGTGCCAAGGTTCACCATCACTGTCCTAGGTTATCCTAGTGCAGTTGTAGTGCCATGTTTATTTTTCATAAGTAAATTACCATCATTGTCAGTGTAAACCCACCCATTTTTTTTGGGGGGGGCAACATTGATATAAGAAGCCACACATTGTTGATTCCAAAATAATTTTAATTGGAGCACAATTTTTTGTTTATTTTTATAAAAATAGAAAATGGTATAATTTTGGGGAATTTTGGGTATTTTTCTTGCTAAAACGCATGAACCATATGTAACTAGTAAAGTTCAACATGTACAATAGTACTAAAACAATTAAAACCTTACAAAACAAAATCTCAAAACAACAAGCAAAAAACAAAATAACATTTTTGCCCATATAAAAGATTTAAACCCTCCCAAGAACATCTCTTATTTTTTGGATTCTTTTCTCCATCTGCTTGCTCTTTTGCCTGATCTGGAGCAAGTTTTGGTTAATTTGATCCAGGTCACGAGAGCAGACCATAAGTTCTTGGATCAACATCTGGGCACTGTGACTGGTGAATGTTGCTTGGGCCGCAGACAGAAAAGCACCTACAATTTAGAAAAACACCATGTCTTATACTGTAAATATGCAGGCCTACATCTATTACCTGAGGCTGTGGTGTATGACACTGACCTGTTGTGTTGCCATTTTCCACTTCTTCCTCCACATCCTGCGGTTGTGGGTCTTGGGTTGGTGGTGTGGGGTTCCTAGCCTCCTGTCTAAAAGCTCTTTGAAGCCATATGAGATTGAACCCAAAGGTAGACTTGAGTAAATAAATATTTTTAGGCCTGAAAGAGGAATATTAATCATTCTTTGGAAGTGTGGTACAATTGTGTTTTTTGTCAATATTTCTAAGCTGAACACATGATTGTATCCATTAGCAAAGCTGGTAGATTGATCTATTTTGGTCAGGTTTCACACATGGAAACACACCAAGTATCCACTGGATCACCTGTGTGTGACACCATAAAAATAGGATTTTTATAACAGCTTACCTGTAAAATCCTTTTCTTGGAGTACATCACGGGACACAGAGCGACATAGTCATTACTAATGGGTTATATAGTTACCGTCAGGTGCTGGCACTGGCAACTTCCAAAACCGGAAGTACCCTCCCCTATATAAGCCCCTCCCATCCGGGAGCACCTCAGTTTTGTAGCAAAGCAATAAGTGTCCCCAAAGAGGGGTGGGAGCTCTGTGTCCCGTGATGTACTCCAAGAAAAGGATTTTACAGGTAAGCTGTTATAAAAATCCTATTTTCTTTCTCGTACATCACGGGACACAGAGCGACATAGTCATTACTAATGGGATGTCCTAAAGCAATGCCAAATGAGGGGGGGGATACACCATATATAAGCTGAGCGCTATCAGACATGAGGATCTTTTGCGGCCTGCAACACACTGCGCCCAAAGGCGACATCCTCCTGACTTCTAACGTCCACCTGGTAGGACCTAGTAAACGTGTGTACCGAAGACCATGTTGCGGCCTTACAGATTTGAGCCAGGGAGGCCTGGTGATGCACTGCCCATGAAGTTCCAACTGCTCTCGTGGAGTGCGCTCTAACTTTGAACGGAGGCGGTCTCCTTCTCAAGCCATAAGCTTGCATAATGACCTGTCGAATCCACTTGGCTAAAGTAGACTTTGACGCTGCCTGACCCTTTCTGGGGCCTTCCGGCAGAATAAACAAAGTATCCGTTCTGCGAATCTGAGCAGTGGCTTTTAGATAAGCTTTAACTGCTCTTACTACATCCAAAGAATGCAATAACTTTTCCTCTACCGAAGTAGGTTTGGGGAAAAAAGAAGGAAGAACCACATCTTGGTTCAAATGAAACCTCGATACCACCTTAGGAAGAAAGGCTGGATGAGGACGTAACACTACTCTGTCCTTATGGATAACCAGATATGGCTCCTTACAGGACATAGCTGCTAATTCCGATACTCTTTTAGCCGAACAAATGGCTACTAGAAAAAACAATTTCCTGGTGAGAAGCACCAAGGAAATATGCTGTAATGGTTCAAATGGTTGTTTCTGTAGAACCGACAGAACCAAGTTTAGATCCCATGAACATATGGGAATATTAACCGGAGGCCTAATACGCATCACTCCTTGTATAAAGGCTTTGACTAGTGAATGCGAAGCCAAGGGCCTTTGAAAAAATATTGACAAGGCCGAAATCTGACCCTTGATAGTACTCAAGGCAAGCTTCCTATCTACAGCCCACTGTAGGAAGTCCAGAATCCTACCTATTACGTACTTATGTGGATGCCATTTCTTGGCCTCACACCACGCGATGTACGCCTTCCAGATTTTATAGTAGATCTGCCTGGATACCGGCTTCCTGGCATTGATCATGGTAGATACCACAGCATTAGAGAGCCCTCTCTTTTTTAGAATGTGGGCTTCAATAGCCAGGCCGTCAAACCTAGGGCTGGTAAGGAAGGGTGGTATATCGGTCCTTGCGAAAGCCGGACGACGTGGGAGAGTCCAAGGACTCCCCACTGAAATTTTACAATCTCCGCGTACCACGCTCTTCGGGGCCACGCTGGAGCCACCGGAATCACTGGTTTCTTTTCTACCCTGATTCTGCGGAGTAATCGAGGTAACCATTGTGGCGGTGTGAATGCATATATCAGCTTGAACTGATCCCCAGGGAACACTAGGGCATCCGAGCCGCAAGCTAGGGGATCCCTTGTCCGAGAGACAAACCTATCCCCCTTTGCGTTGAATCTGGATGCTAGAAGATCTACATCCGATGTTCCCCACCGCTGACATATTGTCCAGAAAACCTCGGGGTGAAGGGACCCTTCCTCTGGGCCTAATTGCTGGCGACTTAGAAAGTCCGCCTTCCAATTCTCCACTCCTGGAATGAATACCGCAGATATGGCTGGGACATATTTTTCCTGCCCATTTCAGGATGTAATTTACTTCCCTCTGGGCTGCACGACTCCTGGTGCCCCCCTGATGATTGATATATGCCACTGCTGTGGCATTGTCTGATTGAATTCTGACAGGGGACCCTTGGAGTTTGGATGTCCATGCTACTAGGGCATACCGGGCTGCTCGTATCTCTAAGAGATTGATGGGCAGGGCCTTTTCTGCATCCGACCATCTGCCCTGGAGAGACTATTGCTCCAGTACTGCTCCCCAGCCTATAAGGCTGGCATCTGTAGTGACCACCTTCCAAGAAATCGGACTGAAGGATTTCCTTTTTTCCAGATTCTGGGGAACCAACCACCAACGGAGGCTCTTGCGAACGGAAGGGGACAAGGACATTGTAAGTCTAGGGCCTGAACTTTTTTGTTCCAGGCTGACAGTATGGCCCCTTGCAAATTCCTTGAATGGAATTGACCGTAGGGTACTGCTTCGAATGATGCCACCATTTTTCCCAGCAGCCTCATATACAGGCGTATGGACGGCTGTCTTTTTTGTACCCACTAAGTGGATCAAATCTTTCAAAGACAACACCTTTCCTCGAGGCAAGAATATTTTTCTCTGGCCTGAATCCAACCTTAGCCCCAAGTATTCCAGACTTTTGACTGGTTTTTAGGGCTGACTTGTCTCGGTTGATAATCCAACCGTGAGATTCCAGATACTTGATCGTCTTGTGAACGACCACGTCTAGTTTTTTCACTGAGTGGTCTATCAGCAACAAGTCATCCAGATATGCCATTATCATTACACCTTGTGTTCTTAGATTGGCCAATAAAGGGCCAGAATTTTTGTAAACACTCGTGGTGCTGTGGCCAAACCGAAGGGTAAGGCTCTGAACTGAAAATGGCGCCCTTCTACTGCAAAGCGTAGAAATTTTTGGTGGACTGGAAAGATGGGAATGTGCAAATAAGCATCTTTGATGTCGATCGTGGCTAACCAATCCTCCCCTTGTAGGGCAGTGGCCACCGATCGGATCGACTCCATCGGAAAGTCCTGATATACAGGAATTTGTATAGCCCTTTTAGAATTAATATGGGCCTCCCGTCCGCGTTTGCTTCGGGACTGTAAAGAGGTTTGAGTAAAACCCGAACCCTCATTCTTCCAGGGGAACCTCCATAATTACTCCTTGGAGCAATAGTTGTTCTAGTGCCAACAGGAGGGACTCTCTCTTCCGGGGATCCCTTGGCACGTTTGACCTCAAAAATGGGAAGGAGGAGAGTCTTTTAACTCCAAACTGTATCCCAAACCTACTGCGGAGAGCACCTATCTGTCTTGATCGTGTCCCGCCAGGTCTCTTGCGAACAACTGGAGTCCTCCCCCCACCCGACTGAGTGGGGGCTTCATGAATTTAACTTTGGGGGAGGTCTTGTACCTCCCCTGACCCAGGGTTTCTCATTACCCTGCTACTGTCCCTGTTTTTCACCCCCGGGATTTGACCGAGGAGGCCGTCGGAACTGTTACACAGCCGATGCCCCAGGGACTGGAGAAGCAGGCCTCTTAAAGAGGGACCTCTAACTCTGCTTTTAACCGGCAAGAGCGTATTTTTACCGCTGGAAATTTTCTGGATATTTGTCCAGGTTTTCCCTGAATAAGCGTTCACCATGAAATGGGACGCTAACCAGCCATTCTTTACAGGGAGCTTCAGCAGACCAGTTTTTGAGCCATAGGAGCCTACGCATATGTACTATAGACAGCGTAAGGCGGGAGGCCTGATGGACTGAATCCTCTATGGCGTCAACCGCAAAGCCTAAGGCTCTAGGTAGATCAGCTAGGGCAAAGCCTGCTGATCTGTCAAGTCCCTCAAGACCTGTTTCAACTGATCCTTCACTGCTTAGCAGACCCCAATAGCTGCTACTGCTGGTTGTATCACCAAGCAGATTTTCATAAGGACTCCAATCTTTTATCTATTGGGTTCTTGAACATTTGGACATTATCCACTGGACATGTCAGTGATTTATACATACAAGAGATGGCTGCGTCCACTGTAGGGACCTTCCATTTTTTTTTTTTTTTTTTTTTTTTGATGAACTTATCCTCCATGGGATAGACCACCGGAAATCTCTTGGGGGAATAAATATTTTCTCAGGACGTTCCCAATCCTGGTAAATGAGCCCTTTCAGTAAAGGGTGAAGTGGAAAAGAACAAACAGTCTGGGGGCTTCTAGCGACCCCAACGAGGATACAGTAGTGGTTGATGGTTCCGCAAGGTGCATTTTTAAATGCTGATCGGACCATGTTAGTCAGAGACTGAACCCATAATCTTTCAGCTTAAGATGCTGAGAAAAGGTTCCCCCACTGTTGATTCCTCTATAACAGAATCAACCTCATCCTGATCCCCTTCAGGCAGGTCGATCCCTGTATGGGACTGTTGCTCTGCTAACAGGCACTCTGAAGGAGGAGACGGAGATCGGACGTGCTTTCCCTGACAGGGAGGCAGCGATAAATGTTGACAATCTCTCTCTAATCCTCCCAGAGCTGAGGAAAAAACCTCCTCTGTTACATACACAGGAGCAGGTGACTGACGACATCCACAGTACCAAGTACCCCTGCGGGGTCTCTACGGTCACTTACCTCTGAACTTCAGGGGAGACTGGTGCAGCAGGAGTATGCCCAAGATCCTCAGAGCCCGATGAGACCCCCTTCGCTTCCTGGAAGATTCAGTTCCGGAGCTACTGGACGGCATATTCCTAAGCCTAAAGCTGAGGTATTCCAGCCGTAATACACCACTTTTACTGAGAATAGTCTAGCACAATTGCTGCTATATCACAGTTGGTGTCTACTAATGTGCCTTTCTAGGGGATGCCTGTATCAACCGCTTGCTGTATGCCTTTAAATGTTGCCAGCTCTGTCTCTTTACTTCATAGCCAGCTTACTGCAATAATGTGGCTTTTTAAAAACCTGCTGGGACGCCCGCACATGCGCAGAAGCGCTGCGGCGCGCACAGAGCGTCATCCCCCAGGCCCCGCCCCTTTTTCCGGCCACCTCTATATATAGAGGCGCGTGCACGCGCACGCGCGCGGCCACGTGCGCCTCGGCGCTAATTTTCAAACATGGAAACCAGGGACAGGAGCCAGGGCCCCCTTTGCCGCAGGCCGGGGGATAGACGAACACTGCAACATGGCAGAGGAAACAGTTTCCTGTAGGAGAACTCACCAGCTGCCTGGACTTTGCTCTCTGAGAAGAAACTAGTCCATATGACAAGAAAAACATTCCACAGCGGCCTCTAGTGGACAAACACAGGTACCGCAGTTTAATATACTAAACATATATAAAAAAACATTCTTTTTTTTTTTTTTTTTTTCTTGACCACCATTAAAAATTATTACATTTTTTTAGTAGTTACAGGCATGCACAGATATTAGCGGGAATACCGTTAGGTAACAGACAGAAAGACAAATTAGGCTTGGGGGTCCCCCAATAGAACCAAGTTCCTGGGGGCCCCCACTTACCTGTTCCCCGCCGCAGGACTTTGTTTGGTCCACAAAAGCCCAAACTTCACCTATCACGGCAGGCATTGTAATCAAACCTTCAGGGACCGGGTTCCCAAGGATTCCACTCCCCTGGACCTGTATAGCACCCTGCACAGAAAACATCTTGGTCGTGGGTATGACCAGAGCTCTGGATCCCAGGGTCCAGCTCTCCTAAGAGAAGCATTACAGGCAGAACCTTGCTCTTCTCTGCAAGGCCCGGGTACCGACCGTTTAGCTATGAAGCTTTTTTGGTCGGATCCGGAATAGCTTACTGAGGCCCAAAAGAACCTGTACGCAAGCTCAGTGAAAAACACATGTTTCTTCTTGGCCAACACCTTAGACACTGGCAAAAAACTGAGGTGCTCCCGGATGGGAGGGGCTTATATAGGGGAGGGTACTTCCGGTTTTGGAAGTTGCCAGTGCCAGCACCTGACGGTAACTATATAACCCATTAGTAATGACTATGTCGCTCTGTGTCCCGTGATGTACGAGAAAGAAAAGGTTGTTCTTGTGGCCCACACTTGTGCTAATGAGTCCAGATGTGTAACCAGCTGCTGAGCATACTCTCCTAACCGTACACTGAATCCAGTTACATTAATTAAATATAGTTACCAACACATATACACAACCATGTTTCAAAAATATTCTCACATAAACAGTTCAAGATGTAAAGTTTCATGTTCTTTGGCACAATAATCAGTCGTAGGAATCATCGTTCAATCGTTCACTAATTAAATTATGATGTTTTGGTCTGATACAGTGTTAACTACATTTGATCATTCCTAAATAGGCATGTTCAAATTTAGTTAACACTGTATCCTAAAAAAAACCATTGTATTATTGCGAATGAATGATGATTTCTACGATCGATTCTTGTGCCCAAGAACATGAAACTTGACATCTTGAACTGTACTACATTAAAGAAAAAGCACACTGTATCCTAAAAAAACATTGTATTATTGCGAATAAACAATGATTTCTACGATCGATTCTTGTGCCCAAGAACATGAAACTTGACATCTTGAACTGTACTACATTAAAGAAAAAGCACATGCAGCACCACGCTAGTAATAAAAATCTAAGTAACTCTAAATCTACTTACTTTTTCTGATCACTTTTTTGATTTTCCTGTATTGCTCCGACTCCCTCAACTTGATGTCAGACCATCTTTTGCGGAGCTGTTCTTTGGATCTGCGAACCCCAAATTTCCTGTGCAGAGTTTTAACCACTTTGTCCATAATTTGAGCCTTGACGTGATTAGGCTTTTTGTATGGGCCATGTTTAGCATCGTAATCCTCCCTCCTCAATATTGCCACCATTTCGACCATCTCCTCGAACGCCATGTTTGTGGCCTTGTATTTCCGGAATCTGGTCTGGGGTTCTTCCACACTTTCCTCCTCAAATCGCAGAGTCTCCGCCATGTTGTGTAGCATTAGGACAAGCGAGAAGGGGTGGGGAAAGTAGTATAACGAACGTCAGGGGCGGGGAAAGCGTGCGGAGCGTCACGCATGCGCACTGTATATAACGGAAATAGGCATCGTTGAAAACGACGTTCAGTGAGTGGAAGAAGGTCGGAAGCAACGAACGTGTAGATCGAGGGTACGTAACATTTTTCATACTTGATGAGTGACTGATCATTTGCTGAGTTTGTGGCCTATATATGGTGATAAAGATTAGTAGTAGTCTTGACTGACATTATTAGTTTTGTCTGGTTTTTGACTTGCAGAAATCATGCAGGTATTTAAAGACCCAGATTTTATGGCAGAGTTCCTGCAAAGGTGGAAAAATCTACCTGTTTTATGGGAGACCAAAAAAAATTATAAATAAATAAAGAAGCCAGGAAGATAGCACTGGAGACCAACACAGATCCCCACAGCAACAATAGAGGATGTGAAGAAGAAAATTGAGACCATTAGGGGAACATATCAGACTGAACGGAACAGAGTCCTAACATCAATGCGGTCAGGAGCAGCTGCAGAGGAAATATACAAGCCAAATCTGTGGTACTATAATCATCTTAACTTCCTGGATGACCACCTGGAATCAAGGCAATCCCTTTCCAGCCTTCCCCCCAGAAGGAGCTCCAGCCTTCCCTGCAGCCAACCCTCCAGCCTTCCCTGCAGCCAACCCTCCAGCCTTCCCTGCAGCCAACCCTCCAGCCTTCCCTCAAGCCTTCCCTGCAGCCAACCCTCCAGCCTTCCCTCCAGCCTTCCCTGCAGCCAAGTTGAAGCTTCTTTGGAGGAACAAGCTGAACTCCAGGAGGAGTCTGATTTGACCATTGGGAGCCAGGTATAGTCTTTAGCTAAAGATTTCTTGTACTAAAAGTATAATGTTGTCAAAGAGATGTTAAACTTTGACCATTTACCAAAAAGTGTTTGACATATCAATAGACAGTAGTGGCCAAAAATGATGGGGACAAGAATGAAAAATGCTTGGGTCAGAATGATTGTCTTTAATATTTGTTAGCATTCAATTTGCAAATGTCATGAGGTGACAAATGTGTGTGATACATGAAGCCAAAAATTAAAATATGTACCTTTTTTATACAGGATGAGGAGGCAGGCCCCAGTGGGACCCAGGAGGAGGCAGGCCCCAGTGGGACATAGTGGAACACCAGGCCCCAGATACCTCCTCTGCGTATTCCCCAAAAAAAGGCCAGGAGGCTTATGCAGATAAAGGAGGAGACCCAGGCCCTAATTAGGGACGCTACTGCAGCCCTCAGAGAGCCCCCCACCACTGCAGAGGGATTTGCTGCCCTTATTGGGCACAAACTGCCAGAAATGGAAATGAGCCAGCGTCTAAAATGTGAGACCCTCATCTTGAAGGTAGTGAACATGGGCATGATGGGAAAGTTAAATGACTTTACAGACGTTGTCGATATTTGTTATGTCCCTGCTCCTGTTCCTGCTCCAGTTGCTGCTCCAGTTCCTGCCCCAGTCCCTGCTCCTGCCCCAGTCCCTGCTCCTGCCCCAGTCCCTGCTCCAGCTCCAGTCCCTGCTCCAGCCACAAGATCTCCTCCACGGCAGTGAAGGCAACAAAGAAGAGCAATAAATAAGTCCATGATATGTCCATCTGATGGTCCCAATTTTCTTCTTCACATCCTTTGTTGTTGGCTGTGGTGATCTGTGTCTGCACTAATTCAAGCATTGTCTCCAGTGCTGTCTTCCTGGCTTCTTTAGTTTTCCTTTACCTGTGGTTTGGTTTTGCCTTAACCTTTAATTTGTTTTTATGCCAGAATAAATGTTTTTTTGTTTCCTGACAAAAATTTAACATCTGTTTTTATTCTAAATAGAGAGTTTGCTAGTGAGTAGGCAGGGACATTGCAAAAAAACATTTTGAAATTACCAAGGGACACTAACCTCCTTGAGGGTAAATTATAATAAATAATAATGTTGTTGTGGTAACTTGACACACTCAAAAATATCAAAAAATAATAGAAAGCAGTCTAAAATATTATCCAAATAATAAGCAAAAATAAAATCTTCAATACAAGATGGTAACTAAAAATATTTTGTTCTTTAGGGAGATCTGGCTTACAATAAATATAGATTAATCATGAGAACACAATAAATAATAAAGAAAAAACTTTGTCATAACTCCGTGGGAATATCAGCAGCAAAAGAATTGGATTATTGCAGCATTATAACGAAGAAAAGAATGCACTACATTAAACGATGCAATAATTTCCAGCATGACGAATGTGCTATCTCCATTATGAATGCTAGTTTTACCAGAACGAGCGCTCCCATCTCATACTTGATTCTGAGCATGCGCATTTTTTTTAACGTCGTTAAAGCCCACACATGGCCGTTTTTCATGACGAGAAAAACGACAATGTAAAAAACTACGTGAAAAATTAGAGCATGTTCCAATTTTCCTCATCGTGATTCTTTGCGTTTTTCTCGTCGGGAAAACTGCTGGAAAGCCCACACACGATCATTTTTAATGACCATTTTAAAAAATGAAATTTTTCTCGTCATTAAAAACGGTCGTGTGTACGCGGCATAACAGTATATCTGCTAGGTTAGGTTAAATCTTGTATTTTGCATACTATGGCAAGATTTTGCAAAAGCATGCATATTGCTACAGCAGCATTTTGCAGATGTGCTATTCTATATGGAGCCCTTGTGGTATTGAAATGTCTCGTGCCACTTTCCTGTGTACTGTGTAACAGACATAGAAACAGGGAAGTGGAACTCATGGTAGAAACTCGTGATTATAAGTCACAAGTCAGGTGTTGTGATTATTGATAACGAAACTATGTCAGCCATCTTTCGGAGGTCAGACTCATGTTGGCCATCTTGAGAAGGGCAGATTATCTACGATATAATGCTATAATGATATGCAAATGTACACCCATGTATTAACCACGCCCCCTTCCCCTTCTATGATTGGATGATGGTAAGACGATGTAAGATTATAAAAGTTCTTTTACCGCCTTTTCTTATAACAGATTGAGCACAATGTTTTGTCTTTCTGTGTTCCAAGTCATCTCTCAGTACTAAACGGGTCTGGTGAGTGTGGTAATTGCTGTGATTATACCTAGGTGGTCTTTGTCAGATATACGGGAATACATTTAATTCTCTACAATATATATACAGTGGATATACAAAGTCTACACACCCCTGTTAAAATGTCAGGTTTCTGTGATGTTAAAACATGAGACAAAGATAAAGATAAATAATTTCAGAACTTTTCCCATAAACTGTACAACTCTTTTAGGGGGAGGGAAGTAAAAATAAAAAAATAAAATAATATGGTTGCATAAGTGTGCACACCCTTACACTAATACTTTTGTTTAAGCACCTTTTGATTTTTTTTCAGCACTTAGTCTTTTTGGGTATGAGTCTATCAGCATGGCACATCTTAACTTGGCAATATTTGCCCACTCTTCTTTGCAAAAACACTCCAAATATGTCAGATTGCGAGGGCATCTCCTGTGCACAGCCCTCTTCAGATCACCCCACAGATTTTCAATTTGATTCAGGTCTGGGATCTAGGCCATTTCAAAACTTGAATCTTCTTCTGGTGAAGCCATTCCTTTGTTGATTTGGATATATGCTTTGGGTCGTTGTCATGCTGAAACATGAAGTTCCGCTACATATTCAGCTTTCTAGCAGAAGCCAGAAGGTTTTGTGCCAATATTGACTGGTATTTTAAACTGCTCATAATTCCCTCTACCTTCACTAAGGCCCCTGTTGGAGCAGAAGAAAAACAGCCCCAAAGAATGATGCTGCCACCACCATGCTTCATGGTGGGTATGGTGTTATTTTGGTGCAGTGTTGTTTTTGCGTCAAAACATATCTTTTGGAATTATAGTCAAAAAGTTCAACCTTGGTTTCATCAGACCAGAACACATTTTCCTGCATGCTTTTGGGAGACTTCAGATGTGTTTTTGCAAAATTTAGCCGGGCTTGGATGTTTTTCTTCGGAAGAAAGGGCTTCTATCTTGCCACTCTACCCCATAGCCCAGACATATAAGGAATATAGGAGATTGTTGTCACATGTACCACACAGCCAGTACTTGCTAGATATTTCTGGAGCTCTTTTATTGTTGCTGTGGGCATCTTGGCTGCCTCCCTGACCAGTTTTCTTTTCGTTTTTTCATCAATTTTGGAGGAACTTCAATTTCTTGGTAATGTCACTATTGTGCCATATTTTCTCCACTTGATGATGACTTTATTCACTGTGTTCCATAGTATACCTTGGAAATAATTGTTTACCTTTCTCCTGACTGATACCTTTTAACAATGAGATCCCTCTGATGCTTTGGAAGCTCTCTGCGGACCATGGCTTTTGCTGTAGGATGCGACTAAGAAAATGTCAGGAAAGAACTACTAGCTGAACTTTTTTGGGGGTTAATCAGAGGCACTTTAAATGATGGCAGGTGTGTACTGACTCCTATTTAACATGAGTTTGAGTGTGATTGCTTAATTCTGAATACAGCTACACCCCCAGTTATAAGAGGGTGTGCACACTTATGCAAGCACATTATTTATTTATTTATTTTTTACCCCCCCCCCCCCCCCCTAAAAGATTTCAGTTTGTTTTTCAATTGAGTTGTACAGTTTATAGGTAACAATAAAGGTGGAGAAAGTTCTGAAATGATTTATCTTAGTCTAATTTTGTACATCACAGAAACCTGACATGTTAACAGGGGTGTGTAGACTTTTTACAGTATATCAACTGTATATTAGCTAGCACATGTTTTTCTTCACATCGTGCAATATAAAAAAATATAGCGGCCTTTAGTGTCTATTTGTACTTGTCTGCAGGAGAAATCAACATAACTTTCTATCAGTATAGATACACCTCTAAAGTATGTAGTATAAATAGAATGGTATTGCCTACTATATTGTGCACGCTTCAAAAAATTTAATTTATGTATATTTAAATAGGCCTCCTGCAGGCAGATAATAGACGGGGAAAACTGTTTTAATGTAGTAAACATTGCCTGTCTCTTTACTGGGTCACTAATCCCTCTAATATTCCAAGATACTAGAACTTGCATTAAATTTAACATACCGGTAGCTTTAAATCAAATCATCCTTTCTAATAATGGAAAAAAGTCCCTTCTTTGTACGGAGAATTTTTTTTATTTATTTTTTGTTTCACAAATTTTATTGAGTAAACAGAAAAATATTATACACCATTCCATTTTAATATTAGAACATTACCATTTACATAGGACTTGAAATGTAATACATTTTACATCCGGAAAATACGTTTTTAGTAAAATAGATGCATTTTAAACATTACGGAGTTATACAGTGGTTACGGAAAGTATTCAGACCCCCTTACATTTTTCACTCTTTGTTATATTGCAGCCATTTGCTAAAATCATTTAAAGTGGTTGTAAACCCACTTTTTCAACTTGCACCTACAGGTAAGCCTAGATTAAGGCTTACCTGTAGGTGCAAGAAATATCTCCTAAACCTACACGGTTTAGGAGATATTTACTAAAAAGACAGGCGCCGCTGTCTACGGCGCATGCGCGCCGTAGACAACGGCGCATTCATGGGGTTAATCCCATTCACAAAATCGGCTACTTCCCAGCAATAGCTGGGCTTAGCCGATTGTGACGGCTCTCGCGCGCATGCGCAAAGTGACGTCTCCGCCGCTCCGGCCAATCACAGCGCCGGAGCGGCGCTGTGATTGGCTGCAGCGGCGATACCCGGAAGTAACCTTCCGGCTATCGCCGCAGCGATGGATGCGGCTGAAGAGGGAGACGAGGACGGCTTCGGGGGCCCCGATCTAAGGTAAGTGATGCATAATGAGCTATTATGCTAGTCATAATAGCTCATTATGCCTTTCTCTTACAGGAGGTTGTGTATAAAAAAAAAAACATTATTGGGTTTACAGCCACTTTAAGTTCATTTTTTCCCTCATTAATGTACACACAGCACATATTGACAGAAAAACACAGAATTGTTGACATTTTTGCAGATTTATTAAAAAAGAAAAACTGAAATATCACATGGTCCTAAGTATTTAGACCCTTTGCTGTGACACTCATATATTTAACTCAGGTGCTGTCCATTTCTTCTGATCATCCTTGAGATGGTTCTACACTTTCATTTGAGTCCAGCTGTGTTTGATTATACTGATTGGACTTAATTAGGAAAGCCACACACATGTCTATACCTTACAGCTCACAGTGCATGTCAGAGCAAATGAGAATCATGAGGTCAAAGGAACTGCCTGAAGAGTTTAGAGACAGAATTGTGGCAAGGCACAGATCTGGCCAAGGTTACAAAAAAAATTCTGCTGCACTTAAGGTTCCTAAGAGCACAGTGGCCTCCATAATCCTTAAATGGAAGACGTTTGGGATGACCAGAACCCTTCCTAGAGCTGGCCGTCCAGCCAAATTGAGCTATCGGGGGAGAAGAGCCTTGGTGAGAGAGGTAAAGAAGAACCCAAAGATCACTGTGGCTGAGCTCCAGAGATGCAGTCGGGAGATGGGAGAAAGTAGTAGAAAGTCAACCATCACTGCAGCCCTCCACCAGTCGGGGCTTTATGGCAGAGTGGCCCGACGGAAGCCTCTCCTCAGTGCAAGACACATGAAAGCCTGCATGGAGTTTGCTAAAAAAAACACCTGAAGGACTCCAAGATGGTGAGAAATAAGATTCTCTGGTCTGATGAGACCAAGATAGAACTTTTTGGCCTTAATTCTAAGCGGTATGTGTGGAGAAAACCAGGCACTGCTCATCACCTGTCCAATACAGTCCCAACAGTGAAGCATGGTGGTGGCAGCATCATGCTTTGGGGGTGTTTTTCAGCTGCAGGGACATGATCCCAATCGAGGGAAAGATGAATGCGGCCAAGTACAGGGATATCCGGGATGAAAACCTTCTCCAGAGTGCTCAGGACCTCAGACTGGGCCGAAGGTTTACCTTCCAACAAGACAATGACCCTAAGCACACAGCTAAAATAATGAAGGAGTGGCTTCACAACAACTCCGTGACTGTTCTTGAATGGCCCAGCCAGAGCCCTGACTTAAACCCAATTGAGCATCTCTGAAGAGACCTAAAAATGGCTGTTCACCAACGTTTACCATCCAACCTGACAGAACTGGAGAGGATCTGCAAGGAGGAATGGCAGAGGATCCCCAAATCCAGGTGTGAAAAACTTTTTGCATCTTTCCCAAAACGACTCATGGCTGTATTAGATCAAAAGGGTGCTTCTACTAAATACTGAGCAAAGGGTCTGAATACTTAGGACCATGTGATATTTCAGTTTTTATTTTTTAATAAATCTTGCAACATGTCAAGAATTCTGTGTTTTTCTGTTAATATGAGGTGCTGTGTGTACATTAATGAGAAAAAAAATGAACTTAAATGATTTTAGCAAATGGCTGCAATATAACAAAGAGTGAAAAATTTAAGGGGGTCTGAATACTTTCCGTACCCACTGTACATGTTGTGCATATAATTGTATTAACAAGCCCAGAATGAAGTTTTTAAAACTTGTTTTAATTAGTTAATAACAGTATGGTTGTAGTGGGCTCTAGTTTGCACCTGAATTTAGTTGTAAAAGGAAAAAATATATATATGTAAAACAAGATATATATTACTTGGCTATTGGGGTAGGTAAGGATGGGGTGGAATTATGTTCAAATTGCCCTCTAGTAGCTGATGTGTTCTATCAATAGGGTATGTACTCTATTTTTATACATTTACTGCTTTATAGGCAGAGGAATGTTTGAATTATATCCAATTATAACATGTTGAAGTAAAATTGGAGATTTTTTCCCTGCAATATGCAGGAGTTCTTTTATTTTCTCTATGTTATTTATTCTATGAAACCATTATTTTTCAATGGAGTCATAATTGAACGCCAGTGGCAAGGAATGCAATGTCTTGCTGTATTTGTCATAATATACATAGATAAGGATTTGAGATATTGTTTCTTAGGAATCGTGTTGTGATGTAGAAGGTATTGTGCTGGAGTGAACCTTACATTTTCAGAGGTGATTGAGGTAATTATTATTATTATACAGGATTTATATAGTGCCAACAGTTTGCGCAGCGCTTTACAACATTGGGGAAGACAGTACATTTAAAATACAATTCAAAACAGGAGGGATCAGAGGGCCCTGCTCGTTAGAGCTTAAAATCTAGAAGGGAGGGTCAAGTTGAACAAAGGGTAGTAGCTGTGGGGGATGATCAGATGGACAAAATGAAAATACAGTTGTTAGGTGTGGGTAAGATAGGCTTCTCTGAAGAGGAGGGTTTTAAGGGATCATCTAAAAGCTAATATAGAAGGAGATAGACAGACAGATTGGGGTAAGGAGTTCCATAGGCTTGGAGAGGCTCTGAAAAGTCTTGGAGATGAGCATGTCAGGAGGTGATGAGAGAGCTTGAGAGCAGGAGGTCTTGAGAAGAATTAAGAGAACAATTAGGTTGGTATTTTGAGACTAAGTCAGTAATGTAGCTGGGGGCAGAGTTGTGGATGGCTTTTTAGGTAATTGTTAGTATTTTGAATTTAATTTGTTGGGTGAGCGGAAGCCAGTGGAGGGATTGACAGAGAGGAGTAGCAGAGACAGAGCGGTTGGTAAGGTGGATGAGTCTGGAAGCAGCATTCAAGATGGACTGAAGGGGGGATAGAGTATGCAGAGGTAAGCCAATGAGGAGGGAGTTGCAGTAATCGAGGCGGGAGATGACCAGGGAGTGAATTAAGAGCTTTGTTGTGTCATTGGTTAGAAAGGGGCGTATTTTGGAGATGTTGCAGAGGTTGAGGCGGCAAGATTTGGACAGTGATTGGACGTGGGGCTTAAAGGAGAGTTCATAGTCCAGGACTAGTCCTAGGACCTTGGCATGTGGGGATGGGCTGATAGTTGTGCCATCGATTTTGACAGAGAGATCAAGGGAAAAGGCACGTGGGGGAGGAAAAATGATAAGTTTGGTTTTGGATATATTAAGTTTGAGGAAGTGTGGCCACATCCAGACTGATATATCTGATAGTAAATTAATGATACGTGAGGAGACTGAAGGAGTGGGTTGAGGGGTAGAGAAATATATTTGAGTGTCATCAGCGTAGAGCTGGTATTGGAAGCCGTGGGAAGCTATCAGCTGACCCAGGGAGGAGGAACAGAGAAAGGAAGAGGAGAGGAGGAAGTAGAATTGTAAGTAACGCTAAAGGTGCAGTTGGATAAGTAGGTAGAGAACCAGCGAAGAGTACAGTCACAGAGACCAAAGGTATGGAGTCTTTTGAGGAGGAGGGGGTGGTCAACCATATCGAAGGCAGCAGAGAGGTCCAGGAGTAGGAGTACAGAATAGTGTCCCTTTGGCAGTTAGTAGATCGTTTGTTAGTTTTAGGAGAGTAGTTTCTGTGGAATGTTGAGGACGAAATCCAAACTGAAGGGGATTATGAAGGCTATTATCAGCAAGGTGGACTCTCAGTCGGTTGTAGACTAGACATTCAAGGAGTTTGGATAAAAATGAGAGCAAGGAGATGGGGCGTAGGTTGTTAAGATTGGATGAGTCCAGTGAGGGCTTTTTAAGTATGGGGCTGACAAGTGCATGTTTTAAAGAGTCGGGAAGATGCCAGAGGAGAGGGAGAGATTGAAGATGTGGGTTAGTGAGTGTAGAATAGAGCTACAGGTCTAGTATCATCTGTTTGTCAGGGTTGAAGGAGATGGGGCCTGATTCTGTGTGTAGTGAGCCGTGTGTCCAGTGAGGCTAGAAGTGAAGTGTTGTAGACAGAAGTGACTAGGTCGGTGCAGGACAGGGGTGCGATTTTGTCATAGAAGTGGTCAGTCGCAGAGTAGAGAAGAGAAGGGTTGAGATGGCAAAAGTTTTTATGGGTAACTGTTGGGTGTTTGGAGGGAGAGGAGGCAAAGGAGAGGGAGAGAGTGAATTTAATAAGGTAGTGATCAGAGAGAGGGTAAGGATAGTTGGAGAGGTTGCATGGATTGCATAGGTGGGAAAAGACGAGGTCAAGGGCATTGTCTTCAGAGTGAGTAGGAGCATGTATCCATTACATGTATCCATTGCATGTAATGGTTTTATGGACCATTTTCCAGAACCTCTGAATCATGGGGCACAACCACCAGATATGTAACAAGGAGCCTTCCTCCTGTTCACATCTCCAGCATCTATCAGATGTCTGGGGAAAAAATTTGATCTTGAACCTGCACTCATGGGTAGCCACATTTAAAGATCCTTTGTGTGCGTACATATGTATGGTTTCCCATTCAGGTTTGTATTTAGGTCATGTTCCCATGCCTGGCATGATGTACTGGAGAAGTCTAGAATATAAACAAAAAAGTCAGTGCTATTACCCATACATCACATAAAAAGCAGAGCTCTCGGGTGCTCGATCCACAGTCGCTGGCTGAGTAGAGTAATGAGGAAAAGATGATCCACACTCCGGCCGTTGCTCTTAAAAAAATGTTGTATTTATTAACAAGCCACAGTGAACAAACGCAAATGAGAACAGTTGACGCGTTTTAGCCTATAAGGCCTTAATCATACCCACTGGAGAAGTCTGTTTTATCCTCAAAGAGTGATGTGTATAAGATAGAAATTAGATGTCTTTGTGGATTTTTTTGTGCATATGTTTTCTAGGATCGTAGGGGGTCTTATCCAAGTGTGAGCTGTTTCTCGTCTGGCCAAGTAATGTCTAATTTGCATGTAGTTCCTTTGTGGAATTGAGTTTAGGTTAAGATCTTTGTTTATTTCACCTCTAGATAAAAGGGATACTTTCTTAAAGAAGTGTGTGGTCAAGACACCTTTGTGGAGCCAGATTCTTGAAAGAAAAATTAGTTCTAGTCCTGGGGGGGAAGTCAGGATTGCTTCTTAGTGGGGTGAGCGGACCCAGCCAGGTTGAAGGGTTGTTGAGTTTAGAGATATTGCAAAAGGTTTCTAGTGTGGGGCCTATGAGAGGGTAAGATTTAATAGTGGTAGGGTGATGATTTGGATGTATCCACGGTGGGGATCTTACATGTTGGGAAAATTGTAAATGTTCTAATGTTACCCAGTCTTTGACTGATTGGTGAATATTTCAATCCACTATTCTTACTAAGTGAGGTGCCTGGTAAAATTTGTGTGAGTCGGGGAGCGCTATTCCTCCTTTGGTTTTAGGTAAAGTTAGTCTTGTATATTTAATTCTGGGTGGTTTACCCCTCCAGATGAAAATTGAACAGGCTCATCAGGAAGGTGTGAAGAATGATGTTGGTACTCAAATGGGTATAGTTTGCATGACATATAGAAAACGAGGCAGGATTGTCATCTTGATTATTGAAGCTCTACCAAACCATGAGACATTTAAAGTGTTCCATCATTTTAGGTCATCATGATTTCTTTTAGAATAGAGGAGTAATTGTATTTAAAAAGGTCAACCAAATTAGTAGGGATTTGTATTCCTAGATAAGATATATTAGTTTGGGCCCATGTAAAAGGGAAAGTTTTTTTGACAGAGTGCTAATGAGTCTGAGGGTAGTGTAATATTGGGAGCGTTAGATTTGGAATGGTTCATTTTCAAGTTTGATAGTGATTGAAAGTATTCCAGGTCTTGGACAAGGTTGGCGAGGGATGTATGTGGTTCTGAGAGGAATAGAAGCATATCGTCGGCAAACGCAAGTTTGTACATTTGGTTTTGAACTTATATTCCTTTAATATCTGGATTGGATCGCAATCTGTTTAGTAATGGTTCTAATGTAAGGACGAACAACAAAGGGGATAAGGGGCAACCCTGCCTCTTTTTCTGCATAAATTACAGGCACTCGACTGGTGACCATTGACACAAACTCTTCCTGTTGGGTTTGAATATAGTGCAAAAATGTATGCTCTCATTTGAGGTAAAGAAAATGTATATATTAATTTTAGCTATCTGGTGAGCGCTTGCAAAAAATCTATATAAAAATTATAACAACAATACCACCAAAAAAAAAAAAAAAAAAAGGAAACTGTAAAAAAGTAATAATAAAATAAAAAAAAGAAGAATCTCAAAGCATATACAAATCTCACATAAACCCCTGGAAAGTTCTCACCCCCCTCAGTAACCATTTCCTGGAGGGTCTTGTTTATAAAAAAAATTCACAATATACACACGGTGGGTTCTCTTGAAAATTATTCAAAAAATATCTCCAATAAATCAACTCACAGCTATTTGTATTCCTACACAAAAAAATAAAATAAACTAAAACTAAATACAACAACCAAACATTCCCCAGAGGAACAAAATATAGGGTCCATTCAGTAACTATTTACTTGACTCTCTCCCCCCGGCTCTACATAAAAAGTGAAAAAGCCAAACTAACCATCTCCCATCTATAAAAATAGAAAAATGGGAGGAAAAATAAAAATGATAGGATCTTCTCTTTTCCTCCTCTCATACTGTTTTATTTATAATGCCTATTCAGCTATTCAGTGGCATCCTGTGGATTATCAAAAAAAAAATTTGCAACTTGATTTGCCTCCACTCTTAATTTAGCAGGGCATAAGTATTGAATATGAAAGTTGCAGGGTCTGCAACCTTTTTTTTACATCTTGAAATTTTTTATGCTGTTTTTGTACATCTGGAGAAAAGTTCGGAAAGACTATGACTTTAGTTCCATTAAAAAGAACTTCCTTCAATAATCAGACTCTTCTAAGGATAAAGTTGATTGAGTAATCGTATTAAAAAGGGCCATGGTGGAGTTCCTGCTGGTAAGGGCCTACTAGGTACAGTAGGTGCCGCCGACATTGTATATCCATCGCGATCCCATCGCGGAGATTCTCGGCGACAGGGTGCCGACATCTCGCGCTCGCTGCAATAGCGAGAAGGCGACGCGACACTATTGAACGGGATACGACGTGGATTCCCGCCAATACCAGGCACTGTGTTTGGTCTGAATCCTGAGCGGGAACTCCACGCCAAAATTTAAATAAAAAACTGGCATGGGTTCCCCCTCCAGGAGCATACTAGGCCCTTCGGTCTGGTATGGATTTTAAGGGGAATCCCCCAAGCCGAAATAAAGGCATGGGGTCCCCCTCAAAATCCAAACCAGACCCTTATCCGAGCACGCAACCTGGCAGGCCGCAAGAAAAGAGGGGGGGATGAGAGAGTGCCCCCCCCTCCTGAACCGTACCAGTCCACAGGCCCTCAACATGGGGGGTTTTGTGCTTTGGGGCAGGGGGCGGCCTGCGGCCCCCCCACCCCAAATAACCCTCCCCCATGTTGATGGGGACAGGGCCTCTTCCCGACAACCCTGGCCGTTGGTTGTCGGGGTCTGCGGGCGGGGGCTTATCGGAATCCGGGAGCCCCCTTTAATAAGGGGGCCCCCAGATCTCGGCCCCCCACCGTATGTGAATGAGTATGGGGTACATCGTACCCCTACCCATTCACCTGGTGGAAAAAAATGTCAATAAAAAAACACACACAGGTTCCGACTTCGGGGGTCTTCCGACTTCGGGGGGTCTCTTCTTCCGACTTTGGGGTCTTCTGCTCTCCGGTGCCTTTTTCCTTCTGCCGGGCTTTTCCGCTAACTTCTTCCAGTTCTTTTACTAGTGGAGAGGCCCGGTCTTCCCCGTCGTCTCCTCCCGCTCTCCGTTGTCCTTCTGCCGGGCTGCTCCACTATCTTCTTCCAGCTCTTTTGCTAGTGGAGGGACCCGGTCTTCCCATCGCCGTTGGCGTCTTCTCTCTTCTCCTCTTCGATGTTGACACGTCACTTTCTTCCGCTGTAATGCCAGGTGTGCGGTGCGCAATGATTTATATAGGCCTCTTATGATGTCACAGTCACATGTGGCCACCCGGAGCATGTGACTGTGACGTCTTGAGAGGCCTATATAAATTGTTGCGGACCGCACACCCAGCATTACAGCGGGAGGAAGCGACGAGTGAACATCGAGGAGGAGAAGAGGGAAGAAGGCGACGAAGAAGACCTGGCAGAAGGCAGAAAGAACCAGAGAGCAGAAGAAGAGACCCCCGAAGTTGGAAGAAGACCCCGGAGTCATAAGAAGACCCCCGGAGTCGGGAGAAGACCCCCGAAGTCGGAAGAGACCCCCGGAATCGGAGGAAGACCCCCGAAGTCGGAAGAGACCCCTGGAATCTGAAGAAGACCCCCGAAGTCAGAAGAGACCCCTGGAGTCAGGAGAAGACCCCCGAAGTCGGAAGAGACCCCCGGAGTTGGAAGAAGACCCCCGGAGCTGTGTAATTACTTTAAAAACCTGTGTAGTGGTTTTTTATTGACATTTTTTTCCACCAGGTGAATGGGTAGGGGTACGATGTACCCCATACTCATTCACATAGGGTGGGGGGCCGGGATCTGGGGGGCCCCCTTATTAAAGGGGGCTCCCGGATTCCGATAAGCCCCCGCCCGCAGACCCCTGACAACCAACGGCCAGGGTTGTCGGGAAGAGGCCCTGTCCCCATCAACATGGGGGCAGGGTGCTTTGGGGTGGGGGGGCCACAGGTCGCCCCAAAGCACCAAACCCCCCATGTTGAGGGCATGCGCCCTGGTAAGGTTGAGGAGGGAGGGGGGCCGCTCTCTCGTCCCCCCTTCTTTTCCTGCGGCCTGCCAGGTTGCGTGCTCGGATAAGGGTCTGGTTTGGATTTTGAGGGGGGACCCCACGTCGTTTTTTCGGCTTGGGGTATTCCCCTTAAAATCCATACCAGACCGAAGGGCCTGGTATGCTCCTGGAGGGGGAACCCATGCCGTTCTTTTATTTAAAATTTGGCGTGGAGTTCCTGCTCAGGATTCATAACAAACACGGTGCCTGGTATTGGTGGGAATCCACGTCAGATCTCCATCCACCGGCCTCAATGTCAGCAATGCGTGTCGCTCATTGCGAAAGGAAAAACAAAAATTTTCCTTTCCCGATGACGAGACAGCTCGGCGCTGGCTCTCGCGACGGGGCTTGTAGGGTGTTAATCTCGCCACTAGAAGAGGCGAGATTGACACAAAATCGGCGGCACCTACTGTATTCGATGTGCTCTTTCAACTGAAAAGGACATTGAAAGATGTTCTTTCCCAATCGTCTCCCATAGCCACGTTTCTGCACATTCTGTTGGATTTGCTCCCTCAGAGTGCTCTGGAAGACCCACCAGCCTAATAATATTACGTCAAAATAGATTTTCAAGGTCTTCCAGCTTACGAGAATTAATATCAGATGCTGCTTCAATATCCTTGTCCAATGCCTGTGAAGCATCCTCTAGTTTTTTAACACGTCCTTCCAAAGCTGACATTCTTTCCCTTATTTTCTGTACATCCTGACGAAGAAAGGTGAATTCTTCCTTAAGATCCGCACTTGCCCTGTTAAATTACATATAGAGTTCTAACATTGTTGTACCACTTTTAGCACATCTTATACTGTATGCTCTAGTGGCGTTGGTAATGTTGTTAATACATGCCATTTTTAGCTGTTTATCACTTTTTATCCCTTTCTTCCACTTCACTTATTGATTGATCCATATACTTATGTAGTATATCTGTTCCAGTACATGGGTCTTCCAACTCTTCACTGGTATCATGTTGTACAACTTTATTTTCCTCACCTTTTGATATCAGTGCAAATCTTGCAAGTTTGGCAGCAGCAGCAGCTTCTTTAGCCTTCTCTTTTGCTGATTTACCACTTTGTGCTTGCTGTGGGAATCCACCATCTCCTTGCATAGGGACTACAGCATTTAAAACCCCCTGTCCCCCCTTCCCCATTTTTATTTCCACCTCTACTTTCCATTCTTTCTGTTCTTCTCTTTCTTCTTTTTTCCCCTTTTTTTAGTTCCTTATCTTATTCCTTATTTCTTGCTTTTTTCCTGCTTTATTTTATTTTATAATTATTTTGCTGCTTTTCAGCTCAGCTCTCCCAAAGTTCTTAACTTTTAAAGAAGTTACCTGTCCCTTTAATCAGATTTTCTCATATTCTCACGAACTCCGCCGAGTTATACCGAACTTTGCAGATTCCCGGCTGGCCAAAGTCATTCCGAACACCGCTCCCGTCTCGGTCAGTCTTCTGATGAGTCACCCCGAGCCTCGCCGATGTCTCTCCAGGCCCGTTGAAGTTCCAAGACCTCACTGCCGACAACAGCCAACAACAGCCAAGATCCGAAAGCCACCAACCACCACCGGATGAGGAGGCAGAGAAGAAGACAGAGAAGGTGACCGGAGAAAGGGGGATGTGTCACAGACAGAGACCAGGCACAGGGCAGCACTGGCAGCACGGATCATGGAACAGCACCACCAATCGAGGGAGGCACCAATGAGGATGGAGGAGCGAGGCCCAGCATACCACCACCCAGAGCCTTCTGGGTACGGGAACGTCAACACGGCAGCAAACAGCGCATAGCGGGCTCCACACTGAGCATCCACCCCGATCCAGGTAAATTAATTTTTAGCAGGGGGGAATGTAATGCAAGGAGCAGGGGGCTGCAATGCAGCCAAGCATAGGCTGATAAGTTAATAGCTTTGAAACGTCCACACATCCACGCTGGCTCTCAGCACTCAGCTCACCAAGAACTATACTCTGAATGAGGAGGGTTTAGGAGGAAAATTAAGGCCAATTATAGCAGCTGCCATGCAAAAGCCCTAGGCATACGTTTGTAGTATATTAGTCAGAGTGCACTGCAGGATGGAAGAGCCGGAGCACGCCCTACACACGTTCACTCACATTGCAGTCATCAATGGGCCTAATTTGCTTTCGTTTCCTCCAAAAATCATGTTGTTTGGCCATAAAATACTGCTTATTAACTGATGCAGGTAAATCTTTCCTTTTTTTGGTTGTACCATTATCAGCTCAGGAGTTCTGAAATACACTGAAGTTTGGATTCTTTGGCTAATAACAGCCAGCCAGGAATGTTTTTTTTGGCTGAGCTGTTTAGGACAAGTGGATGGACCAGGATGGATATCTGTTAAGATTCTAGTTACTTAAGGCTGATGGCCATTAAAGTGAGACCGGGTTGTGGATTGTCCTGTTATTGGGGTTTAAATAAATGTATTTTGACTGAGAATGGATACCTATTCACCAAAGCATACCACAAACTGGTTGACACTAACAGCTTTAAAATCTCTGAAAGCTGTCATCTAAAATGAAGAGGTGGTCACGGAATGTTCCAAAAAGAGAAGTAGGAGAAGTCCTCAAAATTGTGTAAAAGTCAGTCACTACAAGATGGAGGCATAAATGCTCACTAATCAATTTAATGAAAAGGGGTACCAAGAGAAACTTTTACTACAGAGTACAGAGGAAGTGGATGTAAAGATGGACAAATAGAAGTTACTAAAAGCTAAAAATAAGAAAGTGAAAAGGAAGGGACCAGGGAGGAACATAGATTTCAGTATTCTACTTAATTATAACTCATAAGTCTTCAAGGTTTAAATAATAAGGAAACAATGGAATATATTAAAATGAGACAAAGTATAAGGTGCATTGCTTCAAGATAGAACACACTTTGTAATATGTATAACATGGACTCTCTGTGACCACATGGCCTCAGCTCAGAGATAGAACTATTTACTTTTAACTGAATTACTACCATTTATTTTTACCATCACAGGCTTAGTCAAAGAGCTCTCTATGACTACTAAACCAAGTGATGTGTGGCTTTTCCTTTTTTGTCTGTCCATCTTCATGGACTGGTACCGTATCAGAAAATACAGAAGCAAAATAAGGGGAACTGCACTCTTATAAAATAGCCCTGCATTTTTTTATTTATTTTTTGTATTTCCATCATAATGTGCTTTTGCTATGCTTATATTTTTTTGTCCATATGTTTTTCTTGTGGTATCTTTTTCAACAATATCTCTTCCTTTATTATATGTAGTAGTCACACACATGGGTTGTTTTGTTTAGATTTGATGTTAATTTACACCACATTATTTTGAGCCTTGTATTATATATATATTTTTTTTTTTAAACACGGTGCAACATATTAGGATTGTTTTTACAAAAGGAATATAGACTACTCACTACGCAAAGGTATGTGTTAGCATTTGCTGTGGTTATTCCAAGTGAGTCACATTATTTATCGTCAATCGCTTTGTTCTTGACAGGCAGGCAACCACATTTTGTGACAGGTGTACATAGCAAAAAAATCATTCACACAACATACCAATTTACGGTATCTAATACTGTATATATGTAAATAATATATAAAATATATATGTAAATATACTACGTTCATTACACATTACAATAATCAACATTAGGCCACTAAAGGAATTATGGGGAAGTATTGGTAAAAAAAAATTCAGAATCCTTCCTTGAAGAAAATGCTCCCACTGAGGCCTAACACAGTGTTCAGAAGAGCTATGAATGTAAAAAACTATATTGCACCCAGTAGGGTTAAAAGTTTATCTTTTAAGGTTAGCAATATCCCTACTCTTTTCAATATTCGTGGCTCTTTCAAGTGTAAAAAAACTCAGTGCAAGGCTTGCTCTTTTGTCAAACAAGGACAAAAAAATTTACTAGCAAAAACGATAAATATATACAAATAATCAATTTATTACCTGTGACACTCAATATGTAGTGTATTGCCTAAGGTGTCCCTGTGGGCTCTATTATGTGGGCCGCACAATCCACACCATGCGGGCCAGGTTCGGTGAACATCGTAGGTTCATTGAAATGGGCTGTACTAAAGAAAGTGTTCCCCAGTATTTTAGTATCCATCACAAGGAAGATCCCAAAGGGATGGTATAGAAGCCATCTCAATGCAAATACCAGAGGGTTAGAGGCTCTCCAAGAATCTATGGCCCCAGAAGGCTTAAATGAGAAGCTGGAAGTTAATGCTATAATTTTAATAATTTAAATAATTTTGTCCACGTATTGCTTATGGTCCTTCTAAATATGTGTGTTGATATTCCAATTATTTTTCATTTTTTTTATTGTGTGCTCACTTCTCTTAGTTTATGTGTGTGTGTGTGTATATATATATATATATATATATATATATATATATTGTGACAGCAGGAAGGTAAAGTCACCTGGTTGCATCCAGGGGGGTAGATATATTTCTCCCAGATTCAGGCTTTATGCTGACTTATACAACTAGGGTGGAGAGTTGTATAAGCCCAGCTGAGGCTAGTAGGCTCATGGATGACTCATACCTCTAGGGAGAGGGCTGGGCGTCGTGCAGGCAGGGAGTTGATGAGACCAGCTGAAGCCTGTCAGTTCGTTTAAGGCCTCTATAAAAACTCCCAGATTCATTAGGTGTTTGCTCATGCCTGGACCCAGACCTGTGTGGACTGTCTAGGGAGAGTGAACCCCTGTGCGGTGAGGCAAAGCCTGTGTGGCTATTTGTTTGGACTTTTACTAAACCAGGGACTTAGGGACTAGGACAGCACCAGGCTGATCCCAGTTGTTAGTTTAGGAAACCTGCATGTTTAGTCAGAGGTCAAACTGACCAGGATTTATTTTGTTTATGTTTCTTTTTGGCTTTGCTGTGTTTTTGTCACTGTACATAGAGAAATAAACCGCACCTTTTCATTTTGAAAACCACAACCTCCGTCTGCTGGCCCTGTTTTTGTGTGGGGAGCCCAACCAGGGGGTCACACACACCCGCTACTGAGTTAACCCCCTCACAGTTGGTGGAGAACCAGTGGCAGTTTTTTTTTAAGCCAGCATGGAGGAGATACTGAAACAGCTGGCTCTAGCAAATGCCAATCAACAGCAGACAAATGCAGGTTTGCAAAGGAGCCTTGCAGCCCAGCAGCAAGCTCATCAACAAGCCCAGCAGCAATCTGAGGCCCGCTTCATAGACCTGTTACAGAAGCAAGAGCAGAGACTACAACAAATGGAAGCAGTAATGCAGCAACGTCCGCAGACCAGTGAGGAAAGCCGTCCCACTAATACCGCGTCCTTTGGGGTGAGTCGTTTATTGACAAAAATGACTGGAGAGGATGATCCAGAGGTATTTTTGACCACATTTGAAAGGACTGCTGAAAGAGAAAAGTGGCCTGAGGAGCAGTGGGCTGGACTGGTGGCTCCTCTGTTAACTGGTGAATCGCAGAAGGCTTACTATGACCTAGAGCCTGACCAAGCAAAAGACTATGTGATGCTAAAAGCTGAAATATTGGCAAGGCTGGGTGTCACCCTGGCTGTCCGGGCTCAGCGTGTGCATAACTGGACTTTCCAGCTTGGAAAACCCCCCAGGTCTCAAATGTATGATCTCATTCACCTGAGCAGGAAGTGGCTACAGCCAGAGACTTTGTCCGCACCAGAGATTGTGGAACGTGTTGTAATGGATCGGTTTTTGAGAGCTCTTCCTACTGCCATCCAAAAGTGGGTAAGCCATGGAGACCCAGAGACGGCCGGTGGTCTTGTGGATCGTGTAGAGAAATACTTGGCTACAGAGAACCTGACGGCCTCTTCCAGAGACTCTCGGACTTTCCACCCTAAGACCAGACCATCCCCAGGGGCGGATAAGAGGATTCCAAGGGGTGAGGGTGGAGAGAGTGAGAGGGTGGGAGCTCTACCCAAAGTTTGGCGAGAACAGCCTGGGAAGTCAGGGGCTCAAGAGGCAGCCAAAAGGATTGTTTGCTACCGCTGCCGGCAAGCGGGACATATTGCAGCAAATTGCCCGGTTGTGGAGGAACCCATGCAATGTGACTTTCTGACGGACAGACGTCAGTCGCTGTGTGCGACAGTCGCATGCACTGCCATTCGGGGAACTGAGAAACATTTATGCAAAATGTGTATTAATGGTAGAAATGTTGTGGTATTACTGGATTCAGGTAGCCTTGTGACCCTGATAAAGGCTGAATTAGTTAAAACAGAGGTCTCTGGGAATAGCAAGGTAGCTGTTATTTGTGTGCATGGGGACACCCGAGAGTATCCAGTGACTACAGTGTGTTTCGAGACCCCCAAAGGTACCCTCTCTCATCCAGTGGGGTTAGTATCTCAATTACCGCATGATGCCATTGTGGGAAGAGATTTTCCGAAGTTCTGGGAACTGTGGGATGATCCTGAGCCCCCCACTGGTGCCCCTATGTACCAGGAATGTGATAGCCAGAACTCCTCTGAGAGTGGTGAGGACTCTCCAGAATTTCCCTTGTCAGTATTGGCAGGGGAGACTCAAGAAACTGGAGAGGAGCCCACCTCCTCAGACGAAAACCTACCGTCTGTGGAGTTTTCTGATCTGGAGGTTCACAGGGAAAATTTTGCCACAGAACAGTTAAAAGACCCCGCCCTAATAAAGGCACGGGAAAACGTAGTGGAAATAGATGGCGAGTTAGTGAACCCAGATAATACCTGCACTTACCCATACTTCAGCGTAGAGAAGGACCTACTGTATCGGGTGGCAAAAAGGGCAGAAGAAACTGTTGAGCAGCTTGTGGTGCCCAAACCTTACAGGAAGTTGGTGTTGGAGTTGGCCCATGGGCACATTCTTGGAGGTCATCTGGGGACAGAGAAAACCCGAGAGAGGGTATTACAGAGATTCTATTGGCCTGGGGTGATGAAGGACATAGAAAATTATTGTTCCTCCTGCCCTGTGTGTCAGAGGTCGGCCCCGATGCCACATTTCCGTAGCCCGCTGGTCCCTCTACCCATCATTGAGGTCCCGTTTGAGAGAATCGCAATGGATTTGGTAGGTCCTATAATCAAGTCCACTAGGGGGCACCAGTACATATTGGTTATAATGGACTATGCCACCCGTTATCCAGAAGCGATCCCTCTCAGAAATACCTCGGCCAAAACCATAGCCAAAGAGCTATCTCTTGTTTTTAGCCGGGTGGGTATTTGTAAAGAACTGCTTACGGACCAAGGTACACCCTTTATGTCCCGGGTTATGAAAGAGCTGTGTAAATTGTTCAAAGTGACGCAATTGCGTACATCTGTGTATCACCCCCAAACCGATGGGCTGGTTGAAAGATTCAACAAAACCCTAAAACAAATGTTGAAGAAAGTGGTGGATAGAGATGGAAAGGATTGGGACTGTCTACTTCCTTATTTGATGTTTGCTATTAGGGAGGTGCCCCAATCCTCTACGGGATTCTCCCCCTTTGAGTTACTGTATGGGAGACACCCAAGAGGGCTGTTGGATATTGCCAAGGAAACTTGGGAAAGTGAGAGTTCTCCCCACAGGAGTGTGATTGAGCATGTCGCCCTGATGCAAGATCGAATTGCACAGGTAATGCCCATCGTGAAGGAACATTTGGCCCAAGCGCAGTTGGCACAGCAGAGAGTGTACAACCGTGGAGCAAAGACCCGTACCTTTTCCCCGGGGGATAGGATATTGGTACTTGTCCCTACGGTTGAAAGTAAATTCCTTGCCAAATGGCAAGGCCCCTACGAGATAATGGAAAAAGTGAGCGAAGTGAATTACAAGGTCAGACAACCAGGAAGGCAAAAGCCCGAACAGATATATCACGTTAATCTGTTGAAAGCCTGGAGGGATAGAGAGTCCCTAGTCGCAGAAACTTGGTCACCAGCTCAAACTGGTTGCGTGATTCCGGAGGTTGGAATAGCAGCCACCTTGTCACAACCCCAACAACAGGAGGTTAAGGAGTTTGTGCTTCGCAACAAGGAGGTGTTCTCTGAGCTGCCGGGACAAACATCTGGGGTAGAGCATGATATTATTACCCCGCCCGGTGAAAGGGTGAAGTTAAAACCCTATCGGATCCCAGAGGCCCGACGGGAGGCAATACGGGAGGAAGTACAGAAAATGCTGAACTTAGGGGTGATAGAGGAGTCCCAAAGTGATTGGTCTAGTCCCATTGTGTTGGTGCCTAAACCGGATGGGAGCTGGCGATTTTGTAACGATTTTCGTCAGTTGAACAAAGTTACAAAATTTGACACCTACCCCATGCCACGTATAGATGAGTTGATCGACCGGCTGGGAACAGCCCGATACATGACGACTCTTGACCTCACAAAAGGGTATTGGCAAATTCCCCTGGCCAAGTCGGCCAAAGAGAAAACCGCATTTGTAACCCCAGACGGGGCGTTCCAATATAAGAGAATGCCGTTCGGGTTACAGAATGCGCCGGCCACATTCCAGCGGAAAATGGACCAGATACTGAGGCCCCATCGGAAGTATGCTGCGGCTTACCTGGATGACGTAATTGTCCATAGCACAGATTGGGCCTCACATCTGCCAAAAGTGCAAGCAGTCCTAGACTCTATCCGGGAAGCGGGGTTTACGGCTAACCCCAAGAAGTGTACCATTGGGCAGAAGGAGGCCATATATCTTGGTTACACCATTGGCAGGGGAGTGATAAAACCCCAACTCAACAAAGTCGAGGCCATCCAGAGTTGGCCACGTCCCAACAGCAAGAAGCAGGTACGGGCCTTTCTGGGAATCGCGGGTTATTATCGGCGCTTCATTCCCCACTTTGCTTCTAAGGCTGTGCCCCTAACCAACCTGACGAAAGGGAAAGGGTCGGTCATGATTAAATGGACCCCCGAGGCTGAGGCAGCATTCCAATTCTTGAAACAAGCCTTATGTAGCCAGCCAGTGTTGTACTCACCCGACTTCTCTAAAGACTTTGTCGTACAAAGTGATGCGTCAGATGTGGGGTTAGGAGCAGTATTGTCCCAGGTCTGGAACGGGGAAGAGCACCCAGTCATTTACCTCAGCAGGAAGTTGAAGTCCCATGAGGTAAATTACGCCACGGTTGAAAAGGAGTGTTTAGCGGTGAAGTGGGCTCTAGATTCCCTTCGGTACTATCTGCTAGGTAGGCACTTTGACATGGTTACGGATCACGCTCCGTTAAAGTGGATGGCTCAAAACAAGGAGACAAATAGAAGAGTGAATAGGTGGTTCCTGGCCCTACAGGAATTCAACTTCACAGTAAAGCATCGCCCTGGCGTTTAAATGGGGAATGTGGATGCTTTGTCTCGAGTACATGAATGCCTGATTGCTGGTGTTCCAACCCCAAGGTTAAAACAAGAGGGGGGGGGTATGTGACAGCAGGAAGGTAAAGTCACCTGGTTGCATCCAGGGGGGTAGATATATTTCTCCCAGATTCAGGCTTTATGCTGACTTATACAACTAGGGTGGAGAGTTGTATAAGCCCAGCTGAGGCTAGTAGGCTCATGGATGACTCATACCTCTAGGGAGAGGGCTGGGCGTCGTGCAGGCAGGGAGTTGATGAGACCAGCTGAAGCCTGTCAGTTCGTTTAAGGCCTCTATAAAAACTCCCAGATTCATTAGGTGTTTGCTCATGCCTGGACCCAGACCTGTGTGGACTGTCTAGGGAGAGTGAACCCCTGTGCGGTGAGGCAAAGCCTGTGTGGCTATTTGTTTGGACTTTTACTAAACCAGGGACTTAGGGACTAGGACAGCACCAGGCTGATCCCAGTTGTTAGTTTAGGAAACCTGCATGTTTAGTCAGAGGTCAAACTGACCAGGATTTATTTTGTTTATGTTTCTTTTTGGCTTTGCTGTGTTTTTGTCACTGTACATAGAGAAATAAACCGCACCTTTTCATTTTGAAAACCACAACCTCCGTCTGCTGGCCCTGTTTTTGTGTGGGGAGCCCAACCAGGGGGTCACACACACCCGCTACTGAGTTAACCCCCTCACAATATATATATATATATACACACTATATATACAGTATCTCACAAATTAAGTACACCCCTCACATTTTTGTAAATATTTTATTATATCTTTTCATGTGACAATACTGAAGAAATTACACTTTGCTACTATGTAAAGTAGTGAGTGTACAGCTTGTATAACAGTGAAAATTTGCTGTCCCCTAAAATTAACTCAACACACAGCCGTTAATGTCTAAACTGCTGGCAACAAAAGTGGGCACACCCCTAAGTAAAAATTTCCAAATAGGGGGCGTGGCCAGCAGCTCTGGAGATGGCAGCACGAGGAGAGAGCTCAAGCAGAATCTAACACCATCCAGTGACCACAAGCGACGCCAGACGGCTTTGTGAGGCAATATATACTGCCCTAGAGCCCAGCTACCATCCGCTCACGATATGAGCAAAAGTAAGCAAGAGCGTGGGCCTAAAAAACTCACAGACTTCTTTGATAATGTCAACACTCCTAGGCCCCAAGATGGTGCCATGGCCTACAGTTATCGGCACGGCCAAGGCCACAGACTTTCCTCCAGTGACGACCAGGATTACCAGGCATCATCCCCTGGACACAGCAGCAGATCCTCAACCGGAGCATCCCCCACCCAAAGCCTGCAAAAAGAATCACAGAATAGATCATCTGCCCACAAATATCCAGGTGAGCTGGGGGGACATGACATGTCACAGGATAGCACAAAGGAATTCATAGATCATATGCATGACTACCCCACTATGGGACAGCCGCTTTAATTAAGGACATGCTGGTAACCTTACGGAGATCATTACACAGAGATATTATGGAGTGTGTCATACAATTTAAGACTGAAGTTACTGCCATAGGGGACAGAGTGAGTCATGCAGAAGATAAAATGGAGGAATTTGCTAATGCTCACAATGAGCTGGTAGATGCATTTAATGGGACAGAAGAGGACATTCATGCCATTAAAAGTAAACTGGCAGATTTAGAAGACCGCTCAAGAAGAAATAATGTTAAACTAAGAGGAGTGGCTGAATCTATTTTATGCTCATTATCAGGGGTTTAACGTGAAGAAAAACGGGCCATAGGCTGCTCAGTTAGTGTGCTGCCATCTCAGCCGCGCGCCAAGCCACGCCCCCCCATGGCTGAATCTATTTTGCCTTCTGACCTCAGAAAATATGTCCAGCAATTCATCTCTGCACTACGACCAGATTCTCCGGAGAGGGAGGTGATAGTAGATCGGGCCCACCGTCTGCCTAAACCTAAGCACTTACCCGAAAGAGTGCCTAGGGATGTTATAGCTTGTATACATTTCTTTCATGTAAAAGATGACCTGATAAGATACACCAGGAAAAATTCTCCACTGCCTTATCCCTTTGCTGCAATATCAGTGTACTCAGATATATCACAGCACACCATGCAAGCCCGCAAAAATCTTGCCACACTGACTAAACTCCTACAAAATCATAAGATCCTATATACATGGGGATTTCCAACTAAAATCCTTATCACCAAGGAAAACCGTACATATGCCATTACTTACTTAGAAAATGTCTTGAAGCTGGCAAGGCATTGGAAGCTTCTACCAGATAAAGAAGAAGGTTCTATTACCCCTCCTGCAAACAAAGTATCCCCAAATTGGCAAACGGCTAACCCTGAGTGAGGGGAATTGTTAACAGCTAAGCACAGAGGGCAAGGCCTCATATTTTCTAACTTCTGGATGACAGTGTTAGGTCTGCAGGAGCACAGACCCCCGCTGTGATGAAGCAAAATTATTTGCACGTTGTGAACTGTTTCACTTTTTTTATACATTTTCTTGTTCTATTTTCTTTATTTTCCTTTGTTCTAATAGTACCAAACAGATGTGATCACCTCCTTCCTTGGAACCCAGAAGAGGACCTTAAAAAAGACATCATCCACAACATATTCATCAGCACAAAATTCATCTCTTATCCTATGCTGCCACTTACAAGTAACCGTACCATACTAAACAATCTCATTATAAGCATTGAGACACATTTTGCACAATCTTTACAAATATGCAATGACACCTCAAATAGTCTCGCTTAATGCTCATGGTCTCAACAGCCCTTTCAAAAGAAAAGCGATGTGAAGAGATGAAAAGACTTAAAGGGGACATAAAGTGTATACAGGAAACCCCTTTTGCTCAGGAAAAACAACCAAAATGTGATGACAAAGCGTTTCCACATATCTTCAAAGCCTGTGCTCCAGTCAAAAAACAGGGAACATTGATTGCAATTAATAAGTCAGTAGCATTCCAACTCCATGAGGTCATTAAGGATCACAAAGGAAGGTATATCATTCTGATCTGTGAAGTGAATAATGTGAAATATACCATTGTCAACTTGTATGCCCCTAATACAAAACAGGCAGCCTTTTTTAAATCTCAAATAAAGCGTGTAAACCAACACAAGAAGGGTTCAATGCTCATCTGTGGAGACTACAGCTGCATTGTGGATAGATCTATGGACTGTTCAGCACTCCAGAGCTCCTATAGATAGGAACTGTAATCCTTTCTGGCGGAGTCATTTCTATATGACTTATGGAGATGTGTAAATTCCACAGAAAAGGATTATCCATACTTCTCAGCACCTCATAATTCATACTCCAGAATTTACATACAATTTTTTTCTCTGACCTTGCTTTCCTTCAAAGAACAGTAGAAGCTTCTATACATACACTATACATACAATCACTTGGTCAGATCATGCCCCGGTGACTGTTATATTAGAAGAACAACATTTCTATAACCCAGCTTACTTATGGAGGAACAATGTCTCAATATCGAATAATCCTCTCCATAAAGAGAGATAATCTAAGCTACTTAAAGAATATTTTGAAGTTAATGATAATACTGATGTCAATGTGGTATCATAATGGAAACGCAAAACAAACAAAACCCTTCTCCAGCTACCCAATGAGATTTACTTAATTGCAGACACCAATTGAGATTAGCTCTACTATCAGAACATAAAACTTGTTTGAGACGCTTTAAAGCTTCTTATTACGCTCACGGTAATAAAGCAGGCAAACTTTTGGCAAACTAACCAAAACACGAAACTAAGCCATAAAATAGACCCACATAGTAATGAAGTAGTATAACATCCATCTAAAATAGCTAAAGCCTTTCAAGCATACTACCAGGACCTTTATAATCTAAATTCTGACATACACACTCCACAACCTAATGCAAGATTACCGAATTTCTAAACTCAGTTAATCTACCCATGTTAAAAGAGGAAGACCTGACATTTTTTAATTCTCCAATCATGGATAAAGAACTTATAGACACTATCAAAGCCCTTGCAGCACATAAATCGCCTGGAGCAGATGGCTTTACATCAGAATATTACCAATCCTTCTCATCAATTCTATTACCACACTTAAAAGCCTTATTTACTGAGGCGGGCACAACTGCTTCCTTTCCTGAAGAAATGCTGCAAGCCACAAAGAAGCCGTATAGCCCTCAAAACTTCAGACCAATTTCTCTGTTAAATACAGATTTAAAAATCTATGCAAAAATAATAGCCAACAACCTAGCCACAATAACTCTGCAACTTATCAAATCCAACCAAGTGGGGTTCGTAAAGGGCCGACAGGCATCTGACGGCACGCGTAGGCTTTACAACCTAAACAGTGTAATCCTGATGCTTGACATTAAAAAGACGTTTGACAGGGTGCAATGGGGGTATTTGAGAGCAACCCTTGATAAATTTGGCCTCCAGGGCTTTATAAACTCAGCTATATCAGCTCTTTATACCACACCATCAGCCAATTTTTTTTATTCTATATCAGCAATGGCACCCGCCAAGGATGTCCTCTCTCACCCCTGATATTCTCTTTGTTAATGGAACCCTTGGCGGAGGCCATTAGATCCTGTGACTCAATCACAGATATAGAAGTTGGTGATTACTCCCATAAAATAGGGCTCTTCGCCGATGACGTTGTGTTGACATTAACAAATCCGGCTTCTTCTCTGGACAAAGTACAGGACTTGTTAGAAAAATTTGGTTTAGCATCCTATTACAAATTAAACACAAATACATCTAATATCATGCCCAAAAGAATGAGAAAAATATTAATAGCTCACCTTAAAAAGAAATTTCCCATCCAATGGGTCACCAATAACTTGTCTTATTTAGGAGTCACCCTATCTTTTCCATCACACGCAACTTACGACTCCAACTTCCCCAAACTTATAGAAATAATAACAAAAGACTTACAACATATATCCAGTTATGTGTTGTCTTGGATAGGGAAAATAGCAGCCAAGAAAATGATAGTGTCACCCAAAATTATTTGACATTTTAGAACCATACCAATAAAAATACCCGAACACTTCTGCATTGTCATAGAAAAAATATTTGGGGAAACCTCCCCATGGGCCTTCGTTGGTCCCACCCGGCTCGGCCATCCCTGAATTAGCGTCGCGCAGGACAGCAGCACTATGTGGATGCAACAATATTTGAGTTTCCAAGCAATACCTTATGGTCAGTGTAAATAGAACTTTTTAAATGACATAAGTATGCATGATACCCTATCCTGCCATTATATTTTATGTTTACAACTGTCTTTTAAATTTATAGACATATCTTTTGTCATGGTTACAATCACATAACCCTGAAGAAGAGAAATATCTTAAACTCGAAACGTTGTTTTTTTTCCTGTTTGTATAACATATACAACGGAGCCATGATTGTACCTTATGTATTGCATGTCTATTTTTGATCATATTTTGTGCATCCTGTATACCCACTTGCTTATTTGTATTTTCACTTGTTCATATGTAGGTGGTGTTCATCTACTATCATTTTTGAATAAATACCCTATACTCATACCCTACGCCTTTACTTACAGAGAAGTTTACCTTTTAAAGTCCCACTAGAGGAATAATTCTTCCAGTTTATAGAAAAATTATTTAGACAATATATATATGGAATAAAAAAACATCTAGACTTTTATTTTCCTTACTACTAAAACATAGTAAAGGGGGCATGAACTTCCCCAACCTAAGGTACTACTACTACGTGGCCCTTTTAGACCAAACTAAAGCATGGTTTGAACCACATTCTGATAAACTGTGGGTCCATATTGAGAAACACATAATAGGAAACAGGCACCTACCTCTCTTTTGCTAGCCCAACATACTCATCTACAGATCTTTTCCCTCAATAGATGCTACACTACTAACGTGGGACAAACTACACCTCTCTACTCCCCCAAACTCACTAGAAAAATGCAGTGACCCTCCGTTACAAATCTACGAATATTTAATACCCAATTTAAAAGTCTTACCCTGGTTACAAAATAACATATTGACCTACAAGGAACTATTATACAAACAACCTAAACCCACATAATTTTCTCAAATTTAACTCTTTTATCTTCATAACAACTATCCGAACATACATTATAAGGTCCACAAGGAAACATGGAGTTATCTGCTTAATAGTTTTCATGGTTCTATAAAACATTACAACATAGTGAACCATTCCAAAAGTCCTCTAATATGTTAAACTGGGAATGAGAGCTAGAATCCTCCTTTACACAACTGGAGTGGCAAAAAGCAATTCTGCCCCTGTACCGCTACCCCCATTGTGGGGACCACTGGGAACTAATGCTAAAGATTCTATACCAGACATACCTAACTCCTGTTAGAATTGTGCAGATTTATCCTACATCCTCCCATACATGTTGGAGACAATGTGGGCTAAAAGGTGGCATTTTACATATATTAGGGAGTTGCAAAAATCTAAGAAGCTTCTGGAAGGCAGTTTTCTCCCTGATTACTACTATTAAAGGATTAATCATCTACCCATCTCCAAAACTAGCCTTACTCAACATAGGCATACACAATATACCGTCCCAGTTCAGCCCCCTCATAACACATATCTTCATCGCTGCCAAACTAACCATTACATCTAAATGGAAATCTTCAATAGCTCCCAACATTACCGAGGTAATATACAGAGTAAAAACCCATTACAGATATGAAAAATACTTTGCAATAAGATCTCAAAATCTCTCCAACTTTAATTCTTGCTGGAACACATGGGCCTTGTGTCACCCTGTTGATGACTAAAATAACTACCTACAAATCCCTAATAGTTAAACGTAACCGAACCACACTCTAACAATATGGTACGGGTCCCTTTATCAAACAACTTAATGGTTTATCTAATACTTTGACGATTTCACAGTTCCTATGTATGACTCAATATACATCAATCATTCTGACTCTGCAATAATCATACCTTATTGTTTATATTGTTTCTGTCATATAAAAATAAATTTTTGTTCATTTTTCTTTGTGAAAACCCAATAAAAATATTTGAAAAGAAAATGTCCAAATAGGGCCCAAAGTGTCAATATTTTGTGTGGCCACCATTATTTTCCAGCACTGCCTTAACCCTCTTGGGCATGGAGTTCACCAGAGCTTCACAGGTTGCCACTGGAATCCTCTTCCACTCCTCCATGACGACATCACGGAGCTGGTGGATGTTAGAGACCTTGCGCTCGTCCACCTTGCACTTGGCCAGTCTATCACCTTTACCCTCAGCTTCTTTAGCAAGGCAGTGGTTGTCTTGGAGGTGTGTTTGGGGTCCTTATCATGTTGTAATACTTCTCTGTGGCCCAGTCTTTGAAGGGCGGGGATCATGCTCTGCTTCAGTATGTCACAGTACATGTTGGCATTCATGGTTCTCTCAAAGAACTGTAGCTCCTTAGTGCCTGCAGCACTCTTGCAGCCCCCGACCATGACACACCCACCACCATGCTTGACTTTAGGCAAGACACACTTGTCATTGTACTCCTCACCTGGTTGCCGTCACACTCACTTGACACCATCTGAACCAAATAAGTTAATTTTGGTCTCATCAAACCACAGGACATGGTTCCAGTAATCCATGTCCTTAGTCTGCTTGTCTTCAGCAAATTGTTTGCGGGCTTTCTTGTGCATCATCTTTAGAAGAGTATTCCTTCTGGGACGACAGCCATGAAGACCAATTTTATGCAGAGTACGGCATATGGTCTGAGCACTAACAGACTGACCCCCCACCCATTCAACCTCTGCAGCAATGCTGGCAGCACTCATATATCTATTTCCCAAAGACAACCTCTGGATATGACGCTAAGCACGTGCACTCAACTTCTTTGGTGGAACCTGTCCTGGTAAGCCACTGTGTTGTCTTGGCCACCATGCTGCAGCTCAGTTTCAGGATCTTGGAAATCTTCTTAGCCTAGGCCATCTTTATGTAGAGCAACAATTCTTTTTTCAGATCTTTAGAGAGTTTTTTGCCATGATGTGCCATGTTGAACTTCAAGTGACCAGTATGAGAGAGTGAGAGCGATAACACCAAATTTAACACACCTGCTGCCCATTCACACCTGAGACCTTATAACACTAATGAGTCACATGACACCGGGGACATTTTCACTTAGGGGTGTACTCACTTTTGTTGCCAGCGGTTTAGACATTAATGGCTGTGTGTGGAGTTATTTTGAGGGGACAGCAAATGTACACTGTTATACAAGCTGTACACTCACTACTTTACATAGTAGCAAAGTGTGATGTAATTTCTTCAGTATTGTCACATGAAATTATAGAATAAAATATTTACAAAAATGTGATGCCTCGTACACACGACCGGTTTTCCTGACATGCCAAAACCCAAAGTTTTTCCTGACGTGATTCCTCTCAAGCCTGCCTTGCATACACACGTTCATTAAAAAAAAAAACGCTTGACGAAAGCGCGGTGATGTCCAACACGTACAATGGCACTATAAAGGGGATGTTCCATTCAAATGGCACCACCCTTTGGGCTGCTTTTACTGATCCTTGTGTTAGTAAAAGTTTGGTGAGAGATGATTCACGCTTTTCAGTCTTCGTGCTTTTAAGATTGTTTTCTGGTGTTTAGTTTGTGCTTGTGGGTTCGTATCTGTGCGTGTAGTGAGTTCGTATCTGATTTTTCAGTGCATTTCAGTCCGCTCGTTACTGTTTTTCAGGTCGTTCTTCATAGGCCTTGCTGTTCTTCAGTGCATTCTTTTAGTTCGTTCTGACCGGCCGACCGTGTTCTAGCCATGTTGTGGTTACGTACTCGTCAGAGAGTTCGTGCTGAGTTTGGGCTTGCTGTTGGGCTTCATGCTTTAACCCAAGTCCAGTTCATGAACAGGGTGAGGAGGAGTTCATGGACCAAGAATTGGTTGCTCCAGCGGGACCAATTCTGTCACATGCCTTTGTTGCGGGAGATCCAGGAGAATAACCCTGATGACTACAGGAATTTTCTCCGGATGACAGACCCCGTTTTTCAACATCTGTTGGCTTTGGTGTCCCCCTATATCACGAGGCAGGACACCGTCTTGCGGGAAGCCATCACTGCTGAGCAGAGGCTAGTCGCCACGTTGAGATACCTGGCGACTGGGAGAAGTTTGCAGGACCTCAAGTTTTTAACAAGCATCTCCCCCCAGGCTCTGGGGATCATTATACCAGAGACTTGTTTTGCCATAATACAAGTTCTGCAGGAGGACTATATTAAGGTAACATTTCTCCGTTAACATCACATTCTATGTATTTAAAGGGGTTGTAAAGGTTCGTTTTTTATTTTCTAAATAGGTTCCTTTAAGCTAGTGCATTGTTGGTTCACTTACCTTTTCCTTTGATTTACCTTCTAAATGTTTTTTTTCTTTGTCTGAATTTCTCACTTCCTGTTTCTCCTCACTAAACTTCACACCATCATCCGAGTGGTGTGGAGTCAGCCAGAACAGCTTACTGAACAGCTTACTGAGGAGGAACAAGAAGTGAGAAATTCAGACAAAGAAAACAAAGAAAAAAATTATTTATAAGGGAAATCTAAGGAAAAGGTAAGTGAACCAACAATGCACTAGCTTAAAGGAACCTATTTAGAAAATAAAAAACAAACCTTTACAACCCCTTTAATGCTTGCTAATGTATTGTATTTCTTTCTTCATTCCCTAATTACCATGATTGTATTATGCTGTGACTGTTCCCTTTGTCCCCATGCATGCTGTAATTTTTTAATGCTCTTTTTTGGCCTACATGCATATTTCCCTTCACTAACCTCTCCAGCATGCTATCCTGGGCCCAAACACACCTAGCCTAGTCCCTTCCCAATGTATTTTGTCTGCTTCATTGTAGTGCTTTACCCTAAACACCCCCTAAAATGTGGACAAATGTTTTAATTTTCATTAAATTCAAACAGAGTGCTAGAACCTTGATTTGTGAGGTCCCCAACTCATCTAGAACCCCCCCTAAAGGTATTTTAATGGGCCATCAGAGGAGGTGAGGAATCTGATAAGTGTCCATTATCTTTTTGTCTTAAAATACTCCTTAAAAGAGACGCATGCGCGGCAGCTTCATGGACGGTCGCAGGTCCTGGGAGCTCCGCACCGCTCCGGCCTACGATCCCCGCCACAGCTATCAACCGAGGAAGAAAACACAGACCGGACACTCCTCTACCCCCTGAGGTCCCGAGACACCCACTCGCATGACCGGGAACACGGCCAGACGCAATCTGTACCGGAACCTTGCTTCTGATCCTCCGCCCGCGGCCCCCGCCATGATGGCGACTGCTAAAGCCACACGAGGCCTGCTCCAGGATCCAGACGAATCCATCGCTGATCCAGCTCCTCGGGACATATGCACCGAGGATTGGAGTCCTCACGCAGTGAGTAACCGGCAGATGCCGTTATTATCCCCCACATCCACTGAATCGCTGCTGGGCAGGACTTTGATAGGCACCCCGCTCACGCCAATGGAGGATTTCACTAATACTCCCGAGCATTCTGGGGCTCATTCCGGATCTCTACCCATCATCCCCACTGACTTCACTTCCCTGATGGAGACCTTTTTCAAAATGCTTTCCAGGGGACTTGATCAAAATGCTTCCCAAATAACTTCAATAATCCAGGCTGATTTACAGCAGTGGTCATCAACCCTGTCCTCATGGCCCACTAACAGGTCAGGTTTTATGTATTACCTTGGGGAGATGCAGACTAGAATACTGCAATTACTGAGAAGCAAATGATATCACCTGTGATTTATTTCAGTTATCTTGCAAACCTGGCGTGTTAGTGGGCCCTGAGGACAGGGTTGATGACCACTGATTTACAGCATCTGGGAGCCAGGATGGAAGCGATTGAAGTTAAAACCGACCAAACTATCGCCATGGCCCAACAGAATACTGACAGGATCCAAAAACTACATGAGCAGCTAGACATTGCATACTCAAAACTCGATGACCTCGAAAATAGGAATCAAAGGTATAACTTCAGACTTAGAGGTCTCCCTGAATCGTTCAAGGAAGCCGATACAGTCGTTCGTGCATTTATCAAAAATCTAATCCCTGATATACCAGAACATAGACTGGAATTGGATCGCGCTCACAGAGCCCTTCAACCACCACGCCAAGATGGCCTACCAAGGGACATTGTGGTAAAGCCGCATTTCTTCATAGTTAAGGAGGAGATTTTGCGTAAAGCCAGGGAAGCCGAAAATCTTACCTTCCAGGGCCACCCGATCCAAATATTTGCCGACCTATCTCCCTATACTATACAGAGGAGATCTTTAAAGCCTCTTTTGCAAGTCCTGTCTCAAAATTCGATCACATACAGGTGGGCTTTTCCATTTTGTTTGAACTGCACTTATTCAAATAAGTCGTATGGCTTTGCAAACCTCATTGACGGAGAACGCATTCTACTACACCTGGGCCTCATTTCCCACTCTCTGGCCCCCACCCTGGATCCCAAGTATTCACTCTCAATGAAAAGACCTCCTCCCATAAGCGCCATCAAACCCCTTGTGGCAAAAGCAACAAGCAAAGTGATCCAAAGACGGTCACCCATCTTAAGGAAGATTTTGCTATCTACCCTTTTTTTTCTTAGCTGGAGTCACTACTGACTGAATTCTTGTTAGAAGATTTACCCTAGACCTCCCGGTTAAGACATTCCAGCTGGGATGAGAAAAAAAAAAAATGAAAGAAATTTTATTAAATTTTTTGCAGTTTATTACTGAACTATTTTTTCCTCCTGCCGGTTGACACATTGCTGATATCCTTCGCAAAAAGAACAAGAAAGAGAGGCGCCTCTGGGTGCAGACTGTATGGATATTTTTAATCAACAAAGGGTTAAAAGTAATGGCAACTCACATTTGGGATGATAAAAGCAGGCATATATGAGTCACAGTAGGCAGGGGTCATCAGTGTAGTCAAGCTGTCCAAACGCCTGTAGCTGTATTATCCTCAGTGATGTTCCTCTAGAGCCACTAGATGGTGCGCGCTCTGTTGCAATCGACTGAGCGTCAAAACGAGGCTTGGAGGGCAAGCTGGGATCCAGGCGAAGGGCGATGACGTCACTGGGTGTGTGACGTGTTTCCGAGCGTGCTGGCCGCGAATGGTATGACGGCCGCGCTCCTTTCTCAAGCTGGTGAATGGGGGACTGGATGAACCAATGATATATATAGGGAGGAGAAGGGGGGTGGCCAGTGTGTTGGTCCGGCCCTTTTGGGGAGTGTATTGGCTTGGCCAGTGGACATTATTAGAAATGACAAATACTAAATGGATGTAAATGATTAAAATAATTAAAATACTGGATGGGGAACATCGCTACAAACCACATAAATAGGAGGATGAAAAAAACATCATAGCAAAAAGGAGAAAAAATTGAGAAAAAAACAAGCGCGATGTATACCAATGATTAGTGTTGGGCAGTTGAACGCAGAATGTGCAAATGGGGAAGTAAAGTGGATGAGAACTATATTATAGAGAATATAAAAAAATATATAAAACTATATAAAAAAATTATGTAAAAATTATTATTAATATAAAAAAATGATAAAGGTAAAAATGTGAAATAAAATACATGGACCTAGGAAAATAGCAATAAATGACTGGTTAAAAAATGATAATATTATTGCAGAACTGGAGGTGAGACTGGAATGGTAAAAGGGGCAGATAGGGAAGTTGCAATGATTATGCAGTAGGGAATATTGAAAATTAATATATATGGATAATAAAGGTACGGAATACGTAGACCAGGGGAAAAAAATTGTAATGAAAGACTAATTAAAAAGACGATATTTATGCTAAACTGGAAGTAATGGTAATGATGAAGTGGTGAAGAAAAAAGGGGGGGTAAAAGGGGGGAGGAGGGTAAATTAGGAGATGGGAAGGGGCGGGAGGGGGAGGGGGGGGCAGGGGGGAGGGGAAGGGTATGAGTACCACTGCTTCCCAATAAAATAGATATATGGATGCAGTGATGCCAATCATGACCATATGTCTGGATAGACATGTAAGCATGAAAATAAACAAAAAGTACATGTGGAGGTATATATATATATATATACAGAATTATACAGTACATACATAATAGGAAGAATATATAAATTGAATGTTAAATATGTATGCTAATGATAAGTAAACACATGCATAAGGAGGAAACAGGGAAGGCTTATGTGATGTAAATAGGGTATATATGTGGGTGGGCATGTGTGTGTAATAAGAAGGAGGGGGGGGGGAAAGAAAAAAGAGAAGAAAGAGAAAAGGGGGATGGAAGGGAGAGAAGTGTATGTGGAAGCGAGGTAGGGGGGGGGAGAAGAGAACGGAATGTGGGCATGTATGTAGACAGTTGTACATGACCTGGGATGCATAGGATGATGATGACAAAAGAAAATAATGAAATCGTATATATATATATATATATATATATATATATGGAAAGAAACTGATCATTAGAGAATAGTGGAAACCTCAATACATTCGTTGATTCCTCCTGGCGAGAGCACATCAAGGCTATAGATCCAGTAGGTTTCTCTTGCACATAATTTTTTGAAACGCTCAGCTGATGATAGAGAGCTGGGGACCTGTTCAATGACCCAAACTCGTAGACCGGTGGTGGATCCTTCATGGGCTACAGCGAAGTGTCTGGGGACACTGTGTGGATCCGTGCCACCCTCGATGTTCCTCCTGTGCTCTCCGAAGCGCTGTCTTAAAAGTATCCTCCCTCCACATTCTAAGGTTACATATCGTAGGGCTCCCAATCTCTAAAACAAAATCGCCCCGAGTAAAATGAAGACCACTCCAGTCTTCCCTCCAGTACCCATGCTTTTACCCCTGTTGGGTATGTTTCAATGTCGCAAGAAATTATGCAAGACTTGCAAATTTGTTGAACATGGCCAACGATCTTTTTGTACCAAAGGCACCACCTATCCCCTCAAAGAATTCTACAATTGTTCTTCGGACTTTGTGGTATATGGTCTTACCTGTCCCTGCGGGCTCATCTATGTTGGCCGTACTATACGACCCCTCAGACAGCGCTTCGGAGAGCACAGGAGGAACATCGAGGGTGGCACGGATCCACACAGTGTCCCCAGACACTTCGCTGTAGCCCATGAAGGATCCACCAGCGGTCTACGAGTTTGGGTCATTGAACAGGTCCCCAGCTCTCTATCATCAGCTGAGCGTTTCAAAAAATTATGTGCAAGAGAAACCTACTGGATCTATAGCCTTAATGTGCTCTCGCCAGGAGGAATCAACAAATGTATTGAGGTTTCCACTATTCTCTAATGATCAGTTTCTTTCCTTTTATATATATATATATATATATATATATATATATATACACACACAATTTCATTATTTTCTTTTGTCATCATCATCCTATGCATCCCAGGTCATGTACAACTGTCTACATACATGCCCACATTCCGTTCTCTTCTCTCCCCCTTTTTCTTCCCCCCACCTCGCTTCCACATACACTTCTCTCCCTTTCCCCTCTCCCCCCCCCTTCTTCTCTTTTTTCTTTCCTCCTCCTTCCCCCCCCCCCTTCTTATTACACACACATGCCCACCCACATACTGTATATACCCTATTTACATCACATAAGCCTTCCCTGTTTCCTCCTTATGCATGTGTTTTCTTATCATTAGCATACATATTTAACATTCAATTTATATATCCTTCCTATTATGTATGTACTGTATAATTCTGTATATATATACCTCCACATGTACTTTATGTTTATTTTCATGCTTACATGTCTATCCAGACATATGGTCATGATTGGCATCACTGCATCCATATATCTATTTTATTGGGAAGCAGTGGTACTCATCCCCTTCCCCTCCCCCCTGCCCCTTCAGCCCCTTCCCATCTCCTAATTTACCCTCCTCCCCCCTTCCACCCCCCCTTTTTTCTTCACCACTTCATCAATACCATTACTTCCAGTTTAGCATAAATATCGTCTTTTTAATTAGTCTTTCATTACAATTTTTTTCCCCTGGTCTAGGTATTCCATACCTTTATTATCCATATTGTGACAGCAGGAAGGTAAAGTCACCTGGTTGCATCCAGGGGGGTAGATATATTTCTCCCAGATTCAGGCTTTATGCCGACTTATACAACTAGGGAGTTGATGAAGCCCAGCTGAGGCTAGTGGGCTCATGAATGACTCATACCTCTAGGGAGAGTGCTGGGCGTCGTGAGGCAGGGAGTTGATGAGACCAGCTGAAGCCTGTCAGTTCGTTTAAGGCCTCTATAAAAACTCCCAGATTCATTAGGTGTTTGCTCATGCCTGGAACCAGACCTGTGTGGACTGTCTAGGGAGAGTGAACCCCTGTGCGGTGAGGCAAAGCCTGTGTGGCTATTTGTTTGGACTTTTACTAAACCAGGGACTTAGGGACTAGGACAGCACCAGGCTGATCCCAGTTGTTAGTTTAGGAAACCTGCATGTTTAGTCAGAGGTCAAACTGACCAGGATTTATTTTGTTTATGTTTCTTTTTGGCTTTGCTGTGTTTTTGTCACTGTACATAGAGAAATAAACCGCACCTTTTGATTTTGAAAACCACAACCTCCGTCTGCTGGCCCTGTTTTTGTGTGGGGAGCCCAACCAGGGGGTCACACACACCCGCTACCGAGTTAACCCCCTCACAGTTGGTGGAGAACCAGTGGCAGTTTTTTTTAAGCCAGCATGGAGGAGATACTGAAACAGCTGGCTCTAGCAAATGCCAATCAACAGCAGACAAATGCAGGTTTGCAAAGGAGCCTTGCAGCCCAGCAGCAAGCTCATCAACAAGCCCAGCAGCAATCTGAGGCCCGCTTCATAGACCTGTTACAGAAGCAAGAGCAGAGACTACAACAAATGGAAGCAGTAATGCAGCAACGTCCGCAGACCAGTGAGGAAAGCCGTCCCACTAATACCGCGTCCTTTGGGGTGAGTCGTTTATTGACAAAAATGACTGGAGAGGATGATCCAGAGGTATTTTTGACCACATTTGAAAGGACTGCTGAAAGAGAAAAGTGGCCTGAGGAGCAGTGGGCTGGACTGGTGGCTCCTCTGTTAACTGGTGAATCGCAGAAGGCTTACTATGACCTAGAGCCTGACCAAGCAAAAGACTATGTGATGCTAAAAGCTGAAATATTGGCAAGGCTGGGTGTCACCCTGGCTGTCCGGGCTCAGCGTGTGCATAACTGGACTTTCCAGCTTGGAAAACCCCCCAGGTCTCAAATGTATGATCTCATTCACCTGAGCAGGAAGTGGCTACAGCCAGAGACTTTGTCCGCACCAGAGATTGTGGAACGTGTTGTAATGGATCGGTTTTTGAGAGCTCTTCCTACTGCCATCCAAAAGTGGGTAAGCCATGGAGACCCAGAGACGGCCGGTGGTCTTGTGGATCGTGTAGAGAAATACTTGGCTACAGAGAACCTGACGGCCTCTTCCAGAGACTCTCGGACTTTCCACCCTAAGACCAGACCATCCCCAGGGGCGGATAAGAGGATTCCAAGGGGTGAGGGTGGAGAGAGTGAGAGGGTGGGAGCTCTACCCAAAGTTTGGCGAGAACAGCCTGGGAAGTCAGGGGCTCAAGAGGCAGCCAAATGGATTGTTTGCTACCGCTGCCGGCAAGCGGGACATATTGCAGCAAATTGCCCGGTTGTGGAGGAACCCATGCAATGTGACTTTCTGATGGACAGACGTCAGTCGCTGTGTGCGACAGTCGCATGCACTGCCATTCGGGGAACTGAGAAACATTTATGCAAAATGTGTATTAATGGTAGAAATGTTGTGGTATTACTGGATTCAGGTAGCCTTGTGACCCTGATAAAGGCTGAATTAGTTAAAACAGAGGTCTCTGGGAATAGCAAGGTAGCTGTTATTTGTGTGCATGGGGACACCCGAGAGTATCCAGTGACTACAGTGTGTTTCGAGACCCCCAAAGGTACCCTTTCTCATCCAGTGGGGTTAGTATCTCAATTACCGCATGATGCCATTGTGGGAAGGGATTTTCCGAAGTTCTGGGAACTGTGGGATGATCCTGAGCCCCCCACTGGTGCCCCTATGTACCAGGAATGTGATAGCCAGAACTCCTCTGAGAGTGGTGAGGACTCTCCAGAATTTCCCTTGTCAGTATTTGCAGGGGAGACTCAAGAAACTGGAGAGGAGCCCACCTCCTCAGACGAAAACCTACCGTCTGTGGAGTTTTCTGATCTGGAGGTTCACAGGGAAAATTTTGCCACAGAACAGTTAAAAGACCCCGCCCTAATAAAGGCACGGGAAAACGTAGTGGAAATAGATGGCGAGTTAGTGAACCCAGATAATACCTGCACTTACCCATACTTCAGCGTAGAGAAGGACCTACTGTATCGGGTGGCAAAAAGGGCAGAAGAAACCGTTGAGCAGCTTGTGGTGCCCAAACCTTACAGGAAGTTGGTGTTGGAGTTGGCCCATGGGCACATTCTTGGAGGTCATCTGGGGACAGAGAAAACCCGAGAGAGGGTATTACAGAGATTCTATTGGCCTGGGGTGATGAAGGACATAGAAAATTATTGTTCCTCCTGCCCTGTGTGTCAGAGGTCGGCCCCGATGCCACATTTCCGTAGCCCGCTGGTCCCTCTACCCATCATTGAGGTCCCGTTTGAGAGAATCGCAATGGATTTGGTAGGTCCTATAATCAAGTCCGCTAGGGGGCACCAGTACATATTGGTTATAATGGACTATGCCACCCGTTATCCAGAAGCGATCCCTCTCAGAAATACCTCGGCCAAAACCATAGCCAAAGAGCTATCTCTTGTTTTTAGCCGGGTGGGTATTTGTAAAGAACTGCTTACGGACCAAGGTACACCCTTTATGTCCCGGGTTATGAAAGAGCTGTGTAAATTGCTCAAAGTGACGCAATTGCGTACATCTGTGTATCACCCCCAAACCGATGGGCTGGTTGAAAGATTCAACAAAACCCTAAAACAAATGTTGAAGAAAGTGGTGGATAGAGATGGAAAGGATTGGGACTGTCTACTTCCTTATTTGATGTTTGCTATTAGGGAGGTGCCCCAATCCTCTACGGGATTCTCCCCCTTTGAGTTACTGTATGGGAGACACCCAAGAGGGCTGTTGGATATTGCCAAGGAAACTTGGGAAAGTGAGAGTTCTCCCCACAGGAGTGTGATTGAGCATGTCGCCCTGATGCAAGATCGAATTGCACAGGTAATGCCCATCGTGAAGGAACATTTGGCCCAAGCGCAGTTGGCACAGCAGAGAGTGTACAACCGTGGAGCAAAGACCCGTACCTTTTCCCCGGGGGATAGGATATTGGTACTTGTCCCTACGGTTGAAAGTAAATTCCTTGCCAAATGGCAAGGCCCCTACGAGATAATGGAAAAAGTGAGCGAAGTGAATTACAAGGTCAGACAACCAGGAAGGCGAAAGCCCGAACAGATATATCACGTTAATCTGTTGAAAGCCTGGAGGGATAGAGAGTCCCTAGTCGCAGAAACTTGGTCACCAGCTCAAACTGGTTGCGTGATTCCGGAGGTTGGAATAGCAGCCACCTTGTCACAACCCCAACAACAGGAGGTTAAGGAGTTTGTGCTTCGCAACAAGGAGGTGTTCTCTGAGCTGCCGGGACAAACATCTGGGGTAGAGCATGATATTATTACCCCGCCCGGTGAAAGGGTGAAGTTAAAACCCTATCGGATCCCAGAGGCCCGACGGGAGGCAATACGGGAGGAAGTACAGAAAATGCTGAACTTAGGGGTGATAGAGGAGTCCCAAAGTGATTGGTCTAGTCCCATTGTGTTGGTGCCTAAACCGGATGGGAGCTGGCGATTTTGTAACGATTTTCGTCAGTTGAACAAAGTTACAAAATTTGACACCTACCCCATGCCACGTATAGATGAGTTGATCGACCGGCTGGGAACAGCCCGATACATGACGACTCTTGACCTCACAAAAGGGTATTGGCAAATTCCCCTGGCCAAGTCGGCCAAAGAGAAAACCGCATTTGTAACCCCAGACGGGGCGTTCCAATATAAGAGAATGCCGTTCGGGTTACAGAATGCGCCGGCCACATTCCAGCGGAAAATGGACCAGATACTGAGGCCCCATCGGAAGTATGCTGCGGCTTACCTGGATGACGTAATTGTCCATAGCACAGATTGGGCCTCACATCTGCCAAAAGTGCAAGCAGTCCTAGACTCTATCCGGGAAGCGGGGTTTACGGCTAACCCCAAGAAGTGTACCATTGGGCAGGAGGAGGCCAAATATCTTGGGTACACCATTGGCAGGGGAGTAATAAAACCCCAACGCAACAAAGTCGAGGCCATCCAGAGTTGGCCACGTCCCAACAGCAAGAAGCAGGTACGAGCCTTTCTGGGAATCGCGGGTTATTATCGGCGCTTCATTCCCCACTTTGCTTCTAAGGCTGTGCCCCTAACCAATCTGACGAAAGGGAAAGGGTCGGTCATGATTAAATGGACCCCCGAGGCTGAGGCAGCATTCCAATTCTTGAAACAAGCCTTATGTAGCCAGCCAGTGTTGTACTCACCCGACTTCTCTAAAGACTTTGTCGTACAAAGTGATGCGTCAGATGTGGGGTTAGGAGCCGTATTGTCCCAGGTCTGGAACGGGGAAGAGCACCCAGTCATTTACCTCAGCAGGAAGTTGAAGTCCCATGAGGTAAATTACGCCACCGTTGAAAAGGAGTGTTTAGCGGTGAAGTGGGCTCTAGATTCCCTTCGGTACTATCTGCTAGGTAGGCACTTTGACATGGTTACGGATCACGCTCCGTTAAAGTGGATGGCTCAAAACAAGGAGACAAATAGAAGAGTGAATAGGTGGTTCCTGGCCCTACAGGAATTCAACTTCACAGTAAAGCATCGCCCTGGCGTTCAAATGGGGAATGTGGATGCTTTGTCTCGAGTACATGAATGCCTGATTGCTGGTGTTCCAACCCCAAGGTTAAAACAAGAGGGGGGGGTATGTGACAGCAGGAAGGTAAAGTCACCTGGTTGCATCCAGGGGGGTAGATATATTTCTCCCAGATTCAGGCTTTATGCCGACTTATACAACTAGGGAGTTGATGAAGCCCAGCTGAGGCTAGTGGGCTCATGAATGACTCATACCTCTAGGGAGAGTGCTGGGCGTCGTGAGGCAGGGAGTTGATGAGACCAGCTGAAGCCTGTCAGTTCGTTTAAGGCCTCTATAAAAACTCCCAGATTCATTAGGTGTTTGCTCATGCCTGGAACCAGACCTGTGTGGACTGTCTAGGGAGAGTGAACCCCTGTGCGGTGAGGCAAAGCCTGTGTGGCTATTTGTTTGGACTTTTACTAAACCAGGGACTTAGGGACTAGGACAGCACCAGGCTGATCCCAGTTGTTAGTTTAGGAAACCTGCATGTTTAGTCAGAGGTCAAACTGACCAGGATTTAATTTTGTTTATGTTTCTTTTTGGCTTTGCTGTGTTTTTGTCACTGTACATAGAGAAATAAACCGCACCTTTTGATTTTGAAAACCACAACCTCCGTCTGCTGGCCCTGTTTTTGTGTGGGGAGCCCAACCAGGGGGTCACACACACCCGCTACCGAGTTAACCCCCTCACAATATATATACATTTTCAATATTCCCTACTGCATAATCATTGCAACTTCCCTATCTTCCCCTTTTACCATCCCAGTCTCACGTACAGTTCTGCAATAATATTATCATTTTTTTAACCAGTCATTTATTTCTATTTTCCTAGGTCCATGTATTTTATTTCACATTTTTACCTTTAACATTTTTTTATATTAATAATAATTTTTACATAATTTTTTTTATATAGTTTTATATATTTTTTTATATTCTCTATAATATAGTTCTCATCCACTTTACTTCCCCATTTGCACATTCTGCGTTCAACTGCCCAACACTAATCATTGGTATACATCGCACTTGTTTTTTTCTCAATTTTTTCTCCTTTTTGCTATGATGTTTTTTTTCATCCTCCTATTTATGTGGTTTGTAGCGATGTTCCCCATCCAGTATTTTAATTATTTTAATAATTTACATCCATTTAGTATGTGTCATTTCTAATAACGTCCACTGGCCAAGCCAATACACTCCCCAAAAGGGCCGGACCAACACACTGGCCACCCCCCTTCTCCTCTCTATATATATCATTGGTTCATCCAGTCCCCCATTCACCAGCTTGAGAAAGGAGCGCGGCCGTCATACCATTCGTGGCCAGCACTCTCTGAAATGCGGCGCACACCCGGTGACGTCATCGCCCTCCGCCTGGATCCCAGCTTGCCCTCCAAGCCTCGCTTTGACACTCAGTCGATTGCAACAGAGTGCGCACCATCTAGTGGCTCTAGAGGAACATCACTGAGGAGAATACAGCTACAGGCGTTTGGACAGCTTGACTACACTGATGACCCCTGCCTACTGTGACTCATATATGCCTGCTTTTATCATCCCAAATGTGAGTTGCCATTACTTTTAACCCTTTGTTGATTAAAAATATCCATACAGTCTGCACCCAGAGGCGCCTCTCTTTCTTGTTTTTTCTGCAGTAATTGGGAACATGGTCTCTGTTCCCCCTGGATGGCTGCCGTGAGTGTGGACCTGCCTCCTTCTCCTCTCTTTCATCCCTTTCCTTGTTGCCCACATGTACTTTGAAGCCAATCAGTGCCTATATCGCCAATCACACTTTGTATGGACTTCCTTTTTAATACAGACAATGGACTGTTATGTCTTTGTATGTGCCTAAACTGCATCGTCAGCACTTTGTTGTCTTACACATATTAGACATTGGATATTACTTGCTTATATATATACTTTTTGCGCCAATTACTTGTATTACCTGATATCCTTCGCCCTCCCCCCAATTTTTGAAGGGGGGCTGGCGACGGGTATCCCGGTCCTCGGACGTGTGATAACTTTACACACCAAGGGGATTTATTTTTGATATCTCCTTTTTGTTATTGTCCGCATTATGCACTGTTAATTGTTTTTTTGTTTTTCTCCTAATTTTTTTTTACTGTTTTTTTTTGCCTGGCGGAAAGGCTGGAGCGGCTGCATTGCGCCTCCACCTGTCTCCGAGTGGCATTTTCCCTCCACTCTGAGACGTTGAAAAGACCCCCCTGTTTGGGTTTTCTTTTCCTTTTTTCGTTTGGGAAAAACGGCGAGGAAGGGATAGCAAACCCCCCTCCCCGCAAGAAGACTTTGGTCTATCTTGAGCTGCTTTTTTCTTATATTGTTTACTGTATTTGGTTTATTGTTACTAACATGCCTTGTCTATCTTCCTCAGGATCGGCTTCTCCTTCTCCCTCTTCTATTCCCTTTCTTTCTTCTTCCAGGTCCCCCAGAGACGCTCCACGAACCCTACAGCTAGTAAATAAAGTTCTCCAGACTTCGGAATCTACTTACTGGTTCCCATCTCACAAGATCAGGGTAAGAACCCACAAATTGATGCACACATTCACCCCTCTGATCCATGCATTCTGACACCAATTCTTCCAACAATTTATGTATAGTCACCCATAACGTTCAAGGAATAAATTCCCCAGTCAAAAGGCGAAAACTTTTTTAAACCTAAACGTCCCAAAAGATTGATGTCCTTTTATTGCAGGAAACTCATTTCCCTGCATCTTACAACCCCTCCTTCCTCCACGGGTACTACAACCAGTTTTTCCTCTCAAATGCAAATAATAAGACAAAAGGTGTAGCGATTTGCTTCTCAAAAAATCTGAGATTCTCACCCTCGGACATTATCAGAGACCAGGAAGACAGATTTTTATTGGTGAAAGGCTCTATTGAAGGTGCTCAATATTTGTTTATTTCTTATTATGCCCTGAATAAAGGCCAGGCGACCTTCTTTTCATCCATGATGTCCACACTTGGCCCACTACTAGATGGGAAAATAATAATGGGTGGGGACACAAACCTCCCTTTTGATCAATCCCTCGATAAATCGGGGAATGGTGCTCCTCGGTCGCGGAAGCCTCCGAGACAGAGTAACAAGATAGCTACCACATTATACTCTCTGGGCCTAGTGGACATCTGGAGAGAACTGAACCCTAGATCCAAAGACTATACCCATTACTCTGCTCCACATCAACTTTAGACCAGATTGACCACATCTTTATTCAATCCCAAAATATCCCATCGACAACTAAAGCAGTCATCAGAGATTCAGCCATATCAGACCATTCTATGGTCATGCTATTTATGCAACGCACCTATAACCCTTGCACAAAATTAATTTGGCACCTCAATGAGGGGCTTTTAAGTGACCTCATTCAATGCATGATTCTAACCCGTGATATTCAAAAATATTTCCTCTTGAACAATATTGATTCCATTTCCCCAGAAACCCTGTGGGCTGCTCACAAGGCAGTAATCAGGGAGAAGATTTTTCAAATTACCTCCCAACTTAAAAAAGAACGCAAAGCAGATATCGACAACCTCACCAGGGAATTTTACTCCTTAAGCAAGGCACATATACATAATCCCACTAGTGAATCTTTGAAGTCCCTTGAGGCCACCCGAACTTCCTTAAATCTAGCTCTTACCACTGAGGCTGAGAAGCATCTGAGATGGTCAGGAGCTCGATTTTATTCTCAAAAAGACAAGATAGGATCCAAACTTGCAGCTAAATTATCCCCAAAGCCTCGCACCCATACCTTCCCCAAGATACAAACTCTGACAGGGGAACTGTCACAAAACCCTCACCGCATTATGGAAACGTTCCACAAATTTTATTCCTCTTTATATAAAAATGAACACGTAAATTCCCAGCCTCAACTAGATGAACTCCTGAATAGCGTCCCTCTCCCGAAATTATCCCCAGAACATTCAGATCTACTAGACGAGCCTATATCTGAATCGGAAGTCCTGAAAGTGATAAAACAGCTTAAACAAAATTCAGCCCCGGGTCCGGACGTTTTTTCAGTCGGTTATTATAAAAAATTTGCCGCTACACTTGCCCCATTTATGGTTAAATTCTTCAACTCTCTTAGGTCTGGTTCTCCCTTGGATAAAGCCCTCAATCTGGCATATATATCGGTTATCCCTAAGTCGGGTAAAGATACAACCCTAGTTTCTAATTATCGTCCTATCTCCCTTATCAACAACGATCTCAAAATCTTAACAAAAGTACTGTCCAATAGACTCTCATCCTTTATAGCTCTTTATGTCCATAAGGACCAAGTGGGCTTTGTTCCGGGGAGACAAGGACCTGACCAGATTAGAAGAGCAGTTGATATCATCTCCCTCCTTAATTCCCGCTGGGATGGCGGACCCCACCAAGAAGGATTTTTGTTGTCGATAGATCTACAAAAGGCTGTCGACACTATTACTTGGCCTTACCTGTTTAATGTTCTACGGAGATGGGGCTTTGGCCCACATTTTTTGGGGTCTTTACAAGCCCTGTATTCTGACCCAAGTGCACAGGTTAGATTACAGGGCTGCTACTCTGATCCCCTCATCATAGAAAAAGGCATTAGACAGGGTTGCCCCCTTTCCCCCCTTCTTTTCGCTATAGCAATTGAGACCCTGGCCATAGCAATCAGAGCTCACCCGGACATTAAAGGTGTTCCGTGTGGTAAGCAGGAGCATAAGTGTGCATTGTTCGCAGACGATCTGCTTTTATTTGTCACCTCCCCACTGATCTCAATGCCTAATATTTTTTCTCTACTTGAAAAATTTGGCAACGTTTCTGGATTGCGTGTGAATACCTCGAAATCTCTAGCCCTCAACATCACGTTCCCTCCCAACCTACTTAGTAACTTACAATGCTATTTCCCATTCTCCTGGTGCTCAGCCTCAATCCTGTATCTGGGGGTCAACCTATCCTCTAGAATAGATTCCTTATATGTCTCTAATTACCCAGAAGCTTTCCATAGGCTGACGTATGACCTTGCCAATTGAGATAAACTTAACATATCCTGGCTGGGCCGAATAAAAAGAGTCAAAATGACTCTCCTCCCTTGCCTCCTTTATTTATTCAGATCTCTCCCTATCCCACTTCGAAAATCACAAGTTCAGGCTCTACAATCAAAAATGTTACACTTTATTTGAAGCCCAAAGGGCAGACGTTGTTCCAAAAATATCCTATATAGACTAAAATCGCAAGGCGGGTTTGCTCTACCTAATATTTGGTGGTACTATCAAGCCGCACAACTAGCCCAGATATCAATTGTCTATTCACGGGGCCCAAAACCTGATTGGGTCTCCATGGAAAGACAAGCAATCCCACTACATACAATTGATTTTTTAATATGGTCCCCTGCTAAACTTAGACCTTCCATTATGGCTCCCACGCTTTTACACTCGATAGCCCTGTGCGACCAATTACATAAAAATGCCTCCCTGGTCTCGACCCTTCGCCCTCTAACACACATGTTCCACAATCCTGACTTTCCCCCGGGAATGAATATTCTGGCATTCAGCTGGTGGCTGAACAAAGGCTTAATTAGAATTGGGAACTTCTTCACTTCCACGGGTCCCATATCTAACACTTACTGCATTAATAAACTTGAAATGCCATCTTCTGAACGGTTTAGATATTCACAAATACTCCACTTCCTCTGATCGATCTGGCCTAATAATAAGTCAGATCCCCCCAAGGTCACACCCTACAAATCTTGGTGCTCGGATATTATGGATCAGAGGGGTGGGATCTCCATCATATACTCCTCTTTGGCCTCGACTATATCAAAACCTCCCTACGCCCTCTCTTGGGAAAATTACCTTGATCTTTCTTGGGAACAAGATAAATGGTTTACCTGCTTTCAATGATCCTTCAAGGGAATTTTAAATATCTCCTTAATCAAAGCAAGCCTTAAAATAATCACCCGTTGGTACAGGGTCCCTTCCCTCCTCACCAGGATCTATCCAGATGCTTCTCCACTATGCTTTCGGAAATGCAACCACATAGGAACTATGCTACACATTTGGTGGGCATGCCCGTGAATAAGAGGTCTCTGGAACAAAGTATTTTCTTTAATTTGCAAAGTGACATCAGTTCAGGTCCCCCAGACTCCGGACATAGCACTTCTTAACCTTAATGTGAATTAGATAGACAAATATACTCAGGCGTTGATATTTTTCATCCTATTGGGGACCAAAATTACAAAAGCTGCACATTGGAAGAAAACCTTGGTTCCGATCACAGCGGTAAATCATAAAATCTCCTGGATCATGGCGCAGGAAAAAATTGTTAGCATTATTCAAGATAGAACCTGTATGTTCGAACGTACTTGGGAACCATGGGCAAAATATTGTCACATCTCCCTTATCCCTGGCGTAGCCCCCCCCCCAACCGATTACTCTGGATGACCCGGCTAGATCTCTCACCTCCTCCTATCTGGCCTTTTACCTCTTCTCTGTCAACTTTTCTTTCTCTGAACTCTATTTCTTCTTTTTCTTGCTTTTTCTCCCCCTGACTCTTATTATTAGGTTTAAGTCAAGACTGATCCTGACTTCCCTTTTCTCTTTTCATTTCATCTCTTCTTTCGTTAGTTTTAAGTGGGCAAGGGACTGCAATTTAGAAGCTAAGTTCCACTGGAACCCCTATCTTCTCACCCTCCCAAGTTCATTCCTGCTCTGATCCACCCACTTATGTTGCTGTTATAGCTGTTCCAATAGTTAAATATTCAATTTGCTCTAGTCTAGTATGTCTCAACAATGCTCCCTCGCTCGCCTTCCATCTTGACTGGCAGCGGGGGTCAAAAAATGAGGGAGACCGGGGGAGGAGATTCTCCCTGCCACAGTTAGATCCCCTTGGGGTGGCGGAGGGGATCCCATCCCTTCCCTCTCTCTATACCTGAGGTGAGAGCCTGTGGGCATTAAACCAATGCTCACCTCTGACTCATTTGTTTGTTTGATTACTGTTCTATTCTGAATCATACTTGACTTACAGTTGATTGAAGACGAAACACACCATTACAAACTTTAATGCTTATCCTATACTGATTGTTTATGAACAATTCACATGTTACTTCAAGGTCTGTTCAGTCGTAATGGCTGACTTTTGTATTATTTTATATCATTTGTACCAAACATTTTATTTTATGGAAAATAATAGTCCTTGTATTACTTCAGTGAATTTAAGAAATTAATAAAAATGATTGAAATCAAAATACTCCTTAAAATAAATGTTAATACTGATGTTGACCAATAATGTTTTTGTCAAATCTGCTTGCAATGCTTATTGTGTAAAAGTATTATTATTTTGTTATTATTGTTTAACTCCACAGTTCCCTTCTACGCCACAGGAATGGCAGAATGTGGCATCCCAGTTTGCCCAGCGGTGGAACTTTCCCAACTGCAGAGGGGCAATAGATGGGAAGTATGTTCTCATCGTTCCACCACCCCGTTCGGGATCCTATTACTATAATTATAAAGGGTTTCACAGTATAGTGATGATGGCAGTGGTGTCGGCGAACTATGAATTTCTGTATGTGGACGTTGGGAAAAATGGCCGGATGTCCGATGGCGGAGTCTTTTCCAAGACGGAGTTCGCCCGACGTCTACAGAGTGATGACCTGGCATTGCCACCTGCGTCAGACAATGTGGAGAGACTACCATTTGTCTTTATTGCAGATGAGGCTTTTGCGCTAGGTCCCCATCTTATGAGGCCATTTCCCCAAAGAACCCTCACCCCTGAGAGGAGGGTGTATAATTACCGGCTGGTCAGAGCCAGAAGAGTGGTGGAAAATGCATTTGGCATCATGGCCAGCCGGTTCCGCCTGTTTCTAACCTCCATCAACCTTGCGGAGTATAAACTGAACCATGTTATAATGACATGTTGTGTGCTGCACAATTATTTAAGGGTACATTCCCCAAATTATATTTCCTCTGTTGGGCCTGAGGCCGCACTTCAGAACCAAAATACATTGCCGGCCCTGAAAGCTGGCCGTACTGGCTTGGCCCCCCAAAGCGCCCGTGATGTGCGACAACAATAAGTGGACTGTTTTATGGGTAGGGGAGCCATTGCTATGCCAGACGAATCTTGATGTGTTCAAAATAAATAATTTTTTGTTCCTGAAAACATCTTGAATAATATGTTTTGCTTGTGTTTTTCTTTTATCTGTCTCCTAGGTTCTCCTAGTGCACTTGTTGTGCCATGTGTATTTTCCTTTAGTAAATAACCACCATTGTCAGTGTAAACACCAAAAATAACCTTAATTTTTTTCTGAAACATTGATAGAAAAGAAGCCACACATTGTTGAGTACAAAAGCTTTTACTCCTTGCACATTAAAATTGTGCTTATTTTTTTGGATATAAAATACAACATGTTGTTCAAATTGTGTTAAAAAATATTTGGGCAAAAACGCATAAACAGGCATGTTTTAAAAACTATAAAACATTTTAAAACCTGTAACTTCTAAAGTTCAACATGTACAATTTTAATAAGGCAAGATCAGACATTCTATTGTGTTTAAAATGATTTTAGCTTGCCTTCATAAAAGATAGGGTGGTGTCACCCCTAAAAAAGCCACATTTTGAAGATGCATTAACCATGGTATATCAAAAAGGTGATTTTCATCCTGATAGCATGCCTCAGTTCAACATGGGCTATCTGCGATCATGGGGGTCAATGGATGTGTTTTGGGGGTGCAACCCCTTCCTCTCACCTTCTTCAGTTGTGAGGAAAGGGTTGCACCCACAAAACACGTACTTCGATATCCCCTTATGGCAGATAGCACGTTGACACACTGGGGCTGATTTACAAAACGTTTGCGCCATGAGAATTGGCGCATCTGCGTGCGCAATGGCTGTTTTGGTATTTACAAAACATTAGCGCCTGTAGCGCAGCCCTATTTCCCATTTACTATAGTGTTGTTGGCGGACGGGAGGAGGCGCTCAGTGCGCCACTAGGGACCTGGCGCACAGCATGTTAAAATATAAATATAAAGAAGTTGGAAGTGAGAATATAATGGGGGTGACATGGGGTGATGTGAGGAAGTGTAGGGACACCTGCCCAAATAACAAACATGGCCAAAATTGAGTGATAAAGTAACTTTTTCAAAACCAGCCCGCTGCACCGGCAATTCCGATTCGAGCTGCGAGAGGTTTTTTTGAGCTCAGCATGGGAATTTCAATGGTTCAAATGCGCCAAGACACTGCGCCGGCAAAATCTTAGTAAATGTCAAGTCACATAACTCAATTTGCATAAGTTGAACAGGCGCAGCTCTGAACTTTCCATTGCGCCAGCAAAATGACATTTCTAAAGGAAAAAAAAGCCATTTAAAAGCAGCCGCGGCTATAATGAATTGTCGGCTCCCGGCAATATAGAGAAAAGTCATTGAAAGTGTTTGCTAACCAAAAAAAAAAAAAAAAGCGTGGGGGTCCCCCCAAATTCCATAACCAGGCCCTTCAGGTCTGGAATGGATATTAAGGGGAACTCCGCTGCAAATTTAAAAAAAAAAAATGACGTGGGGTTCCCGCAAATATCCATACCAGACCCTTCAGATCTGGCATGGATTTTAAGGGGAACTCCACCCCAAATTTAAAAAAAAAATGGCGTGGAGTCCCCCCAAAAATCCACACCAGACCCTTATCCGAGCACGCAACCTGGCCGGCCGCAGGGGAAGAGGGGGGGGACGAGAGTGGCCCCCCTCCCTCCTGAACCGTACCAGGCCACATGCCCTCAACATGGGGAGGATGTCCCCATGTTGATGGGGACAAGGGCCTCATCCCCACAACCCTTGCCCGGAGGTTGTGGGGGTCTGCGGGCGGGGGGCTTATCGGAATCTGGAAGACCCCTTTAACAAAGGGGACCCCCAGATCCCACCCCCCCTATGTGAATTGGTAATGGGGTACATTGTACCCCTACCATTTCACAAAGAAAGTGTCAAAAAATGTAAAAAATGACAAGAGCCGGTTTTAGACAAGTCTTCTGTCTTCTGTCTTCTGTCTTCTCCGGCCGCTCCGTTTGAATTGGAGGTTCCCGCTGAGCGACGCCTCAGTTCCCCACTTGGTCCGCTGCCACCCGGTGGCTCCGCCCCCCTCTGACACCACGGGGAAAGTCCCCGTGAAATCCATGTGCGTCAGAGGGGGGCGGGGTCACCGGGTGTAAGCGGACCCAGAGGGGAACTGAAGAACTGAAGTGTCGCACAGCGGGAACCTCCAATTCAAAACGGAGTGGCCGGAGAAGAAAGAAGAAGGGAAGACGCCGGAGCAAGATGCGGACGAGAAGACCGAAGGAAGAAGGAAGATGAGGATGAAGAGGAAGATGAAGATGGAGGAAGAAACGCGAATGGAGAAAAGAAGAAGATGGAAGAAGATGGAAGAAGGAAGAAGAAGATGGAAGAAAGGAAAAGACATTAATAAAGGAATTGTCAAAAACCGGCTCTTGTCATTTTTTACATTTTTGACACTTTCCGTGTGAAATGGTAGGGGCACATTTGTACCCCATTACCATTTCACACAGGGGGGGTGGGATCTGGGGGTCCCCTTTGTTAAAGGTGTCTTCCAGATTCCGATAAGCCCCCCGCCCGCAGACCCCCACAACCACCGGGCAAGGGTTGTGGGGATGAGGCCCTTGTCCCCATCAACATGGGGACATCCTCCCCATGTTGAGGGCATGTGGCCTGGTACGGTTCAGGAGGGAGGCTCTCGTCCCCCCCTTTTCCCCTGCGGCCGGCCAGGTTACGTGCTGGGATAAGGGTCTGGTGTGGATTTTTGGGGGGACTCCCACGCCGTTTTTCGGCTTGGGGGGTTCACCTTAGAATCCAGACCAGACCTAAGGGCCTGGTATGCTCCTGAAGGAGAACCCATGCCGGTTTTTTCATTAAAATTTGGCCTGGAGTTCCCCTTCATGATTCATACCAAAAACATGGGACAGCGAGGCTGCGGAGGACCAGCGCGATGTCATCGCGCTGGACACATTCTCGGCCAGCTTGTCGCCTCTAGTACACGACTTGAGCGGCTGCTTCACGCTCAGGTCGTGTCCAGGTCGCCGCGCAAAGTCGCGCTGTCCCTGTGTCAGCCGGCACACGAGTCGCCCGCAAGTCGGATCCGACTTCCCGGGCGACCTCTATTCAAATCAATGGGCTCCCATAGGGAACCATTCATTTTCAATAGAGCGCCGCTGACATTTCTATTTACTATAACAGTGCGCCGCTGCTTCCTGCGCCCAGTGAAGGAGTTATCCGGCGCACCAATTAAGGTTAGAAGCAGCGCAGCGCACTGTTATTAGTAAATCAGCCCCACTGTGTGCATCTTCAAAATGTGGCTTTTATATTTCCAAAATTTAAAACATTAGAAAAACAACAAAAAATCAGGGATTTGGCCCAAATTTAGATCCTCCCAAGTACATCAATCATGTTCTTGAGTTTGAGCTCCACCTGCTTGCTTTTTTTATTGATATTGTACAAGTCTCGATAGCAGACCATTATGTCCTGTATCATTATCTGTGCACTTGTCAAAGGGGTAAGTTCTTGGTCCACAAAAAGAACATCACCTAAAGAAAAAAACAAAAAAAACAAAAAAAACAAACATGAATTATAATAATGCAGGCCTACATCTATTACCGAATCTCGGGTGTATGACACTGACCTGTTGTGGTGCCAGTTTCCACCACTTCTTCCACCTCTCCTTCCTCCACATCCTGCAGTTGGGGGACTCTTGGAGGTGTGGGGTTCCTGGGCTCCAGTCTAGAAGCTCTTTGAAGCCCTATGAGAATGTAACAAAAGGTATATTTTAGGAAAAATATATTTGAGGCCAGAAAGAGGAATATGAAACATTCTTTGGAAGTGTGGTACAATTGTCTTTTTTGGCAGAATTCCAAGGTGAATACATGATTGTATTAACCCTTAACAAAGCTGGAACATTTATCTATTTTGGTCACGTTTCACACATGGAAACATCACAAGTATCCACTGGATCACCTGTGTGGGACACCCTAAAAAGGTTGTTCTGGTGGCCCACACTAGTGCTCCTGAGTGCAGATGTGTAACCAGCTGAGCATCCTGTCCTTACATTACACAGCATTCAGTTATATATTTTAAATGTAGTTACCAACACATCTAGACAACAATGTTCAAGAAATCTTCTCCAAAAAATAGGCATGTGCAAATTTAGTTAACCCTGTATCTGTCAAAAACATTGCATTATTAGTGAGCGATTGAACGATGTGCACTACGACCGATTACTGTGCCCACGAACATGAAAGTTGCCATCTTTAACTGTACAACATTAAAGAAAAGCACATGCAGCAACATGCAAGTAATAATAATCATAGTAACACATGAACATGACTTACTTTTTCCAAGAACTTTCTTTATCCTCCTGTACTGATCAGGCTCCCTCAGCTTGAGGTCAGACCACCGTTTCCTGAGCTGCTTTTTTGATCTGCGCACCCCAAATTTATGGTGAAGAGCTTTCATCACTGTGGACATAATTTTGGCCTTGGGCAGATTTGGTGTTTTGTATGGACCATGCTTTGCATCATAATCCTTCCTCCTCAAAATGGACACCATCTCCACCATCTCCTCGAAAGCCATGTTTAAGGCCTTATATCTCCGGGATCGGGGCGTGGGTTCCTCCGGAGTTTTCTCCTCAGTTGAGGTAATCTCAGCCACCTGATGTCTCTCCGCCATGTCGTCTACCACTGCAACGAGCGAGAAGGGGCGGGGATAGACCTAGAACGAATGTCAGGGGCAGGCAAAGCATACGGAGTTTCACGCATGCGCAGTGTATATAAAGCAAAGACCCATGCGTCGTTACTACGTTCAGTGTGCGGAAGAAGGAGTAAGCAACGAACGTGAGATCGAAGGTAAAACATTTTTACTTGACTCATCAGTGGATGAGATTGTGGCCTATATATGGTGATAAAGATTATTAGAGTCTCGACTGACATTTTTTTTGGCTTGTGTTTTGACTTGCAGAAAGAATGCATTGTTTCAAAGAGCCAGATTTCATGGGGGAGTTCCTGGACAGGTGGAGGGAGCTGCCTGCTCTTTGGGAAACCAAAAATCCACTAAATAAAAAAAAGGACAATAAAAACACAAGCGCTAAAATTGGTGGGTAGGTGTGAAAAAAACCTCAGATAGTCAAGAGGTACAAAAAAAAAAAAATCAGAAAAGATGACTTGGATCCAGGGCAGCAGGAAAAAATTTGTACCCGGAAGTACAAAATATACAACATTCAAACACTATAAACCTGCGCTCATGGACCATACATAGTGACACGTGAAGACTCTGAATTAGGATGAAAAAACTTGGTCCATTTATTATTCGTAATTCCAAAGAATCCAATTTAAAGTGGACAAAGGCAAATGTGATGTGGATTCCAATCACAAATAACAACAGTCTTGACTTGCAATAGTATCCATGGAGCAAGAAGGGATTAAAATTTCACAGTATAACTCGATGATCCTGTGGCATAAAGGCAGTGTGAGCACAGTACCTTAATGTGATGGGGACATGCAGACTGACATATGGAGGGCCCTCCAACACGAGGGAAGCGTACCCGGGACCGTAGCACGGCTAAAACAGGAGAACTCACACTCTCCGTTCCTCCGGGTCGATGACGTCACACCACCACGATGCTGGCTGATGTCTCGGAAGTTCAGCAGTGCAGTGGAGCGTGTAATACCATACAATGTGCTCCTCCACTATAGATATTAATGCGCTGTTACTGCTTTCTGCTGCTCTCTGCGGGCATTATGAAGGAATGTCCACTTCAATAAAGAGAGTCCCGAGTATATAGACCAGCTTTTAAACAGGACAAATCAGTTTCTGTGAGGTTCCTAATTGGAACAGGGCATGTAAAAGATGAAAAATTTCTTGAAGGGGGGAGAAAGGGGGTAGCCTTGACCAACGTTTCACGCTCACTGTGCGCTTTTTCAAAGTCAAGGTAACCTTGTGATTGGAATCCACATCACATTTGCCTTTGTCCACTTGAAATTGGATTCTTTGGAATTACGAATAATGGACCAAGTTTTTTCATCCTAATTCGGAGTCTTCACGTGTCACTATGTATGGTCCATGAGCGCAGGTTTATAGTGTTTAAAATAAAAAAAAGGAGCAAGGAAGGCAGCACTGGAAACCCTGCTTGCATTTGTGCAGTCACGGATCCCCACAGCAACCATCCGTGAGGAGAACACAAAAATTGGGACCATTAGGGGCACATATAGAAAGGAGTGCAGTAGGGTCCTGGAATCCAAGAGGTCAGAAGCAGCAGCAGACAAAATATATGCCCCCAGTCTGTGGTACTACAGCAAATTGAGCTTTCTGGACGACCATCTGGAAGTGAGGCCATCACTCTCTACCCTTCCCTCCAGACATCGCTCCAGTCTTCTCTCCAGCCAACCCTCCACCCTTCCCTCCACCCCAGCTGAGCCTTCTTCGGAGGAACAACCTGAGTTCCTGGAAGAACAAGATTTGGACATATGGAGCCCGGTATAGTATTTTGATAAATCTTTCTTGTACTAAAAGTAATGATGTAAAATAGATGTTACTATTGCTAACAATTTAATGTTTGAACAAAAAGAAAGTGTTTGACATATCAATAGACAGTAGTTGCAAAAATTTATGGGGACAAGAATGAAAAATGCTGGGGTCAGAATGATTGTCTTTTCTATTTATTAGCATTCAATTTTCAACAGTCATGAGCAGAAAAATGTGTGTGATTGATGAAGCAAAAAATATAACTATGTCCCTTTTTTAAACACAGGGAGAACTCAGCCAGGATGAGGGTGTAGAAATTGTCAGCCAGGAGGAGGCAGGGGTGAGTGGCAGCCAGGAGGAGGCAGGGCTTAGTGGCAGCCATGAGGTGGCCAGGCCCAGCACAAGATCCCAGATACCTCTCCAGCGCATTGAAAGCAGAAGGGCCAAGAGGGGTAGGCACATGGAGGAGCAAACACTTTCCCTCATTAGGGAGGCTACTGTGGCCCTCAGAGAGCCCCCCACCGCTGAAGAGGGCTATGGCGCCCTAATGGCAGACACATTAACAAAAATGGAGATGGGCCAACGTCTCCTGAGTAAAACCCTAATTTTGAAGGTAATAAACAGGGGGTTGATGAGCCAGCTTACTCAATCCACGGACCTTGCGGAGGTCGGCCATCCTCCTCCTCCTCCTCCTGCCACAAGCTCACCTCCAGAGACACAGCCTCAGAAGACGCGTGTAAGGAAGTCTGCAGAGAAGGTTGCAGGGAAGGCTGGAGGGAAGGTTACAAGGAAGACAAGGAAGTGATGGCCTTGCTTCTGAATGGTCTGACAGAAGTCACAGGTAGGGATGAGCCGAACACCCCCGGGTTCGGTTCGCACCAGAACCTTCGAACGGACCGAAAGTTCGCGCGAATTTTCGAACCCTATTCGTTATAATGGACGCGAACGTTCGAAATCAAAATTGCTAATTACAACGGCCAATATGCATGTTAATGTCATAAAACAGGTTTGGGGACCCGGGTCCTGCCCCAGGGGACATATATCAATGCAAAAAGAAAGTTTAAAAACTAAAGTTTTTTCGGGAGCAGTCATTTTAATGATGCATAAAGTTAAAAAAAAAAAAAAGTGAAATTTTCCTTTAAATATGGTACCTGGGGGGTGTCTAAAGTATGCCTGTGAAGTGGCATGTGTTTCCCGTGTTTAGAACTGTCCTTGCACAAAATGACATTTGTAAAGGAAAAAAAGAAGCCATTTAAAACCACTTGCGGCTTTAATGTCATGTCTTGTCCTGGCCGCCATATGGCTGAAAATCCTTGAGAAAAATGGCATGGCTACCCCATCACCCCCCACCCCCCACCCCAGCCCCTTTGGGTCTTGTATGGATACCAAGGGGGACCCCGCACCCAAAATAAAACCCTATACCTACAACCCTATATACTCTGAACAGCAGTATATAGGTGGTGCAAACAAGACATGGACTGTAGGTTTGTTCTTAAGTAGAATCTGAACAGGTACATTATGAAGTGTAGCTACATCCCAAAAAAATCAATTTTTAAGCTTTTTGGAGAACATAGGGAGGGGTTATCACCCCTGTAACATTTGCTGTCTTTGCACATCTGTTCAGAACATGTCACCTCACTTTCCGTCCCAATGACAAATGTTTTTGGAAAAGTGGGGTTTTAATTGAAACAAGGATTGGTGATAAAGCATCAGTAGAGAGGAGATACCTTTTTCCCAAATTAAATCTAACAGGATAGAATTTTCCTTCCTAGGGGTAGATTTCCTCTCACTTCCTGTTTTCTCTTGCCGTTTGCAAGTAGGAGTCGTTTGTAAGTTGGATGTTTGAAAGTAGGGGCCTGCCGTATATACTCTGCAGAAATTTGCCCTATTAGATGTTGGTGTAGCCACAAGACTGGTGGGCACAGGAATGGGCCCTGCTGTGAGTTAATAGATCAAGATTTGTACTTGCATGCACCTGTTGAACCGGGCAGAAAAATTGGGCCTTTGGTGGTGGTGGTGGACGGTGTTGCCACAAGACTGTAAGCCCTCACAGTTACTCTTGGTGGGTGCAGGAATGGGCCCTGCTGTGAGTTATTAGATCAAGATTTGTAATTGCATGCACCTGTTGAACAGGGCAGAAAAATTGGGCCTTTGGTGGTGGTGGTGGTGGTGGACGGTGTTGCCACAAGACTGTAGGCCCTCATAGTTACTCTTGGTGGGCGCAGGAATGGGCCCTGCTGTGAACTATTAGATCAAGATTTGTAATTACACGCCCCTGTTAAACAGGGGCTGAAAAATTGTGCCTTAGGCATTGGTGCTGGTGCCACAACACTGCAACCCCTCACAGATACTGTACTTGGAGCACAGCAGTCACACCTGTTGCGAAGCATCTTTTTAAAAAATTGTAATTACACGCCCCTGTTATACAGGGGCTGAAAAATTGTGCCTTAGGCACTGGTGCTGGTGCCACAACACTGCAACCCCTCACAGATACTGTACTCTGAGCACAGCAATGAGACCTGTTGCAAAGCATTGCCTAAAAATTGTAATTACACGCCCCAACAGGGGCTGAAAAATTGTGCCTTAGGCACTGGTGCCACAACACTGCAACCCCTCACAGATACTGTACTCTGAGCACAGCAGTCACACCTGTTGCGAAGCATCTTTTTAAAAAATTGTAATTACACGCCCGTTATACAGGGGCTGAAAAATTGTGCCTTAGGCACTGGTGTGGTGGCATGGATCATTGAGGAGGAGGAAGAGGATAGTCAGTGAACATAACAGGACAGTCACTCAGCATCAGCATAGGCAGTCTTGAAGGGATGTGACATTATAAATTATTCCGTTATATCCGCTTCAGGTGTCTGGTAGCTGGTGGTGATCCAAGACTGATTCATTTTTATGAAGGTCAGTCGATCAACCGAGTCGGTGGACAGGCGCACCCTATGATCGGTGACAAATCCTCCAGCAGCACTGAATGTGCGTTCGGAAAGAACGCTGGATGCAGGACAGGCCAGTAGCTCAATTGCATACTGTGCAAGCTCTGGCCAGTGATCCATCCTCAGGACCCAGTAAGCCAGAGGATTTTCGGTGGGAAAGGTGTCCAAGTCTGACCTTGCCCCTAGGTATTCCTGCACCATGTATATCAGACGCTGGCGATGGTTGCTGGAACTGATCATACCTTGGGGCTGCGGACTAAAAAATTGTCTGAACGCATCGGTCAGACGTCCACCTTCCCCACCGCTCCTTCTGCTACTGACCGAAGCCTCAGCAACTCGTCGTCCAGGACCAGGAGTTTGTAACCTCCCAGTTTCTGGGAACGCGTTGCACAGACCTTTCTGCAAGGCCTCCCTGAGATGTCTCATCCTCTGCTCCCTCTGCGACGGCAAGATAAGGTCCGCAACCTTACCCTTGTACCGTGGATCAAGGAGAGTGGCCAGCCAGTAATGGTCACTCTCCTTGATCCGAAGAACACGAGGATCCTTCCGCAGGCTTTGCAGGATCAGGGAGGCCATGCAGCGTAGGTTAGCTGAGGCATTCGGTCCGGAGTCTTCTGGGTCACTGAGGATGACATGATCGCCAGCCACCTCCTCCCAGCCACGTACAAGTCCACTGGTTTGTTGGGACTGTACATCATCCCTAAAAGACTGCTGCTGCTGATGCTGAGTGCCAGGCTCCACCTCCATGCTCACACAATCCTCCTCCTCCTCCTCCTCCTCCTCTTCCTGTGTGATGGGTGGGACAGAAGGAACATTGTCTGGATAAAGGGGGCCTTGAGAGACAAGGAAGTCCTCCTCTTCCTGCCTCTGTTCTGCCTCAAGTGCCCTGTCCATTATCCCACGCAGCGTATGCTCCAACAGGTGGACAAGAGGTACAGTGTCACTGATGCATGCACTGTCACTGCTCACCATCCTCGTGGCCTCCTCAAATGGTGAGAGGACAGTGCATGCATCCCTGATCATGCTCCACTGGCGTGGGGAAAAAAAGCCAAGCTCCCCTGACCCTGTCCTGGTGCCGTAGTCGCAAAGGTACTCATTGATGGCCCTCTGCTGCGTGTGCAGTTGCTGCAGCATGGCCAACGTTGAGTTCCACCTGGTGGGCATGTCACATATTAGGCGGTTCTTGGGCAGGTTCAGCTCCTTTTGCAGCTCAGTCAGCCGAGCACTGGCATTATAAGATCGGCGGAAATGCACACAGACTTTCCTGGCCTGCCTCAGGACATCCTGTAAGCCTGGGAACCTGCCCAAGAACCGCTGCACCACCAGGTTGAGGACGTGAGCCATACAGGGCACATGGGTGAGCTGCCCCTGTCGCAGGGCGGAGAGGAGGTTGGTGCCATTATCAGAAACGACCATTCCTGGCTTAAGCTGGCGTAGCGTCAACCACCTCTCGGCCTGCCCCTGCAGAGCTGCCAGAACCTCTGGCCCAGTGTGGCTCCTGTCCCCCAAACACACCAGCGCAAGCACGGCATGGCATCTTTTTGCCTGCGTACTCGCGTAGCCCCTTGTACGCCTACGGAGCACCGCTGGTTCCGAGGACAGAGCACTCGAAGAGGACATGGAGGAAGAAGAAGAGGAGGGGGTGGAGGAGAGAGGTGTGTCACAACCAGTAGTAGCATTTTGGAGGCGTGGTGGCGGAACAACCTCCAACACTACTGCACCTTGTCCTGCATCCCTCCCAGCTGCCAATAGAGTGACCCAATGGGCCGTGAAAGAAAGATAACGTCCCTGTCCATGCCTGCTGGACCATGAGTCAGCGGTAATATGCACCTTACCGCTGACCGCCCTGTCCAGCGAGGCATGGACATTGCCTTCCACATGCCAGTAGAGAGACGGAATCGCCTTCCGTGAGAAAAAGTGGCGTTTGGGAACCTGCCACTGAGGAACCGCACATTGAACAAACTCACGGAAGGGGGCCGAGTCTATCAACTGAAAAGGCAGCAGTTGAAGTGCTAGCAATTTAGCCAAGCTAGCATTCAACCGCTGGGCATGTGGATGGCTGGGAGTATACTTCTTTCGACGGTCCAGCAGCTGGGGCAGGGAAATTTGCCTGCTACAATCGGACGTCGGTGTACTGCAAGTACTTGGTTGTGACACACCTAATTCTACACCTTCAGTCCTCTCAGAGCAGCTTTCAGAGAGGACTGAAGATATAGTGGGGATGGAGATCCCAGCTGATGAGGAGCAAGGAGAGGTCCGCTTTGTTCTTTGGTGTGGGTCTTTTATGTGTGCTTGCCAACGAGCTGCATGGCAGGTCGACATATGTCTGCTCATGCTTGTGGTGCCCAAGCGGCTGATGTTTTGGCCACGCGAGATACGCTTGAGACAAATATTGCAAATAGCAGTGGTGCGATCTGATGCACTCGTCTCAAAAAAGGCAAATAACCAAAGAACTTTTGTGATAACGTGCAGAGGCAGCGCCCTGCACAGGCGGAGCTCTGCGGTGTGGTACAGTTGCTGTGCTGGCCTCTAGCTGGCCTCCAGGGGGCATCCTGCCTCGTTGGACATGTGACGCTGCATCCTCCTCCTCCTCCTCCTCTCTCCCTTCAGGCACCCACGTGGAGTCAGTGACCTCATCATCCCCTCCCTCTTCACCACTAGAGCAAACCTGGCAGTAAGCTGCAGCTGGTGGAACACTACTGCCAGATTGCTGTCCTTCAGCATCCCCTCTCTCTGCGCGCACACTACTGACTTCCTCAAGCTGGGTATCATCATCCGAGCCTTCGAATCGTTGGGCATCCTCCTGGAGCATGTACCCAACACTGTGCTCAAACAGTTCGGGGGACTCCTCAGGAGGACATGGTGGGTCTAGGGAAGGGGTGGCTGATGATGCCATTGAGTACGCGTTGTCAGCTGCTCTGCCAGTACCCTGAGCCTGGGTGAGAGAGGATGAGGAGGATGAGGAGGGCTTGGTCATCCATTCTACCAAGCCTTCGGCATGATGCGGCTCCACATGTCCAGCTGCCGAAAACAAAGACAAGCGTGTCCCATGGCCACGTGCTGATGACGATGCACGACCACGTCCACGGCCAGCACTGTTGTCTCTAGAAACAGAGCCTGCCTGCCCTGTGTTCTTGCCTCGGCACGCTCTGCCTCTCCTTGGCGGTCTTCCAGCCATTGTAGTCGGTAGTGTATATAGTATAAAAAATAGAACTCCTATGTGTGCTCACAACACACTGTAGGTCCTATGGGTGCTGACACTAACACACTATAGGTACTATGTGTGCTGCTGACAAGAAAATATAGGAGCTCTGTTTGCTGCCACTAACACACTAGAAGTCCTATGGGTGCTTCTGAGATGAAAATATAGGAGCTCTGTGTGATGCCACTAACACACTAGAAGTCCTATGGGTGCTTCTGAGATGAAAATATAGGAGCTCTGTTTGCTGCCACTAACACACTAGAAGTCCTATGGGTGCTGCTGAGAAGAAAATATAGGAGCTCTGTGTGATGCCACTAACACACTAGAAGTCCTATGGGTGCTGCTGAGAAGAAAATATAGGAGCTCTGTGTGATGCCACTAACACACTAGAAGTCCTATGGGTGCTGCTGAGAAGAAAATATAGGAGCTCTGTGTGATGCCACTAACACACTAGAAGTCCTATGGGTGCTTCTGAGATGAAAATATAGGAGCTCTGTGTGATGCCACTAACACACTAGAAGTCCTATGGGTGCTTCTGAGATGAAAATATAGGAGCTCTGTTTGCTGCCACTAACACACTAGAAGTCCTATGGGTGCTGCTGAGAAGAAAATATAGGAGCTCTGTGTGATGCCACTAACACACTAGAAGTCCTATGGGTGCTGCTGAGAAGAAAATATAGGAGCTCTGTGTGATGCCACTAACACACTAGAAGTCCTATGGGTGCTTCTGAGATGAAAATATAGGAACTCTGTGTGATGCCACTAACACACTAGAAGTCCTATGGGTGCTGCTGAGAAGAAAATATAGGAGCTCTGTTTGCTGCCACTAACACACTAGAAGTCCTATGGGTGCTTCTGAGAAGAAAATATAGGAGCTCTGTGTGATGCCACTAACACACTAGAAGTCCTATGGGTGCTTCTGAGATGAAAATATAGGAACTCTGTGTGATGCCACTAACACATTAGAAGTCCTATGGGTGCTGCTAAGAAGAAAATATAGGAGCTCTGTTTGCTGCCACTAACACACTAGAAGTCCTATGGGTGTTTCTGAGAAGAAAATATAGGAGCTCTGTGTGATGCCACTAACACACTAGAAGTCCTATGGGTGCTTCTGAGATGAAAATATAGGAACTCTGTGTGATGCCACTAACACATTAGAAGTCCTATGGGTGCTGCTGAGAAGAAAATATAGGAGCTCTGTTTGCTGCCACTAACACACTAGAAGTCCTATGGGTGCTGCTGAGAAGAAAATATAGGAGCTCTGTGTGATGCCACTAACACACTAGAAGTCCTATGGGTGCTGCTGAGAAGAAAATATAGGAGCTCTGTTTGCTGCCACTAACACACTAGAAGTCCTATGGGTGCTGTTGGGGTGCAATGCTGTGCTAACAGCACTGCGGTTGGTACTACTGCAATACTGTACTAACAGTAAGCACGCACCAGACTAATCCCCAGCAGCAGCTAATAACACGCTAACTGTGCAATCAGCAGCAATGAACGATCAATGACTTAGGTAGCAATGGTTTAGCAAAGAAATAGCCAATGGTTTAGCAAAGAAGAGCAAATCTTTCAGTATCAAGCAAAGACAGAATCAGCAGACTGATCTCTCCTAAAGCCGGAACTCATGTGACCGGGGCCGATGGCGTGGCGGCCTTTTAAATGGTGGGGCATGTACTAAAGCCCCTGAGCTGTAATTGGCTACAGGCGTCCTGCCTGTAGCCAATTATTGCTCTCCGAGTTTCGGGCGCTGTGATTGGCCAAGCATGCGGGGTCACAGTGCATGCTTGGCCAATCATCAGCCAGCAATGCACTGCGCCGGCCGCGCCGGCCGCAATGCATTGCGGGGCCGCTCGCATCACACGAATGTGATGCGAACGGCCCAAATAGTTCTGGGCTCGACGAGCGAGCGAACGCCCGGTGCTCGATTCGAACATGGGTTCGAATCGAGCACCGGGCCCATCCCTAGTCACAGGCTGTTGTAGGATCACAGACTGGGGACATATATCTCACCTGCTGCTGTTTCTGATCTCTGGGAGTCCAGGACCAGATTGTGCTCCCAACTATATGTGCTTCTCCACAAATCTGAATTTTGCATTAATATTATTTGATGTGTGCCCTGGGGTCCAAAGGATGCACAAATTGCAGCAGGATCTCCTGCATTGCCTTCACCTTTAATTTGTTATTATGAGCCAGAATAAATGGAATTTTTGTTTACAGTAAATACTTGACCATGTGTTTTTAATCAAAAAGGAGAGTTTGCTAGTGAGTAGGCAGGAACATTTCAAAAATACAATGTCAAATTAACAAGGGACACCAACCAACCTCCTTGAGGGAAAATAATACTAAATAATAATGTTGTTGTGGTAACTTGACACACTAAAATAAAATAAAAAAATATGGAGATCAGTAAAAAATATTTTAAAAATAATAACCAAAAATGAAGATCTTGATTAACATTTTGTTTTTAAAAATTATAAAAAAAAAAAAAAATACATTTCCTATGGAGATCTGGCTTTCAAAAACAAAAGATTATTCATGAGATCCTGAGAAATAAGAAACAAGTTTGTCATAACTCTGTGTAAATATCAGCAGCAAAAAAAGTGCATTATTGTAGCAGGCAATAATTTACAGCGTGACGAATGTGCTACAGTATCTTCATTATGAACGCTAGTTTTACCAGAACGAGCGCTCCTGTATCATATTTGATTCTGACCGGTTTTCCCGACCAATCTAAAAAATGGCAGTTTTCTCGTCGGGAAAACCGGTCGTGTGTACGGGGCATGAGGGGTGTACTCACTTTTGTGAGATTATATATATATATATATATATATATATATATATATATATATATATATATATATATATACACACACACACACACACCTTATAACTAAATTGCACCAAGTGAAAGGTGTCATAAAGTGCTCAGTGTAAAAAACAATGAAATAAGTCCACATAAAGTCCGTTCAAAGACCGTGGAATGTGATGTTCAGAACCAGTTGGGTGACAATATCGGTCATCTCATAAACCTTCAGACAAAGGAGTAAGGGAGAATACTCTTACTGGAACTGATGGATCTACTTATTAGGCAGATCGTTAAAGCGTATGAAATCCCAATGGCAAGTCGCATCAGCTGGCATGGTTCACCACTCCACTTATTGTCCTTTTTTATCTTTTGTACTGTGATCACTTTTAAAATTTTGTCGGTTTTCCAATAAACCCACATTTACCCGCACCATTGGAGCACCTCTTTATTTTCCCTTTCTTTCATGATTGTGGGTGATTGAGTTGCTGCTTGGAGGTTTTTTCCATCATACCATCCTTCAGTCCTGAAAAGGATTCCTAGATTGGAGGTAGTTTTGTCATCACGTGAAGACCACCGGGATATCCAGTGAATCCAGAGTTTCTTCGACGTTGGTATTCCCTTGCAACGAACGACCATCTGAGATTCGTGTGGTACATCCAGAGTCTTCCTGCCAGCTGATGCGACTTGCCATTGGGATTTCATACGCTTTAACGATCTGCCTAATAAGTAGATCCATTAGTTCCAGTAAGAGTATTCTCCCTTACTCCTTTATCTGAAGGTTTATGAGATGACCGATATTGTCACACGTCTGGTTCTGAACATCACATTCCACGGTCTTTGAACAGACTTTATGTGGACTTATTTAATAATTTTTTACACTGAGCACTTTATGACACCTTTCACTTGGTGCGATTCAGTTTTTAGCACTGTATTTTAGTTATAAATTGTATTTAAATTTTGGTCACGTTTTGTGCAGCCGCTTTTGTTTTATTTCCACTTGTTGTTTTTCACCTTTGGTTTAGTCATAGGACTAGCACAAATTTTTTCTTATTTCTATATATATATATATATATATATATATATACACACACACACACACACACATATATACATATATATATACATACACACACACACACACACACATTGTGATATTGGGGTGTTTTAGCTCAAGTGGATAGATGCGTTTTTATGCAGTGAGTCCATATCAGACAGGCATTCTAGTTAAGGGCCTGGTAGCCCACGTTTATCTAAACAGAAAAACAAAAGCAAACTGTCCCTTCAGGATTCCCACGCAGGGGTTTAACTTCATTTAACAGTCAAAAAATAGAAAAACATACCAAGCCTCCTGGCTCTCTTGTTAGCAGTTCCTCTGCTTGCTTTAGGTACTGATACCTTTAAACCACCAGACCTTCCAGTCTCACAGTCTTGGATGCACACAGCTTAAAGCCCTACAACGCACACAGCATTTGTCCTCACACAGAGACACTCACTAGCAGCCACTGCAGTTAGCAAGCTGCTCACCATCCTCCACCTTCTGCTCTCACCAGCCCCTCATTATATTGGTTGTGTGCACCTGAGCACACACCATGCTGGCTGTCCACAAGACCCGGACACAGGGTTGGAGATCCCATCCCACCCAAGTCTCTGCGGGATCTCCAAACTACACAGCCCCATCCTAACTTAGCAAAACCCGGAGAAAGCTAGCAAAACCCGGAGAAAGCTGCCAAAACCGTTTTCTCAATTTCCAAGCTATGCTCTGTAGTTCTGCAGTCTGCTGACATGCAGACTCTGTGTCCGTTTTTGCTCCCTTTCCATAGGGACAGGGACTTTCACTATCACATATCCCCCCCCCCTATGTTTCGATCCGGAGGGAGGAACACCAGCACACGTCATCAGGGTTGGGACACCTCTGTGCCGGCTGTCAGCCGCGTAGGCCCAACCCTTTTTTCGGGTGCGCTTCCAGCCAAGTCCTTCCTTAACTCTCCATAGGATCCTACTCGTTTTTATTCTACGCTTTCTCCCTCTTCTGGGGTTCCTGGGCTTATTTGCTTTTCTCTGGGGAACTCTGCCTTCCCTAATACCCTCACTTTCTTGATATAGGGGTCCTGTTCCTAATACTTTGCCTGATGGGGAACCACCTTTTCCTTCACCGATACCAGTTTTTCCCATCACAACAGTTTTTTTTGGTTTAACAACTTTTCTGAGGTTACCCACGGCAACTAAACCCTTGTTATCAGTAACAACCAGTGACATACCACAAATTCTGATGTTTCCACTTCCAATACCATCAGTGGTTCCTCTCACAGTGTCTCCGGGTACTTTAATTTGTACCTTTGTGCGAATGACATGAAAAATCTCTGCTACTGCCACGTTTATTTCGGGCCCTTCCTTCACGTGAGGTCTAGTGGGTGAGGCAGTGTCCGTGCCCTCTACTGACAACTGTTCAGCCGCACTTTGGACCACACCAGCAGAACTTTTCCTAGTCACAGCATCAGGCGGAGAGACCTCTGATGTTTTCAAACGTTCTCCTGAGCGCCTTCCATCCAAACCGGTAACTGGAAGCACCCTCTCAGAGAACCTTGAGACCATTTGCCACACTGCTAATAAATATGGTACCAACCAGTTCGTCTCGTGATTAACATCAAGCATAGCTTGTACTACTTGGCTCCACCTACTGGTACTATGCAGTACCACCTTGTCCGGCCACGGTGGAGACACCCAAGTGTACAGCAAATGTGTTTTTTGGACTTCAAGAATTTTCAACAACACATTTGTCATCTTAATGCAATCCACATCTACATGCAAGACCTTTCTAGGGACTGTTCCATTATCAATGACGTGGAGGGGCTCATCCACTGAAGCTGGAATGGTAGGGACATATACAGTGACCTCCACTTCACTGGCGGTATCGGTCTCCACAGCTTGGTGCTCAACTGGAGCGCTGTCAGATGTGCGTCTCACATTTACCCTCTCGGTCCCAGCATCAGCGAGCCGCTGCAGGTCATACGTCACATTGCCATTTTTGCACTCACTATTTTCCAGCAGTTGGGCTGCATATAACCCAACTGCCATGCATGCGCCCTTAACCGGTCCTTCTGATTGGAGGGGGCCAATCTCTGTCGGGGCCAACACGCCCTTGGCCACTGGCCACCCTGCAATCCCTCCATTGGGCATAGCAGGTGTCATATCCACATCTGTGTTATGTAACCTAGCCTTATCCAGCATGGCCAGCAATTGTTTGGCCCAGCTGTCCCAGTCAGTGGTACTTCCCTGACAGGTATCCTGAAGCAGTGCATCACCTGTTCCAAGAGGCACCAAAGGAACCTGGGACTCATTACCCAATACTGTACATTTGTCATCTCTATACGCATCACATTGTACAAGCACAGTTTCACTTATGTCACATTGGGACGATGTTTCGTCAGAGAACGCAGGGTGCAATACACTATTTTGACCAGATTGTTCTGGTGGCGCTACCATCACATCCAGCTTTACACTACCAGCTTTAACAGGGTGAATAACTTGTTCACCAATCTGGTCACATACCAGGCGGGTGGTCTGCACCCACACACTCTCATTGTGTGGTGCAGTCCCTCCTTGTTCCCCCAGAGTAGTGCCAGAGCGGTCCTGGAAAACCTCCAGTTCCAACACAGGGAGATCCCTGGAGGTTTCCACAGACAACCCTGCAGCTCTGCCTCCAACCTTTTTAGTAAACACATTACCAACATTATTTTCAAACATGACATTTCCAGAAATACATTTCTCAACCTTTAGAGGATCATCATGACACTTAGACATAGCTGTAGCTATTGTGGGTGGCCCTTTACCCACTTGAGCAGCTTCACAGCTGACCTGGGAAACCCTCTGCTCCAACACTGTGGGCTCCTGGGAGGTTTCCCTGGGCAACCCTGCAGCACCTGTCTCTGTCACTAGGGAACATGGTATATGGATTTCTTTGGTCACCCCTAGTACAGCTCTTCCAGCACTGTGCTGGATTCCACCAGGTACATACAGAGTCCCCATGTCCTTTTTAGTCTCTAGTCCTGCTGCCAGTTGGGCTTTACTTTGTGCCTCCCCCCTACTCTGGGTAGCACACTGTAGCAAGTCCACCTGTACTGCGGATCTCCCCGCTGAACACACTTTAATTTCATTGGGTTCTGTCCCATAAACTGCAACAGTCTTACCAATTCCTGTAGCCGTTGTCATAGCCTTCATTTGAGTGCGTTGTCTCTCATCTGTGGGGTCTCCACAGGCTGACTCTTCCATGTGGTCATGGAGCAACACTGCAGCCTTTCCGGACCCACCAACACCCCCTGCATGTAACACAGGATCCCTGTTGCTAGGGGTAACAGCAGACCAGCACTCCAAAGATGGTTGGCTACACCTCCTGGTGAATACAGACTGTTGTGCCCTTCTTTCTGGGCTGACCACTTCACATAAGCAGCCATAATACACATCTTTATATTCCTCATGCTCATTGGTACCCCCTGCAGTCCACACAGACTTCTTGCCACTGTTGCCAAGGGTGACAACCGATATGCTTGCAGAAAACGCAGGGCTGGTACACCGATGCACACTCATGCTCTCCCGAGCCACCGCTCGACTGGTGCTTTGTTGTCGCAGTAATGCGTCTCCCATTGCTATGGGCGATGACCTCTCTTTGCTGGAGCCCATGATGCGATGGAACTCTCCTCTGAGAAGGATTTCCTCTTTAAACTTGCAGTAGTCCTCCTGGTCCCCGTCCATCAAATGGTAAACTGACCGGTACTCTATCAGTAATAAAGTTTGCAGCAATTTTGGCCACCGGTCTCTAGGCCATTTCCTCCTTACAGCGACTTTTTCAAATTTTTCCAGGAAGTCTCCAACCTCCTCTGTAGGTAGCATGGGTTGTATGTAATCAGAGGCCAAGATCATAGCCCCTTGAACTGCAACCGACTCTTTAGTCTGGTTCCGCTTGAACCACTCATTCACGGTCTCATACACCACTGGCCCCTTTTGACTGGCCCTCCTAGGTGGAGACATCTTCTCAGGCCACGCTGAGCTCACTTCCCTTTTAACTTGATTTAACATGAACTTCTTGTGTTTTGACTGCCTCATCCTTGCAGTCACATGCACAGCAGTTTGAAAAGAAAAAAAATTCTCACAGGTGCACTACCTGCATGCAACAGTCCATCAAATAAACTTCTGCGCAATGCAGTTCACCTGGCTGCCACACACAGCTAGCAGTAGTTCACCGCAGAGAGAAAAAAAAATTACTTTTCCTTTACAGGTACACCACCTGCAACACGCAATGCCTTTTGCCTGGCTGCACTTCCATAGACAGCCAAGAGTTCCTGACCTGAACTCACTATGGAGCAAGGACCCGGATTCCACCGTAGTGTTGCCCGCTGAATCCACCACTGTGATATTGGGGTGTTTTAGCTCAAGTGGATAGATGCGTTTTTATGCAGTGAGTCCATATCAGACAGGCATTCTAGTTAAGGGCCTGGTAGCCCACGTTTATTTAAACAGAAAAACAAAAGCAAACTGTCCCTTCAGGATTCCCACGCAGGGGTTTAACTTCATTTAGCAGTCAAAAAATAGAAAAACATACCAAGCCTCCTGGCTCTCTTGTTAGCAGTTCCTCTGCTTGCTTTAGGTACTGATACCTTTAAACCACCAGACCTTCCAGTCTCACAGTCTTGGATACACACAGCTTAAAGCCCTACAACGCACACAGCGTTTGTCCTCACACAGAGACACTCACTAGCAGCCACTGCAGTTAGCAAGCTGCTCACCATCCTTCACCTTCTGCTCTCACCAGCCCCTCATTATATTGGTTGTGTGCACCTGAGCACACACCATGCTGGCTGTCCACAAGACCCGAACACAGGGTTGGAGATCCCATCCCACCCAAGTCTCTGCGGGATCTCCAAACTACACAGCCCCATCCGAACTTAGCAAAACCCGGAGAAAGCTGCCAAAACAGTTTTCTCAATTTCCAAGCTATGCTCTGTAGTTCTGCAGTCTGCTGACATGCAGACTCTGTGTCCGTTTTTGCTCCCTTTCCATAGGGACAGGGACTTTTACTATCACAACATATATATATATATATATATATACAATATATATATATATATATATATATATATATATATATATATACAGTGTGTATATATATATATATATATATATATATACTGTGTATATGTATATATATATATATATATGTGTGTATGGTATATTTTGGTTCACACATACATGTACATACAGCATTTTTTATTAGTCCTTTACAGTTGGAAGTCTTGGGGAATGGTAACATAATTTAGGGAACAGGGAATAATATAAGATTAAAACCATTTGTTTTTAGGTTGCAAAAAATTACAATAGAAGATATTTAAAAAAATGGTTAAAAATTGCTTTCAAATAGGTCACCAATTATAATATCCATTATAAATGATGTATTACTACCAATGGGCCGAACTACCCCCTGTTCAGTTCGTGGCAAATCTTTAGAACATCGCAAAAGTTTGGAACTGAATAACGAACCCCATTAAAGTCTATGGTACACTGTTGTGGAGATTTTTATGGAGATGTATTTAATATGTATTGTCATAGTGTCACCCAGTGTTAGTACTTCCGCAACCCGCTCTAAAAGAGCTGATTGGGGTAGTCTGAGGCTGGTTGAATCCCGTCTGATAGGGGAAAACGTTTTGAGGTTGGAGTGTGATGTTTGCAGGGTGCGGATATGTCCGCCAACGGGGGCCCTCTGTGCATTAGCATGGACGATCGTTGAGGAAGGGGTATCCTCACTCTGCAATGACATCATTGGTTATGGGCAAATGCGCGCTCTTGTCTCGGCTGTGCCTGATCAACATTGGTTGGAATTCGTAGCGTGCGTCTGCAGATAGCCTCCCTCCCCCATTCAATAATAGTATAATCTTGTTATGCGTTATTCTATGGAATAGCGCAGAATAGGAATTCCTATCAACGGTAACTTAAGCCATCCTACGTTATTATATTCATGTATGACATATCCTGTTGGAAGGAATGTCCAAGTGTTGTCATTTTCATGTGAGGGAACATCCTATGAGGTTCCCGCCCATGGGGAGGGGATTGGTTGCTGCAGCCAATCACCTCCTGTCTTGAGATCTTTTGAGTTTAATAAAAGCCTATGAGTAGGCGTCGGCTTAACTCAGTCTTTGCTGGAATGGCCTGATAAGAAGACCTGTGTTGGTGGTTTCCTTGAATGAATGGGAATGAACGGTGAGTGGACTTTAGCAAACTTAACTTAACGATAGCATTACTTCAGAAAGTTGAATCTCAAGTGTGTGCTTATAGAGCACAGGAATTATAGGCTGTGTGCTCTGCAAACAGCAGCCTAAAATTCCACAACAGTAATGGCGCCTCACGGTTGGGACCAATTGCGGCCTCTTTGAGCATCAGATCAGCAGAGGGGGGAGAGTGGACCTGCGATGTGATGTGTGAAGAGGCTGTACTTTGAAACGAACAAAAAAAAAAAATTGTCTTTTTGAAATAATGTTTCAAGTTTGCAGCGTGTGTATGTGTGCGTGTGTATGTCTGTGTGTGTGTGTGATTTTGTCATGGATCGTATGCCTGTGAATTTGATTGTGTGTGGGTATGCCTGCATGTGTCTGTGTGATTAGATCGTGCGATGTATTGAGCAGTTGGCTGCCAGCAATGGCTGCTGCATTGTCCTGGTCCTTGAGCCATGAGGTTTAGTGGGGGTGGGGCAGGAAGCATCTCAGTTACAAGGGTAAAAGTTGGTGACTTTCTGTAAATAGCATGCAGGAGTTTTGTAGTGGGAGGGCCCTGAGAGATGATCTGATGGAAACTGTGGGCTGTAAGAGTGTAACTAAGCGAGAAATATAGACTGTATATTGTGTATGAAATGAAGGTATAGCTGTGGTATTTAGTGCACTGAGAAGTTTGTAAGTAGATTGTTTGTTTGGCTGTCATGTGCTTGAATGGGGGAAGGGCTTGCCCACTGTTTTGTGTTGCAGGGGCTGTGCCCTGAGGGAAAGACACTCTGAGCAGATGTACAAGCAACAATATACTGTATGTGTGTAGTGTTTGTGATTTCTATGAAAAATAGAAATGAATAGATTGTGATTTTTGCCTTTATAGGGGACAAAGACACATGTCCCCATAAGTGTAAAAATATTAAGTGTTTGGTTTTTGAGTTGAAAGTTCCCGCCGCATATCCAAGTGGCCAGGCATTGCTAGAAGGCAGACATAGTATGTCTCTGCAATGGCTTGTTATGGAAGCTGAGGCCACTGTGTGTGAACTTTAGGTAGAGAAAAGTGGTGAATATCTGAGTATATGAACTTAGAGAAATTAACATGTTTTTAATATTGTCATGTAACTCACATTTATTGAATGTGCTTTTTAGTTGGCCAAAGGGAGGCTAAGTTTGTAAGTGTACATGTGGTCCTTGTAGAGTGTAGCTAACACCTTTTTCAGTGGATTTTGATGATAATTTAGAAAAGTTTCAATGGTGTAGTCAGTCTTTGTGGAGAAAAACATTTTTGATTTTCTTTTAAAGAGATGCTGGTTTTGGCGGGAAAAAGCAATGGCGCCATTCTTGGTTTTTGTTAGCCTTGCAGGTTTGTCTGCCATTTTGAGGCACAGTTTTTCTTTGCACCTTCCCTTATGGGATACTCACAGGCTAGACACCTTTCTTTTGGGCACTATACCATGTGGCATTCGTCAGCTATGTTGCTGATAGAATTTCTCAGTTTTTGATGTTTAGTGCGAATTGGGTAGTGCGGCCTTTTTAACCTGCTGGAGGCCATTTGTGTTTGTCTTTGTGTGGGAGAACCCATGTGGTGTTCATTGTGACGTCCCATGCTGGTTTTGGCGGGAAAAATTGCATGCGTCAATGGCGCAATTTTTGTTGTCCATGAGGTGCTGTGGTGGGTCATCCACCATTTTGTAGTCCTGGCTTGTCGGCCATTTTGAGAGACGTTTACAGTTTGAGATAGGAAGTTCCAGTTTGGCAAACACGACTCCTGAATATGCTGTATTGGCATTTGTTGATCGGCGCAGTTTTCTTATGTTTTATGCGTTTACAGTTTGACCTGTGCACTGCTGGGGAGAGTAGTGAGACACCAGGGGGACATACTGAGAGACTGGTTTTTGTTTAATGAATTTGCTGGTTTAAATTGCTTTTCTAAGCATCGCCTTTTGAGTTGAGAGGTATCTTAAAATAGCGCGGTCTTACCCTGAGGGGCCACGACGCGCTTGCGGACACACGCACATGCTGGGGCCTATTTATGGATAGGATCTGGCTGACCTACCAGCAGTTGGAGTGTGGGAGGAGGCCAACGCAGACACAGGAAGGACATGCAAACTCCATGCAGATGGTGTTAGGAGGGGGGATTTCTCTGTTTTCATTTAAGTAGATGTGAGCTATTGCAGGGTCGGCTGGCTTTGCAGTATATGAAAAACTTCACTTTACACTGAATTTTGATGGATTGTAAGACTAACAGAGTTTTTGTACAATGATGTGTTTTTATGTTTAAATATTTCCTTCCCAGAAGGCAATTCATATGTTTTGAAGCTTGTATTGTATAGCCTGTAGAGGAGGAGTGGGGGTTTTGGTCGAAACCCCTAGAGCCATCTTTTTGCAGGAGTTTTGCATTTGAGTCAACTTGTGGTTTTGCTTGCAGGGGATGTTTGGGTCAGGACCCTCCCATTTGCAAAGGGGGGTTTTATTCCACCATTTTCTTGACAAGGTTTTAAATTGTTGAAATATATAATGTGTAGCCATGGATTTTTTTGGAGTCTTGATAGACACAGCAATGTGGCTGGGCTCCCCCCTCCCCCTCCCTCTTCCTGAACAATTGATATGTAAATAAACCAGTTTGGTTTTTTTAAGAGCTGAGCATAACCGGAAGTTTCTTTTCAGCATTTATATATCAGCAGAAAGTTAGTGGGAGGAGCTTGGGGTTTTTAAAGGTGAGCAATGAGATTCGTGTTTGGAAGGAAAATGGAAAGCATTTTGGCGTTTAAAAGTGTTTTATATTTTGTTCCAGTTTTGTGAAGTTTTGGACTGTAATACAGTTTTGGGTAGAGAGAAAAACAGGGGGTAGCACCATTATTTTATCATCTAGATACAGAGAGAAGCCACATTGTTCTGCAGGTGGTAAACTGGCGTAATTGTTCTGTGTGGTTTAGTCTGACAACGCAGTGTATGGGTGTATAGCGGAAAACGCTTGTGCATGCATACACTGTGAGGGGTAGAGGCCTAATTCGGGGGTTGATCTGTGGTTGTTGCTGTAGTTCCAAAAGTGTTGGGACAACAAGCCATAGTGTTGACGCCTCGGTTAGGGTTTCTAGTTGGAGGACTTGACCATATAGTGGTTGTAGTTCTGCAATTCACCGTATAAGAAGACACCGGGCGGTGATCTCCGAAATGGGTGCAACGGTTTAACCTGGACGCAGGTTTAAGACGATAAGCCGATTCGAATCGCCATGGACACAAGGAGGTCTGTGCAAGGGAAGGAATGGAGGCTTCCCACAGTCAGACGGTCACACAGTGCACGAAGCCTAGTTTTGGGGCAAAGGCCTTTGAACCCCAAAAAGATTAACATAGGTGGTCCAAGGATACTATTTTGGGTATCCCTCTGGAATGGATGTAGTTGAGCTGCGGCTTCAGAAATCTGTAATGATGAGGAATGGTGGCTCATGCCCGTTTGTTTGAACCTTGTATGGCTGGTCCATGCAAGCTTCTCGAGTTGCTCTCATATTCCCATTGTATTTTTTTCCTATTGCTGAAAGAGTGAAGGTAGAATTCTGGCTGTTTTTGTTTTTTTCATTTGTGGTTTTGGAAACTGGGAAGTATTTCCCCCACGTTTGTATCTGAGTGTTTGTATGTAGTAACGTGAATATGTTCGAACTTACCGCGGCGATCCTTCAATGCGTCGCGGCTGTTGTATGTTTGTAGGAACGGGAAAAGTAAGGGTTACAAAGGGTTTTGTTTGAATCAGTTTTGAAAGAATGTCATTGACAATTTACCAATGTACAGGAATGTCATTATTGTTTACCATTCTTTGCAGGTTAAATATGAAGGATAGAGTAATGATTTTGCTTATAAGTATTTTTCAGGTCCAAGGAGTTTGTACACAGAGAACAGGTGTATGTAGACAGCTGTACATATGGATAAATATGAGTCTAAGGCGGTAAAAGTATCATAGGCTATTTCATTGTTTCTTTTTTCCTGCACCACACATTTCTTCCTTCAGTCTGTAATGAGGAAGAAAAGGGGGGAGAATGATAAATGTAAGAGTGACAGTTTTTTTTTTCTGTCAAACTAATAATAACCTCTGTAATTCTAACCAAGTTTGTGCCAAGACTGTCTTTCTTTAATAGAATTTGAATCGGCAAGCAGCAGTCTGGTGAAGTAGGTTCCCATCCCAGAGGCTAAGAACCTTGTCAGTGGCTCCAGGTATTGTAAGCCACGCACAGGTTATGCAGTGACCACAGTCCCGATGTCTGGGTTATTGTCATATGAGGGTTGTTTGGAGGTCAATCAAAATCAGGGTCGTACTCTCCTCATTAGCTGTCACTTATATTCTCGGCTGATGGGGTGGGTGCGATCGTTGTGACATGAACTTCAAAATGTCCACCAAAAGGATTTCACGAGTCCCTCCTGGACCCGACTCAATAATCAGTTTACATTCTTTCCAACCAGGTGACTGGGTCGTTGTAAAGAAGCTTGAGGGATGAGACCACGCCAGCCACTGCAAGAAGCGGCTCAACCACACCAAAGAATGAGGAGTATCTTTGTTTATTTATATTTTTGTTGTTTAGTAAATTTTAGCGAGGGTAACGGTGAAAAGCATCCCAAGTTATTATTTAAAGTGTATGTCCTGACTAGCTCAGAAAGCGAACAGGACCGATGGTCTGTTCTGAGTCTTCACCGAGTTTTAGTCCCCAGCGATGACAGCGGTACATGACATTTATGATGTTATTATGGGTATGAGGAGTTTTAGTCCCCAGCGATGACAGCGGTACATGCCATTTATGATGTTATTATGGGTATGAGGAGTTTTAGTCCCCAGCGATGACAGAGGTACATGTCATTTATGATGTTATTATGGGTATGAGGAGTTTTTGACAAACTAGTGAAGACTCCAGACAGACACTTGTCAATGGAATCTAACGATGTATTTTTAGAGGGTAAAATTGGTTTTAGTTTTAATGGCTCTGTCTCTTGTCGGTTTGGGTATCTAGGCAGCCCACAAGTGTGTTTGAACTTTAGTTTGGTGTTTATGTGGATCTGCAGCTTATAAAGGTAATTACCCCAAAGCAAGAGGTTCATGCGCGATGGTGAAGCTGTCCCAACATTTTAGGTCGCGGCCGATCGCGAGGATCTGATGGCGCAGGAAATTAAGAATGGCAGGGACAGCTAGTAGGGATTTGTTCACCAATCCCGACCAGGTCTGGGCATGGGGTCCTGCATGTACAAGGTGGGGGGGGCTCGGGCTTGGGATACAATTGAACAATTCTCATCCGTTAAGGATAGGGTTCTTCATGTAATTGTTGAAGCCAGAGCTGTAGCTAAGTGAAGGTTGGGAGTCCTTTTTTTTAAGGGTCTGGGAATCTTTGGGGATCTAATTTTTTATTTTACAGCGGATCGTGGTTAAAGGAAGTGGGAATATATATACTCATGTCGTTTTTATTTCTATTCTTTCTATGCCGTGACGAGGTGCTCCTGTTGCCTGATTTGACGCGTGACCAGAGTTTCCTTGATGAGACGCCCCGAAGCCGGACCCACATACAAGACACATAGGATCACAGACGGATCAGCGATTACTACAGCTCACCATGTCGTGTCCTCCTTTATAAGTCATGCCCCTGAAGAGTAGAGTCTACATGTCAAGCCGTGTTTTCCTTTTTATGGACTAATAACTGATTGATTTCCAGGTGTAAGAAGCAGATCAACTTTCATCGAGGGACACATAGGGTGCATATGACAAAAAAGGGAGGACTGTTGTGGAGATTTTTATGGAGATGTATTTAATATGTATTGTCATAGTGTCACCCAGTGTTAGTACTTCCGCAACCCGCTCTAAAAGAGCTGATTGGGGTAGTCTGAGGCTGGTTGAATCCCGTCTGATAGGGGAAAACGTTTTGAGGTTGGAGTGTGATGTTTGCAGGGTGCGGATATGTCCGCCAACGGGGGCCCTCTGTGCATTAGCATGGACGATCGTTGAGGAGGGGGTATCCTCACTCTGCAATGACATCATTGGTTATGGGCAAATGCGCGCTCTTGTCTCGGCTGTGCCTGATCAACATTGGTTGGAATTCGTAGCGTGCGTCTGCAGATAGCCTCCCTCCCCCATTCAATAATAGTATAATCTTGTTATGCGTTATTCTATGGAATAGCGCAGAATAGGAATTCCTATCAACGGTAACTTAAGCCATCCTACGTTATTATATTCATGTATGACATATCCTGTTGGAAGGAATGTCCAAGTGTTGTCATTTTCATGTGAGGGAACATCCTATGAGGTTCCCGCCCATGGGGAGGGGATTGGTTGCTGCAGCCAATCACCTCCTGTCTTGAGATCTTTTGAGTTTAATAAAAGCCTATGAGTAGGCGTCGGCTTAACTCAGTCTTTGCTGGAATGGCCTGATAAGAAGACCTGTGTTGGTGGTTTCCTTGAATGAATGGGAATGAACGGTGAGTGGACTTTAGCAAACTTAACTTAACGATAGCATTACTTCAGAAAGATGAATCTCAAGTGTGTGCTTATAGAGCACAGGAATTATAGGCTGTGTGCTCTGCAAACAGCAGCCTAAAATTCCACAACAACCCGAACTGGAAAAATCTAAATTGCTAATTTTGAAGGCTTATATGCAAGTAATTAGGCAAAAAATGGTTATGGGGGTCCTGCCCTGGGGTACATGTATCAATGAAAAAAAGTTTGTAAACAACATCATTCTTAAATGAGCAGTGATTTACTGGTGCTTAAAGTGAAACCCTCAAAATGAGAAATAACAAGAAAAAAAGAAAAAATCCTTTAAATATAGTGCTATCGGCACTATATAGCGCCTCCGCCATCCGTGACTGTCCCTTCAGATTGGCTGAGACACAGCAGCAGCACCATTGGCATAGACAGGAGGGAGGGGCCAAGAGAGCCAGCGAGGGACCTGAGAAGAGGAGGATCTGAGCTGCTCTGTGCAAAATTAACTGCACAGGGCAGGTAAGTATGACAGGTTTGTTATTTTAAAAGAACAAAAGACGAGACTTTAGTATCACTTTTAGTTGCTTGGCTGTGATGCATAATCATGCTAATGATATTCACGGCAGCCTAAAAGCTATTTTTGCTTTCAATACACCTGCTGTAGAGTGTAGCATATTTGGAAAGCCACCACATGTATTATAGTCACTGTGTATAGGTACAATTAGTGGATAATTTACAAAAAAAAAAGTTGATAACCTCAACCGAAACAATTTTGGGAATGTTTATTTGATGTACCCAATCATGTGAAAATCAAAATCATGATTACTTTAAATACCCAATCATACGCAGATGCTTTGAATAATTGAAGTGAATATTCACACATTTATTTCAGTGAATATTTTTAACTTCCATTGTAAATCAGCCATGATATTTACAGTCACAGACAAGCTAGCCTGAAATAATAATGTAAGCTAACATCTTTAGGTGGTCTCTCCATTTCATCTTTTATGGTCTGTATGTTTACCTTCTTGCTAATGTTGTTAAGATACTCTTTATGTATTGAAGAATTATAATACATTGCATCAAGAAGTTGACTTCTTATTTTGCTGATCTTTGAAGATTCTCCATGCAGTGTTTAGAAATAATAGGCATATCTTTACATTTTTCAGTAAAGTGTTTTTTTGTGATAAAATAAAAGTAAGTAGGAGAAGAAATACTTGAATACTGAAAGGCAAAAAGGGTCTTTTATTTTTTGGCCAACAGAATAATAAAGGAAAACAATAATAATTTTTTCTAGTTTTTCACAAATGATGTTTGCATTTCAGTGTCTGCGGAAAGTTTTTTTCTGCATGGCATAACAGCTGGATGTGAAATACATGCAAAGCTTTAATCTATGCAGGTAATGCTTTGGGCAAAATACCAAACAAACATGTTTTTTTCTTTTTTTAACCAAAAGTAAGTAATATACTGTGACATATTCCTTTCTCTCATTTTTTTTCTTTCCTTGTTAATTAAGCCTCTGGTATTGAAGCCTGTTGGAAAATAGATTTTCAGTTTGGCTGACAGACAAGAGCAAGGAAAATGTTTTTTATACTGTAGTCTGATAAACAAAACAAGAAAAATTGGAACACCAATTAAATTATAAGAAATGGTTGTTATATTTTGACAGGGGAGTGGTCAGTTTAAAAAGAAAACTAAAAATATCTAGAACCAAAACTAAACTAAAAGTTATCTAGAGAACTTTAATCTGCAAATGAACACAAAGGAAAACCAGAAAACAATCCCTAATCCCCTGACCATGCCCATTTCTCTTCCATTACCACCTCCCCCCTACTCATCTGACCCCTGGTAGATAACAGGCACTAAATGTAATATTGTTTTAAAACTCATGCAGCTATGAGCAACAATGACCTACTCACAGTGAGCCACAAAAATCAAGTCAGGAGAGCAAATAATTTGTGACAGCTAACAGTATAAAGGGTTTGGCAAGATCAAATGCACATGGCACTAAGGCCCCAAGCACACGAGATGCCGATGCAAACTCTCCTGAACACACGTTTTTTAGGCCTCATGCCCACGGACGTTTTTATTTTTTATTTTTTTTTTATTTTAATTTTTTTATTATTCAATATTTTTATTTCAAAATGCATAGGTTATACATAAAGCACAGGTCAATCATATGTAAGCAATAGTAAACGTTCAGAGGAATTGAAACTGATTATAGCTGTGATAGATAGAAGCAAGAGCAGTGGCCTATCGTCCGTCCTGAATCTATGTAGAGTAGTAACTGTCGGCATATCCGTAGGGAGATAAATTAAAGCAGGAAGCAGGTTCCGCTCCCCCCAACACCTCGAATGGGAACTGACTGTGTTGGAAGGGGGATCCCAGAACCTCCCATTATTCCGATCCTCGTCAACTGGAGGAAGGCTTATACCAAAATTTTAAAATTCAGAACAGAATTAAAGTGTTGACTACTCATGCTCTACCTGAGATCTTGTGAACCTGACCTCTAATCCTAAAAAAAACATTGGCGGCGATAAAAAAGGAAAAAAGTGGACAGATAAACACAGAGACTCAGAGCGAGCTGAAAGGAAAAAGAAAGAGGAATGAAGAGCTAGAACATCACCTGAAATGCTGAGGATGCACTACACCGGCTTGGAAAGAGAACCAATGAGGATTCCCATCTGTTGGGCCCATGGTTCCCATACCATTTTGAATTTGTCCGTTGTGTTTAGTAATATACTGGAAACCTTTTCTTGCGACATTATCCAAGATATTTTCTTTTTAGCCGCAGGAAAAGAGATCTTTGGTTGTTTCCAGGCCTTTGCCACCGTAAGCTTTGCGCCCAACAATATAAAATGAGTTAACCTTCGGGAAGATTTGGGGATCTCTGGGATTTGAGCATTCAGTAGGGCAATCGTCGGGGTCCTGGGGATCCGAGTTCCAATCAGCTTGTTAATTAAATTAAAAATGTTCTTCCAGAAGGGGCGAATTCTGGGGCATTCCCACCATATGTGGGCCATTGTGCCTATATGTTGGCAACCTCTAAAACATAGAGGATCCGCTGTGGGGTAGATCGAGGCTAGTCTGGAAGGGGTATAGTACCACTGAGAAATCACTTTAAGGCTAGCCTCCATCAGTGCAGTGTTGAGGATACCTTTAAATGACCGAAAGCATGCATTCTGCCATCCCTCCAGATCCCACTGGAATTGGAAGTCAGATTCCCAGGCAGTCATAAAGGCCTCCTTAGAGGACGCAGATGCAAGCAACGAGTAGATCACCGAGATCCCCCCCCTCTGGTCCCTGGCCCGACCACACCACAACTCGTAATTGGTAAACTTTGGCGGGATGGGCCTTTCTTTCCATAGGGAATGTAGAAAGTGAGATATTTGGCCAAACCTGAATCGTTCCGAGTCGGGCAGATCTAGTGTTTTGATACAGTGGTTTAGGGTGAAGGGGCCTGCTGCTGTAAAGAATTGCCCAATTCGGTAAAGTCCCTTGTCCAGCGACCATTTGAAAGCTAAGACGTCTTTCCCGGGAGGAAAGTTCGGGTTGTTGAAAAGGTGAGTTAAGGGTCTGTATGAGGATACTAATGAAGTTGACGAACGGAGCCCATTCCATAGGGCGAAAGAGTGGGAAAGGGTAGGGGATAAAATCAGGGGTCTGTCTTTCGGGGGGCTCCAGAGTAGGAAGTCTAGCGTGAAACGAGGAACGGCCTGTCTTTCTATATTCACCCAATCAGGTTTCTCAAATCGTGAATAGACTACAGATAACTGAGCTAACCTGGCTGCCTGGTAATATTTGTGAAGATGGGGCAAGCCGAGACCTCCTTTCCGTTTATGAAGGTGTAGAGTCTTTTGAGATAACCTAAATCCCCCCTTTCCCCAGATGAATTTCATTATTTTACTTTGGAAGGATTTAATGTGATCCTTCCGTATGGGTACGGGAAGAGAGCGAAAAGGGTATAATAACCTCGGGAGTAACGTCATTTTTATAGAATGTACCCTTCCCAGCCATGACAGATTATTTTTGGACCAAGTGAGTAGATCTGATTCTAGCTTACGATACAGAGGGGGGTAGTTATTCATGTAGAGGAATTCTGTCTTAGATGTCAAGTTGATCACCAAGTACCTAAGAGAGGATTCGCTCCAGGCAAACCGGAAGGATTGTTTTAGGAGAGCCACAGTGTCGTTTGGTAGTGAGATATTCATGGCTTGGGATTTGGTGTAATTCACGTGGAGGCCAGATACCGTTGCAAAGTCATCCAGAGTTTTACATAAGTTCGGGAGGGAAGTGATGGGGGAGGTTATAAACAGCAAAATGTCGTCCGCAAAGAGACTGCATTTATGTGTTTGGGGGCCACAGGAGACACCCTGTATGTTCGGGTTTTGGCGAATTGCGATGGCGAGTGTCTCAATAGCTATCGCGAAGATGAGCGGAGATAAAGGGCAACCTTGTCTGGTCCCTTTCTTTTTATGTATGGGTTTCGAGTAACAGCCCTGGAGTCGTATGTATGCTGAAGGGTTGGAGTATAAGGCACGTATCAGACCCAAAAACCATGTGCCGAAACCCCAGCATTCTAAGAGAGCAAAGATATAGGGCCAGGACACCGAATCAAAGGCCTTGTGGAGGTCCAGCGAAAGGAGCATTCCCGATTGCTTGGGACCTCCCACCCAGTTTGTTTGGAGAATGGAAACTATATCTATTGCCCTCCTTATCTGATCAGGGCCCTGCCTGCCGGGGATAAACCCCACTTGGTCCTTATGGATATATGTGCTTATGAAAGAAGCCAAACGGATAGCTAGTATTTTAGTTAAGATTTTTAAATCATTATTTATTAGAGAAATGGGTCGATAATTTCCAATCTCTTCCGGATTCTTGTCCGGCTTAGGGATCACTGTAATATACGCAGTATTGAGTTGAGGATCGAGTGGGTCTCCCCTTGTTTTAGCATTAAGGAATTTAGTTAGATGCGGGGCTAGGGTCTCGGCAAACGTTTTATAATAGGGGTTTGAGAGCCCATCCGGCCCTGGGGCCGATCCCGTCTTTAGGTCTTTAATCACCTCCATAACCTCTCCTTCAGTAAAGGGTGCTTTGAGCTCCCCTTTATGCTCCGGGGAGAGCGACGGTAAGGGAAGGCTATGCAGGAAGTTGCGTACGGAATCGTCATTACCGAGCGTGTGGGGACTATATAGATTTGCATAGAAAGCCTGGAAAGCGTCTAATATCTTGGATGGGTTGGCTGTAGTGCCCTGTCCAGGAATCCTAATCTGTGGCATTGCATATGTTCTGAAGCGTGGTGTTAGTCTAGCAGCCAACATGGAGCCCATCCTGTCCCCCATGGAGTAAAATCTATTTTTGCTCCATCTGATTTGTTTGTCTGCATTGGCCGTGAGAACAAGATTGAGCTCCAGTCTAGCCTTGTCTAGTTGCGCTGCCATTATGGGGGAGGGATTTAGTTTGTGCTGGGCTCTCAGCTTTGTGTATATCCCTTCTAACCTTACTATGTCCGCTTCCCTATCCCTCTTTATCTGGGCTCCCATCCTAATGAATTCCCCTCTCATAAAAGTTTTGTGAGCCGCCCACAGGGTTTCGGACGTTGTCCCATCTACGTTGTTAAGAATGAAGTATTCCTTCATAGCCTTATCTAGCATGGTGACTCGGATAGGGTCGGAGAGAATGGATTCGTTCAGTCTCCAGTGTCTCTGGCCCGGCCTTGAGCTTTGCGTTGTAAGGGACATGCTCACAATGGAGTGGTCCGACAAAACCGTGTCCCTGATGTGGGATTTTACAACAAGTGGGATAGTGTGGTTTGAAACTAACAGGTGGTCAATTCGAGCATAGGAGTTGTGGGGATGGGAAAAGTGTGTATAATCTCGCTTGGACGGATTTAGTTCTCTCCACACATCGGTCAGACCCTGGGCGTGGATGAGTTTGGCGATTTTCAGGCTCTCTTTGGTCGGACGTGTCAGTTGGGCCGAGGGAGGTTTAGATCTATCCAGACCCTGATCAAATGCTGCGTTGGAGTCCCCACCAAAAATGATCGTGCCCTCCAACAGAGGAGCTAGCTTTTCAAATAGTTGTTTGAAGAAGGCTTCTTGACCTTTGTTGGGCGTGTAGTAGGATATCAGGGAGTATAAGTGGCCTTCGATCGTGCCCTTTACTAAGATGAACCTGCCCTCTGGATCTTTTACATCAGTGATCCAGGTAAGGTTGCACGTTTTTGCAAATAAGATGGCCACCCCCTTTGACTTATTAACCGCACTGGCCATATAGAAGTTAGGGAAGTGGGAGTGGAGGAACTTGGGGCCGGGAAATGGGTTTCCTGTATCATTACAATGTCCAGGCTTGACGATTTGTAGGTATTAAAGAGTTTCCTACGTTTGAGGGGGGAGTTTAGGCCCTGGACATTGTGTGTAGCGACCTTTAAGGCCGTGTGAGTGTGGTCAGCCATGGACCCCGAGGGGAGAAGCGCTGCAATGTCCATCGCCACTTACCGCTGGGACCTCTGGCGACTCCAGAGCGACGATTGGATCGCCGGTACCGTACTTCTGGGATCTCGCAGACTTGAGAGGCTTACCGGTGGTAGTGTCTAAAAGAAACAAAAATGTCAGGTGATGCTCAAAAGAGAAAAAAGGGGATAGAAAGGAAGTTAGAAAGGACAGAACAGGAGGAAGGCTTCCCCCCGCACAGGAGAATGATCCCGGCGGGAGAGAAAAGTTCCTAACGGTCATCTCACCAAAAATCGTGAGATAAAAGTAGGAAGTCCAAATCTCCTGGCTAAAAGCCTTGGAGATCCTATCCCCTGAAGACCAACTGGGGTTCAAGGGATAGGTGGAGGCACATGTGAGCCACCCCAAACCAGGGCGCCCTGTAAATTTGAACAACTATGCTCCTAAAGCAACGTGAACCAATAAACGGACAGTAGCATTGAAGCAACTACCCAAGTATAAGCGGTCAGAGGCACCCCCCACCCCACCCGCATGGGCAGGAGGGAGGGGGAGGGAACCCCCGATCCGCCGCCGCTTATGAGATGGAGTAAAGCATATTTACTTTGGTAAAGTGGCTATAGTATCGCCCTTGTCCCCCAGACGGGGGAGGCATAGTTAGGAAACCCATCTCTAGACATAGGAGGGGAGAAACAACAAATAAAACTGTTTGTTAACAAGTAAAGAGAGAACACCGGAGAAAACGATTTCCGGGGTAGTATGAGAGTCATCCTCTTAGGAGAAGAGAAAAGTCCGATGCGGGTGCATCAGTATACGTCAAACCTAAACCTCGTGACAGTCAAAGTCTCATGTAGGACCTGTATGCGACGATCTTCTGGCCTTGGATTTGTTCCAGAGGGGATCCGGCGGACTTGTGGGAGGCGGGCGTTTATTCGATCCTGATGACGACGTCTCCATGTCCGACTCCTGGGAAATGATCTTCAGGCTGAGAAGCAACTTTTCTCCCATGGCGAAGTTGGAGAAGGCATGGTCTCTGCCTTTGTAGGTGAACTTCACGGCGAAGGGGAATGCCCATCTGTATTTGACCTCCTTCTGTGTCAAAGCAGATAGTAGCGGTTTTAGGGTATGTCTGCGCTGTATGGTGGAAGGAGAGAGATCCGCAAAAATTTGCACCGGGTGCCCCTGGCAGATCACTTGAGGCATTGAGCGGGTCTGTTTCATGACCACCTCCTTGACAGCATAGTAGTGGGGCTTTACAATAATGTCCCTGGGGGAGCCATCTTTCCTGGGGGGTCCCAGCGCTCTATGTGCTCTGTCCAGCTCCAGGCGGGGTGTAGGGATGTTTGGGATCAGGGACCTCATAAGTTCTTGCGTGGCAGATTCAACATCGATAATTGATTCCGGGAGACCTCTGATTCTGAAATTATATCTCCTGGACCTGTTCTCGAGGTCATCTATGCAGGAGAAAGCTGTGTCCAGTTGGTCATGTAAGGTCTGAATAAGATCAGAGTTATGGTGAGAGGCAGCTGCAGTTTGATCGAGCTTAATTTCTATGGCTTCCATCCTGGACCCTATATTTTGGATGTCTGCTTTAATGTCCCCTGTGATTTTAGCAGCTGTGGAGGCTAGACCTGTCTCTAAAAGGGTAGAGAATTTGAGGAATAAGTCTGCTGCATTAAAGGATTGATCTGGGCGAGAGAATCCTGTGTGAGGAGAATCTGCAGGCCCAGCAGGAGAGTAAGCCTGTGCCCCAAAGGAGTGTCTCAGGAGGGATTCTGTGGAGGCTGGAGAGGGTGTCAAGGGCTGCTGATTGTGTCCCTTCATCTCCGGGGTATAGGAGAGGAGAGTGGGGGCCAGTGCTTGCCTGCAATCCTGTGTCCCCTCAGTGGCTGTGTGAGGCTGTGAGGCCGCAGCAGCCGCGGCGGCCATCTTGGTACACCCGGGGAGTGTGGAGGCGGCGAATTGGCTTTCTAATTGCCGTCTGACGCCCGTTCGGCTCATACGAGGGCGGGCGCGGGTGTCGCGGGGGGTCGATTCCCCGTTCTCCGGTGTCTGAGCGTGGCGGGAACGGGTGCTGTGGGCGCTGCTGGATCGGGATGGCGCGGAGCTCCGAGTTCAGGCTGCCATCTCGGAACTCTCGCGCATGCGCACCTCGCCCACGGACGTTTTTACAGCCGCATTTTTACAGCTTAAAAAAACGCCTGTCCATGTTATTGTATACATTTTTTGACCTTTTTTTTCTTCGAAAAAAAACGTCGGAGCTCAGAAACACAATCGCAGCGTTTTTGCACGTTTTTTAACGCTTCGCGTTTTTTTATGCCTAACGCCGACGCCGAGGAACGCACTGGTCCTGTTTTTTTTTTACAGCTTAAAAACGCCTATGCTATTTGCAGCTCAAAAACGTCTAGGTGGGCATGAAGCTATAGACTAACATGGACAGGCGTTTTTAAGCTGTAAAAAACGCTCAAAAACGCGGCTGTAAAAACGTCCGTGGGCATGAGGCCTAAAGGCTGAAACCGGCGTTTAAAAACGCCAGTTTTGCCGCGATTTTAGCGACGTTTTACCGCGTTTGCGTCTATAAGAAACATCATAAGACCCTCCCTAAGCTCAAAAAAACTGTATTATTTAACCATTTCAGCCATTTTGTGAGACCAGAGTGAGTAGCAGCAGCTGAGAGAGCAGCAGTGTACTTGTATTTAACGTGTCACTTGCCACGTCACCTGCCACAAGCTGTGGATTGTCCACTTGCCACGTCACCTGTCACAAGTTGTGGATTGTCCACTGGCCACGTCACCTGGCCACATCACCTGCCACAAGTTGTGGATTGTCCACTGGCCACGTCACCTGGCCATGTCACCTGCCACAAGTTGTGGATTGTCCACTTGCCATGTCACCTGGCCACGTCACCTGGCCACGTCACCTGCCACAAGTTGTGGATTGTCCACTTGCCATGTCACCTGGCCACGTCACCTGCAACGCCACCTGGCCACGTCAACTGCCACAAGTTGTGAATTGTCCACTTGCCACGTCACCTGGCCACGTCACCTGGCCACAAGTTGTGGATTGTCCACTGGCCACGTCACCTGGCCACGTCACCTGCCACATCATCTGGCCACGTCACCTGCCACAAGTTGTGGATTGTCCACTTGCCGTGTCACCTGGCCATGTCACCTGGCCAGGTGACCTGCCACGTCACCTGGCCACGTCACCTGCCACGTCACCTGTCACATCACCTGCCACGTCACCTGGCCACGTCACCTGTCACATCACCTGGCCACGTCACCTGCCACAAGTTGTGGATTGTCCACTTGCAATGTTACCTGGCCACGTCATCTGCCAAGTCACCTGCCACAAGTTGTGGATTGTCCACTGGCCACATCACCTGGCCACGTCACCTGCCACGTCACCTGCCATGTCACCTGGCCACGTCACCTGCCACAAGTTGTGGATTGTCCACTTGCCATGTCACCTGGCCACGTCACCTGGCCACAAGTTGTGGTTTGTCCACTTGCCATGTCACCTGGCCACGTCATCTGCCACGTCACCTAGCCACGTCACCTGCCACAAGTTGTGGATTGTCCACTTGCCATGTCACCTGGCCACGTCACCTGCCACGTCACCTGGCCACGTCACCTGCCACAAGTTGTGGATTATCCACTTGCCACGTCACCTGGCCACGTCACCTGGCCACGTCACCTGCCACAAGTTGTGGATTGTCCACTCGCTACGTCACCTGGCCACATCACATGGCCACGTTAACTGGCCATGTCACCTGCCACAAGTTGTGGATTGTCCACTGGCCACGTCACCTGGCCACATCACCTGGCCACGTCACCTGCCACAAGTTGTGGATTGTCCACTTGCCATGTCACCTGGCCACGTCACCTACAACGTCACCTGGCCACGTCACCTGCCACAAGTTGTGGATTGTCCACTTGCCGTGTCACCTGGCCACGTCACCTGGCCAGGTGACCTGCCACGTCACCTGGCCACGTCACCTGCCACGTCACCTGCCACATCACCTGGCCACGTCACCTGCCACATCACCTGGCCATGTCACCTGCCACAAGTTGTGGATTGTCCACTTGCCATGTCACCTGGCCACGTCATCTGCCACGTCACCTGCCACAAGTTGTGGATTGTCCACTGGCCACGTCACCTGGCCACGTCACCTGCCACGTCATCTGTCACGTCACCTGCCACAAGTTGTGGATTGTCCACTTGCCATGTCACCTGGCCACGTCACCTGCCACAAGTTTTGGATTGTCCACTTGCCATGTCACCTGGCCACAAGTTGTGGATTGTCCACTTGCCATGTCACCTGGCCACGTCCTCTGCCACGTCACCTAGCCACGTCACCTGCCACAAGTTGTGGATTGTTCACTTGCCACGTCACCTGCCACAAGTTGTGGATTGTCCACTTGCCACAAGTTGTGGATTGTCCACTTGCCACGTCAAACAATTACAGTTTTTGTTATATTTTTTTAATGGTTTTTCATCATTTGTCATATTTTTTTAGTTTTCTAATGTAAAAAAATAGGTCACCTTTAAAAACGCTTATAAACGAAATCGTGGCGCTCACAGCAGATCACACTGTAATTGGCCAAAGCATGCAGGTCAGGTGCATGTTTTGTTCAATCAGCAGCCGTCAATGCACTGCGATCTCGCAGTGAGTTATGGGGTACTGCAAGGTGCTCAAATCTGCCATGAACGCCCCAAATGTTGCGAACCAACGATTCTAACATCGGGACCATCCCTACTAGATATGTTCACATTGGAAAAATTTGTTTCATTTTGGATTCATTTGTTAAGTTAATAATTACATTTTTGTCATATTTGTTATGATAGAATGATTTATTTTTGGACTTTACTTTGTATATTTGGATTTGCTTCATATATTGGATTTGTTTTGTGTATTCTTTATTCCAAATCGATTTGTATTTTGGAAGATTGGCTATATTTTAAGATGTTAATTTGTTATTTCGGGAGATTACTTATGCACTATGTTATGATTGGGAGATTGTGATGGATCCCCCTCCATCCCAAACACAATAAGTAGGAATCATTATCTTATTTCACTTTTATAGCTTACTGTATAATTTGCAATATTTTTCCATTTCATATGTAGAGCATCTTTTTATAATAATGAAAAATGTTATTGTGACATAAAAATAAAATCGATCTAAATAGTTTATGTTGTTACATTATTTCAGATGCTTCAAACATTAACAAAAGGTCCAAACTATTGCATCATGTCATCTGAACGAAACAAATAAAAATAAATTTGTTATTTCGGATTAGTTGAAATTGCTTACTATTGTGATTCAGAGATTTGGAGTTTACATCCAAATCTCAAAATAACTAAAATTTCATCCAAATTTTGATTCATAATGAAACTATTGGCATATGTCTACAGACTACCACACCACCTGGATCCCTATTCACTTCTCTCTGACTAGGCTACTAAAGAAAAGTAGCACACATCATCTAAATGCTGGTTGCCTTTTAATCTATAGCAAAGAAAATGGTTGCTGCCTACTTGCATACAGATTTTTCAACATGTAATATGTGCAATACCAAGCACTTCACCCCTCCCCAGAGAAAATCTCCATGGTTCATTCCTCAACCAATCACTATAAGTGATGTTTGATTCAGGTACATAAATTGCAAGAACTTCACCATCTATGACTACTGTTAGTTTCCATTTGAAACTTTGTTTTATTAGACTGTGTATAATGATTGCATTTAGAATAAATCTTACTGTGTACTGTTACTTTTAAAGTCTGCATTTTCTTAATATGGCTGTGTGTTTTCCAGAGCCTAATTTTGTTAATAAAAATGTCTTCTATATTCATCTTTGAATTTCCGTATTTCCCTTTTTCCTGTCAAGAAAGTTTCCCACTGTTCATTAAAGCATTGTTATTCTCTATACTCTTTCTTCTCTTTTCTTCTCTTACTGTATTGTTTATTGTATTTCCCAGTTGCTGTACAATACATGCCAATAAGCAGGTGCAAGCTCAATTAAAAATTCTCTCTGGAACTTGCCAGTGCTTAGCCTAAGGATTAGCTGAATTCAGAAATTCGTCTTTTTTTTTTTTTTTGTTTCCTTTCCTTTGTATACACTGCAGTTTGACAGAACAAAAGCAAAAAAGAAAATAATATAATAGCTGAACCCAATAAACTTTTTGTAAGCCTTTAACGAGCTCCCTAAAAGTGAAACTTCTATGATTGCCAGATTTTATAGAAATACAGTATATTGAAAAAATGACAGGATAGATTTGCATATTCGAACTACTGGAAGAATTGCTAATTTCTCACAATCTCAAATCTAAAACTGACCCATATGGTAATAGAACATAGAACATAAAAAAAAAAAAAAACATTGTTAATTGTAATATTATGCATGAAACACAAAATGAAGCAATCAATCTAATCGTTCTCAATTATGGTCAAGCAAATGAATCATTCAAGATGTCCGATGGAAATCAATATAGATAAACATTTCCTCCTCAGTATAACTGACAGCTGTTTCTTTCATGATCTGTGAATGTAATTTAATACTTGTCCTGCAATTTAAAATTGTTTATAAATATGTATAGGAATATGAAGGGAATGATATGGATACAATCTTCCCGCTCTTACTCCTTTGGTCCAGAATATCTGGAGTGGACTCTTTGGTATGATATAGATGTCAACAAGTGCTTGACCTTTTTCATAAGGAGAATTGTAAAACGGATTACAATGACTGTCTGCAGGATACATGAATTTAATTACATTTTCATAAGGCTTATGTTCGTCTCTGAACTTGACTTGAGAAGAAGTTTCTAAAGCTTTTAATGTGCAGCTTTCATAAATGTAATGATTACTATTAAATTTGCCATCTCATATTACACGATTAATAATTCACTAGTAAAATGTCCTCTAGGTTCATAAGGTGATCCCTAATCGAAAAGAGCCATATACATTTGTGTATCAAATATTATTGTTCACAGATACATAAATGCAGGAAAATGTTGAATGACACAATTACATTTTATAGTAAAAAATAAATAAATCATAGAATCGGGGACTAATCTATGTTGTATGTGAGGCAGACAATATTACAATGAGCAGTATAGCCTATTTTCCCTTAATTATTCCTCAAAGCTTCCTACCTATGAACTCATTGGGCATATAGGTAAGATTGTACCAATGTCATCTATTCTGACATAAAGTGTTTTGTCAAAATTTAAAATCATTATATTCATTTCCACATTGAATTTCAATTATTTCTAGGTGACGCCTATTAATTGAAATGATATTCAAGTTTGTAAACTTACATTGCGAAGATCCCCACAAATGTAATTCCTTAAATTCTATTACACGTATTCACAAGGATTGGAGGACATGTCCACCATATGTGTAGAAATGTGCCGGTTTCTGTTCCACATCTCCATGTCATCTCCCCTCGTATGTCTGACCCCGCCTACGTCATTGGATGAGCGGACCTGATGGGGAACTTCCTCCAGTATAATAAATGAATAGACCCGCCCCTTATCATGTTCCGCATCAGGTCCTCAGCCTTACACCTACGTCATTGGCTGAGCGGACCTGATGGGGAGCTTTAGAAGGGGCGGGTCTATTCATTTATTACACTGTGGAGGAAGTTCCCAATCAGGTCCGCTCAGGCTCAGCCAATGACATTTCGTGTGAACAGCGCTGGACATCGGATCGCCGTGGGACACTGGATTTCATCGCTGGAATGTTTTTTTTTTTTTTTTTTTTTTTTAATAAAGGACTTTCCCAATGGTGTCTGTGTATTACATATAATTCAGCTGTTTGGAAAAAGGGAGAAGAAGGGGGGAAGAGTGGGAGGAAGGGTAGAAAATTATAAGTAGGAGTAAGAGAGGGAAATTTGGGTTGTATGTTAAATTGTCAAACCTGTTTGATTTGGGTCATATCTCAATACTAGCTATCCATTACTTGCGGCAATGTGTAGTAATAGCAAATTGGTAATACTATGATATCAATAATCCAGATTATGAGTACCGGCGAGGTGTTGTGTTTATGTATTCGCGGTAGCGAATGCATCTGATTGTGTGAAGAGCCACCAATCTTGCCACATTTTATTGAACCTGGTGCTGTTTTCACTTTTCATTGCTGATATTTCTTCCATTTTGTATATGTACTGTACTTTTTCCAACCAATCCTTGACCTTCGGTGAACAGGTGGATTTCCAGTGTAGTGGAATTAAGGATTTTGCTGCATTTAATAGGTGCCTCATAAGGGTTTTCTTATACTTACTCAGAGTGTAAGAATTAATAGGAATTAAAGCGGAGGTTCACCCAAATTCACAACTATACTGTAACACAACCGCTGTAATATGTACATCATCAAAGAACAAAACATTTTTTTCCCATATATAAATACCTTGTATTTGCCTTTTCATAAAGCGACTTCCGGGATTCCCTCCCGCGGGAGTAGGCGTTTCCAAGCCTTTCTCCGGCGCCGCAATGCAATGTGGGACTTGGCTGCAGGGACTTGGTATGCAGTGCTGCGAAATCTCGAGAGATTTCACATACGACGTGACGCATGACGCCAGTCACGTGACAAGGGTGTCTCTATTTAGATTGTGCATACCATCACAACGGGGCGTGAACTTTCAATGACGCGGCCCCGTTTTGATGGCAACCTTTTAGTTTACGTCGCTACTCCAGGAAATGATTGCTTGTGGGCTTCACAATGCCCACAAGCAAAATGGAAACACAGAGAAACTTATTTTATAACTCCTTCTTTACGAGGAAAACGGACAGCGGATACTAGCAGAAACGAAACAAGTAAGTGTACTTTATTATTGGGAAACCCCATTGAATGCAGGAAAAAGTTTTGCCGCGGAACCTCCGCTTTAAGCAAGTGGCAGCATTTAAATTTAGTTTAGTTTCGATAATGTGCTTAATCCAGTGTATTATTTTATTCCAGAAGTCAAGGATTGGAGGACATGTCCACCATATGTGTAGAAATGTGCCGGTTTCTGTTCCACATCTCCAGAATATATCTGAGGTTGTGGAGAACCATCTCCTGGCCTTTTGTGGCATCACAGACCACTGTTTTAGTATTTTATTTGATGTTTCCTGTAATCTTGTGCTCAATGAGCATTTGTGGGTTACGATACATGCCTTTTCCCATTGAGCAGCGCTGATTTTGATTCCCAGATCTCGTTCCCATTTTTCTCTATGCTTGTCAATCTCTTTGAGTGGTGCCTGATTCAACCAAGAGTATGCAAGGGAAGTCGTTTTTAGAACTGGGGATCTTTTGAGGCATAAGGATTCCAAGGCTGTCATGTGTAGGCGGTATGCAGCTCTATATTTCTTATTTTGCAGGAAATCTTTTAATTGTATGTGGAACCAAAAGCCAGGAAATGATTCGTCAAACTCCTCTTGGAGTGATTCTAGTGATCTGACCCTGTTTCCATGGAGACAGTGTGTTACTAGTAATTTGGAGCTATTTTTGGGTTTCGGAAGCCCCCTTTGAGAAATGCCAGGGATGAAGTCAGGATTGTTGGCGATTGGTGTTAGTGGACCTGGAATCGAGGCTATTTTGAACTGGAGAGCAATTTTGTGGAAAATGTTTATTGTGTTTGTAATCAGAGGGTGATTTATATTCCAGGGGGATTTAGAATGTGTTGTCCAAGGGTAATAGAGAAGTTGGTGGTTGTTGTGTGTAATTTCTAAGTGCACCCAGTCTTTGTTATTTCCGTGACAGTGCCAGTCTATGAGTTTGGTAACATGAGTGGCTTGGTAATATTTTCTAAAGTCAGGTAGTCCTATATCTCCCTTATTTTTGGGTAGTGTAAGAATTTGGAAGTTTATCCTGGGGTTTTTATCTGCCCAAAGGAACTGTCTTTGACTGCTAGTTTAGTGAAAAATGAGTTGGGTAGTTGTATGGGTAGTGCATTGAAGAAGTACAATAACCTAGGGAGGACCGTCATTTTCAATATTAATGCTCTGTCGAACTCTGAGAATGGTTTTGGGGTCCAAGTTGGTTTCATAGATAGAGTCAATGTTTGGTGTAAGGTTGATACCTAGATATTTGAGAGATTTATTTTCCCATTTGTAATTGCAGTTGCTTTTCGTTAGGCTTAATTGATCCGGGGATAGAGTGAGGTTGAGTGCTTCTGACTTGGCTTGGTTGATTTTAAAGTTTGATACAAACCCAAATGTTTTAAAAAAAAATTGAGGTTAGGGATAGAGATATAGGGATGTGTTAGGAAGATTAGGAGGTCATCTGCATAAGCAGCTATTTTGTATTCTATTTTATTCACTTGGAAACCATGAATGTCAGTGGCCAAATTGATGGATCTGATAAGTGGTTCTAATGTAAGGATGAAGAGTAGAGGTGACAATGGGCAGCCTTGTCTAGTGCCATTATTTATGTTGAATGGGTGTGACAAGATATTATTTACTTTAATTTTAGCCTGGGTAATTTGATAGAGAGCCTTTATCCAGTTTAGCATATTGTTTCCTAGACCAACATATGAGCATGTAGTGAACATATAATCCCATTAAACTCTATCAAAGGCCTTTTCAGCCTCTGTAGACAATAAAAGACCTTCCATTTTGGATTCCCTGGCTTATAGGTGTGCAGAACAATAATTTTAGACACAATTAAGGTCACATTGCACAGTCACGGGGACAGAGCAGTGTTCCCAAGCTTTGGTCAGGTGTGTATCTAATGCCTAACGATTCCATGTTAGTGTACTGCAAGAAATTCAAAGCAAGGTATGTGTGACCTCTAAGACATCATCTACCTATGCTTTTATAGATGTACTTTCTGGTTGTACCATTAATTTGATACAATTATTAAAGGCTGTGCACTCATTCCTATTTTATCTTTCTTACATAGCACTCCAATATCTATCCATTATCTTATCAAGACCCTGCACTTTAAAAAAATGTATACACATAAAGTATATGCCAGTACTTGTGCTAACGCAAAATGTGACCTACACAAAGAGGGTCCAAAAGTTCAATATGATTCCAGCCTTGAAAGGGTTGATCGTCAATAGCACCACAACCTTGCTGCTTTCACAATGCCCTTTATTTCTGTAATAAAAAACTAGATAAAAATGCAATCTCAAGCAAAGATAAATCAGAGCTTATCAATCTCCCCACCATGGTATTGGGCACCAACATCCTCTCACCGCCCTTAATAGGAGCTACAGCTGACACTGTGGATCTGGCAGCAGTCCTGGACTGAATGCAGCCGCCGCTATGTTTGGTCACATGCACACTGACAGTTCACATACACAGGAAGCCTCTGGGGCCACGCGATGCGAGCAGCTGGCTGCTGTTGGGGTGTGTGAGCTGTTGCTACGACAACATATTTCGGAGGGCGTGGTCTCCTTTGTCAAGTCCACCCAGCACCATTGTAAGCATCCTCAAATAGAATGGACTTGGGGGATTAACCCTTCACAGACCCTCAAAACATCAGATATTGACAGTGCTGGAATTACTATAAGCAACATAACCAAGGTGCTATTACATATAAATACTCATTAGTGTCAGCTTAATACTTTCATATCAGAAAACAACATATAATCTATGGTCTCCTATCCCAGAGGATGCCTTTTATGGACAAACTTTGTGATTTTTACACCACATGTAGTTTTTAAAATTGATATTTATTGACAGTTGCTATATAGTTAACTTTTCAGAATTTTTCTAATGAAAATAGTATTCATAATAAATAATTTTTATTTGTTTATTTCATGTGATTCATATGTGTATACACATATATATTTTAATAGTTGCTTTCTTACCAGCGTTACTAAATCCAGTCATGCAACAGTATGAATATACAGTATGTTATATGTTGTTTTCTGATATTAAAGGGTTAAGCTGACACTAATGAGTTTTTATATAAATTGCACCTTGATATTGTTATGGTGCTTATAGTAATCGATTTCTGGCCACTAGTGGGTCTGTAAAGGGTTAATCCCGCAACACCAAGTCAGGCTATATAGGGTGCTTACAATGGTGCTGGGTGGACTTGATAAAGGAGACCACACCCTCTGAAACATGTTGTCGTGGCAACGGCTCACACACCCCAACAGCAGCCAGCTGCTTGCATCGCATGACCCCGGAGGCTTCCTGTGTATGTGAACTGTCACCAGCTGAATTCGGTCCTGCTGGCATATACTGTACACACTGTTAGCTGGAGCTCCTATTAATGGTGGTGAGAGGATTTCGGTACTGTGGTGGGGGGTGTGATTGATAAGCTCTGATTTATCTTTGCTTGTGAGTGCATTTTATTTATTTTTTTTACAAAAGTAAAGGGCATTGCACCAGAGCCTTGGCACTCTTCTTTTCTGCTTGTGTACTTTCAACAATCGCTAAGGAGACCCACTCCCTGCCTTAAGTTTAATTCAGAATTCTCTGTTTGGTTCCAGTTAATGATCACTTCAGCAAGAATCTCCTGATCAGGAGATTTTCATTTTTTATTAGTGTCCAGGCAGTAGTGTATGGTCATTTGAACTTTAGATGTGACCTTTTTGGTTATACAGTTTAATCCCAAGGCTCTCAAAGTGTATTGGGATGTGAGTGTAAATGTAAAAAGTACAAGTCTCACTGTTTTTTTTTTTATCATATTGATTGGGAAAATGTAAATCTTCCATAAATTTGCAAGCAGTGGACCCACCAATAATATTTTCCACTTCAAACCAAAGAGCCTATTTAAACACTACTGCATTCTAGTATGCTTACTGAATCTTAGAAGAATTGAGGGCTAAGGACATGATATTCAATGGGGTTATTTTAATAAATGCAAATAGGCTCTTCATTTTGTAAGGGAAGTTGCATTTTTCAAGGAAATTTTCCTTAGTTAATGCAGTGAAATTTCACTTTGCAAAGAATACTTAATCACGCATTTTTGCTTGCACGTGATTGGATTGTGGAATTCAGCAGAGCTTCACATCATTTACTAAGCCCTGGGGCAAAATTTCATGCAAAGTGCAACTTCTCTTGCTAAATGAACAGTGTATTTGTCTTTAGGAATCAACCACATGAGTCAAAGCACATGTAGTGCCATCATGCTTGAAGTGGATGTAAACCTGAAAAAAAATTTGGATGAAGACTTCTACCTGGTACAGTAAAGGATGTCAAGTCATCTGTGCCCAGTCTTGCCACAAAGAGTTAATCCAGCTCTGAGCAATCCTCTTATCTTTTTGTAGTAAGATAAGAAAATGACACACAGATAAGTTTGTTTCGCCACATCCCCCACTGCTGTGACTGACATCTGACTACTATCTCATGAACGGCATAAGAGTGGAGAGTGAGAATGTTACGATTCCAGCTTCACATCCCCCCTTCCTTTCTTCTCCAGCTCTCCCAGGATTGGCTGTTTCATACCTCAACATGATTGGGCATGCTGAAGTCATGTGGTGTCTTTCCTGAGTTTTGACTGGGTGTTACTCAAAACTCTGGAATAGGAGAGTGTAGAGGTGGGCAGGGGGGAGTCTTATGACATCCCGACTCTGCCCACCGAGCTCCAGCAAAGAGACCCACCCACCGATTGCAGAGTTTTGCGGGGCTCCTACTGCTGAAGGGGGTAACATTTGCAAGGTAGGGATACATGCAGGAGGCTTGCATGTATATATACATTAACCGCCCTGGTGGTATGATTATGTCTGATTTGTGATGATGAAAGCGGTACATTGTTTTGTATGGAAATTTGGTGTTTTTTATTGTAGGCCTGTAATTCTTGGGAATAACTCACTTAAATATGTCCAAACAAGAGTCTAGTAGACATCCCGGGTATGATAAAGTTTGAAACACAAAATCATAAATTATAATATAATAAATAACTAGAAATAATTATAACAAATAATAATATAATAAAATGTTTTCAATCATATGATCAAATCCAAAACACTGAAATTTGCTCAGTTGCAGAATTGTCGCTGTTGTTAATTTCAGTGTTTGATGATGAATTTCCCCACGAATCACTATCACTCAATTCTGCAAGTGATTCTAATTTACTATCGCTGTTTTCTAGCTGGTCTAAAACCACTTTTGACGTAAAGGGACACTTTTTGGTTGCCATGGACATTCTCAAGTTTCCAGGCAGAAAGAACAGTATATATAATATAAAACTGCATGCAGGGCACTGGACAAAGCACTAGGGACAAAGGGGAGGTAAACTTATTTGATACAGTAATGTAATCTGTAAGATTACAGTGTACTGTATGTATTATGCTTTTTGCACTTTTTGAATTTGGCGCCAAGCTCCGTTCCCATTTGTTGCGACGCTCGCAGAGAACGGAGCTCGACACAGTGATAGATCGAGCAGAGGACACACATAGTGGGGGGATATCGCAGGATCCTGGGGACAAGGTAAGCAACTTTGCCTGGATCCTGCGATGCAATCCCGAGTGTGGCTCTGGGTTACCGCTTTTGGTAATGAAAATTCACCCCGAGCCACACTCGGGATTACCGCTACAGACGGTAATAATGTGCCATTAGTTTATACTGGGTGAGTGGTGAGTTTACATCCACTTTAAACAAGAATTGGTGATTTTATATTTGGCCAAAGGGATTGGTATACTTGCAGGCAAGTGGCAGAATGGCAAGTGGCAATTTATAATGTGGATACTTACTGTTAAGGTTCATACATCACTGAGTCTCACTGAAAATGAAAACTTGTACCTGCATGTTAAAATTTATATATATATACTGTATGTACAGTATGTGAAGCATATACAACGTCAAAGTTGCAGCACTCAGTCTGATTTATTTCATAGTCTTTTAGTAGTGATATCATTACGGCATATCAAAGGCAACATTGATCTTACTCAATCCTTCCTCAAGCCATAAGTAACATCTCAATATTTTAAGAAAACCACAGAAAATTACATCATATTCATTAAAAATTTTGACGAGTAACAACAGATAGATCTTTCCCCACAATATTTATACTGTATATATGGTGATATTATATATTTGTGTAGTTGATGTTGTGGAGTGACAAATACTCACTGATATAGATTCCTATTTTTTGGTAAATATTGTTCCATCACACTCCACTGCATACCAGTGGAATAAATACTATTTTGTTCTATATATCAGACATTTTGCCATTCAGGCTAATATATAAAGCTTTGCCTAAATTTGAACAGTACAAGACAGTAAACAGAAGCTGTGTGTTCGAAGTGTTTTCAGTCCATATCACACTGCACAACATAAGCCACTAATTAAGATTGTCCTTATTTCACATACTCCTTAGTGCCAGTTCACACTGGGGCAACACGACTTCCAGCGCGACTTTTCAAGGCAACTTGGAGACGACTTGAGCGCGACTTCAGCGCTACTTGGAGCGACTTACAACGCGACTTCAAGTCGCCTCCAGGACAGGCGACTTTGCCAGTGGCCAATCACATAATAATCTGCTCTGTGGGAGGGAGGGGTTTGCCTTAGAAAACAATTTTCACTTCCTGGAAAGTTGCTTCAGTTAAGACGGGGGATCCGACTTGGAGGCGACTTCCATTGAAATCAATGGGTACAAGTCGCCTAGAAGTCGCCTTGAAGTAGTACAGGAACCTTTTCTGAAGTCGGAGCAACTTCAGTAGTGTACATTAAGACGGCTCTCATTGACTAACATGTCATTTCTCATGTCGCGCGACTTGGGGTGACTTGGGGCGTCACGAGTCGGATCCCAAGTTGCGGTAGTGTGAACCGGCACTTACTGCTACTGTATAAGTGGATAATGCAGCACAGATTATCACTTAATACAATAAGAAACACATCAAGTCAGTTGTACTTACTGAGAAATTAAACTGCATACACACATAGAGAACACCCAACACTATATATTATCAGATGCAGGGGAAATCAGGAACCCCAGCATTCAGTGTCCACAAGGATTGAAGTGGGGCAGGGGGTAGGGGGGGCTTTCTCTGCAGTTTTTCACTTTCAGGTTAAACAAGATGATGCTTGTAATCTAAACTACACTGCACAGACTCTAGTTTGAGCAACGTACCACCTTCCTTATCAGATTTCCTGAGTTTCAGGATTCATTGAGGCCCAAAATTGTATTGCAGTCAGCTGGTAGAGTAGTTAAATGTGTGCAGGTCAATGAGATGAACAATTGACAGCTCTGGGGGACACAGGAGAACGGTTCTCTCAGAAGTGTGTGTTTTCCTGTGAAGTACACATGCATAAGCTCATGAACGGAGTGGTGTTCTGGTGGCATGGGCAGCTGGGAAGGTAAGTATTGACAGTCTTATTTGACAGGTATGGCTGCTTGTGGATTTTAGATTTAATAGCAGGGTCGATTTAAAGAGGGATTACTAGCCACAAGCAACTGGGTACAAAGTAGATACCAACTAATAGGCCACCCAACTTCCCAAACTAAGTAAATATAACAAAATAATGATGCTGAATATTTCTGTAGGTTGATTGGAAACATTTTGCTGGCTTGTGTTCTTTTGCTGAAAATAAATGTTATCCTAGTCTTGACAATCCATGGCATAATCCATCTCGACCAGGGAGACTCAAGGTGCATTTTTTTTCCAGTTCTGTCACTTATTTTGCATTTTTTCACTTATCTATCTTTTTTGCTTTACCTCAACTTCTGAACTTTGCATTTTAAACTTTTATAAACTTTGACAGAACATTGGTAGTGAAATAAGGGGATTTCTACAAAACAGAAACCAATTACAAGTCTGATCTTTGCAAATAGGACCTTGAAATATAAAATTTTGTTTGTAGAATGAAGTGAATGTTCTTTAGAAAACGCTAGTTTCATAAATTCCTCAATTCTTCAGATATGGAAACATATTACTCAAACTGAACATTCCAGCAAAGATGTGTAGGAGATAAAGACTCTGTGAAACCACATTTTATTTGACAAGTCTGATTTTCTTTTTATTCAATGGCTACACAAAGGTGTTAACTGGCTAAGGCCTAGAGAGAGCTTTTGGATCAATAGGCTCCAGTAAGTTTGTGAAATCAATTTTTTTCTCTTTACAGAGATTAAAATTGATGTGACCTATGCTGTGTAACTCCTATTATTGCCTGGGGTGACAGAAAATTTATCAATTACCTATTGACTTCTTTGAAGGCCTGGAAGAAAGCAATAATAGCCAAGGAAACTAGAGAATTATCATGCTTTCTTGATATTGCAATTTATTTTACAGAAATTATTTCAATTTGCCACCATTCTTTAGATAAATTGTATTTAATACTAATAAATGTATTGCTTCAATTGATTATTTATTTAATCCAAAATTTGATGCATATTTTGTTGCCTATTTGAGGAACAACAAGATCTGCTTATCACTCCTAAAGAAGAAAGAAAAATATGTGTCAGCGGGAAGGGGATTAATTGATTAAACAAGTAATCCAATGTATAGAATGACCCTGCTGGACTAAAGTCAATTGCTCGTCTTTTATCTCTGTTATCTACTATTAAATGATTTTAAATATATCACTGAAGTCTTAAACACATGTTTATTTTGAAATATTGGCAAGGGAGGGTAGTGGGGGATTTGCAATTAAGAAAGTAGGATTTTTAAAACAGCTTACCTGTAAAATCCTTTTCTTGGAGTACATCACGGGACACAGAGCAGCATAGTCATTACTATGTGGTTATATAGATTACCTTCAGGTGCTGGCACTGGCAACTTCCAAAACAGGAAGTACCCTCCCCTATATAAGCCCCTCCCATCCGGGAGTACCTCAGTTTTGTAGCAAAGCAATACGTGTCCCCAAAAGAGGGGTGGGAGCTCTGTGTCCCGTGATGTACTCCAAGAAAAGGATTTTACAGGTAAGCTGTTTTAAAAATCCTACTTTCTTGTTCATACATCACGGGACACAGAGCAGCATAGTCATTACTATGTGGGACGTCCCAAAGCAATGCCACATGAGGGGGGGGTACACCATACATAAGCTGGGCGCCATCAGGCATGAGGATCTTTTGCGGCCTGCAACACACTGCGCCCAAAGGCGACATCCTCCTGACTTCTAACGTCCACCTGGTAGAACCTAGTAAACGTGTGTACTGAAGACCATGTTGCGGCCTTACAAATTTGCGCCAGGGAGGCCTGGTGATGCACTGCCCATGAAGTTCCAACTGCTCTCGTGGAGTGCGCCCTAACTTTGAACGGAGGCGGTCTACTTCTCAAGCCATAGGCTTGTATTATGACCTGTCGAATCCACTTGGCTAAAGTAGATTTTGATGCTGCCTGACCCTTTCTGGGGCCTTCCGGCAGAACAAACAAAGAATCCGTTCTACGAATCTGAGCAGTGGCTTCTAGATAAGCTTTAACTGCTCTTACTACATCCAAAGAATGCAATAACTTTTCCTCTACCGAGCTTGGTTTGGGGAAAAAAGAAGGAAGAACCACATCCTGGTTCAAGTGAAACCTCGATACCACCTTAGGAAGAAAGGCTGGGTGAGGACGTAATACTACTCTGTCCTTATGGATAACCAGATATGGCTCTTTACAGGACATGGCGGCTAATTCCGACACTCTTCTAGCCGAGCATATGGCTACTAAAAATATCAATTTCCTGGTGAGTAGAACCAAGGAAATGTGCCGCAAAGGTTCAAATGGCTGCTTCTGCAGAACCGACAGAACCAAATTTAGATCCCATGGGCATATGGGAGCCTTAATCGGTGGAATAATACGAGTCACACCTTGCATAAAGGATTTGACAAGTGAATGCATAGCCAGGGGCCTTTGAAATAGTATTGACAAGGCCGAAACCTGGCCCTTGATAGTACTTAAGGCAAACTTCCTGTCTACAGCCCACTGCAGGAAGTCCAGAATTCTGCCTATAACGTACTTACGTGGATGCCATTTTCTGGCCTCGCACCAAGTGATGTACGCCTTCCAAACTCTATAGTAGATCTGCCTGGATACAGGCTTCCTGGCATTGATTATAGTTGATACCACAGAGTTAGAGAGACCTCTCTTCTTTAGGATGTGGGATTCAATAGCCAGGCCGTTAAACTTAGAGTTAGTAAGGAAGGGTGGTATATCGGTCCTTGCGAAAGCAGGTCCGGACGACGTGGAAGGGTCCAAGGACTCCCCACAGACATTTTGATGATCTCCGCGTACCAGGCCCTTCGGGGCCACGCTGGAGCCACCAGGATCACCGGCTTCTTCTCCAACCTGACTCTGCGAAGGAGTCGAGGCAACAATTGTAGCGGAGGGAATGCATATATCAGTCTGAACTGATCCCAAGGGAACACCAGAGCATCCGAGCCGCAAGCGAGGGGATCCCTTGTCCGGGAGACAAATCTGTCCACCTTTGCGTTGAATCTGGATGCTAGCAGATCTACATCCGGTGTTCCCCACCGCTGACATATTGCTCGGAAGACCTCGGGATGAAGGGACCATTCCCCTGGGCATAACTGTTGGCGACTCAGAAAGTCCGCCTTCCAATTCTCCACCCCTGGAATGAAGACAGCTGATATACATGGGACATGCTTTTCTGCCCATTCCAGGATGTGACTTACTTCCCTCTGGGCTGCACGACTCCTGGTGCCTCCCTGATGATTGATATATGCCACTGCTGTGGCATTGTCTGATTGAATTCTGACAGGGGACCCTTGGAGTCTGGATGTCCAGGTTACTAGGGCGTACCGGGCTGCTCGTATCTCTAAGAGATTGATGGGCAGGGTTTTTACTACATTTGACCATCTGCCCTGGAGAGACCATTGCTCCAGTACTGCCCCCCAGCCTATAAGGCTGGCATCTGTAGTGACCACCTTCCAAGATATCGGGCTGAAGGGTTTTCCCTTCTGGAGATTCTGGGGGATCAACCACCAGCAGAGACTCTTCCGAACGGAAGGGGACAAAGCCATCGGGAAGTCTAGAGCCTGAACTTTTCCGTTCCAGGCTGACAATATGGCCCTTTGTAAATTCCTTGAGTGGAATTGGGCGTATGGTACAGCTTCGAATGATGCTACCATCTTTCCTAGCAGCCTCATGCACAGGCGTATGGACGGCTGTCTTTTTGCACAAAGCAGACGGACCAAGGCTCTCAAAGAGGATACCTTGTCTAGAGGTAAGAAAATCTTCCTCTGGTCTGAATCCAGCCGTAGCCCTAGATATACCAGGTTTTTCACTGGCTGTAGGGCTGACTTGTCCAGGTTGATGACCCAACCGTGAGACTCTAGATACTTGATTGTATCGACAATTACCACTTCTAGCTTGGTAACTGAGTGGTCCATCAACAACAGGTCGTCTAGGTATGCCATTATCGTTACACCCCGTGTTCTTAGATCGGCCAACAGTGGGGCCAGAATTTTTGTGAACACTCGTGGTGCTGTGGCCAGACCGAATGGTAAGGCTCTGAACTGAAAATGGCGCCCTTCTACTGCAAAGCGTAGGAATTTTTGATGACCTGGAAAGATGGGAACATGCAAGTAAGCATCTTTGATGTCGATCGAGGCTAACCATTCCTCCCCTTGTAGGGCAGCGGTGACCGATCGGATCGACTCCATCCGGAAAGACCGGACGTTTAGAAATTTGTTTAGACTCTTTAGGTCCAATATGGGTCTTATGTCCCCGTTTGGCTTCGGGACTGTGAAAAGATTTGAGTAGAAACCCAACCCCCACTCTTCCATAGGAACCTCCATAATTACTCCTTGGAGCAATAGTTGTTCTAACGCCAATAGGAGAGACCCTCTTTTTAGAGGGTCTCTTGGCATGCCTGACCACATAAAATGGGACGGAGGAGACTCTTTTAACTCCAACTTGTATCCCAGAGTTACTGCGGAGAGCACCCATCTGTCTTTGATTGTCTCCCGCCAGGTCTCTGCGAACAACTGAAGTCTTCCCCCCACCCGTTTGAGTGGGGGCAGCCCTTCATAGGCTTGACTTGGAGGCTGGTTTAGTACCTCTTCGGATCCAGGGCTTTTTATTACCCTGTGGCTGTCCCTGATTTTTACCTCCTGAGTTTGACCGAGGAGGCCGTCGGAACTGCTTAGTAGCAGACGTCGCAGGGATAGGAGAGGTAGTCCTCTTAAAAGATGGACCCCTAGACCTCTTTTTACTCGGTAAGAGAGTACTTTTACCACTGGAAATCTTCTGGATATACTTATCCAGGTCTTCGCCAAAAAGGCGTTCCCCATGAAATGGGAAGCTAACTAAGAGCTTCTTACAGGGAGCTTCAGCAGACCAGTTTTTGAGCCACAGAAGCCTACGCATATGTACCAAAGACAGCGTGAGGCGGGAGGCCTGATGGATAGAATCCTTGATGGCATCAACCGCAAAGCATAATGCTCTAGGCAGATCAGCCAGAGCCTGGGCCTGCTGGTCTGGCAAATCCCTCAGGACCATTTTCATTTGATCCTTTAAAGCTTGGCAGACCCCAATAGCTGCCACTGCTGGCTGTGTAACAGCCCCTGCTGTGGAAAAAGCAGATTTTAATAAAGATTCCAATTTTTTATCCACTGGATCTTTGAACATTTGAACATTATCTACTGGACATGTCAGTGATTTGTTCACAGAAGAGATGGCTGCATCCACCGTAGGAACATTCCATCTCTGGGTGAACTTTTCCTCCATGGGATAGATCACCGGAAACCTTTTAGGCGGAACAAATAGTTTATCAGGATGTTCCCAGTCCTGGTATATAAGTCCTTCCAATAATGGATGTATTGGAAAGGAGCAATTAACCTGGGGAGCTTTTAGCGACCCCAATGAGGAGACAGCAGTAGTTGATGGTTCAACAAGAGGCATTTTAAATGCAGATCGAACCATGTCAGTTAGGGTCTGGACCCACAATCTTTCAGTCTGCGATGCTGAAAATGGTTCATCTACTGTCGATTCCTCAAAAACAGAGCTAACCTCCTCCTGATCCCCTTCAGGTAGGTCGGTCCCTTCCTGGGACTGTTGCTCTGCTAACAGGCACTCTAATGGAGGTGATGGAGATCTGGCGCGCTTTCTTTCCTGTAGAGAAGAAGCGATCAATGCTGCCAATCTCTGCTCCAATCCCTCCAGAGTTGAGGAAAAAACCTCCTCTGTTATATATGCAGGAGCAGGTGGACTGAGGACAGCCGCAGTACCTGGCACTCCCGGGGGTTCCTTATGGGTATTAACCTCTGATTTCTCAGGGGAGGAGGGTGCAGATGACTGCTCCAGATCCTCAGAGCCCGATGGAGACCCCCTACACTTCCTGAGAGGTATATCTCGGAGTTTTTTAGGCGGCATATTCCTTAGTTCAAAGCTGAGGTATTCCAGCCGCAATACACCCCTTACTGAAATAGTCTAATGCAATTTGCTGCTATGTACATCAGTGGGTGTCTACTAATGCGTCTTTCTGGGGATGCCTGTATCAACCGCCCGCTGTAAGCCCCTATACCATGCTACCAGCTCCTTTTCATGCTCTGTGTCCATAGCAAGCAGCGTGGACTGAGTCCTTTTATCTTGCTGGGACGCCCGCACATGCGCAGAAGCGCTGGGCGCACAGAGCGCGTCATCCGCCAGGCTCCGCCCCCTTTTTTTAAGCTAAACCTTATAAAAGGAAAGCATGTGTGCGCGCGCGCGCGTGCACGTGTGCGCTCTTGGCGCCATGTAGGGAGAGGAGCCAGGGTCCCTGTTTCACCAGGACTCGGGGATGGAAGGAAACTACTTGGCAGCATGACAGAGGAATGCAGCTTCCCTGATAGAGAGCTCACTCATCTGCCTGGACTTTCACCATGGAAGGAATAGTCCCAAGAAAAAAGACGTTCCACAGCGGCCTCTAGTGGACAAACACAGGTACCGCACCTTTGTCTTTTTTTTTTTTTTTTTTTTTTAAACCTCCTTTATGAAAAAACATTTCCAGGTTTACAGTTTTTTTAAAACTTCCCTTATGAAAAAACATTTCTAGGATTTCTTAGGCATATACAGCTATTAGCGGGAATACCCTTTAGGTAACAGGCAGAAAGACATATTAGGCTTGGGGGTCCCCTCAATAGAACCAAGTTCCTGAGGGGCCCCCACTTACCTTTTCCCCGCCGCAGGACTTTGTTTGGTCCACAGAAGCCCAAACTTCACCTCTCACGGCAGGCATTGTACTAGACCTTCAGGGACCGGGTTCCCAAGGATTCCACTCCCCTGGACCTGTATAGCACCCTGCACAGATAGCCTCTTGGTTTTGGGTATGACCAGAGCTCTGGATCCCAGGGTCCAGCCCTCCTAAGAGAGGCATTACAGGCAAAACCCTGCTCTTCTCTGCAAGGCCCGGGTACCGACCGTTTAGCTATGAAGCTTTTTTGGTCGGATCCGGAATAGCTTGCTAAGGCCCAGAGAACCTGTACACAAGCCCAGATGAATACATGTTAACCTTGGCCAACACCTTAGACACTGGCAAAAAACTGAGGTACTCCCGGATGGGAGGGGCTTATATAGGGGAGGGTACTTCCTGTTTTGGAAGTTGCTAGTGCCAGCACCTGAAGGTAATCTATATAACCACATAGTAATGACTATGCTGCTCTGTGTCCCGTGATGTATGAACAAGAAATAATGTTTTTTTTTTTTTCTATTCTTGAGAAGGCCACAGAAAAGTGTCATACAGTAAATAGCTACAAAGCAATGTAAGATCAAGCCATAGCTTGAAAATGGCAACAAAAATCTGATTTATTGGTAAAGACAACAGTAAAAAAAAATAATAATAATAATTTAAAAAGCCTCTGCACTCAGACTTTTGCTCATCTCTAATCATTCTCTCTCCCCAAAAAAGTCCATGAGAATGCAAATAAGAGTCAAATGCAGTAAGTAATATTAATTACCGTATTTATCGGCGTATAACACGCGCCGGCATATAACACGCACCCCAAGTTTAGGAGGGAATTTTAAGGAAAAAAACTTTTAGAAGGGAAGTTCAAGGAAAAAAACTTACATTTAAATGCATCCTTGTCCATCCATCATTGCAGCCTTGCCCAGTGTCCATCTGCAGCCTCGCCCAGTGTCCATCTGCAGCCTTGCCCAGTGTCCTTGCAGCCTTGCCCAGTGTCCTTGCAGCCTTGCCCAATGCATTTGCAGCATTGCCCAATGCATTTGCAGCATTGCCCAGTGTCCTTGCAGCCTTGCCAGTCTCTTTCGATATTTGAAATTGGTGCCGATTTCCGCTGTGGAGAGGAGCGAGCGGAGCCGAGGGTACTTCGGCTAGACTCGGCTCCTCTCGCAGTCCCGCCCATCTCCACTGATTACGCCGCTGACATACAGAAAGCCGAGTGTAGTTCGGCTAGACTCGGCTCTGCTCACAGTCAGGGGTGGGACTGCGAGAGGAGCCGAGACTAGCCGAAGTACACTCGGCTTTCTGTATGTCAGCGGCGCTCGCAATCATTGGAGGTGGGCGTGACTGCGAGAGCCGAGTAAAGCCGAGTGTACTTCTCAGCTCCGCTCGCTCAGATCAGCGGGGGATCAGCGGGGATCGGCGTATAACACGCACCCACGATTTCCCTCTGATTTTAAGGGGAAAAAAGTGCGTGTTATATGCCGATAAATACGGTAAATATTTGTAACTGCTGATAGAGTGAGACAGAAAAAATACCAAGTGGCCCATCAAGTCTGCCCTATTTGTTTTTAACAGCTTCAGCCCGGGAAGATTTTACCCCCTTCCTGACCAGAGCACTTTTTACAATTTGGCATAGCTTTAACTGACAATTGCGCGGTCGTGCGACATTGTACTCAAACAAAATTTGCGTCCTTCTTTTCCCACAAATAGAGCTTTATTTTGGTGGTATTTGATCATCTCTGCGGTTTTTCTTTTTTGCGCTATAAACAAATTTTTTTTAAAAAAAAAACACAATGGGGTTGATTTACTAAAGGCAAATAGACTGTACACTGTGCAACGTGCAGTTGCATTCTGAAAGTGCAGTTGCTCCAGGGCTTATTAAATGAGGTAATGCTTCACTTTGCAAAGAATACCCAATCACGTTCAAGGAAAAAAAAAATGCATTTTTGCTTTTATATGACTGGATGATGGAAGTCAGCAGAACTTCTGCTCGTTTACTAAGCTCTGGAGAAACTGCACTTGCAGAGTGCAACTGCACTTTTCAAAGGGCATAGTCTATTTGCCTTTAGTAAATCAACCCCAATATCTTTTATTTTTTTGGTATAAAAAAAAACCCGCCACATTTAAAAAAAAAATTAAAATTTTTTCCTCAGTTTAGGCCGATATTCATTCTTCTACATATTTTTGGTAAATTTTTTTTGCAATAAGCGTATATTGATTGGTTTGCGCAAAAGTTATAGCGTCTACAAAATAGGGGATAGAATTATGGCATTTTTATTATTATTTTCTTTTTACTAGTAATGGCGGCGATCTGCGATTTTTATCAGGACAGCGATATTATGGTGGACAGATGAAACACTTTTGACACATTTTTGGGACCATTGACAATTTTACAGCGATTAGTGCTATAAAAATGCACTGATTACTGTAAAAATGTCACAGGCAGGGAAGGGGTTAACACTAGGGGGCGATCAAGGGGTTAACTGTGTTCCCTCTGCATGTTCTAACTGAAGGGGGGATGGGACTTACTAGGGTAAATGACAGATCACTGTTCATGCTTTGTATGAAGACACAATCAGTCATTTCTCCCTGGAAAGAACCGGGATCTGTGTTTACGCACACAGATCCCAGTTCACGCTCTGTCACGAGCAATCGCGTGTGCCTGGTGATCATCATGCATGGTGCCTCCGGCGGCGTGCGCGCGCCCCTAGTGGCCACAGGGCGAAGTGAGGTAACATAACTTAGTTTTGACCAGCCGAGTCATGCTGCCGCAGTAAAACTGCGGCGGCTGTTCGGCAAGTGGTTAATTTATAAAAAAAATATCAATTTTTTTGGTTAAAGGAAAACTAAAGGCAAAACTGTGTTTTTAGTTCAGGATAGTGGAGAGGTATTAGAATACCTGTCAGTTTTTATTGCTGTCTGTACCCCCTTTAGGGAGATTCACCCTCTCTATTTGTCCTCTTTACTATTGTCATTAAAAGTGAAAGTAAAATAAAATTTTGGGGTGTCCTCAGAAAAGTAATAGAGGGTAAATGTTCCAATGTGGACACAAGTTCTGGTAACCGGCTGGTCCCTAAGGCATTCCCTGAATTTTCAGGGATTTCCCCTCCCATTCTGTTTTTGCTATGGGGTAGGAAGTAAAGGAAATCTCCCCAATTGGAGATGGCAAAAAAGTAAACTGAAAGGGGTTATAACCCACCTTTACGCTAACCAAAATGAAAAAAAATATGTTTTTGTCTGAGTATTGATCTCCCACCGCTGACTGACAAAGGGGATCAGAGATCAGAATGGAGCAGGCTGAAAATAGGTAAATATAAACATTTTTTTACACAGGTTAGCTATAAGTGTTCAGAGGGTGGAGGGACACTTTTTAGGCTAGTTAGGTTTAATTCCACTTTAAAGATAAAAAAGTTGCATGTGTTAAAGCCTCACTCCAAGCCAAAAGATATGTTTTAAGTTCGATAAAGTGGAAAAGAGTTAACATTTTTTTTGGTCAATAAACTTTTTATGAAGATAATAAGTACAGAAGAGAAAATAATAAGTACAATATTGTACAGAACTTGAGTATCACTTTTAAGCTAATCCACAAATAGAATATGGACCAACATTTTAAAACAGAGGAACAATAATTGATGTGGAACATAGAGGCTATAACTCAAACAAGTTCTGTAAGGGTACCATAGGGTATACATCTATCAGATGAAAGAGCATAAAAATCTAAATAATGTATTAAAATAAAACATAGGTAAGACAAAGTAAAATATATTTCTTGGTGGTACAAACTGAGATCAAAATGTGGTTAGAACACCTCAACAGTGAGACATATCCTAATTAACTAGGACAAAGGGTATTCAGACAGAGTGGGAACGGTCAGTGAATTATCACTAAAGACATAGAGAAGAAGTATAAGGAATGATAATAAGATCTTAGCCCATGTCTAGTTGTGTATAGTGGTCAGAGTAACAAAACATGAGTTATGGTGACCAAATTTTATGAAATTTTTTCAGTGGACTCCTTGCAATAGCTACTGTTTCCTCCATACCATTAATTTCTTCTATCATATGAAACCATTCAGCAGTTGTTGGTGTATGTTTTGATTTCCAGTGTCTGGAAATCAAAATTTTTGCTGCATTCAAGAGGTGTCTGGTCAGAGACCGTTTGTTACGTTAATGTGTAACAACAGGCTGGGGTCAGTGTTATTTTTGTTTAAGTGATGAGTGTAATTAGCTCACACACCTTTCTCCAGAAAGGGATTAACTGAGGACAGTGTGTACCCCATTTTCAATTTTACTGGTGTTGCATACCAGTGTGTTAGTAATTTGTAGGACATTTCCTGCAATCTGCTACTAATCGAGCATTGGTGGACAAAAACAGAAGCCCGTTTCTTTCTACTGCCCATTAGAAAAACTTGTTTGAAATGCTTTTTCAAACTGAGCTTGGGCTCTGTGGGGTTCTTCTTGTCTTGCAGTTTGAAGCCATGAGTACATGAGTGAGGTCGATTTCTCTACTGGTGCTCCTGACAGGCTTAAAGATTCAAAGGGGGACAAAGGTCTGGGAAACCTACACTTGTCATATAATTGTGCAACCGGCGATAGGTCAAAAAAGAAAAGTTGTGCTGAGATCCCAGTTTAGATTTCATAGAGTCAAATGATTTCAGCTTGTTATTAAACACACATTTTGTCATTAAGAGAGGATTTTTTCCATCTTTAGGTGGTACAAGATGAGCATCCATGCCAGGTGGGATGTCTGGGTTCCTAACGATTGAGGTAAGCGGACTGGGGGATGAGAATATATAAGAATGTTAAGGCTGACACGTGGCCTCCAGCCCAACCAGATGAAACTGTTAAGAATTGAATGCAGTTGCTTAACCCTTTCCCACCAGGATGACGTCCATGGATGTCCCCCAGTTTCAGTGGTTAAAACAGAATGAGGCCTGCACCTACAGGTATATTTTCAGTTGGCAATTCTCTTTCAAACAGAAGTGATCCGAGTGGCTAAGTAGCCACTTGATAACTTCTGTGGGTGGAGAAGGGATCCCACCCCCTCCTGCCGCCGCCTCTCCTGGCCTCTACCGTATCATTACGGTGCCCAGGAGCGATGTGGCCAGCAGCAATGGCTGCCATTTACAGAGATAGAGGAACTGACCTTGTTCCCCTCTCTCTGTAACCCCAGAAACCGGGAGCGACGAGTTATGTTGTCATGTTCGGTTCCGCCTTTTTTTTTACCTGGCCACCAGTGGCTAGGAAAGTAGTCGTTTTGCCCGAACTGTGTCTGATCGGCTGCATGGGAGGCTAGAGAAGAGACCCTATATCTCTCAATAAAGATGACATGTCATATAGTAACGGGGAAAGGGGGAAAAAGCACTCACATTGCCACATCCAAGTATTTAAGGAAATTGGTTTGGTACTCAAAAAAGAGTAAAGAATAGGACTTTTCAGGCAACACACAAAAAATGCAATACAAAATAATTGTATTATCACAAAAAATGTTAAACAAAGATTAAAAGACCATACAGTGTATATAATGTATATGGCAGTGGAGAGTCCCTTGAACATCGACGCGTTTCGTCGTGAGGCTTCGTCAGGACGGACAAAATGGGGGGGACGGTTACATACACACTTAGGACAGATCTCACTATCTGAAATGAGATACATACACATTAATATATAATATATACAATTAAAAATCATAAAAATAGTGTAGAAATATCTTTGGTGCTAGAAGGCTACATAACCCCGCCTCCCTGCACAACAAAAAGTCCAAATGTCATTTGACCCTAGAATATAAAGAGTACCTTGGAAGAAAATCCAGGTAATAGGACGTTGTTCAACAGGCTACCAATTCATATGTGTAGTATAGAACTGAGTATATATGTGATCTGGTAAGAATAGATAAAAATGTATACAAGTATATATATATCAATCAAGGCAATATAATGTTATGTATAGAATAAAGGATTCATACCTGCTGGTCAAAAAAGGGCAAAAGAGTTTCTCGCAGAGAAATAATCTGCAGAGATATGCTCCATAGATGGAAAAGCTTGATACTTGCAGCTACAAATAGCTTGATAGATCTAAAGGGACCAATTAATATAATCAGGTATATACAAAAAGCCCAGAATCTATATCTATAGGATCAAAAATAGTAGTGAATTACCAGCTATATCCAATCAGAATTGCCAAAAACGGGGGTAGAGGATGTTATAGTATGGAGGGATTATTTAGCCAACCAATCCAACCGTAAGCATTCACAATAGAAGTGAAGATAAACCAGCCATTGCAGTAGGGATTCTATCACTGTACAAGGTCTAAAGCGAGAATTTGGTGTTTAGAGTAGTAAATAAACAGACAAATCATATCCAGAAAGAAACACCGTGATGTATAAAAAGCTCCTTACCTTGCTGATGAACGTCGTACCACTAGCCCCCAGGAGTCAGCCTCGTGCTGAACACAAGGGATGACTCAAAAGACTGTCATATTTATAATGACAAACCGCGCCAAAAACAGCCCGCAACGAGACAAAGGCGGAAATATCGTACACACCATCTTGGAAGAGGGAAAAAGGCAGGGAAAGACCTAGGAACGCAAAATAAGAATGGTACTAGCAAGGATGTATAAATAAAGGAATCGTAGCACGGTCAAATGAAGCATTAGACATGGCAATCGCCATCGAGGATAAGAAATGCACAGAGGGAGCAGGGGCAAACACCAACGAGCACACAAAGATATCATACAGTTTAACATAAACATACAGTGATACGATACATGTATTATAAATCTAGATAAAGACATACGTTTGCTTGAACTCGATTCCATTGGTGCAGTATATATAGGAAGGCCAGTATGCTGGCCTGAAATTATGGGAGGAGTTCGAGGGGTACTTCAGCAGACCGTCCACCATCGTCAGTGTCGGCTCTAGTGCGCGGTATTCGTCGTCATCAGCTGACGCCATACGACTCGCAACGTCCGTGTAGTCGCTTTCGTCCCTTCCAGCTTCGCTCGCAGTTGATCGTATCCCCGCTCGCTGTCGCAGGTAGGACCGGCCGTTACCATTCGTACGAATCGTAGCGCCGGTACACGTTTTCTTCTTTTACAAGTCACACGGTTCATAACCCCGTGTTTTCCGTCTGCATCGTATGTTTACCGGCTAGTCCAGTTGTCTTTCGAACCCTGTCGCACGCACGTTACCACCGGTAACGGCCCGCCTAGACACTACGTCTCACAGAGCTGTTGTACGAATTACTCGCAGCTCGCAAGTCTCTTACCTCAAGTCGCACATCCGATACCCAGTCGTCGGACTGGTATCCCACACTGCACTTCCTTATCCCTAGTCACTGATGCGCTACACCTCCTACGATACTCTCCCTTCACCTTACTGATGCCCCACACCTCCTACTACTCACACCATACACCGAACAGTCCGGTCCGGCTCTGGTCGCTAACAATCGGCACTACAGGCCGGACCCTCTGCAATCACAAGCCCCTTCAACTTCGAAACACCGAACAGCCATCCGAGTCCAGCCGTATCTCCGGCGCTATGATTCGGACCCGGCAATTCAAACCCCCTCCTTGCACCTGTTATCAGCCCGAATACAGGCACAGCATCGGTTTAGAGATTCGGATCTCTGGCATCCACGTTTGTTCCGAGCACAGTCGCACCACCGGCTCATCGGCTCGGATCTACAAACATCAAACTTCTAAACCATCCGCATTCAGTCGTAGCATCGGCTCAAACTTTCGGACCTATGGCATTCCCAAGTGATCCGAGTCCAGTCGCAGCACCGGCTCGTCCGACTCGGATCTTTAGCAACAAACCATTCTATCCGATCCAAACGCAGTCGTAGCATCGCCTTGACGTTCGGTCCTCTGGCATCTACGAACGATCCGAGCACAGTCGCGCCTCCGGCTCATCGGCTCGGATCTACAAACATCAAACTTCGAACTGATCCGAATTCAGTCGTAGCATCGGCTCAAACTTTCGGATCTATGGCATTTACACTCGTTCCGAGTCCAGTCGCATCACCGGCTCAATCGACTCGGATCTCTAGCAACAAACCCTTCTATCCGATCCGAACCCAGTCGTAGCATCGGCTCAAAGGTTCAGATCCCCCGCTAACATGACCGATCCGAGCACAGTCGCACCACCGGCTCATCGGCTCGGATTTACAAACATCAAACTTAGAACTGATCAGACCCATCCAACCGATCCGAACCCAGTCGTAGCATCGGCTCAAAGGTGCGGATCCTCCGCTAACACGACCGACCCGAGCATAGTCGCACCACCGGCTCAAACAGTTGGATCCGCAGCATCAAACTTTCTAATCCATCCGAATCCAGTCGTAACGTCGGCTCTAAGATTCGGATCCTTTCCAAACACTATCAATTCTAGTACAGTCGCACCTCCAGCGCAGCAACTCAGCTTCCCAGCACTACAGACCCATCCTAACGATCCGAACTCAGTTGTAGCTGCAGCTCAGACGTTCAGTTCATTGGCCATTCGAAGTGCTAGTACATTACCGGTCGCATTAGCGGCGCCTCACGCTTGAATCATTCCCCGAAAATAATAATAATAATAATAATAATAAAAAAAAACAAAAAAAACATTAATAATAAATAAATGAATAAATAAATAACAATAGTCGAATGTAAATAAATTAATAGTAATAAAATGCGACTTTTCTTCATGCATTACATACACACCTTACTTTCATTACTCCAGGTTCATCACGGACAGTCATCCCTACATACTCACAATTCACAAACTTTCCTTCTTTCGCCTGTCAGCAAGGCTACTTTCCCTCGCAATCACTGCGAGCATACGACAAGTGGTTCAAATCAGCCACTCATCATCTCCAGTAGCAACACGGCTACTCACCTTTTCTCTGTCGCTTTCCCCACGCAGGTCAGTGTCACAGGTTTCGGGTCGACCCATGTCTCGACCTCGACCAGACTTAGACTACTAGCGCACAAGTCAGGTGCGTCAGTGCAAGGCCCCCCTTGCTTTCTCCTCGCACTCTTTCACGACATATGTTTCTTCACATACACAATTTGACCGCTCGTGAGGCGTTAGTAACTGTCACATACTTCTGTGCACTACACTCTGTTTTCGAAGAGCGATCCGAGATCCTTCACCACACAGACAAGGTTGCCTAACATCCGCCTTGCTGGCAGTGCGAGGGTTAGCAGACCGACCACACGTCAACCACTACAGATCGAAACATGCTTACTTAGCATACCAGACTCCAGCCACTCGCCCCAGCACGCCCTGGGGGCTCTGGTTCATTAGTCTGTGCCGAGCACAGACAGCACCTGAGCTATCGGTTATCTAGCCAGTCACCTCCTGGCTCACCTCAGTTGCCTCGCATTCTTTTGAGTTTTCCAAATTTCACTCAACCGCGCTCGTACGCAAACTAATCTGTCATCTACGCCTATCGCTCCTTGCCCTGTCCTCATTGCTCTCCTTCTTCCTCCCCGTTTTCTTAAACCCTTCTATCCCCTCCAAACCTTGCAAACTTACTCTAAACATGTGCATTCCCCTCCTTTTTAGCCGACGCCATGCCGCGAGCCGACAGCAAACTTTTGCCTCACCATCACCCTTCGCGGGTCCGGCGGTCGGCAACACACAGTCCCCCAGACCTTGGACCACCCCCAGGCCACGGCTGAACTACGACGTATGGGCATCCCCTACCTGGCCTCAGCCAGGAAAGCCAAGCTTAGGCTGCTGTTTCCACCACCAGCGGCAGCCTTACCAGACACACAAGCTCCATCGCAGTCGATATCCTCTGCAATTATCCAGCTGCACGCCTTGGCGACCACACTGGCAACTGCAGTCACCGATGTCCAGGCTAGAGTAAGGGGCCCTGGAAACACGACCAGCCACGCCCCCCTTAGCCCCAGTCTCCACCGGCTGGCACAGTGCCAGCTAACACCAACTGGAGCACTACTGACACAGAACCGTTCTACCGCCACTTCACGACCTTCGCTCCCCACTCTATACAATCTGTCAATCTGCCACCCTCTCGATTAATTGGTGCTCCGAGCTGAGTCGCAGACAATATGCCTCATAGATTATCAGTAAGCCACACAGTCCTCCCAGTCGGGCACACTAGGACGTCTAACTTGTGCACCAGGGGGGCTCAGCCATCTCCAACAACTTTGTAGGGTTGATTTTACCGACACTGCAAACCTCTGCACATCTGTCTCCTACTCCAGACGGCTCCCCTCGAAGTACCTGCGGCACTGAGCAGCAGAGCCCAGCTTGTCTAGGCCGCACGCACGTCGGGCGGCTTGGCTTCTCTCCTCACATCCAACTACCCCTCTAGCAGCCTTTCTAGGGCAGGAGTTCACTACAGGGTTCCACACCGGACTCGTCACATTACCCGACTCTACCCATGAAAAAAAAAAAAAAAAAACACGCTCTCAGTAGCCCCGACGTAGAAGTTATCAGCACTCCGCTTCAGATCGAAATGGACCGGGGGCATGCGATCAGCCCCTCCCCTCTTTTCGCAGTCACCGTTCACAGTACGGAGAGTCAGTCTTCGATCTTGTCGAGGGCAAGTTTTCTTATAAACTTGATTAGTCTACTACTTATCCGCGCCTCATTCTTCTAACGTACCCAGTTAAACTCCCTCATACCCTCACAGGAGTTCTCACTAAATACTAAACCCACAGGAGTCCTAGGAATTCTAAAAGAGGTCTCTTAAATCAATATGCCCGTAACTGAGGAAAACGTAGGAAGCCCGGCTTAGCTCATCTCCTTCCGGACATCATCCTAGACAAACGCGCCATGCAGGCCAGCCCACCTCTTGGTAGTTTGACCCGCAACAGGACTGTCGCCCATACGTTACCGTCACGCCAGGGTGCACCAAACACACAGCTACTATCCCTACTGGGCATGCTCAACTTCACGATGAGGTTCATTCCTCAAGGGCGATCCTTTATCTCACGCTTCTTAGTGTTCCTCTCCCAGGCACAAGACCCTGACCAAGTCATTAAGCTAGACGCAGCCGCTATAGCGGATCTGGCCATCTGGGCCCATTTCCTCGAGAACTAGCATAGTAGTCCCACGTGCATCCCATCAGCATCCCTTCGTCACCACAGATAGTCAAGGACATAGCAGCTTCCACAAGCTTCATTGCAATTTTTGGCCATCATTGGTTTGCTGGTCCGTGGCCGTCAGAGATACTCACAAATCCGCGTTTAGTCAGTCCTCCTCTCTATTCGAGATCTACCCCATAGTTGCAGCGGCTCAAGTATGGGGCCGCACCTGGGCAGGACAGGCCGCCACGTTCGCCACAGATAACCAGGCCACAGTCACAGTCGTTAAAAGAGGCTGGTCAAAATCACTGGCCACCACGGCCTCCCTACGCAGGCTGTTGCTACATCCCTGGTAAATGCAATACCTCGGCCGACGCACGTTCCCGCCTAACTATGCCTCATCCTTTCACCAGAGCCCGGAGCCGACCATGTCCGGCATCCCACGTTAGTCGCAACCAACTCTGCAACGAGATAGCACCTCCTTGGTGCTACCTCCCTCATCGATGTGTTCTATTCTTCCAATACACTAAAGGCCTACCATACTGCCTGGAAGACCGGCTGGTTCCTAGCCGCTAACCCCGGGGCAGTTCCAGAAACTCAGACATATCTGGCCTTCGTTTCCTACTGTCACACAATACCATCAGACTCTATTCAGCCGGCATCCAGCATTTATCTCTCTACTGGACTCTACCAAACCTTCCCTCTTCGCCGCTCATGCGGTCAAAACCATACCACGTGGCATCCACAGGCAGCAACCACACACTGGTACCTAACGCTTACCAGTGACCAACGTCGTATTCCAGGACATGTCTGCTATGCTTCCACGTTCCCCCTTCGGTTATGACCCAGCCTGGTAATTCGAGCAGCCATTACCTAGCCTTTCCCGGTTTTCTGCGGCCCAGCAAATTTACTGTCACGAACCCCAATACCAAGTACTACGCAGGCACCACCTGACTCACCACCTAGAGTCATTTCATCCTACACCCCTCGGTGTCGGGAAACGCTACAATCTGGTCCCAGAGTAGACGTCAAACTTTCCAGATGCACAACGCCCGGTGCCCTATGGCCGTTCTAAAGCAATTGGTATACTCTACTGCCCGACCTATCAGAGGACAGCCTCTACTACGTTTCCCAACTGAACCCCTAAGCAAGTACCAGTTCATCAGTTAAGTCAGAACACTCCCATGCATCTTAGGCCTTAAACCCAGGTCGTTACTCAGGACATTCTTTCGCATGGGAGCAGCCTTAGCCGCATCGCGTAACAGAGTTCCAGACCACGCAATCAGGATGATGGGCAGGTGGAAGTCCACGCGTTTCGCCCGATACGTCCCCAATCCTCAAACGGATCGTCACGAGTCTCCAACAGACTCGCTCTGTTGGTATTGCCTTGTACAGTAAAACAATTCCTTCCCTAACCAAGTGTATTTTTGGCCCCTTCTCTTGGCATACCGTCCAACAGGCCAGGCCACACTTCAGGTCTTATCTGTGTTGTTAGTCTTGTGATGTGTTTATGTGATCCATATCTCTTCGGACTGAGGGCTCCGACCATAAATAGGAAGGGAGGAGTTCGAGGGGTACTTCAGCAGACCGTCCACCATCGTCAGTGTTGGCTCTAGTGCGCGGTACCCACCCACCCATACCCCTTTTTAGGGCACTTCCCTTCAAACAATTCTCAACAGAATTATTCATTACTTCTATCTTAGGTATGGCCCCTTCTCTTGGCATACCGTCCAACAGGCCAGGCCACACTTCAGGTCTTATCTGTGTTGTTAGTCTTGTGATGTGTTTATGTGATCCATATCTCTTCGGACTGAGGGCTCCGACCATAAATATACTCATATCAATTCATATAGCTCTGTCATAGCTCGGCAGAGCAAGACCAATAATCTTCTTTCAATTTATATTTACATTGTATATAGAGAGACCCTTATAGTAAAAGTTTGGTATATTCTTTCTGGACCAGAAAGGATCGGGGGCAGAGAGATCCAACCAGATGGGGGTAAAAATACATTTAGGAGACATCCTACAAGGGAGTAGGAAAAGAACAGGTAAATAGTGGGAGGAGAGCTGGAACAAGTGTAGTAAATATATTACAAAAATGGTTTGAAGCTAACCATGTCATTCAGACCAGGGTACTGGGTAGCTTTTAATTTATATACCCATTCTGTTTCTCGTTGAAGAACCCTTTGGTCAAAATTCCCTCCCCGTGGGTCCTCATAGACCCGATCCAGGGCGGCAACCTTGAAGACCTGGGGTTCATAACGGTGCCTGAACGCCACATGGTGACCAATAGTGGTGTTCAGGAGGCCACTGGTTGTATAGTATACGTGATCTTTGATTCTTTTCCAAAATGCTCGAATTGTCTTGCCGATATAAAAGGAACCACAGCAACAGAAAATGATATAAATAATAATAATCCCCTTGGTCTGACAGGTGACATGATGTTTCAAAACATGGACCTGACCATTAGGTAGGGTAATCCTTGGGCCCTCAATTAGAAGGTCACAATAGTCACATTGGCCACATCTATAAAGTCCCTTCACCTCCCAAAACGTACTGTCTGATCGCCTATAATTACTTTGTACCAGGCGATCACGAATCGAGTCAGCTCGTCGAAATGTGATTTCTGGACTTGTTCCAATATACTTCTTTAAAACGAGATCGGCGGCCAAAATATGCCAATGTTTTTGCATAATTGACCTGACTTGGGCATGCTGGTCAGAGTATGTGGTTATGAATCTCACTACATCAGGAGAGTCTGTTTTGGGGGTTCTAGCCAGTATAGCATTTCTAGGTCTTATGAGGGCTTTTTTGAAAGCACTCTTAAGGCAATTTTTGCTATATCCCCTCGTTCTTAGGCGTGTATATAGAAGGTCAGCTTCCTCTTTAAATTTAATATCGTCAGTGCAGTTCCGTCTTAGACGTAAATACTGCCCGAACGGTATGCTTTGAATCAAGGAGCGGGGGTGCGAACTGGTCGCATGTAAAATAGTATTTCCCGCCATGGGCTTACGGTACAAGGTGGTTTTAATTACACCATCTTCTGTGACATAGATCGATATGTCCAGATATGCAATTCTTTTTTGACTATAGGCCATGGTAAATTTAAGATTGTATCTGTTGGTACTCAACATTTGCATAAACTCATTTAGGGTGGTTAGTGATCCTGCCCATAGCATCAACACGTCATCAATGAAACGAAACCACCCCAAGACAAAGCAGAAAAAGGTGTCCAAATTCATCATTGGAAAAAAGTTCACGTTCCCACCCCCCCAGGTACAGGTTCGCATAAGATGGCGCACAACATGTGCCCATAGTGACTCCCTGTACCTGGAGGAGGTGGGACCCATCGAACGAGAAAACATTTTTGGTTAAGATATGTTCCAAAAGTTTGAGTACAAAACAGTTTAATCCAGTGAACTTGGGACCTCGTTCCTTTAGGAACCGAGAAATGACTTGAAGTCCTAGTTTATGTGGAATAGATGAATAGAGGGCTTCTACATCTATGGATACTAAGAAGCATTCTGGGGGCACACTAAGGCCATCAAGGGTTCTGAGGAGATCAGGAGTATCCTGGATATAGGAGGGAAGAGTGGTCACATGAGGTCGCAAATATTCGTCGATAAATTTGCTGGCTCGTTCCGTCTTGGCACCTACGCCAGATACTATTGGATGACCAGGAGGTCTAGACATGTTTTTGTGTGTCTTAGGAAGAGAATAGAAACATGGAGTTTTAGGATAGGGCACCTGGATGCCGTCAAAGATCTCCTTGGTGATCAAACCCTCGGAGAGGGCTGATTAGATGGTGTCATTGTATTGCTGGTTATATTTTTCTATGACGTCCTGAGAGATTGGTCTGTACCAATCCTGATTTTTAAGGATGTCCCAGCACATATTCCTGTAATTTAACTCTTCCATGACCACCACATTGCCGCCCTTATCCGAGGGCTTGATCACGGATTACGACTGAGGCCCACCAGAGCCTGTCGATGAGGTATCGAGAGGTTCTGGTGGGCTGATCTAGTGAGGGCCAAGGCTTCAATATCCCCAATAGCCTGGGTCAGAAAGGCCCAGACATTCGAGTTTGTATGGAGTGAAGGAAAATGGGTAGATTTCTTTTTAACAGCCTTGCTTAGTGATTCGATATCATTATGATATTGAGTACTCTGGATACGTTGGCCCCTAGCCATGTCTGTTTCTTGATTAGTTTCTGAGCACAGTTGGAGATTGGCTTCCCATCGGATCTTAAAGTCTGGATCAAGGGCCCAGATATTCGGGAAAACCTGTACTCTCAATCCCTTTGGATTAAGATCGTCTATCAAATATTGCTCAAAGTATCGAATATGCCAAAAAAGGCTAGATTTTCTTTCAAAGGTCTGAATAAGTTTCTGGTATACAATTTCGAATTCGACATCATTGGATTTAAGACAGGTTTGTTTAATTCCCATCATAAAACCCTCCCAATTGTTACCTGGAAAGACCGCCATAAATGTATTAAACATTGGTATTTTGGTAATTTGGTAATTTGGTAATTTGGTATTTTGGTATTTTGGTATTTTTTTCATTTGTGTTTAATACATTTATGGCGGACTTTGCAGGTAACAATTGGGAGGGTTTTATGATGGGAATTAAACAAACCTGTTCCTCTCTTAAATCCAATGATGTCGAGTTCGAAATTGTATACCAGAAACGTATTCAGACCTTTGAAAGAAAATCTAGCCTTTTTTGGCATATTCGATACTTTGAGCAATATTTGATAGACGATCTTAATCCAAAGGGATTGAGAGTACAGGTTTTCCCGAATATCTGGGCCCTTGATCCAGACTTTAAGATCCGATGGGAAGCCAATCTCCAACTGTGCTCAAGGAAAATGATGGAGCTTATGATTGAATATTACATGCAAGAATCTAAGGTGGTAGACTGTGAAATTAAGAGGATATATGATGAAAATACAGTGACACTAGGCAATTCTGACTTCGGACCCTTTGATGTGCGCCTGAAGGAGCACATACAAGGCTTCATGAAGGATTTACTTCTTAAAAAGGAGGATACGTTTGCACGTGATAGATTGGCCTTTGCAGGGAAATACGCCTATAATTGGCCGCTGGCCAACAGCCAACGTGGTGCACGGAGGGGACATGGTTCATCTAGGAATAAGAGATTAACTAATGACAGGGATAAATATGACTCTGATTCTTCTGTCAATTCTCTTACTTCACAGAATTCACAAACAGGTGGCCGAGGACGACAGGGGAGACGAAACCCAAGGAAAAGACCTCAAAATGGTGGTGGGTACCAGACGGGCACTCCAAGTAAGAAGCACATAACGGGGGACTGTGGGCGACCAAAAGCACACAATCCCACTGACATCTGTTCAGACCCGAACCCTCTTAATAATAGAGGGGTCTCTATGTTTCCTAACTCTTCACTGGGTGCCTCCTCTGAGATTTCCTCTATCCCTACCATGACCCCTCGGGTTGAACCCGACATTCGTCAACACATTATTGGAACAGCACAGGCGATGGCCAAAACACACAACCTGGCCACCTCCGGTGCTATTGCCAAGGACAGTAAAAGATGACGCATTGACCATTTTTTTCCCCGCATTTGCCTCTCTGACGCCTCTGAGGAACCAGGCCCTCCTGATCTTACTCTATCCACTCCTCCCCTTTTCTCCATTGATCCTCCTACTGATTTACTATCTACTGTAATCAATACAGATGGGGGATTCAAAAAGAGGTACATCGTTTAGAGGTAATCAATCTGTCCTCTTACCCACTGAGGGAGGTAGAAATAGACCTCCTCAGTTTGGGTCTTAGCTTTTGCCCCAACAATTCTTCCAATAAGTTCGAGCTCATAAAGGATTTATATTTGTTCGCTCGGAAATTGACTTTCAAATTTATGTATGACAAAGAACGCTGCACCAGACAGACGGAACTTTCCCATCAAGAGATCTGGAAAGATTTCTCGGTGGCTGAATTTCGAGCCCTCAAGAATCTTGTTCTGCTGCTAGACGAGAGTGAGGGAAGTGAGATCTCTGAAACTAATCCAGAAATAGACATGGCTAGGGGCCAACGTATCCAGAATACTCAATATCATAATGATATCGAATCACTAAGCACGGCTGTTAAAAAGAAATCTACCCATTTTCCTTCACTCCATACAAACTCGAATGTCTGGGCCTTTCTGACCCAGGCTATTGGGGATATTGAAGCCTTGGCCCTCACTAGATCAGCCCACCAGAACCTCTCGATACCTCAACGACAGGCTCTGGTGGGCCTCAGTCGTAATCCGAACCTGGTGATCAAGCCCTCGGATAAGGGCGGCAATGTGGTGGTCATGGAAGAATTAAATTACAGGAATATGTGCTGGGACATCCTTAAAAATCGGGATTGGTACAGACCAATCTCTCAGGACGTCATAGAAAAATATAACCAGCAATACAATGACACCATCCAGTCCGCCCTCTCCGAGGGTTTGATCACCAAGGAGATCTTTGACGGCATCCAGGTGCCCTATCCTAAAATTCCATGTTTCTATTCTCTTCCTAAGACACACAAAAACATGTCTAGACCTCCTGGTCGTCCAATAGTATCTGGCGTAAGTGCCAAGACGGAACGAGCCAGCAAATTTGTCAACGAATATTTGCGACCTCATGTGACCACTCTTCCCTCCTATATCCAGGATACTCCTGATCTCCTCAGAACCCTTGATGGCCTTAGTGTGCCCCCAGGATGCTTCTTAGTATCCATAGATTTAGAAGCCCTCTATTCATCTATTCCACATAAACTAGGACTTCAAGTCATTTCTCGGTTCCTAAAGGAACGAGATCCCAAGTTCACTGGATTAAACTGTTTTGTACTCAAACTTTTGGAACATATCTTAACCAAAAATGTTTTCTCGTTCGATGGGTCCCACCTCCTCCAGGTACAGGGAGTCGCTATGGGCACATGTTGTGCGCCATCTTATGCGAACCTGTACCTGGGGGGGTGGGAACGTGAACTTTTTTCCAATGATGAATTTGGACACCTTTTCTGCTTTGTCTTGGGGTGGTTTCGTTTCATTGATGACGTGTTGATGCTATGGGCAGGATCACTAACCACCCTAAATGAGTTTATGCAAATGTTGAGTACCAACAGATACAATCTTAAATTTACCATGGCCTATAGTCAAAAAAGAATTGCATATCTGGACATATCGATCTATGTCACAGAAGATGGTGTAATTAAAACCACCTTGTACCGTAAGCCCACGGCGGGAAATACTATCTTACATGCGACCAGTTCGCACCCCCGCTCCTTGATTCAAAGCATACCGTTCGGGCAGTATTTACGTCTAAGACGGAACTGCACTGACGATATTAAATTTAAAGAGGAAGCCGACCTTCTATATACACGCCTGAGAACGAGGGGATATAGCAAAAATTGCCTTAAGAGTGCTTTCAAAAAAGCCCTCATAAGACCTAGAAATGCTATACTGGCTAGAACCCCCAAAACAGACTCTCCTGATGTAGTGAGATTCATAACCACATACTCTGACCAGCATGCCCAAGTCAGGTCAATTATACAAAAACATTGGAAAATTTTGGCCGCCGATCTCGTTTTAAAGAAGTATATTGGAACAATTCCAGAAATCACATTTCGACGAGCTGACTCGATTCGGGATCGCCTGGTACAAAGTAATTATAGGCGATCGGACAGTACGTTTCAGGAGGTGAAGGGACTTTATAGATGTGGCCAATGTGACTATTGTGACCTTCTAATTGAGGGCCCGAGGATTACTCTACCTAATGGTCAGGTCCATGTTTTGAAACATCATGTCACCTGTCAGACCAAGGGGATTATTATTATTTATATAATTTTCTGTTGCTGTGGTTCCTTTTATATCGGCAAGACAATTCGAGCATTTTGGAAAAGAATCAAAGATCACGTATACTATGCAACCAGTGGCCTCCTGAACACCACTATTGGTCACCATGTGGCGTTCAGGCACCGTTATGAACCCCAGGTCTTCAAGGTTGCCGCCCTGGATCGGGTCTATGAGGACCCACGGGGAGGGAATTTTGACCAAAGGGTTCTTCAACGAGAAACAGAATGGGTATATAAATTAAAAGCTACCCAGTACCCTGGTCTGAATGACATGGTTAGCTTCAAACCATTTTTGTAATATATTTACTACACTTGTTCCAGCTCTCCTCCCACTATTTACCTGTTCTTTTCCTACTCCCTTGTAGGATGTCTCCTAAATGTATTTTTACCCCCACCTGGTTGGATCTCTCCGATCCTTTCTGGTCCAGAGAGAATATACCAAACTTTTACTATAAGGGTCTCTCTATATACAATGTAAATATAAATTGAAAGAAGATTATTGGTCTTGCTCTGCCGAGTAATGACAGAGCTATATGAATTGATATGAGTATATATAGACTGCACCAATGGAATCGAGTTCAAGCGAACGTATGTCTTTATCTAGATTTATAATACATGTATCGTATCACTGTATGTTTATGTTAAACTGTATGATATCTTTGTGTGCTCGTTGGTGTTTGCCCCTGCTCCCTCTGTGCATTTCTTATCCTCGATGGCGATTGCCATGTCTAATGCTTCATTTGACCGTGCTCCGATTCCTTTATTTATACATCCTCGCTAGTACCATTCTTATTTTGCGTTCCTAGGTCTTTCCCTGCCTTTTTCCCTCTTCCAAGATGGTGTGTACGATATTTCCGCCTTTGTCTCGTTGCGGCGTACGCCAATGCGGGCTGCTTTTGGCGCGGTTTGTCATTATCAATATGACAGTCTTTTGAGTCATCCCTTGTGTTCAGCACGAGGCTGACTCACGGGGGCTAGTGGTATGACGTTCATCAGCAAGGTAAAGAGCTTTTTATACATCACAGTGTTTCTTTCTGGATATGAACTGTCTGTTTATTTACTACTCTAAACACCAAATTCTCGCTTTAGACCTTGTACAGTGATAGAATCCCTACTGCAATGGCTGGTTTATCTGCACTTCTATTGTGAATGCTTACGGTTGGATTGGTTGGCTAAATAATCCCTCCATACTATAACGTCCTCTACCCCCGTTTTTGGCAATTCTGATTGGATATAGCTGGTAATTCACTACTATTTTTGATCCTATAGATATAGATTCTGGGCTTTTTGTATATACCTGATTATATTAATTGGTCCCTTTAGATCTATCAAGCTATTTGTAGCTGCAAGTATCAAGCTTTTCCATCTATGGAGCATATCTCTGCAGATTATTTCTCTGCGAGAAACTCTTTTGCCCTTTTTTGACCAGCAGGTATGAATCCTTTATTCTATACATAACATTATATTGCCTTGATTGATATATATATACTTGTATACATTTTTATCTATTCTTACCAGATCACATATATACTCAGTTCTATACTACACATATGAATTGGTAGCCTGTTGAACAACGTCCTATTATCTGGATTTTCTTCCAAGGTACTCTTTATATTCTAGGGTCAAATGACATTTGGATTTTTTGTTGTGCAGGGAGGCGGGGTTATGTAGCCTTCTAGCACCAAAGATATTTCTACACTATTTTTATGATTTTTAATTGTATATATTATATATTAATGTGTATGTATCTCATTTCAGATAGTGAGATCTGTCCTAAGTGTGTATGTAACCGTCCTCCCCATTTTGTCCGTCCTGACGAAGCCTCACGGCGAAACGCGTCAACGTTCAAGGGACTCTCCACTGCCATATACATTATATACACTGTATGGTCTTTTAATCTTTGTTTAACATTTTTTGTGATAATAAAATAATTTTGTATTCCATTTTTTGTGTGTTGCCTGAAAAGTCCTATTCTTTACTCTTTTTTGAGTACCAAAGATGACATGTCATTGCCCATGCTGTCACAAGGGATGTTATTCAAGTTATTCCCTCAAAAAAGTAAAAAAAAAAAGAATAAAAATGTTTGTATAAAATAAATAATAAAATATATAAAAAATAAAGTGCCCCTGTCCCACCGTACTTATGCGCTAATGCAAACGCATACGTTACTACTGCACGCATATGTAAACGGTAATTGCACCACGCATGTGCAGTATTGTCGTGAACATCAGCAATAATTCTAGCACCAGACCTCCCTTGCAACTCTAAACTGGTAACCTGTAAAGGTGTTTAAAGTGTTGCCTATGGAGAATTTTAAGCACTGTAGTTTGCCACCATTCTACGGGCAGACGCAATTTTAAAGCAAGACATGTTAGGTATCTATTTACTCTGTGTAACATCATCTTTCACATACAAAAAAAAATTGGGCTAACTTTAGTGTTTTTCTTTCTTTTAATTAAAAAAAATTCCCAAAATATTGCACTTAAATACCGCTGCCATATACCGTGTCACATAAAAAATTGCAACACCATTTTATTCTATAGGGCCTCTGCTAATATATATATATATATATATATATATATATATATATATATATATATACCATATATATATAAAATGTTTGAGGGTTTTAAGTAATTTTAGGAACACTTAGGAACGAAGTGTCAGAATCGGCCCAGATGTGAAGTAGTTAAAGAATCTTAAGAGGAGCATAATAGGTAAAGTGTGAAAATAATAGAGAACTCTAGGTCAGTATTTATCAACTCCAGTCCTCAAGGCGCCCCAACAGGTCATGTTTTCAGGATTTCCCTCAGATGAAATGGCTGTGGTAATTACTAAGGCAGTGAAACTGATCAAATCACCTGTGCAAAATAATGGAAAACCTGAAAACATGACCTGTTGGGGCGCCTCGAGGACTGGAGTTGAGAAACACTGCTCTAGGTAATATCGTCATTTTAAGTATTGTCGTTCTCCCAAACCACAAGAATGGTTTAAGTGTCCATCATTTTATATCTTGTTGTATGCTGTTTAGCAATGGTTTAAAATTAGTTTGATAAATGTCTGCAATTTTTGTTAGCAGTGAGTCTGATTCCTAAGTATTCAAGCGCTGATTTTTTTTTTTTAATGAACAGGATGTTCTTTTATTAAAGAAAATATAGGCATGTTAATTTTATGAAGTACATGAAAGTAGTTAAAGGTACATGTAGGTTGTCTTACAACAATTGAGAGTCATATTCACAGTTCAACATACATATCCAAGCGCCCGGCTCCACCCTGTCCAGAAGCCGTGTTAAAAAAGGACACTGTCTCCACTATGCAGTCCAGGGTTGCCAGACTCTCACGTACTTCTCAGGGCAATTCCTGTTCATATATGTCAATTTGTATATAGGAAGAGCCGAGTTAATAGATTGCTCCCAAGAACCTATGGAGGGAGGGGATCGGGAGTTCCATTTAAGTATGATCTCTCTTTGTCAGGAAGGGTTCCATCCACTGGTAATGTTTATTATTTGTCTTGCAGTACTGTGGTCCACCAGCAGGTGTCTCCTGGCAGTTTGGAACTGTCAGGAGAATCTTTCCCTGCTGGTGTTGTATTATCCTTTGGACGCAGTACTGGTTTCCACCAGCGGATGGATCCTGGCAGTGTGGAGCAAACTGCCCTTCCTCCGCTCAGCTGTGACCTGAGCTTATCACAGCCTTTCTATAAATACCCGGAAAATACAAACACTCCTTGCCCTGGTCTCTCTCTCCTTGCGCCCTGATCCTGAACCTGAGAAGCTCTGTATTTGTTCCCGTTCCTGTCTGTTACCTGAACCCTGAGCCTTGTACCTGTACCCGTCCCTCCTGTTATCCATCCATCTATCCATCCTCTCCTTGTCCTGTTTATTTTCCCTTTCCCCAGCTGTTGACCTCCCATTAACGACCCTGGCCTGGCCCTGTTTATGATTCTGGTTTTCCCCATTACTTGTACATATTTGTCTGTTACTGTTATTATTAGTGTTGAGCGAACCCGAACTGTAAAGTTCGGGTCCGTACCGAACTTTAGCTTTTTCTCGAACCCGAACCCGGACTTTGCCCAAAAGTCCGGGTTCGGGTTCGGGTTCTGCAATCTAATTACGCTATTAGAAATGCTTCAGGGGCCAGCCAATCACCTTTTGATTAGCTGGTGTGCCCTTAGAGGCCATCATAGCCATGCCTACTAATGGCATGGCTGTGATTGGTCAGTGCAACATGTGACCCAGCTTCTATATAAGCTAGAGGCACACAGCACACACGTCACTCTGCTTCAGAATAGATAGGGAGAGGATCTAGTCTGCTGCTGCTGCTTTTAGGGAGAGATAGAAAAATAGATGAGGTAGTCCTGATTCTACAATCTGAGGGAAAAGATAGAGAGATAGTGTAGTGTAGGGCCAGGTTCCTGTTGGTGCTTTCAGGGAGAGAGAATATTATATAGGAGTCCAGATTCAGAGATTAAAATCAGCGATCTGCATAGGTTTACCTGTTTGTGTTGCAGTACAGTCTTTTTACACTGCCATGAGCCCAGTGTCAGAGAAAATCTAACTTTTAGGGGGAAAAAAAAGGCACTTTATTGTGCTCTTTTCCAAAAGACCCATAGGGCAAAAAAAAAAAATTGCACTTTAATGTACGCTTGCAAAAAGAGCCATTCAGGGGCACAAAAAATAGTTTGCAGTGTGTTATACACATGTGCAGGTGTGTGAAATAAACAATTTCTATATAGTTTTCTCCTACTGTGCTATACTAAAAAAACAAAATTTTTTTTGAATAGCAATTTCTGCAGTTCTGTAGCTGTGCGATTCAGCGGTTACGTACTGTGGGTGTGTTCTGCTCTTCCAAAAAACGCTGTTTAGGGGCACAAAAAATAGTTTGCAGTGTGTTATACAGATTTGGAGGTGTGTGAAATAAACAATTTCTATATAGTTTTCTCCTACTGTGCTATACTAGAAAAACAACATTTTTTTTGAATAGCATTTTCTGCAGTTCTGTAGCTGTGCGATTCAGCGGTTACGTACTGTGGGTGTGTTCTGCTCTTCCAAAAAACGCAGTTTAGGGGCACAAAAAATAGTTTGCAGTGTGTTATACATATTTGGAGGTGTGTGAAATAAACAATTTCTAAATAGTTTTCTTCTACTGTGTTACACTAAAAAAAAAAAAAATTTTTTGAATAGCATTTGCTGCAGTTCTGTAGCTGTGCGATTCAGCGGTTACGTACTGTGGGTGTGTTCTGCTCTTCCAAAAAACGCAGTTTAGGGGCACAAAAAATAGTTTTCAGTGTGTTATACATATTTGGAGGTGTGTGAAATAAACAATTTCTATATAGTTTTCTCCTACTGTGCTATACTAAAAAAACTAAATTTTTTTTGAATAGCATTTTCTGCAGTTCTGTAGCTGTGCGATTCAGCGGTTACATACTGTAGGTGTGTTCTGCTCTTCCAAAAAACGCCATTTAGGGGCACAAAAAATAGTTTTCAGTGTGTTATACATATTTGGAGGTGTGTGAAATAAACAATTTCTATATAGTTTTCTCCTACTGTGCTATACTAAAAAAACAACATTTTTTTTGAATAGCATTTTCTGCAGTTCTGTAGCTGTGCGATTCAGCGGTTACGTACTGTGGGTGTGTTCTGCTCTTCCAAAAAACGCCGTTTAGGGGCACAAAAAATAGTTTGCAGTGTGTTATACATATTTGGAGGTGTGTGAAATAAACAATTTCTAAATAGTTTTCTTCTACTGTGCTATACTAAAAAAAAAACATTTTTTTTGAATAGCATTTTCTGCAGTTCTGTAGCTGTGCGATTCAGCGGTTACGTACTGTGGGTGTGTTCTGCTCTTCCAAAAAACGCCATTATGGGGCACAAAAAATAGTTTGCAGTGTGTTATACATATTTGGAGGTGTGTGAAATAAACAATTTCTATATAGTTTTCTCCTACTGTGCTATACTAAAAAAACAACATTTTTTTTGAATAGCATTTTCTGCAGTTCTGTAGCTGTGTGATTCAGCGGTTACATACTGTGGGTGTGTTCTGCTCTTCCAAAAACACCCATTTAGGGCAAGATCCTAAATTTGGAAAATATGAGGAGAAGGTCAAAGGGACGTGGTGGCCCCGGTCGTGGTGCTGCTGGTGGAGCTCCTGTTGCAGGGAGAGGACGTGGTGGATCTGTGCCAGATACACGCACAAGTGAAACACCTTCCTCAGGTGCGAGTAGGCGACCGAGCCTGCGGCGGTATTTTGTCGCGCCTAATGAGGCTGTACGAATGTTTAGGCCAGGACAAGTACAGGCGATAGTAGATTGGGTTGCTGACAGTGCCTCGGGTTCCTTCACATTGTCTCCCACCCACTCTTCTGATGAAAGAACAGAGTTGGCACCTGAAACCCATGTCCATCAGTCTTTCACCTCACCCCCTTGCAAATCAGCCAAGCAGTCTGAGCCCCAAATCATGCAGCAGTCTCTTCTGCTTTTCGATGACTCTGTTAGCAGGGTTTCCCAGGGCCATCCACCTAGCCCTGCCCCAGAAGTGGAAGAGATTGAGTGCACCGATGCCCAACCACTTATGTTTCATGATGAGTACATGGGAGGACCATCGCAGTACGTCTCGGATGATGACGAAACACAGGTGCCAATTGCTGCTGCTTTCGCAATTGTGCAGACAGACAAGGAGGGCAGGGGTGAAGACTGGGTGGAAGATGATGTGGAGGACGATGAGGTCCTCGACCCCACATGGAATGAATGTTATGCAGGTGACCAGTGTAGTTTGGAGGAAGAGGCGGTGGTCGCACAGAGCCACCAGCACAGCAGAAGAGGGAGCAGGGTGCAAAAGCGGAGCGTCCGTCTGCTAGACAGTATGTCTGCTACTGCCCAACGCAGCAAGGGACCGAGCACACCAAAGCCAGGTCCAAGGAGTTCCCCAGCGTGGCAGTTCTTCACACAATGTGCTGATGACAAGACACGAGTGGTTTGCAGGCTGTGCAATCAGAGGCTGAAGCGAGGCATAAACGTTCTCAACCTGAGCACAACCTGCATGACCAGGCATCTAAGTGCAAAGCACGAGCTGCAGTGGAGTAGACACCTCAAAAAACAAGAAAGGTCTCTGGCTCCTCCTGCTTCCTCTTCTGCTGCAGTCTCGGCCTCTTCATCCACCTCTGTAGTGACAGTGGCACCTGCCACCCCGCAAACAGAGGATCTGCCAGCAACACTACCACCTGGGTCACCAACCATCTCCACAATGTCCCATGGAAGCGTTCAGCTCTCTATCTCCCAAACATTGGAGCGGAAGAGGAAGTACCCCCCTAGCCACCCGCGATCCCTGGCCCTGAATGCCAGCATTTCAAAACTCTTGGCCTTTGAAATGCTGTCATTCCGTCTGGTGGAGACGCAGAGTTTTAAAAGCCTGATGGCATTGGCTGTCCCACAGTACGTCGTGCCCAGCCGCCACTATTTTTCCAGGCGAGCCATCCCTTCCCTGCACAACCAAGTGGGGGACAAAATCAGGTGTGCACTGCACAACGCCATCTGTGGCAAGGTCCACCTAACTACGGATGCATGGACCAGTAAGCACGGTCAGGGACGTTATATCTCCCTAACAGCACACTGGGTAAATGCAGTGGCGGCTGGGCCTGAGGCAGATAGCAGTTTGGCGCATGTCCTTCCACCACCGAGGATTGCAGGGCGCTTCAGTTTGCCTCCTGTTGCTAACTCCTCCTACTCCGCTTCCTCATCCTCTACCGCCTCCTCATCCGGTCAGCGTAACACCTTCACCACCAACTTCAGCACAGCCAGGGGTAAACGACAGCAGGCAGTTTTAAAACTTTCCTGTTTGGGGGAAAAACCCCACACCGCACAGGAGTTGTGGAGGGACATGGAACAACAGACCAATGAGTGGTTGCTGTCAGTGAGCCTCAAGCCCGGCCTGGTGGTGTGCGATAATGGGCGAAATCTCGTAGCAGCTCTGGGCCTAGCCGGTTTGACGCACATCCCTTGCCTGGCGCATGTGCTGAACTTGGTGGTCCAGAGGTTCCTTAAAAATTACCCCAATATGCCAGAGCTGCTGCAGAAAGTGCGGGCTGTGTGTGCGCACTTTCGGTGTTCTCACCCTGCTGCTGCTCGCCTGTCAGCGCTGCAGCGTAACTTCGGCCTTCCCGCTCACCGCCTCATATGTGACGTGCCCACAAGGTGGAACTCCACCATGCACATGCTGGCCAGACTGTGCGAGCAGCAGCAGGCTATAGTGGAGTTTCAGCTGCAGCAATCACGCGTGAGTCGCTCTGCGGAACAGCACCACTTCACCACCAATAACTGGGCCTCCATGCGAGACCTGTGTGCCTTGTTGCGCTGTTTCGAGAACTCCACCAACATGTCCAGTGCCAATGACGCCGTTCTTAGCGTTACTATCCCAGTTCTATGCCTCCTTGAAAAAACGCTTTGGGCGATGATGGAAGAGGATGTGGCACAGGAGGATGAGGAGGAGGAGGAGGAAGCGGGATAATTTCAAAGGCTTTCAGGGCAGTCTTTCACAAGTGGCTACGAGGGTGGGTTCCTGCACCAACAAACGCCAGGTACACAATTGTCCGGCAGAAAGGGCACAGTTCTGGAGGATGACGATGTGGAGGAGGAGATGGAGGAGGAGGAGGAGGAGGAGCCATTTTAACAGCAGGGTGGCACCCAGACCAGCTCGTGGCCATCACTGGTGCATGGCTGGGGGGATACAGAGGACACAGACGATACACCTCCCACAGAGGACAGCTTTTCTTTGCCTCTGGGCAGCCTGGCACACATGAGCGATTACATGCTGCAGTGTTTCCGCAATGACCGCCGAGTTGCCCACATTTTAACTGGTGCTGATTACTGGGTGGCCACCCTGCTGGATCTCCGTTACAAGGACAACGTACCGTCCTTAATTCCCTCACTGGAGCGGGATCGTAAGATGCGCGAGTACAAGCGCACGCTGGTAGATGCGCTGCTGGTGGCATTCCCACCTGACAGCGGGCGTACGGTGGAAGCACAAGGCGAAGGCAGAGGAGGAGGAAGAGGTCGCCAACGCAGCCGGGGCACCGGCAGCACCTCGGAAGGCAGGGTTAGCATGGCTGAAATGTGGAAAAGCTTTGTCAGCACACCACAACAACCAGCACCACCAGCTGAGATGGAACGTCTTAGCAGGAGGCAGCATTTCACCAACATGGTTGAGCAGTATGTGTCCACAGGCCTACACGTACTGGATGACGGGTCTGCCCCCTTTAACTTCTGGGTCTCCAAATTGGGCACATGGCCTGAGCTTGCCCTTTATGCCTTGGAGGTGCTGGCCTGCCCTGCAGCCAGTGTATTATCTGAACGTGTATTTAGCACGGCAGGGGGCGTTTTCACAGACAAGCGCAGCCGCCTGTCCAGAGCCAATGTGGACAAGCTCACGTTCATTAAAATGAACCAGGCATGGATCCCACAGGACTTGTCCGTACCTTGTGCAGAATAGACATGTATACCGGTGTTGTGACAAAAACTGTCCGGCCATCGGATTGTGTCCGGCCCATACTGCGAAGGCGCAGCACTTGCGCAGTACAGAGGACAAGGAGATTCACAAAATCTCCGAAGATGAACGGCGCCTGCGCTGTGAGTGCAGGTTCAAGCCCCACCATCCAAGTGGACATACGGTAGCACATAGTAACAGGGCCCCTCACGGGCTCGGTTCGATCGCCACGCTTCGGGCACGGCCTCACTTGGCTCGGCTTGAACCACGGATGGTGTGGCCTTCACCTGAAATCACCGCGCAGGCGCCGTTCGTCTTGGGAGATTTTCGAAATCCCCTTGTCCTACATACTGAGCAAGCGCAGTACAGGGTGGACACTATTTGACGGGGGACAGAATTCGACACATCACCGGCCTTACCCAGCCATTGTTGTATTTTTGAATCAGTGTTGGCTACCTCGTCCTCCTGCACCGCCGCTTCCACCTACACAGCCACATCCACCGCCACCTCAACCTCCTACTCCATATGGACCTCGTCCTCCTAGGTCAAGATTATTATTTTTTATTTTTATTTTTTTATGTTATTTTAAGTTATTTTCCTATCCACATTTGTTTGCAGAGCACTTGCCATGCTCTTAACAACATTTTGCTGCCATTTGCAGCCCTCTAGCCCTTTCCATTACTTTTTTAGAGCCTTTTTAGTCCTTAGAAGTCCGGGTCCCCATTGACTTCAATAGGGTTCGGGTTCGGGTCCGGGTTCGGGTTAAAGTTCGGTCCCGAACCCGAACTTTTTTCCGAAGTTCGGCCGAACCCGTTGAACCCGAACATCCAGGTGTCCGCTCAACTCTAGTTATTATTTGTGGGTTCTGTTTGGTATTGGTTGTAGTGCACTGTGTGGTATTGTAGGTGGTTGTATCTATATTATTTCACTTATCTTTAATAAATCATTATATTTCACTTACACACGCTTGGGTTTCCTCTGTTGCAGTCCACATAGTTCTGGTCTTAACTGAGACGTGACACTCTTCTAGCATAGTATAGCAGAAAACATATAAGTACTTTGGTGTATCTAGGCCTTTGGTCATAATCATGGATGTTTAGGAGCAGTAACTGAGAGGTGATCAGGAGAGCCAGCTGGAGGCAAAATTTTATAAGCTCAACCACCTTCGTCCCAAACCGAGCCACTCTAGGGCAACTCCAGATCATATGCATGTATGTACCATCTTCTCCACCACAGCAAGTGCAGTTGGCAGATCTCTCTGGGTACATGTTATGTACCCTCTGGGGTGTAAAATAAACCCTGTGTAAGAACTTGACCTGTTTCAGTCTGACCCTGAAGGAAATTAATGCCTGGGCACTTACCCCCAGACAGTCACCCCAGTCCTCCCTGTCTAATGCCGCGTACACATGATCAGAATTTCCGACAACAAATGTTCGATGTAAGCTTTTGGTCGGATATTCCAACCGTGTGTAGGCTCCATCAGACTTTTGCTGTCGGAATTTCCGACAACAAATGATTGAGAGCTGGTTCTCAATTTTTCTGACAGCAAAAGTTCTTGTCAGAAATTCCGACCGTGTTTATCCAATTCCAACGCACAAAAACCTACTCATGCTCGGAATCAATTTGACGTATGCTCGGAATCATTGAACTTAATTTTTATCGGCTCGTTGTAGTGTTGTACATCACTGCGTTCTTGGTGATCGGAAATTCTGATCGTGTGTACGCGGCATAAGTCTGGTATGTCTGCCTTCCACTTCTCCCATATACGTTCCATCCTGGGAGAGTGAACTCCCAGCAGGTCAAAATACAGTGTAGAAAAAGGGTTAGATAGCTGTTTCAGGGCCAGTCTTCCTTCTATCGGGTCCATATCTAACTTCGGGACCATAGGGAACTGAGCTTGCATAGCATGACCTAACTGGAAGTACCGGAACATCATCCATCCGGGTAGACCGAAACGGGTTATGAGTTCTGTCAGTGAGAGCAGTCTGTCAGTTGGTAGAATGTCCCCTAAAGTCTTTATCCCATATCTGGCCCAAATCTGGGGGTCAGGGATGGTTCGGAGATGTGGGAGATTTGTATTGCCCCATAGCGGGGTGAAGGGAGACCATCTGTTGGGGCAGGTAAATCTAGTCCTAGCAAAAGCCCAGACCCTAAGCGTAGTCTTGGTGGGATGGGGTAGCGCAGCGTTAGCTCAGGTTCCCCGATAAATCAGATTCCCCAACTCCTGGAGAGAACCCAGAATGGCTGCCTCAAGACAGATTGCTGCATTTGCTTGTGAACGTATGAACCACCATCGGACGGTGACCAGCACCGCAGCCCAGAAATAGATAGGCATGTGCACACTGAAATATTTTGTTTCGGAATTTCGTTTTCGTCCGAAAAATAAAATGATTTAGTTACTTCCGAAATTCGTTTTATTTATTTTGTTTTGTTAAAAAATGCATTCATCGCGAGGGGCGTGGCTGCCGCCGAGCAGTATAGACGCTTAATCAGACAGCTCCAGCACAGAACGGAGAATCGAACAGTGACACCGCTCATCTACAGTCACAGGATGGCTAAAAATGATCCCCACACATCAGGGTTCCAGCCCGGAATGTACCAGAAAAGAAAGGAATATAGACAGCCAAAGAAACTCACAGATTTCTTCACAGTGCCGCCCGAAGGACGGATCCAAGATAGCGCCCGCGGCTCCTCATCACACAGCACCGCTGCATATACTGATCTCCCTGATGCAGATGGAGATGAAATATCCACATTAGATGATCCTACAACCCTCCCCTCGACTCCACAATCATCCTTGGTTAGTAACAGTCTTGCTAAAGCGCAGATGCGCCTGGATTCTGGACTGCAACATCATGAGGTAAGCCCTGCCTTGGATGCTATCCTCACACAGCAGGCCCAGCCATCCCCTATAGCAGCATTTCCTACATCTAACATGCCAGTACTAGACACCACCATGAAAGAGATGCTTATGTCCCTTCACAGCTCGCTGCATAATGACATATCCTTTATGTTTACAAAATTTAAAGATGAAATGTCCTTTATGGACCAGAAGGTTAACCATATTGAGCAACAAATGACTGCCATGACTGAAACAGTTAATGACCTGGTTGACGCTCACGACCATACTCGGGATGAACAACACTGGATCAGAACCAAGATGGCGGACCTGGAGGACAGGTTCAGACGCAATAATGTCAAAATAAGAGGAATACCTGAATCAATTCTACCACCTGACCTCAACCCATATGCCAGGAAGTTAATGTCCACACTCCTGCCTGACCTGCCCCTAATGGAGACCATTATAGACCGTATACACCACCTTCCCAAACCACCACATCTTCCCGTTGGGACTCCTAGGGATGTCTTGATGCGAGTTCACTTCTACCACGCAATAGACATGCTCCTAGCCAAAGCACAACATCTCGGGCAACTTCCAGCACCATACACGAAGCTGCAATTGTATGCAGATATCTCCCAATTCACTCGCCAACAGAAGCGCCAATTAAGTACCATCACTAAACCTCTCAACAATCACAATATTCCCTACCAATGGGGCTTCCCGACCAAGCTCCTTGTGAACAAAAATGGGGTAAAACATTCTATAACCACTAGACTTGTGCACAACGGAAAAATTTGTTTAGTTTTGGTTCGTTTCTTGTGCACAACGGAAAAATTTGTTTACTTTCGGCTCGTTTCTTTTTGGTCCTGTTGATTCGTAATCATTCGTAATTTTGCTAGACGGGATTTTTCGTGTTCGGACTAATTCGTATTTTCGCAAGCGTCATTTTTAGTTGAATTTTTAGTTGATTTATAATTCGTACTTTCGGTAGGGTACATTGTTTTTCATTGATTCTGGACACAACTCCTACTTTCGTAACTTTTTTTGGGTTCGTTGATTCGTAATTTTCCGTGTCTCTCTCACAACGACGCTGCCTATTATGCCTAATGTGCTTCGAATGGATTTGTACTTTTCTAAATGCATAGCGGTTATTTGTAACGATTTGAAATCTCGTATTTTACTTTCGTTTTTTACATGCGGCTATAGCCTCCGCCCCTGTACACCATTTTGAGAGGGAGTTCAGCACGGTGAGGGAGAAGCAGAGAGCAAAGCAGAGTGAGTGTTATTGTGCTTCGTATGGATTCGTACATTCGTAACTTTTTTCATAACAAATTATGCCAAAGACATTCGGGCATTCGCTATTTTGCGGTATAATTTATTTCGATTCGGTTTTATTCGTAATTGCTTTGTTCGGAAATTCGAATGCTTCCGAATGTCCGAAAGTTGCTAAATTCGGACGAATTTCGATTCGTTATGAAACGAATTGCACAAGCCTAATAACCACTGTTGAGGAGGGAATTCAAATGTTACGCACTTGGGGAATTATTCCTGATGAGGTGTCGCAAACGAGGCCTAAACACCAAGAGAAGGAACGCACCCCTAATAACAGCCGTCCTACAACTACAGGGGGTCCCCGAGTTACGAACCCGTTAGGTACTTTCCTCCTGTTTGTATATCGGAAATGTTCGTAAGTCGGCCGCGCATGCGCAGATCGGCAATTACGGACATTTCCGATGTTTTCCGATGTTCCGTCGAATGCCGTTCTGCGCATGCGCGGCCAATTACGGACATTTACGACATTTCCCGAGGCTCCGTCTGGCTGCGCATGCGCAGAAGAGCAGACGATCCACCCAAAATGGCAGAGGGTCCCCGCAGCATCAGGTTCGTAAGTAGGAGAAGTTCGTAACTCGGGCGTTCGTAAGTCAGGGACCCCCTGTACTGCTAACTCAGTACCAGGTTAGTGGTGCTCACATACCCATTTAAGCAATACAAATGAAGCACTCCGTCTCTGTGCCTGCTCGCAGCACGCTGCTGATCCTTATTATTCCTCACCCTCTTCTGTTATTGCTGATCTAACCACAATATACCCTATACCTCTCCACCGATCTTCTCTTTTTTCTAAGAGCACAGGAACCAGTCAGCCAAGCTCTATCAACAACAACTCCTCAACGAGCCTGACTCTCATCAGGAAGAAACCATTCAACTTTCTCTGACCGAGAAAAATCACCCACCCAACTGTAAGTAAATCAAGCCCCACACACCAGCTGCACTCATATACACAAGATGCCAAAATTATTTTCGCTTAACGTTAAAGGATTGAACCACCCAGCTAAGCGGAAATCTATGTGGCGCACCACACTGGATTCTCATAGTGATGTAATGTGCATCCAAGAGACCCACTTTATGCTGAAAGCAGAACCAGTTTGCAACAATACTCACTTCACACAAATTTTCAAAGCCTCTGGACCTCTGGAGTTCTGATAGCCATTAAAAACTCAGTCACATTCACCCTACATGACAGCTTAGTGGATGAAGAAGGAAGATATCTTGCACTTGACTGCACCCTAAACAAAGTGAGACATACCATAGTGAATATCTATGCACCCAACTCAAACCAAATCAGATTCCTAAAGAAGCTTATGAAAAAGATTAATGCCTTCCGTCACGGTCACTTCATTCTATGTGGGGATTTCAACATAGTACCAGACAACACCATTGACACTTCCTCACGTAAAAGCAGACTTATGTCCCCCATGGGGTCCTTTATAAGGTCAAATGACATCTACAATGTTTTTCCGTGCCACCACACCACCGAGCGAGACCACTCTTTTTTCTTACATTGCCACAACTCTTACACACGGATTGACTATTTTTTGGTAGACAAATGGCTTCTACCCAAAATAACTGACTCGAATATATCCACCATAACATGGTCCGATCACGCACTGATCACCATAACAACGGAGGACACACCAACCAGGAAATGCCCACTGATCTGGAGAGCCAATCCCCAGATCTTGCATTCGCTGGAACACTCAGCCTACATCCAGAAGAACCTAGAAGAATTTTTCAAACTAAATGAAGGGACTGTATCTAACATTACCACTTCGTGGAATGCTCACAAGGCATTCATAAGGGGGATCATTATGCAAGTCAGTGCAAGCGAGAGGAGGAAAAGATCACAGCATCTAGACACACTCACCTCTAGTATTAAATTGTTAGAGACACAAAAGTGTCTCAGGACACTACCCTAAAAACTGAGCTAAATCGCCTTAGGCAGGAATTAAGAACACATCTATTAGACGCATTTGAAAAAGCCCAAACCCGTTTCAAAGCTATACACTATTCCACAGGCAACAAATCAGGGAAAGCCATGGCCACCAGATTAAAAGGACATTACACCAAATCCAAAATAGCACATCTTTATCATCCTACCACACAAAAAAAATTATTAGAACCACAAGCTATAGCTATAGCATTCAGCCTTTATTATAGTAAGCTGTACAACCTGAAGGATGATCCCTTTACTGCACAACCTTCCACGCATGATATAGAAGCATTCCTACAAGAAATAGACCTCCCTAAATTAACACAGGATCAACTCACCACACTGAATGCCCCATTCACAGCACAAGAAATTATGACAATCATAGCTGCCCTACAGTAGGTGCCGCCGATTTTGTGTTAATCTTGTGTGGGGGGGTTAGCTCGGCAGCGGGTGTGTGTGATCCCCTGGATGGGCTCCCCACACAAAAACAGGCCCAGCAGACGGAGGTTGTGGTTTTCAAGATCAAAAAGGTGCGGTTTATTTCTCTATTTACAGTGACAAAAAAACACAGCAAAGCAAAAAGAAACATAAACAAAATAAACCCTAGTCAGCTTGACCTCTGACTAAACATGCAGGTTTCCTAACTAACAACTGGGATCAGCCTGGTGCTGTCCTAGTCCCTAAGTCCCTGGTTTAGTAAATGTCCAAACAAATAGCCACACAGGCTTTGTCTCACCGCACAGGGGTTCACTCTCCCTAGACAGTCCACACAGGTCTGGTTCCAGGCATGAGCAAACACCTAATGAAGCTGGGAGTTTTTATAGAGGCCTTAAACGAGCTGACAAGCTTCAGCTGGTCTCATCAACTCCCTGCCTGCACGACACCCAGCCCTCTCCCTAGAGGTATGAATCATCCATGAGCCCACTAGCCTCAGCTGGGCTTCATCAACTCTCTCCCTAGTTGTATAAGTCGGCATAAAGCCTGAATCTGGGAGAAATATACCTACCCCCCTGGATGCAACCAGGTGACTTTACCTTCCTGCTGTCACATACCCCCCCCTCTTGTTTTAACCTTGGGGTTGGAACACCAGCAATCAGGCATTCATGTACTCGAGACAAAGCATCCACATTCCCCATTTGAACGCCAGGGCGATGCTTTACTGTGAAGTTGAATTCCTGTAGGGCCAGGAACCACCTATTCACTCTTCTATTTGTCTCCTTGTTTTGAGCCATCCACTTTAACGGAGCGTGATCCGTAACCATGTCAAAGTGCCTACCTAGCAGATAGTACCGAAGGGAATCTAGAGCCCACTTCACCGCTAAACACTCCTTTTCAACCGTGGCGTAATTTACCTCATGGGACTTCAACTTCCTGCTGAGGTAAATGACTGGGTGCTCTTCCCCGTTCCAGACCTGGGACAACACTGCTCCTAACCCCACATCTGACGCATCACTTTGTACGACAAAGTCTTTAGAGAAGTCGGGTGAGTACAACACTGGCTGGCTACATAAGGCTTGTTTCAAGAATTGGAATGCTGCCTCAGCCTCGGGGGTCCATTTAATCATGACCGACCCTTTCCCTTTCGTCAGGTTGGTTAGGGGCACAGCCTTAGAAGCAAAGTGGGGAATGAAGCGCCGATAATAACCCACGATTCCCAGAAAGGCTCGTACCTGCTTCTTGCTGTTGGGACGTGGCCAACTCTGGATGGCCTCGACTTTGTTGAGTTGGGGTTTTATTACTCCCCTGCCAATGGTGTACCCAAGATATTTGGCCTCCTCCTGCCCAATGGTACACTTCTTGGGGTTAGCCGTAAACCCCGCTTCCCGGATAGAGTCTAGGACTGCTTGCACTTTTGGCAGATGTGAGGCCCAATCTGTGCTATGGACAATTACGTCATCCAGGTAAGCCGCAGCATACTTCCGATGGGGCCTCAGTATCTGGTCCATTTTCCGCTGGAATGTGGCCGGCGCATTCTGTAACCCGAACGGCATTCTCTTATATTGGAACGCCCCGTCTGGGGTTACAAATGCGGTTTTCTCTTTGGCCGACTTGGCCAGGGGAATTTGCCAATACCCTTTTGTGAGGTCAAGAGTCGTCATGTATCGGGCTGTTCCCAGCCGGTCGATCAACTCATCTATACGTGGCATGGGGTAGGTGTCAAATTTTGTAACTTTGTTCAACTGACGAAAATCGTTACAAAATCGCCAGCTCCCATCCGGTTTAGGCACCAACACAATGGGACTAGACCAATCACTTTGGGACTCCTCTATCACCCCTAAGTTCAGCATTTTCTGTACTTCCTCCCGTATTGCCTCCCGTCGGGCCTCTGGGATCCGATAGGGTTTTAACTTCACCCTTTCACCGGGCGGGGTAATAATATCATGCTCTACCCCAGATGTTTGTCCCGGCAGCTCAGAGAACACCTCCTTGTTGCGAAGCACAAACTCCTTCACCTCCTGTTGTTGGGGTTGTGACAAGGTGGCTGCTATTCCAACCTCCGGAATCACGCAACCAGTTTGAGCTGGTGACCAAGTTTCTGCGACTAGGGACTCTCTATCCCTCCAGGCTTTCAACAGATTAACGTGATAGATCTGTTCGGGCTTTCGCCTTCCTGGTTGTCTGACCTTGTAATTCACTTCGCTCACTTTTTCCATTATCTCGTAGGGGCCTTGCCATTTGGCAAGGAATTTACTTTCAACCGTAGGGACAAGTACCAATATCCTATCCCCCGGGGAAAAGGTACGGGTCTTGGCTCCACGGTTGTACACTCTCTGCTGTGCCAACTGCGCTTGGGCCAAATGTTCCTTCACGATGGGCATTACCTGTGCAATTCGATCTTGCATCAGGGCGACATGCTCAATCACACTCCTGTGGGGAGAACTCTCACTTTCCCAAGTTTCCTTGGCAATATCCAACAGTCCTCTTGGGTGTCTCCCATACAGTAACTCAAAGGGGGAGAATCCCGTAGAGGATTGGGGCACCTCCCTAATAGCAAACATCAAATAAGGAAGTAGACAGTCCCAATCCTTTCCATCTCTATCCACCACTTTCTTCAACATTTGTTTTAGGGTTTTGTTGAATCTTTCAACCAGCCCATCGGTTTGGGGGTGATACACAGACGTACGCAATTGCGTCACTTTGAACAATTTACACAGCTCTTTCATAACCCGGGACATAAAGGGTGTACCTTGGTCCGTAAGCAGTTCTTTACAAATACCCACCCGGCTAAAAACAAGAGATAGCTCTTTGGCTATGGTTTTGGCCGAGGTATTTCGGAGAGGGATCGCTTCTGGATAACGGGTGGCATAGTCCATTATAACTAATATGTACTGGTGCCCCCTAGCGGACTTGATTATAGGACCTACCAAATCCATTGCGACCCTCTCAAACGGGACCTCAATGATGGGTAGAGGGACCAGCGGGCTACGGAAATGTGGCATCGGGGCCGACCTCTGACACACAGGGCAGGAGGAACAATAATTTTCTATGTCCTTCATCACCCCAGGCCAATAGAATCTCTGTAATACCCTCTCTCGGGTTTTCTCTGTCCCCAGATGACCTCCAAGAATGTGCCCATGGGCCAACTCCAACACCAACTTCCTGTAAGGTTTGGGCACCACAAGCTGCTCAACGGTTTCTTCTGCCCTTTTTGCCACCCGATACAGTAGGTCCTTCTCTACGCTGAAGTATGGGTAAGTGCAGGTATTATCTGGGTTCACTAACTCGCCATCTATTTCCACTACGTTTTCCCGTGCCTTTATTAGGGCGGGGTCTTTTAACTGTTCTGTGGCAAAATTTTCCCTGTGAACCTCAAGATCAGAAAACTCCACAGACGGTAGGTTTTCGTCTGAGGAGGTGGGCTCCTCTCCAGTTTCTTGAGTCTCGCCTGCCAATACTGACAAGGGAAATTCTGGAGAGTCCTCACCACTCTCAGAGGAGTTCTGGCTATCACCTTCCTGGTACATAGGGGCACCAGTGGGGGGCTCAGGATCATCCCACAGTTCCCAGAACTTCGGAAAATCCCTTCCCACAATGGCATCATGCGGTAATTGAGATACTAACCCCACTGGATGAGAGAGGGTACCTTTGGGGGTCTTGAAACACACTGTAGTCACTGGATACTCTCGGGTGTCCCCATGCACACAAATAACAGCTACCTTGCTATTCCCAGAGACCTCTGTTTTAACTAATTCAGCCTTTATCAGGGTCACAAGGCTACCTGAATCCAGTAATACCACAACATTTCTACCATTAATACACATTTTGCATAAATGTTTCTCAGTTCCCCGAATGGCAGTGCATGCGACTGTCACACACAGCGACTGACGTCTGTCCGTCAGAAAGTCACATTGCATGGGTTCCTCCACAACCGGGCAATTTGCTGCAATATGTCCCGCTTGCCGGCAGCGGTAGCAAACAATCCATTTGGCTGCCTCTTGAGCCCCTGACTTCCCAGGCTGTTCTCGCCAAACTTTGGGTAGAGCTCCCACCCTCTCACTCTCTCCACCCTCACCCCTTGGAATCCTCTTATCCGCCCCTGGGGATGGTCTGGTCTTAGGGTGGAAAGTCCGAGAGTCTCTGGAAGAGGCCGTCAGGTTCTCTGTAGCCAAGTATTTCTCTACACGATCCACAAGACCACCGGCCGTCTCTGGGTCTCCATGGCTTACCCACTTTTGGATGGCAGTAGGAAGAGCTCTCAAAAACCGATCCATTACAACACGTTCCACAATCTCTGGTGCGGACAAAGTCTCTGGCTGTAGCCACTTCCTGCTCAGGTGAATGAGATCATACATTTGAGACCTGGGGGGTTTTCCAAGCTGGAAAGTCCAGTTATGCACACGCTGAGCCCGGACAGCCAGGGTGACACCCAGCCTTGCCAATATTTCAGCTTTTAGCATCACATAGTCTTTTGCTTGGTCAGGCTCTAGGTCATAGTAAGCCTTCTGCGATTCACCAGTTAACAGAGGAGCCACCAGTCCAGCCCACTGCTCCTCAGGCCACTTTTCTCTTTCAGCAGTCCTTTCAAATGTGGTCAAAAATACCTCTGGATCATCCTCTCCAGTCATTTTTGTCAATAAACGACTCACCCCAAAGGACGCGGTATTAGTGGGACGGCTTTCCTCACTGGTCTGCGGACGTTGCTGCATTACTGCTTCCATTTGTTGTAGTCTCTGCTCTTGCTTCTGTAACAGGTCTATGAAGCGGGCCTCAGATTGCTGCTGGGCTGCAAGGCTCTGTTGATGAGCTTGCTGCTGGGCTGCGAAGCTCTGTTGTTGAGCTGCAAGGCTCTTTTGCAAACCTGCATTTGTCTGCTGTTGATTGGCATTTAGTAGAGCCAGCTGTTTCAGTATCTCCTCCATGCTGGCTTAAAAAAAAAACTGCCACTGGTTCTCCACCAACTGTGGGGGGGTTAGCTCGGCAGCGGGTGTGTGTGATCCCCTGGATGGGCTCCCCACACAAAAACAGGCCCAGCAGACGGAGGTTGTGGTTTTCAAGATCAAAAAGGTGCGGTTTATTTCTCTATTTACAGTGACAAAAAAACACAGCAAAGCAAAAAGAAACATAAACAAAATAAACCCTGGTCAGCTTGACCTCTGACTAAACATGCAGGTTTCCTAACTAACAACTGGGATCAGCCTGGTGCTGTCCTAGTCCCTAAGTCCCTGGTTTAGTAAATGTCCAAACAAATAGCCACACAGGCTTTGTCTCACCGCACAGGGGTTCACTCTCCCTAGACAGTCCACACAGGTCTGGTTCCAGGCATGAGCAAACACCTAATGAAGCTGGGAGTTTTTATAGAGGCCTTAAACGAGCTGACAAGCTTCAGCTGGTCTCATCAACTCCCTGCCTGCACGACGCCCAGCCCTCTCCCTAGAGGTATGAATCATCCATGAGCCCACTAGCCTCAGCTGGGCTTCATCAACTCTCTCCCTAGTTGTATAAGTCGGCATAAAGCCTGAATCTGGGAGAAATATACCTACCCCCCTGGGTGCAACCAGGTGACTTTACCTTCCTGCTGTCACACTTGCCTCTGCTAGCGGCGAGACTGACCACCCGCGATCCCCGTCGCAGGAGCCAGCGCCAAGCTATGTTGCTCCTCCCGCTCGCCACCCCCAATGGATTCCTATGGATGCGCTGCATCTCGTGGGGGCGGCGAGCGTGAGAAGCACAGCCTCCAGCGGCGATATCCAGCGTGATCCCATCGCGCTGGATATATAAAATCGGAGGCACCTACTGTACCTGCTAACAAATCTCCTGGCCCGAACGGCCTCACAGGCGAATATTACAAACAGTTCGGATCAGAACTATCACCCTTTTTGCCCAGGGTTTGCAATGACACTGCCTCTTCCTCCTCTCTCCCACAGGAAATGTTAAATGCATTAATCATCACATTACCGAAGCTGGGGAAAGACCCCACAGTTCCACAAAATTTTTGGCCTATATCACAAAAATTTATGCAAAACTTATAGCCACAAGACTACTAAACTTGATGCCCATGTTGATTAATAGAGATCAATCAGGATTTACGAAAGGGACACAAACATATGATGCTACACGCAGACTTATAAACTTGATTCACACGGCTGAAGCATCTCAGACGCCTTCTCTGCTCCTTTCTTTGGATGCAGAGAAGGCCTTTGATAGGGTTCCCTGGTCCTATCTAAAGGCGACCCTGTGCAAATTCAGATTTCAGGGAAACATTCTGTCAACTATACAAGCATTATACTCCACCCCAACTGCCCAAGTATACACTTCTGAAATGCTATCCAAACCTTTCAAAATGACCAATGGTACCCGGCAAGGTTGCCCGCTCTCGCCATTAATCTTTAATCTCATGATGGAACCACCCGCAGAACATATAAGAATAAACCCAACAATCACTGGCTTTAAAATGGGAGCTACAGATCACAAAATAAACCAATTCGCTGACGATGTGATAATTATGGTCACTAACCCCCTATCTTCCCTGGCTTCGGTACATCAACTGTTGCACAGATTTGGTACCGTATCATATTATAAGGTGAACAAAAACAAATCTTACATACTAGACCTAGGACTAGATGCAGTGACTAGCAACTTACTTAGAAAACAGCTTTCCTTATCCCTGGGCAGACAAAGGGGTCTCTTATCTAGGAATCACCCTCACTAAATCCACAAGAGGTCTCTTCGCTGCTAACTATGTTGAAGCCAAACTAATGCTTCTAAGAGAAACAACCAAACTGTCCAAACATGAATTTTCCTGGTCAGGACGTCTGGCAGCATTTAAAATGCTAGTCCTGCCAAAACTATTGTACATTTTCAGAACACTACCAATACCACTTTCCCATTCCTACATACACTCACTCCAATCCATAATAAGTAAATTTGTGTGGCAAGGGAAGATACTTATCAAACACAGAACTGCAGGAGACATGGGGTACATCGACCTGACAGACTATTACTTAGCGACCATACTCTCTCAATTAAAAGACTGGATGTCCACGACGCCTACCACACTTTGGGGTGACATAGAAAACAACCTGAGACCAAGGAATAACCTCAAAGAATGGCTCTTCAGTACTATCTACAAACAGCCACTTTAGACCCACAAATCCCCAACTATTCAAGCTTCCATCAAAGCATGGAAAACCCTGCACTACATCAAATGGTCACACATGTTGACCAAGACCGTCCAAGTACCCTTGAATGTACTTCAATTCTTGTCTCCAGACCTGATCATACCCACCTGGCTATCACAACAGGCAACCCACATAGTGACACTCAGGCCACGTACACACGACCGGTTTTCTCGGCAAAAAACGTCAAGAAAACTGCTGGGAGAGCTTTCTTGCCGAGAAAACCGGCCGTGTGTATGTTTTCTCGTTGAGAAAACTGCCGGGAATCTCAATGAGAAAAATAGAGAACCTGCTCTCTATTTTCTCGTCGGGATTCTCGTCGGCCCGTTTCCCGATGAGAAAACTGTGTGTGTGTATGTGGCAACAAGCTTACCTGTCCTCCGGTAAGCCCGCGCATGCTCAATGAGACTTTGACGCATGCGCGGTAGCTTCCTAGGCATAGGTAGGGTGTAGCAAGATGGCGGCGACGGCATCGAATGTGACGAGCGCATGCTCGTCGTAGTCGATGACGTCCCCGCGTTCATTCCATTCAAAATCGGCGGTTCTTTGGAATGGAGTATGTGTACACTCAGCCGACACAAGATTCTTGTCAAGAATCTGGTCAGGAAAAACAATGGGTTTTTTCCTGACGAGAATCTCGGCCGTGTGTACAGGGCTTCAGACCCAAAGTAACAGTCAAACCGTTCTCCCTAATTCAAAGAGAATAAATTGCACCCACCAAAGACTACTTCAATTATTACAGACTACAACAAAGTTTAGCAGCACATCCTTTTCTAGAAAGTACACTACCTATTAAGTTATGGAATTTCCTTTTCACGAACAACACTAATTCCAAAGGGACTTCTCTCTTTTACTCTACACTACATAAAAAAGCAATATTTCACAAATCTAAACCCATTACTGATTGGGAACATGATCTACAAACCCAGTTTACTGACCAGCAATGGCAAATAGCCATAAAAACAGTCTACAAAACTACTAACTGTACTTCCCTATGGGAATTAAAACAAAAGACCATGATGAGGTGGTACGTAACACCCCACCGACTAACAAAATTCCAGCCACTTTCAACACCTTACTGTTGGAGAGAGTGCAACCACACAGGCACCCTCTTACACATTATGTGGACGTGCCCATCTATAAGAAAACTGTGGTCAGAAATTGAAAACATTTTGCAACGTATACTGCAATATCCCATCACCCTAACACCTCACCTCAGCATCCTACATCTAACCATAGAACTGATTCCACCCAAGCTTAGACTCATCACCACTAGGGATGAGCTTCGAGTTCGAGTCAAACTCATGTTCAACTCGAACATTGCCTGTTCGCCCGTTTACCGAACAGCGAACAATTTGGGGTATTCGCAGCAAATTCGAAAAGCCGCGGAACACCCTGTAAAAGTCTATGTGAGAAATATAAAGTGCTAATTTTAAAGGCTTATATGCAAGTTATTGTCATAAAACGTTTTTGGGGACCCGGGTCCTGCCCCAGGGGACATGTATCAATGCAAAAAAAGTTTTAAAAACTGCAGTTTTTTTGGGAGCAGTGATTTTAATAATGCTAAAAGTGAAACAATAAAAGTGAAATATTCCTTTAAATTTCGTACCTGGGGGGTGTATAGTATGCCTGTAAAGCAGCGCTTGTTTTCCTTGCTTAGAACTGTCCCTGCACAAAGTGTCATTTCTGAAGGAAAAAAAGTAATTTAAAAGCACTCGCGGCTATAATGAATTGTCGGCTCCCGGCAATACAGAGAAAAGTCATTGATTAAAAAAAAAAAATGCGTGGGGGTCCCCCCAAATTCCATTACCAGGCCCTTCAGGTCTGGTATAAATATTAAGGGGAACCATGCGTCAAATAAAAAAAAAATGACATGGGGTTCCCCCCAAATATCCATACCAGACCCTTCAGGTCTGGTATGGATTTTAAGGGGAACTCTACACAAATTAAAAAAGAATGGTGCGGAGTTCCCCCCAAAAATGCATACCAGACCCTTTATCCGAGCCCGCAACCTGGCAGGTTGTGGGAAAAGAGGGGGGACAAGAGAGCGCCCCCCTCCTAAATCGTACCAGGCCACATGCCCTCAACATGGGGAGGATGCTTTGGGGGTCTGTGACCCCTCAAAGCACCATGTCCCCATGTTGATGGGGACAAAAGCCTCATCCTCACAACCCTTGCCCGGTGGTTGTGGGGGTCTGCAGGCGGGGGGCTTATCAGAATCTGGAAGACCCCTTTAACAAAGGGGACCCCCAGATTCTGGCCCCCTGCCCGCAGACCCCCATCAACATAGGGACATGGTGCTTTGAGGGGTCACAGACCCTCAAAGCATCCTCCCCATGTTGAGGGCTTATGGCCTGGTACGGTTCAGGAGGGGGCGGGGCCGCTCTCTCGTCCCCCCTCTTTTCCTGCGGCCTGCCAGGTTGCGTGCTCGGATAAAGGGTCTGGTATGGATTTTTGGGGGGAACTCCACGCCATTTTTTTTTATTTCGCGTGGAGTTTCCCTTAAAATCCATACCAGACCTGAAGGGCCTGGTATGGATATTTGGGGGGAACCCCACGTCATTTTTTTTTTAAATTGATGCAGGGTTCCCCTTAATATCCATACCAGACCTGAAGGGCCTGGTAATGGAATTTGGGGGGACCCCCACGCATTTTTTTTTTTTTTTATCAATTACTTTTCTCTGTATTGCCGGGAGCCGACAATTTATTATAGCCGCGAGTGCTTTTACATGACTTTTTTTCCTTCAGAAATGACACTTTGTGCAGGGACAGTTCTAAGCACGGGAAACAAGCGCTGCTTTACAGGCATACTATACACCCCCCCCCAGGTATGAAATTTAAAGGAATATTTCACTTTTATTGTTTCACTTTAAGCATTATTAAAATCACTGCTCCCGAAACAAATGCAGTTTTTAAAACTTTTTTTTGCATTGATACATGTCCCCTGGGGCAGGACCTGGGTCCCCCAAACCCTTTTTAGGAAAATAACTTGCATATTAGCCTTGATAATTAGCACTTTTGATTTTGAACGTTTTGAGTTCATTGTATTTAATAGGGTTCTAAATTTTGCGCAAACTTTAGGTCTGTTCGCAGGTTCTGATGCAAACCGAACGGGGGGGTGTTCGGCTCATCCCTAGCCCTCAACATAGGGTTCCGCCTACGTCATTGGCTATTCCCCGGCAAGCGGGGAAAGCTGGGGCTTACCCTATGATGTGACGGGTGACCCCGCCCCCTCTTACATCATGGGGGTTTCGTGTGGAGTGGAGACTGGAGGAGACTGTAGCGCTGGACATCGGATCACCGCGGGACATAGAGAACAACGCTGGACAGACTGGATTACATCGCTGGAATGTTTTTTTTTTTTTTTTTAATAAAGGACTTTCCCAACTGTGTCTGTGTGTTTTTTTACACTTTTTTAAACTTTCTTTGTGAAATGGTAGGGGTACAATGTACCCGTTACCAATTCACATAGGGGGGGGCCGGAATCTGGGGGTCCCCTTTGTTAAAGGGGGCTTCCAGATTCCGATAAGCCCCCCGCCCACAGACCCCCACAACCACCGGGCAAGGGTTGTGGGGATGAGGCCCTTGTCCCCATGAACATGGGGACATCCTCCCCATGTTGAGGGCATGTGGCCTGGCGCTCTATCGTCCCCCCCTCATTTCCTGTGGCCTGCCAGGTTGCGTGCTCAGATAAGGGATTTTTTGTGGGGGCCATTTTTTTTTTAATCTTGGTTCCCTGCGCAATTTGTCATTTTTGAAGGACAAAAAGTCATTTAAAACTTCTGCATCTATTAATGAATTGTCGGGTCGGCAATACAGATAAAAATCATAGAAAAAACCGGCAGGGATTCCTCTTAATATTCATACCAGACCCAAAGGGCCTGGTAATGTACTGGGGGGGACCCCTGCCGTTTTTTTCAATGACTTTTCTCTGTATTGACGGGGACCCGGGGATTTATTATAGCCGCGAGTGGTTTTGAATTACTTTTTTTCCTACAGAAATTACATTTTGTGCAGGGACAATTCTAAACACGGGAAACACGCGCTGCTTTACAGGCATACTATACACACCCCCCAGGTACGAAATTTAAAGGAATATTTCACTTTTATTGTTTCACTTTAAGCATTATTAAAATCACTGCTCCCGAAAAAAATTCAGTTTTTAAAACTTGTTTTTGCATTGATACATGTCCCCTGGGGCAGGACCCCGGGTCCCCAAACACTTTTTATGACAATAACTTGCATATTAGCCTTTAAAATTAGCACTTTTGATTTTTCATGTTCGTGTCCCATAGACTTTAACAGTGTTCGCGTGTTTGAACAAATGTTTTGCCTGTTCGCATGTTCTGGTATGAACCGAAACGGGAGGTGTCAAGACCCACGTGTTACTGGCAACCAAGCTCCTAATAACCAGAAGATGGAAAACAACAGAAATCCCCAGCAGTGCAGAAGTCCTAGCACTAGTGCAAAATTACTATACCTATGAATCGCTACTCTCCAGGGGTAAACCCTCATACTTTACACTGCACAAATTGTGGCTCCCATGGGTTCATTGGTATGAAAAGAGCCAACCTTAGCTCATTGATTATACAATATAGGGTTACAAAGTGCTCTGTCCTTTTCCCTCTTGTTCCCTCTTTATCTCATTCCTCTTCCCCCTCTCCTCCTTTCCTTTCCTCTCTTCATTATCTACCTCCCCCCTCTCTCTCCCTCTCCCCCTACTGTCTCCTCCCAACCTACCTCAATACACCTACTCAAGATCGTAGGTAGTATATATCCTACTTTGGTTATTTTGTTACTTATGGTTGAATTGATACAGTTTAAAACTAGTAACCACGCACCATGTTTTGTGCACATCCATATTCACACATGTCATGTTATGCAAATTACCATTAATGAATACTACCGCGCATGTATCTCATTTCGTATTTGTACCATCAAACTTTCAATAAAAATATTTTGAAAAAAAAATGCATTCGTCCGAAGATCTGAATTAATTAAGGTCGAATCTGTCATTGAAGGCTTATGGTGTCTGTCAAATGTTCTAAGATGATTCGACGAAGCAGCTAAACTGTACGCAATCGTACATTTCCGGTCAAATGCTCCGCCCACAAGCTATAGTAGAATTCTAATGTTGTATGACTAGTAATAATTATATTTATTAATTATTATTACTAGTCAGCCAACATTAGAATTCTTCTATAGCCTATGGGCAGAGCATTTGACCATAAATGTCTGCTTGTGGCGATAGTATGTTTTTAGCTGCTTCGTCGAATCTTCATGTCTCTATAATGTTGAATCTTTTCTCTCTATGTCAAATCTTTTCTCTCTATGTCGACTCTTTTCCATCTATGTCGAATCTTCATGTCTCTATAATGTCAAATCTTTTCTCTCTATGTCAAATCTTTTCTCTCTATGTCGACTCTTTTCTCTCTATGTCGAATCTTCATGTCTCTATAATGTCGAATCTTTTCTCTCTATGTCGAATAATCTCGGTTTAATAGAGTTAGGTTAGGCAAATTCAACCACAGATTCGATAGACACAGATCGCTATTGTCACCGTCATGTCGAATCTTCTATCTATATCGAACTGTTGTCGCAACTAAACTAAAATAAAGCATTTTTTATGTCGGATCTTTCGGATTTCGGACTCTGCACATTTTTTATCGTTTGTTAAAACGAATGTGAAAATCCCTGAAATTCGGATGAAAATGCATTCGGACGAAAACAAATGAACATGTCTAGGAATAGACTCGCAGATCTAGGAGTGCCAGGCCTCCACATCGCACAGGAAGGATCAGGGTAGACTTCGCTATTCTAGGAAGGGCTCCCCCCATATGAAGCTGCCCATACATTTCTCCACCTCTTTAAAGAACAGGTTGGGCATCCAGGTCGGACAGTTGTGGAAAACATTGAGAAACTTAGGGAGGAAGATCATCTTCAGGAGGTTAATTCTTCCCATGAGATTCAGGGGTAATGAAAACCACGTTGTACATTTCTCCTTAAGTTGGGTAAGTATAGGGAGTATATTAAGATCAGAGTAACTAGCCGGTTCTCTCCTGACCTGGATGCCCAAATATTTAAATTGCTCTACCCATACCAACTGAGTGTCCGGAGTGCCAACTCGTGCGGGAGGGTCAAGGGGGACAAGAATGGATTTATCCCAGTTAATACATACTTACTTAGTAGTGGCCAAATTCATTAAACAGGTCCAGGGCCGCTGCAAGAGAGCCATCCGCATCTTGCAAGTAAAGCAGCGCTTCATCAGTGTACAAGGAGAGCTTCTCCTCCAGCGTCCCCACCTTCAATCCCTTAACCAGGGCAGATTCCCTAATAAGTATCGCCAATGGCTCCAAGGCCAGGGCGAACAGGGAAGGAGAAAGCAGACACCCCTGTCTTGTGCCCCTCTGCAGTGGAAAGGACTCAGATAACCTATCATTGGTGTGTATTCTAGCTGTATAACATCTTAAGCCAGTGAAGGAAATGGGGGCCAAACCCGAACCTGTCCATCATCTCCCACAGGAATTCCCACTCAACTGAGTCAAAAGCCTTCTTGGCATCAAGGGAGGCTATGACTCTGCATCCACTGTTGGCATGCATGACAGAGAGGTTCAGAAAGAGGCATCGAAGGTTAATGTCGGTGCCCTTGCCCGGTATGAAGCCAGTTTGGTCGACATGAATTATGCCTTCCAAGACTGCTGATAGCCGGTTGGCCAATATCTTTGCTAGGATTTTCGCATCAACGTTAAGGAGGGATATTGGTCTATATGAGGAACAGTCCTCGGGGGTTCCTATCGGGCTTAGGCACCAGCACTACCACCGCCTCCAACATAAAGTCCGGTAACTCCCCCAGAAGCAGAAATTTTTGAAAAGAGAGGTGAGCCTAGGAGCAAGTAGGTCTAGATCAGGCATGTCCAAAGTCCAGGCCTGCGGGCCAATCGTGGCCCGCGGGCCGGTTTTGAACGGCCCGCCGGCCTGGTTATCTAAACCAGCCTTTCTCAACTAGTGTGCCACGGGATTAGGGGAGAGAAGGGCTGTCAGATGAGCCCAACCCCCTGCCGAACTATACATTGGCACTGTGAGAATTATCAGCCTCAAAAGCGAAAGAAAACTGTGCAGGGGAATGTGCTGTGCTCTCTTCTTCCCCCTACAGTGCTGTACCTGGCTGAATGAGGAAACAAGGTACTGTGCTAATGTTTAAGTCTGGGGACCCTGATGTATGGGGGGGGCTCTCTGTGAACCTTGATGTATGGGGGGCTCTCTGTGAACCTTGATGTATGGGGGGGGCTCTCTGGGGACCCTGATGTATGGGGGGCTCTCTGGGGACCCTGATGTATGGGGAGGCTCTCTGGGGACCCTGATGTATGGGGGGACTCTCTGGGGACCCTTATGTATGGGGGGGGCTCTCTGGGGACTCTGATGTATGGGGGGCTCTCTGGGAACTCTGATGTATGGGGGGCTCTCTGGGGACCCTGATGTATTGGGGCTCTCTGTGAACCCTGATGTATGGGGGGCTCTCTGTGAACCCTGATGTATGGGGGGGCTCTCTGTGAACCCCGATGTATGGGGGGGCTCTCTGTGAACCCCAATGTATGAGGGGGCTCTCTGTGAACCCCGATGTATCGGGGGGCTCTGTGTGAACCCTGACATATCGGGGGGCTCTCTGTGAACCCTGATGTATCGGGGGGCCTCTCTGGGGACCCTGATGTATGGGGGGGCTCTCTGGGGACCCTGATGTATGGGGGGGCTCTCTGGGGACCCTGATGTATGGGGGGACTCTCTGAGGGCCCTTATGTATGGGGGGGCTCTCTGGGGACTCTGATGTATGGGGGGCTCTCTGGGAACCCTGATGTATGGGGGGCTCTCTGGGGACCCTGATGTATGGGGCTCTCTGTGAACCCTGATTTATGGGGGGCTCTCTGTGAACCCTGATGTATGGGGGGCTCTCTGTGAACCCTGATGTATAGGGGGCTCTCTGTGAACCCCGATGTATCGGGGGGCTCTCTGTGAACCCTGATGTATCGGGGGGGGGCTCTCTGTGAACCCTGATGTATCGGGGGGGCTCTCTGGGGACCCTGATGTATGGGGGGCTCTCTGGGGACCCTGATGTATTGGGGGGCTCTCTGGGGACCCTGATGTATGGGGGCTCTCTGTGAACCCTGATGTATGGGGGGGCTCTCTGTGAACCCTGATGTATGGGGGGGCTCTCTGTGAACCCCGATGTATAGGGGGCTCTCTGTGAACCCCGATGTATTGGGGGGGCTCTCTGTGAACCCCGATGTATCAGGGGGGCTCTCTGCGAACCCTGATGTATCGGGGGGCTCTCTGTGAACCCTGATGTATCGGGGGGCTCTCTGGGGACCCTGATGTATTGGGGGGGCTCTCTGGGGACCCTGATGTATGAGGGGGGCTCTCTGTGAACCCTGATGTATGGAAGGGGGCTCTCTGTGGACTCTGTATGGGGGGCTTTCTGTGAACCCTGATGTATGGGGGGGCTCTCTGTGAACCCTGATGTATGGGGGGCTCTCTGTGAACCCTGATGTATGGGGGCTCTCTGTGAACCCTGATGTATGGGGGGGGCTCTCTGTGAACCCTGATGTATGGGTGCTCTCTGTGAACCCTGATGTATGGGGGGCTTTCTGTGAACTTTGATGTATGCGGGGGGGATTTCTGTGAACCCTGATGTATGGGGGGGCTTTCTGTGAACCCTGATGTATGGGGGGGCTTTCTGTGAACCCTGATGTATGGGGGGCTTCTGTGAACCCTGATGTATGGGGGGCTCTCTGGGGACTCTGATGTATGGGGGCTCTCTTAGGACCCTGATGTATGCGGGGGCTCTCTGGGGAACCTGATGTATGGGGGGCTCTCTGGGGACCGTAATGTATGGGGGGCTCTGGAAACCATGATGCATGGGGGGCTCTCTGGGAACCCTGATGTAAGGGAGGCTCTCTGGGAACCTTGCTATATGGGGGGCTCTCTGGAGGGGGAGAAGTTGGGGTGGTAAAAACAGCTCAACCATGTGGTTTTTCTGCCCCCCAACCTGAGATGCGAACAAGCCCTTGGTTCACATCTTCGTGGCTGCGTGCAGGGCAGCTCATTCATTTTAACCACTTCAATACAGGGCTTTTTGTACCACTTCAATACCGGGCCTATTCTAGCACTTCTCTCCTACATGTACAAATCAACATTCTTTTGCTAGAAAATTACTCAGAACCCCCAAACATTACATATGTCTTTTTAGCAGACACCCTAGGGAATAAAATGACGGTCATTGCAACATTTTTTCTTGCACGATATTTGCGCAATAATTTTTCAAACGCCTTTTTTAAAAAAAGAAATGGTTTCATGAATGAAAAAATAACAAAACAGTAAAGTTAGCCCAATTTTTTGGGAAAATATGAAAGATGATGTTACGCCGAGTAAATAGATACCTAACATGTCACGCTTTAAAATTGCGCACACTCATGGAATGGCGCCAAACTTCGGTACCTAAAAATCTCCATAGGCGACGCTTTGATTTTTTTTACAGGCTACCAGGTTAGAATTACAGTGGAGGTCTAGTGCTAGAATTGTTGCACGCACTCTAACGCACACGGCGATACCTCACATGCGTGATTTGAACGGCGTTTACATATGTGGGCGACTTACGTGTGCATTCGCTTCTGATCGCGAGCTACCGGGGACAGGGGCGTTTTAAATTATTTTTTTTATTATTTATTTATTTTTTTTTACTTATTTATTTATTTTTTTACAATTATTTTACTTTTTTTTTTTTTGATCACTTTTATTCCTATTACAAGGAATGTAAACATCCCTTGTAATAGGAATGTGTGTGACAGGTTCTCTTTATTTCGTAGATGCGGGGTCAATAAGACCCCACATCTCTCCTCCAGGCTGGAAAGCATGAGATCAGTGAATTTCTTTTCACTGATCTCATACTTACAGCCGCAATGGCGGCTTTGTTTACATTTGAGGCCCGGGCGTGACGTCATCACATCGCGCCCGGGCCTCCGACGATCATAGAGATGACTGGTGACCATCTGGTCACCAATCATCTCTATGCTCATCACGTGACCCACCAACGATGCTGGAAGATTCGCTCCGGGTCCCCGATCGCACGGGGAGCCCGGAGAAGCACCGGATGGTGGCGGGAGGGGGGATGCCCCTCCCGCCGCCTGTAAGAACGATCAAGCTGCGGAACCGCTGCTATGATCATTCTTATGGTGCGCAGAATGGCCAGCACAAGAAAAGGATATTTGAATGATGCCTCTAGCTGCAGGCATCATTCAGATATCTCCCTACAAAGCTGTGGATGTCATTTGACTATGGCTTGGTAGGGAAGTGGTTAATGGGCTTCCATACCCACAAAAATGCACGGAAAGAAGTCCCGACCTTTTTTTTTTATTTTTATTGCACTGCATCAAAAGCACTCAATGTTTTCCAATGTGTGGGGTACCATTAAGAATTAACGGTACCCCTAAAGAGCAGAGCATTCGTCTGTGTGTCGGGAACGAGTGTGACAAAATCAAGAGAATTCTTGTTGGGCAGTGTATTAGTGCTCGGACGAACACACTTAGACCGAATTTTAATGGTTCAAAGAATGTCAGGCAAAATGGTCGGCCCTCACGCATGTTCACTTCATCAAATCTGGCCCTCTTTGAAAAAAGTTTGGACACCCCTGGTCTAGATGTTGTGTGTAGAACTCTACAGGCAGACCATCAACACCAGGCGTTTTGCCCGGCTTAAGTTGGGTCATGGCCTTCTGCACCTCTTCCAAAGTTATTTCCTGGTCCTGGTCAGTATGGGTCTTGTCGTCAATCTTAGGGAAGCTAACTCTGTCAAGATATGAATGCAGGTTCGGGGTGGTATAGGAAACCTTGGTGGACTAGAGCTGTCTATTGTAAAGGAGAAAGTGGTCATTAATTTCAGTGGGTGTGCGTAGTATGGTGCCAGTATGGTCCCTAACACCACTGATGGTAGTCGACGGAAACTGACCCTTCGCTAGCCAAGCCAACATCTTACCATTTTTATTCCCAAATTCAAATATTCTTTGAGCCAGGTGTAGGCAGGATTTATGAGTCATATCAATGCTTAGCAGGGATAGCCGCTGCAGTGCAAATTGCCAAGCCCCATAGGCAATGGGATTGGGGTTAGCCACATAAGCAGCCTCTTTTGGGTCAACTTCCCTTTCCAACTCGACCAGAGATTGTGCGGATGCTTTGCGTGCAGCAGCTATGCGAGATATATAGGCTCCACGGGCCCAGGCTTTCAAAGCATCCCAAGTAATCTCAGGGGTAGCAGAGTCTACATTAGCAAGCCAATAGTGACATACACCCTCCTGAATATGTTCCTGTATGGCAGGATCTTCTATCCAAAATCTGGACAGACGCCACATCGGCACCCCCGGTGCCCCCGATGCCAACCCAATTTGCATCGGAGCATGATCCGAGATCCCCCTCGGGAGTATACTGGCCTCAGAAATCTAACACAGCATGGATCGGGAGGCAAGGGCCAAGTCAATGCGTGAGAATGCCCGGAAGGATGCTGAATGACAAGAGAAACCTCTGTCATTAGGATGGTAATGACGCCAGACATCCACCAGGTCGAACGCGCCCATCCACTGGGCCAAACCAGGGACCCACCGAGAGGTAGAGGGGAGTCTGTCCAGATCGGGGGACGGGGTCATATTAAAATCCCCTATAATCAAAACATCATTGACACCATATGTGAGCACAATCTGCATAACAGTGTTAAGCACTGAAACATCAGCAGGGGGGGCAAATAGAGACCCACCAGGACCAAGGGAGTACTAGATACAAGGGCATGCAGTATTATAAAGCGGCCTTCTGGATCCGTTTTTAGATCAATAAGCTGGAAGGGGAGCTTTCTATGCACTAGGATACTGACCCCCCTAGAGTAGCTGGAGTGCGTGGCATGGTAGTGTGCCCCAACCCATAACCCTTTTCAGGCCTAGGATCCGAGATCTCACCAGATGGGTCTATTGAAGCACAACTAGCTGGGGAGAGTATTTTTTTAAGGTAATTAAAGACCAGGGAGCGTTTCATAGCAGAGTTGAGGCCCCGCACATTCCAAGAAATTATATTGTGCATAGACATATTGATAGTGTTTAAAAGTTATGACTCCTGAGGACTGAGTAGGTCTGCACTCCATCACACCCAGGGGCGACAGGCAAAAGTACATCCCCCCGAGGGACATAATCTCTCCAATTGTTCCCCTTCCTCTCAAAATTCCCACATGTGGCCTATCATAAAAAGGTACTTCATATTGTGAAAGAACAGTGTTCATCATAAAAACGCAAAAACACAAGTAACAAAACGTATAAACTCTAAATGTCCATGCATGGTCGACAACAGCTGACCTTCCCCTCCCCCCTTCCCGCAGGTCCCTCATAGTGTGGGTCTGCTTGGTACCCCAAAACCAGCCCGCAGGTAACTATAAACACGGTAGACGTGTAGTAAGCGTGGAGCAACAGTCAATCCATAGTAGCAACTTTTGCACCTTTGTCCTGGAAATAAATCAGCAGATTCTGCAGCATATAGTTCCCATCAGGAGGTGCTGGAGTCAGGATAACAAAGTACCTGAGTCAGAGTATTCACCCGGGATGTACCAGGGGCACAGAGCTTAAGGTGGCTTCTGCCAACAGTGAGTGTCACAATCTGCACTGCCCAGGGGTTAACATGAGACCCCCCAATTTAACGTATAACAAGATTGGGCAACGGTCAGGTCCCACAAGTAGTAAAAGTTTCATTACCTCCATCCTCATGTAGTATTGGGGTTGTATGTAGAACAGAAGCCCGCAGGCCCAGCAGGAAATTGCAAACAGGTAGAGCCTGATTCAAAATGTGCTCACGGCGGGGGGGGGGGGCATCATCCCTGCGGCAGTTAGCTGCCTCTTGGAGAGGTAAAAAATCTGTTCCCCATTTACGACACACAGCTTGGCTGGGAAGAGCACACTGTACTTGATTTTCCTCTCTCGGAGAGCTGCTTTAACAGCATCACAGGACCTGCGGAGCTTTTGCATCGCCACAGAGTAATCAGGGAACATCATGAGCCTGTTGTTCTTGTAGTGTATGTTGCCTGCCATTCTTGCGGCTCTGAGCAGTTCATCCCGGTCTCTGAAATTCAGCAGCCGCAGGATAAAAGTGCGAGGGGGGGATCCTTGTGGGCCTGGTTGTGACGGTATACGGTGGGCCCTCTCCACAGTAAAGTATGGGGATAGCTGGGCTGCAGGCAGGAGAAAGCATAGAAGCTCTTCAGTAAAGACCATAGGATTCTTCCCCTCAGCCCCCTCTGCTAATCCTATAATGCGGATATTATTGTGGCGGCAACGATTTTCGGCATCCTCGGCTCTGTATTCCAGGGTTAGAAGCTTGGACTGCAGTGTATGAAGGGCTCCATCATGTTCTGCCACCATGTCCTCCACATGTCCCACTCTCCCCTCCGCATTAGTGAGTCGGGACCGGACCTTGTCCATATCCTGGCGGATAAGTCACATGTCCAGCTGCACTGCCTCTATCTTGCTGGTAAGGGTCGTTTGGCTAGGTGGCTATGGCAGTGTGGCAGGATGCAATAGCCGCCAGAACCTCCGGTATCCCCGGAGGATTAGCTAAAGCCTGTACAGGAGAGTCAGTCTGCGATGTTATATTGGCACGTGCTGTGGAAGCAGGGCGCGGCCGTAGCTCAGGGCCAATAGTAGCCGAAGTGTCTGGGGGAAAATGGAGCTTCTTACCACCCTTGCCGCCGCCCCGTGTTCTGGACGGCATCCGCCTACCAATGCTGCTGATCCAGGTTATGGGTCTTTCAGGTACAGAGAAAGGAAGGAGAAAGTTCCAGCAGAGCTCCGGGATGTGCGACCAGTCACTCCGCCATCTTGGACACGCCCCCCAAGTGCTAAATTTAAAGGAAATGGAAGTAATGGAAGGCCATAACAAGATTTGGGATGGAGATATGCTGTTGGGTAAGGAAAAAGAGGAAGTCATCCACGTAAGTGGCTATTTTATATGTTTTGGGTCCTATCTGAAAACCTCCTATCGCGGAATTAGTATTAATTGAGCACATGAAGGATTCTAATGATAGAATAAATAAGAGGGGTGAAAGGGGGCAACCTTGCCTTGTGTCATTGCGTATACTCTGTTTTACACTGTGTCAGAGAAGGTGCCATTACCCTTAAGTCATGTCTGTAGATTTTGATACAAGGCAGATATTCATGACTAGAGTTGAGCGGACACCTGGATGTTCGGGTTCGACGGGTTCAGCCGAACTTCGGAAAAAAGTTCGGGTTCGGGACCGAACTTTAACCCGAACCCGGACCCGAACCTGAACCCCATTGAAGTCAATGGGGATCCGGACTTCTAAGGACTAAAAAGGCTCTAAAAAAGTAATGGAAAGGGCTAGAGGGCTGCAAATGGCAGCAAAATGTTGTTAAGAGCATGGCAAGTGCTCTGCAAACAAATGTGGATAGGGAAATAACTTAAAATAACATAAAAAAAAATAAAAAAATAAAAAAATATGCTGGAGGCCCCCTTTTCAGCAGAAGAGGTATGGGAAGTAATTAGGAACCTCAGAAACTCAACGGCACGATACCACACATATGGTGGGAATGCCCCAGAATACGCCCTTTCTGGAATAAATTATTCAATTTAATGGATAAGCTAGTGGGAAAATAAAATACTTTGAAATAAAAATGTAGCAGGGTGCTAAATTTAAGGGAAGTGTTTGAGTGGTAAATAGGCTCAAACACCCTAATTCTGTAGGATTCATGGACCATTTTGTCCTCGGGGGACAGTATTGGTGTGCAGTTCCCTGCGGCCTACAGGTGGCGCTGCCATGGTAGGCTAGGGTTGAACCACCGATACAGTGCTGTGCCTTTCGTGTCCCCTCTTGGCAGTAGTACAGCGGGGCGGGGAACCTGCTGTGCATGCCGGGAGAGCATATAAAAGGGGCAGACCTTTGGCCTGGGGGCTGATGTCCAGTGGGGTCCACGCCCAGGTGCCTTCGGCCTGGGTGCATGTGTTCCTGTTCCATCTCGGGTACCTTTAGCCCGGGGTGAGGTACTATCCTGGAGTTCCTGCTGCCCTGGGTATGGAGGCCTAGGTGCGGGAGTAAAGCCTGGAGTCCAGAGCCTTCGTCTGGAGTCCGCTAAGGGTCGAGGAGTCTTAGGGTGCCACCTGGTGTAGGGGACCATGTTCCAGGGAAGGGAGGATCATTCTGATGGACCGATGCGGGAGTCACGGTGAAGGAAGGGTCTGTTGACTCCCTGGAGAGATGTCTTCCCCTTGATATGGGCTAGGTTCGTAGAAGGAGAAGCTCAAGGTCATCTTGACTGTATCAGAGGCCTTATTCACCCGGCCCGTGGCAGGGGTCTTATACACCCTGGTCTGTGGCAGAGACCAAAGTTCTCCAGGTCCGTGGCAGGGGCCTTGTACACCCGGTCTGTGGCAGAGACCAACCTCAAGGTCTGTGGCAGAGACCGTGCACCTAAAACTGTTTGAGAAACCTAAGCAGTGAAGTGAATGTGCTACGTTTGTGCCTGGACCTCCTCCACACCTTAAGCTGTCCTGTTTCTTTGCTCTAACCTTTTCTATCCGAGTAGAGTTTATTTTGCCATGAGAGAATAAGAGTTGTAATTTCAGCTGGTGTGGACATTGACTTTACTGGGAATTAAAGGACTTGCCTCTACCTACAGTAGAGGTGAGAATCATCCTCTGGAGGAGTTTTGACTCCGGCTGTGGACACGGCCCGTCAAGTACACCACTCAACCTCTTTATATAGGAGGGTACGGGCTGGTAGTGCGGTGTGCCTTTCTCCCTCCTGCGAGGAGCCAACAACATAAAGGCAGGTAAGGGGGAAAGGATCTGTGTGCTACAAAAAAATAAAATAAAAATTATAATCTTGACCTAGGAGGACGAGGTCCATATGGAGTAGGAGGTTGAGGTGGCGGTGGATGTGGCTGTGTAGGTGGAAGCGGCGGTGGAGGAGGACGAGGTAGCCAACACTGGTTCAAAAATACAACAATGGCTGGGTAAGGCCGGTGATGTGTCGAATTCTGTCCCCCGTCAAATAGTGTCCTCCCTGTACTGCGCTTGCTCAGTATGTAGGACAAGGGGATTTCAAAAATATCCCAAGACGAACGGCGCCTGCGTGGTGAGTTCAGGTGAAGGCCACACCATCCGTGGTTCAAGCCGAGCCAAGTGAGGCCGTGCCCTAGCGTGGCGATCGAACCGAGCCTGTGAGGGGCCCTGTTACTATGTGCTACCGTATGTCCACTTGGATGGTGGGGCTTGAACCTGCACTCACTGCGCAGGCGCCGTTCATCTTCGGAGATTTTGTGAATCTCCTTGTCCTCTGTACTGCGCAAGCGCTGCGCCTTCGCAGTATGGGCCGGACACAATCCGATGGCCGGACAGTTTTTGTCACAACACCGGTATACATGTCTATTCTGCACAAGGTACGGACAAGTCCTGTGGGATCCATGCCTGGTTCATTTTAATGAACGTGAGCTTGTCCACATTGGCTCTGGACAGGCGGCTGCGCTTGTCTGTGATAACGCCCCCTGCCGTGCTAAATACACGTTCAGATAATACACTGGCTGCAGGGCAGGCCAGCACCTCCAAGGCATAAAGGGCAAGCTCAGGCCATGTGCCCAATTTGGAGACCCAGAAGTTAAAGGGGGCAGACCCGTCATCCAGTACGTGTAGGCCTGTGGACACATATTGCTCAACCATGTTGGTAAAATGCTGCCTCCTGCTAAGATGTTCCATCTCAGCTGGTGGTGCTGGTTGTTGTGACGTGCTGACAAAGCTTTTCCACATTTTAGCCATGCTAACCCTGCCTTCTGAGGTGCTGCCGGTGCCCCGGCTGCGTTGGCGACCTCTTCCTCCTCCTCTGCCTTCGCCTTGTGCTTCCACCGTACGCCCGCTGTCAGGTGGGAATGCCACCAGCAGCGCGTCTACCAGCGTGCGCTTGTACTCGCGCATCTTACGATCCCGCTCCAGTGAGGGAATTAAGGACGGTACGTTGTCCTTGTAACGGGGATCCAGCAGGGTGGCCACCCAGTAATCAGCACCAGTTAAAATGTGGGCAACTCGGCGGTCATTGCGGAAACACTGCAGCATGTAATCGCTCATGTGTGCCAGGCTGCCCAGAGGCAAAGAAAATCTGTCCTCTGTGGGAGGTGTATCGTCTGTGTCCTCTGTATCCCCCCAGCCACGCACCAGTGATGGCCACGAGCTGGTCTGGGTGCCACCCTGCTGTGAAAATGGCTCCTCCTCCTCCTCCTCCATCTCCTCCACCACCTCGTCATCCTCCAGAACTGTGCCCTTTCTGCCGGACAATTGTGTACCTGGCGTTTGTTGGTGCAGGAACCCACCCTCGTAGCCACTTGTGAAAGACTGCCCTGAAAGCCTTTGAAATTATCCCGCTTCCTCCTCCTCCTCATACTCCTGTGCCACATCCTCTTCCATCATCGCCCGAAGCGTTTTTTCAAGGAGGCATAGAACTGGGATAGTAACGCTGAGAACGGCGTCATTGGCACTGGACATGTTGGTGGAGTACTCGAAACAGCGCAACAAGGCACACAGGTCTCGCATGGAGGCCCAGTTATTGGTGGTGAAGTGGTGCTGTTCCGCAGAGCGACTCACGCGTGATTGCTGCAGCTGAAACTCCACTATCGCCTGCTGCTGCTCGCACAGTCTGGCCAGCATGTGCAAGGTGGAGTTCCACCTTGTGGGCACGTCACATATGAGGCGGTGAGCGGGAAGGCCGAAGTTACGCTGCAGCGCTGACAGGCGAGCAGCAGCAGGGTGAGAACGCGGAAAGTGCGCACACACAGCCCGCACGTTCTGCAGCAGCTCTGGCATATTGGGGTAATTTTTAAGGAACCTCTGGAACCAAGTTCAGCACATGCGCCAGGCAAGGGATGTGCGTCAAACCGGCTAGGCCCAGAGCTGCTACGAGATTTCGCCCATTATCGCACACCACCAGGCCGGGCTTGAGGCTCACTGACAGCAACCACTCATTGGTCTGTTGTTCCATGTCCCTCCACAACTCCTGTGCGGTGTGGGTTTTTTCCCCCAAACAGGAAAGTTTTAAAACTGCCTGCTGTCGTTTACCCCTGGCTGTGCTGAAGTTGGTGGTGAAGGTGTTACGCTGACCGGATGAGGAGGCGGTAGAGGATGAGGAAGCGGAGTAGGAGGAGTTAGCAACAGGAGGCAAACTGAAGCGCCCTGCAATCCTCGGTGGTGGAAGGACATGCGCCAAACTGCTATCTGCCTCAGGCCCAGCCGCCACTGCATTTACCCAGTGCGCTGTTAGGGAGATATAACGTCCCTGACCGTGCTTACTGGTCCACACATCCGTAGTTAGGTGGACCTTGCCACAGATGGCGTTGCGCAGTGCACACCTGATTTTGTCCCCCACTTGCTTGTGCAGGGAAGGGATGGCTCGCCTGGAAAAGTAGTGGCGGCTGGGTACGACGTACTGTGGGACAGCCAATGCCATCAGGCTTTTAAAACTCTGCGTCTCCACCAGACGGAATGACAGCATTTCAAAGGCCAGGAGTTTTGAAATGCTGGCATTCAGGGCCAGGGATCGCGGGTGGCTAGGGGGGTACTTCCTCTTCCGCTCCAATGTTTGGGAGATAGAGAGCTGAACGCTTCCATGGGACATTGTGGAGATGGTTGGTGACCCAGGTGGTAGTGTTGCTGGCAGATCCTCTGTTTGCGGGGTGGCAGGTGCCACTGTCACTACAGAGGTGGATGAAGAGGCCGAGACTGCAGCAGAAGAGGAAGCAGGAGGAGCCAGAGACCTTTCTTGGTTTTTGAGGTGTCTACTCCACTGCAGCTCGTGCTTTGCACTTAGATGCCTGGTCATGCAGGTTGTGCTCAGGTTGAGAACGTTTATGCCTCGCTTCAGGCTCTGATTGCACAGCCTGCAAACCACTCGTGTCTTGTCATCAGCACATTGTGTGAAGAACTGCCACGCTAGGGAACTCCTGGGACCTGGCTTTGGTGTGCTCGGTCCCTTGCTGCGTTGGGCAGTAGCAGACATACTGTCTAGGGGACGGACGCTCCGCTTTTGCACCCTGCTCCCTCTTCTGCAGTGCTGGTGGCTCTGTGCGACCACCGCCTCTTCCTCCAAACTACACTGGTCACCTGCATAACGTTGATTCCATGTGGGGTCGAGGACCTCATCGTCCTCCACATCATCTTCCACCCAGTCTTCACCCCTGCCCTCCTTGTCTGTCTGCACAATTGCGAAAGCAGCAACAGTTGGCACCTGTGTTTCGTCATCATCCGAGACGTACTGCGATGGTCCTCCCATGTACTCATCATGACACATAAGTAGTTGGGCATCGGTGCACTCAATCTCTTCCACTTCTGGGGCAGGGCTAGGTGGATGGCCCTGGGAAACCCTGCTAACAGAGTCATCGAAAAGCAGAAGAGACTGCTGCATGATTTGGGGCTCAGACTGCTTGGCTGATTTGCAAGGGGGTGAGGTGAAAGACTGATGGACATGGGTTTCAGGTGCCAACTCTGATCTTTCATCAGAAGAGTGGGTGGGAGACAATGTGAAGGAACCCGAGGCACTGTCAGCAACCCAATCTACTATCGCCTGTACTTGTCCTGGCCTAAACATTCGTACAGCCTCATTAGGCGCGACAAAATACCGCCGCAGGCTCGGTCGCCTACTCGCACCTGAGGAAGGTGTTTCACTTGTGCGTGTATCTGGCACAGATCCACCACGTCCTCTCCCTGCAACAGGAGCTCCACCAGCAGCACCACGACCGGGGCCACCACGTCCCTTTGACCTTCTCCTCATATTTTCCAAATTTAGGATCTTGCCCTAAATGGGTGTTTTTGGAAGAGCAGAACACACCCACAGTACGTAACCGCTGAATCGCACAGCTACAAAACTGCAGAAAATGCTATTCAAAAAAAATGTTGTTTTTTTAGTATAGCACAGTAGGAGAAAACTATATAGAAATTGTTTATTTCACACACCTCCACATATGTATAACACACTACAAACAATTTTTTGTGCCCCTAAATGGCGTTTTTTGGAAGAGCAGAACACACCCACAGTACGTAACCGCTGAATCGCACAGCTACAGAACTGCAGAAAATGCTATTCAAAAAATTTTTTGTTTTTTTAGTATAGCACAGTAGGAGAAAACTATATAGAAATTGTTTATTTCACACACCTCCACATATGTATAACACACTGCAAACTATTTTTTGTGCCCCTAAATGGCGTTTTTTGGAAGAGCAGAACACACCCACAGTACATAACCGCTGAATCGCACAGCTACAGAACTGCAGAAAATGCTATTCAAAAAAAATGTTGTTTTTTTAGTATAGCACAGTAGGAGAAAACTATATAGAAATTGTTTATTTCACACATCTCCACATATGTATAACACACTGCAAACAATTTTTTGTGCCCCTAAATGGCGTTTTTTGGAAGAGCAGAACACACCCACAGTACGTAACCGCTGAATCGCACAGCTACAGAACTGCAGAAAATGCTATTAAAAAAAAATGTTGTTTTTTTAGTATAGCACAGTAGGAGAAAACTATATAGAAATTGTTTATTTCACACACCTCCACATATGTATAACACACTGCAAACTATTTTTTGTGTCCCTAAATGGCGTTTTTTGGAAGAGCAGAACACACCCACAGTACGTAACCGCTGAATCGCACAGCTACAGAACTGCAGAAAATGCTATTCAAAAATTTTTTTTGTTTTTTTAGTATAGCACAGTAGGAGAAAACTATATAGAAATTGTTTATTTCACACACCTCCACATATGTATAACACACTGCAAACTATTTTTTGTGCCCCTAAACGGCGTTTTTTGGAAGAGCAGAACACACCCACAGTACGTAACCGCTGAATCGCACAGCTACAGAACTGCAGAAAATGCTATTCAAAAAAAATGTTGTTTTTTTAGTATAGCACAGTAGGAGAAAACTATATAGAAATTGTTTATTTCACACACCTCCACATATGTATAACACACTGCAAACTATTTTTTGTGCCCCTAAACAGCGTTTTTTGGAAGAGCAGAACACACCCACAGTACGTAACCGCTGAATCGCACAGCTACAGAACTGCAGAAAATGCTATTAAAATTTTTTTTTGTTTTTTTAGTATAGCACAGTAGGAGAAAACTATATAGAAATTGTTTATTTCACACACTTCCACATATGTATAACACACTGCAAACTATTTTTTGTGCCCCTAAATGGCGTTTTTTGGAAGAGCAGAACACACCCACAGTACGTAACCGCTGAATCGCACAGCTACAGAACTGCAGAAAATGCTATTAAAAAAAAATTTTGTTTTTTTAGTATAGCACAGTAGGAGAAAACTATATAGAAATTGTTTATTTCACACACCTCCACATATGTATAACACACTGCAAACTATTTTTTGTGTCCCTAAATGGCGTTTTTTGGAAGAGCAGAACACACCCACAGTACGTAACCGCTGAATCGCACAGCTACAGAACTGCAGAAAATGCTATTCAAAAATTTTTTTTGTTTTTTTAGTATAGCACAGTAGGAGAAAACTATATAGAAATTGTTTATTTCACACACCTCCACATATGTATAACACACTGCAAACTATTTTTTGTGCCCCTAAACGGCGTTTTTTGGAAGAGCAGAACACACCCACAGTACGTAACCGCTGAATCGCACAGCTACAGAACTGCAGAAAATGCTATTCAAAAAAAATGTTGTTTTTTTAGTAAAGCACAGTAGGAGAAAACTATATAGAAATTGTTTATTTCACACACCTCCACATATGTATAACACACTGCAAACTATTTTTTGTGCCCCTAAACAGCGTTTTTTGGAAGAGCAGAACACACCCACAGTACGTAACCGCTGAATCGCACAGCTACAGAACTGCAGAAAATGCTATTAAAATTTTTTTTTGTTTTTTTAGTATAGCACAGTAGGAGAAAACTATATAGAAATTGTTTATTTCACACACCTCCACATATGTATAACACACTGCAAACTATTTTTTGTGCCCCTAAATGGCGTTTTTTGGAAGAGCAGAACACACCCACAGTACGTAACCGCTGAATCGCACAGCTACAGAACTGCAGAAAATGCTATTAAAAAAAAATGTTGTTTTTTTAGTATAGCACAGTAGGAGAAAACTATACAGAAATTGTTTATTTCACACACCTCCACATATGTATAACACACTGCAAACTATTTTTTGTGCCCCTAAACGGCGTTTTTTGGAAGAGCAGAACACACCCACAGTACGTAACCGCTGAATCGCACAGCTACAGAACTGCAGAAAATGCTATTTTAAAAAAATGTTGTTTTTTTAGTATAGCACAGTAGGAGAAAACTATATAGAAATTGTTTATTTCACACATCTCCACATATGTATAACACGCTGCAAACTATTTTTTGTGCCCCTAAACGGCGTTTTTTGGAAGAGCAGAACACTCCCACAGTACGTAACCGCTGAATCGCACAGCTACAGAACTGCAGAAAATGCTATTCAAAAAAAATTTTGTTTTTTTAGTATAGCACAGTAGGAGAAAACTATATAGAAATTGTTTATTTCACACACCTCCACATATGTATAACACACTGCAAACTATTTCTTGTGCCCCTAAATGGCGTTTTTTGGAAGAGCAGAACACACCCACAGTACGTAACCGCTGAATCGCACAGCTACAGAACTGCAGAAAATGCTATTCCAAAAAAATGTTTTTTTTTTAGTATAGCACAGTAGGAGAAAACTATATAGAAATTGTTTATTTCACACACCTCCACATATGTATAACACACTGCAAACTATTTTTTGTGCCCCATAATGGCATTTTTTGGAAGAGCAGAACACACCCACAGTACGTAACCGCTGAATCGCACAGCTACAGAACTGCAGAAAATGCTATTCAAAAAAAATGTTGTTTTTTTAGTATAGCACAGTAGGATAAAACTATATAGAAATTGTTTATTTCACACACCTCCACATATGTATAACACACTGCAAACTATTTTTTGTGCCCCTAAACTGAGTTTTTTGGAAGAGCAGAACACACCCACAGTACGTAACCGCTGAATCGCACAGCTACAGAACTGCAGAAAATGCTATTCAAAAAAAATGTTGTTTTTTTAGTATAGCACAGTAGGAGAAAACTATATAGAAATTGTTTATTTCACACACCTCCACATATGTATAACACACTGCAAACTATTTTTTGTGCCCCTAAATGGCGTTTTTTGGAAGAGCAGAACACACCCACAGTACGTAACCGCTGAATCGCACAGCTACAAAACTGCAGAAAATGCTATTCAAAAAAAATGTTGTTTTTTTAGTATAGCACAGTAGGAGAAAACTATATAGAAATTGTTTATTTCACACACCTCCACATATGTATAACACACTACAAACAATTTTTTGTGCCCCTAAATGGCGTTTTTTGGAAGAGCAGAACACACCCACAGTACGTAACCGCTGAATCGCACAGCTACAGAACTGCAGAAAATGCTATTCAAAAAATTTTTTGTTTTTTTAGTATAGCACAGTAGGAGAAAACTATATAGAAATTGTTTATTTCACACACCTCCACATATGTATAACACACTGCAAACTATTTTTTGTGCCCCTAAATGGCGTTTTTTGGAAGAGCAGAACACACCCACAGTACATAACCGCTGAATCGCACAGCTACAGAACTGCAGAAAATGCTATTCAAAAAAAATGTTGTTTTTTTAGTATAGCACAGTAGGAGAAAACTATATAGAAATTGTTTATTTCACACACCTCCACATATGTATAACACACTGCAAACTATTTTTTGTGCCCCTAAACGGCGTTTTTTGGAAGAGCAGAACACACCCACAGTACGTAACCGCTGAATCGCACAGCTACAGAACTGCAGAAAATGCTATTCAAAAAAAATGTTGTTTTTTTAGTATAGCACAGTAGGAGAAAACTATATAGAAATTGTTTATTTCACACACCTCCACATATGTATAACACACTGCAAACTATTTTTTGTGCCCCTAAATGGCGTTTTTTGGAAGAGCAGAACACACCCACAGTACGTAACCACTGAATCGCACAGCTACAGAACTGCAGAAAATGCTATTCAAAAAAAATGTTGTTTTTTTAGTATAGCACAGTAGGAGAAAACTATATAGAAATTGTTTATTTCACACACCTCCACATATGTATAACACACTGCAAACTATTTTTTGTGCCCCTAAACAGCGTTTTTTGGAAGAGCAGAACACACCCACAGTACGTAACCGCTGAATCGCACAGCTACAGAACTGCAGAAAATGCTATTAAAATTTTTTTTTGTTTTTTTAGTATAGCACAGTAGGAGAAAACTATATAGAAATTGTTTATTTCACACACCTCCACATATGTATAACACACTGCAAACTATTTTTTGTGCCCCTAAATGGCGTTTTTTGGAAGAGCAGAACACACCCACAGTACGTAACCGCTGAATCGCACAGCTACAGAACTGCAGAAAATGCTATTCAAAAAAAATGTTGTTTTTTTAGTATAGCACAGTAGGAGAAAACTATACAGAAATTGTTTATTTCACACACCTCCACATATGTATAACACACTGCAAACTATTTTTTGTGCCCCTAAACGGCGTTTTTTGGAAGAGCAGAACACACCCACAGTACGTAACCGCTGAATCGCACAGCTACAGAACTGCAGAAAATGCTATTTAAAAAAAATGTTGTTTTTTTAGTATAGCACAGTAGGAGAAAACTATATAGAAATTGTTTATTTCACACATCTCCACATATGAATAACACGCTGCAAACTATTTTTTGTGCCCCTAAACGTCGTTTTTTGGAAGAGCAGAACACTCCCACAGTACGTAACCGCTGAATCGCACAGCTACAGAACTGCAGAAAATGCTATTCAAAAAAAATTTTGTTTTTTTAGTATAGCACAGTAGGAGAAAACTATATAGAAATTGTTTATTTCACACACCTCCACATATGTATAACACACTGCAAACTATTTTTTGTGCCCCTAAATGGCGTTTTTTGGAAGAGCAGAACACACCCACAGTACGTAACCGCTGAATCGCACAGCTACAGAACTGCAGAAAATGCTATTCCAAAAAAATGTTTTTTTTTTAGTATAGCACAGTAGGAGAAAACTATATAGAAATTGTTTATTTCACACACCTCCACATATGTATAACACACTGCAAACTATTTTTTGTGCCCCTAAATGGCGTTTTTTGGAAGAGCAGAACACACCCACAGTACGTAACCGCTGAATCGCACAGCTACAGAACTGCAGAAAATGCTATTCAAAAAAATGTTGTTTTTTTAGTATAGCACAGTAGGATAAAACTATATAGAAATTGTTTATTTCACACACCTCCACATATGTATAACACACTGCAAACTATTTTTTGTGCCCCTAAACTGAGTTTTTTGGAAGAGCAGAACACACCCACAGTACGTAACCGCTGAATCGCACAGCTACAGAACTGCAGAAAATGCTATTAAAAAAAAATGTTGTTTTTTTAGTATAGCACAGTAGGAGAAAACTATATAGAAATTGTTTATTTCACACACCTCCACATATGTATAACACACTGCAAACTATTTTTTGTGCCCCTAAATGGCGTTTTTTGGAAGAGCAGAACACACCCACAGTACATAACCGCTGAATCGCACAGCTACAGAACTGCAGAAAATGCTATTAAAAAAAAATGTTTTTTTTTAGTATAGCACATTAGGAGAAAACTATATAGAAATTGTGTATTTCACACACCTCCACATATGTATAACACACTGCAAACTATTTTTTGTGCCCCTAAATGGCGTTTTTTGGAAGAGCAGAACACACCCACAGTACGTAACCGCTGAATCGCACAGCTACAGAACTGCAGAAAATGCTATTCAAAAAAAATGTTGTTTTTTTAGTATAGCACAGTAGGAGAAAACTATATAGAAATTGTTTATTTCACACATCTCCACATATGTATAACACACTGCAAACTATTTTTTGTGCCCCTAAACGGCGTTTTTTGGAAGAGCAGAACACACCCACAGTACGTAACCGCTGAATCGCACAGCTACAGAACTGCAGAAAATGCTATTCAAAAAAATGTTGTTTTTTTAGTATAGCACAGTAGGAGAAAACTATATAGAAATTGTTTATTTCACACACCTCCACATATGTATAACACACTGCAAACTATTTTTTGTGCCCCTAAATGGCGTTTTTTGGAAGAGCAGAACACACCCACAGTACATAACCGCTGAATCGCACAGCTACAGAACTGCAGAAAATGCTATTCAAAAAAAATGTTGTTTTTTTAGTATAGCACAGTAGGAGAAAACTATATAGAAATTGTTTATTTCACACATCTCCACATATGTATAACACACTGCAAACAATTTTTTGTGCCCCTAAATGGCGTTTTTTGGAAGAGCAGAACACACCCACAGTACGTAACCGCTGAATCGCACAGCTACAGAACTGCAGAAAATGCTATTCAAAAAATTTTTTGTTTTTTTAGTATAGCACAGTAGGAGAAAACTATATAGAAATTGTTTATTTCACACACCTCCACATATGTATAACACACTGCAAACTATTTTTTGTGTCCCTAAATGGCGTTTTTTGGAAGAGCAGAACACACCCACAGTACGTAACCGCTGAATCGCACAGCTACAGAACTGCAGAAAATGCTATTCAAAAATTTTTTTTGTTTTTTTAGTATAGCACAGTAGGAGAAAACTATATAGAAATTTTTTATTTCACACACCTCCACATATGTATAACACACTGCAAACTATTTTTTGTGCCCCTAAACGGCGTTTTTTGGAAGAGCAGAACACACCCACAGTACGTAACCGCTGAATCGCACAGCTACAGAACTGCAGAAAATGCTATTCAAAAAAAATGTTGTTTTTTTAGTATAGCACAGTAGGAGAAAACTATATAGAAATTGTTTATTTCACACACCTCCACATATGTATAACACACTGCAAACTATTTTTTGTGCCCCTAAACGGCGTTTTTTGGAAGAGCAGAACACACCCACAGTACGTAACCGCTGAATCGCACAGCTACAGAACTGCAGAAAATGCTATTAAAACATTTTTTTGTTTTTTTAGTATAGCACAGTAGGAGAAAACTATATAGAAATTGTTTATTTCACACACCTCCACATATGTATAACACACTGCAAACTATTTTTTGTGCCCCTAAATGGCGTTTTTTGGAAGAGCAGAACACACCCACAGTACGTAACCGCTGAATCGCACAGCTACAGAACTGCAGAAAATGCTATTCAAAAAAAATGTTGTTTTTTTAGTATAGCACAGTAGGAGAAAACTATACAGAAATTGTTTATTTCACACACCTCCACATATGTATAACACACTGCAAACTATTTTTTGTGCCCCTAAACGGCGTTTTTTGGAAGAGCAGAACACACCCACAGTACGTAACCGCTGAATCGCACAGCTACAGAACTGCAGAAAATGCTATTTAAAAAAAATGTTGTTTTTTTAGTATAGCACAGTAGGAGAAAACTATATAGAAATTGTTTATTTCACACATCTCCACATATGTATAACACGCTGCAAACTATTTTTTGTGCCCCTAAACGGCGTTTTTTGGAAGAGCAGAACACTCCCACAGTACGTAACCGCTGAATCGCACAGCTACAGAACTGCAGAAAATGCTATTCCAAAAAAATTTTGTTTTTTTAGTATAGCACAGTAGGAGAAAACTATATAGAAATTGTTTATTTCACACACCTCCACATATGTATAACACACTGCAAACTATTTTTTGTGCCCCTAAATGGCGTTTTTTGGAAGAGCAGAACACACCCACAGTACGTAACCGCTGAATCGCACAGCTACAGAACTGCAGAAAATGCTATTCCAAAAAAATGTTTTTTTTTTAGTATAGCACAGTAGGAGAAAACTATATAGAAATTGTTTATTTCACACACCTCCACATATGTATAACACACTGCAAACTATTTTTTGTGCCCCTAAATGGCGTTTTTTGGAAGAGCAGAACACACCCACAGTACGTAACCGCTGAATCGCACAGCTACAGAACTGCAGAAAATGCTATTAAAAAAAAATGTTGTTTTTTTAGTATAGCACAGTAGGAGAAAACTATATAGAAATTGTTTATTTCACACACCTCCACATATGTATAACACACTGCAAACTATTTTTTGTGTCCTGTGAGGGGGTTAGCTCGGCAGCGGGTGTGTGTGACTTCCGGGATGGGCTCCCCACACAAAAACAGGCCCAGCAAACGGAGGTTGTGGTTTTCAAAATCAAAAAAGGTGCGGTTTATTTTCTATTTACAGTGACAAAACACAGCAAAGCCAAAAGAAACATAAACAAAATAAATCCTGGTCAACTTGACCTCTGACTAAACATACAGGTTTCCTAACTAACAACTGGGATCAGCCTAGTGCTGTCCTAGTCCCTAAGTCCCTGGTTTTAAATGTCCAAGCAAATAGCCACACAGGCTTTGTCTCACCGCACAGGGGTTCACTCTCCCTAGACAGTCCACACAGGTCTGGTTCCAGGCATGAGCTAACATCTAATGAAGCTGGGAGTTCTTATAGAGGCCTAAATGAGCTGACAAGCTTCAGCTGGTCTCATCAACTCCCTGTCTGCACGACGCCCCACACTCTCCCTAGAGGTATGAGTCATCCATGAGCCCACTAGACTCAGCTGGGCTTATACAACTCTCCACCTAGTTGTATAAGTCGGCGTAAAGCCTGAATCTGGGCGAAATATATCTACCCCCCTGGATGCAACCAGGTGACTTTACCTTCCTGCTGTCACATACCCCCCCTCTTGTTTTAACCTCGGGGTTGGAACACCAGCAATCAGGCATTCATGTACTCGAGACAAAGCATCCACATTCCCCATTTGAACGCCAGGGCGATGCTTTACTGTGAAGTTGAATTCCTGGAGGGCCAGGAACCACCTATTCACTCTTCTATTTGTTTCCTTGTTTTGAGCCATCCACTTTAACGGAGCGTGATCCGTAACCATGTCAAAGTGCCTACCTAGCAGGTAGTACCGAAGGGAATCTAGAGCCCACTTCACCGCTAAACACTCCTTTTCAACGGTGGCGTAATTTACCTCATGGGACTTCAACTTCCTGCTGAGGTAAATGACTGGGTGCTCTTCCCCGTTCCAGACCTGGGACAATACTGCTCCTAACCCCACATCTGACGCATCACTTTGTACGACAAAGTCTTTAGAGAAGTCGGGTGAGTACAACACTGGCTGGCTACATAAGGCTTGTTTCAAGAATTGGAATGCTGCCTCAGCCTCGGGGGTCCATTTAATCATGACCGACCCTTTCCCCTTCGTTAGGTTGGTTAGGGGCACAGCCTTAGAAGCAAAGTGGGGAATGAATCGCCGATAATACCCAGCGATTCCCAGAAAGGCTCGTACCTGCTTCTTGCTGTTGGGACGTGGCCAACTCTGGATGGCCTCGACTTTGTTGAGTTGGGGTTTTATTACTCCCCTCCCAATGGTGTACCCAAGATATTTGGCCTCCTCCTGCCCAATGGTACACTTCTTGGGGTTAGCCGTAAACCCCGCTTCCCGAACAGAGTCCAGGACTGCTTGCACTTTTGGCAGATGTGAGGCCCAATCTGTGCTATGGACAATTACGTCATCCAGGTAAGCCGCAGCATACTTCCGATGGGGCCTCAGCATCTGGTCCATTTTCCGCTGGAATGTGGCCGGCGCATTCTGTAACCCGAACGGCATTCTTTTATATTGGAACGCCCCGTCTGGGGTTACAAATGCGGTTTTCTCTTTGGCCAATTTGGCCAGGGGGATTTGCCAATACCCTTTTGTGAGGTCAAGAGTCGTCATGTATCGGGCTGTTCCCAGCCGGTCGATCAACTCATCTATACGTGGCATGGGGTAGGTGTCAAATTTTGTAACTTTGTTCAACTGACGAAAATCGTTACAAAATCGCCAGCTCCCATCCGGTTTAGGCACCAACACAATGGGACTAGACCAATCACTTTGGGACTCCTCTATCACCCCTAAGTTCAGCATTTTCTGTACTTCCTCCCGTATTGCCTCCCGTCGGGCCTCTGGGATCCGATAGGGTTTTAACTTCACCCTTTCACCGGGCGGGGTAATGATGTCATGCTCTACCCCAAATGTTTGTCCCGGCAGCTCAGAGAATACCTCCTTGTTGCGAAGCACAAACTCCTTAACCTCCTGTTGTTGGGGTTGTGACAAGGTGGCTGCTATTCCAACCTCAGGAATCACGCAACCAGTTTGAGCTGGTGACCAAGTGTCTGCGACTAGGGACTCTCTATCCCTCCAGGCTTTCAACAGATTAACGTGATAGATCTGTTCGGGCTTTCGCCTTCCTGGTTGTCTGACCTTGTAATTCACTTCGCTCACTTTTTCCATTATCTCGTAGGGGCCTTGCCATTTGGCAAGGAATTTACTTTCAACCGTAGGGACAAGTACCAGTATCCTATCCCCCGGGGAAAAGGTACGGGTCTTGGCTCCACGGTTGTACACTCTCTGCTGTGCTAACTGCGCTTGGGCCAAATGTTCCTTCACGATGGGCATTACCTGTGCAATTCGGTCTTGCATCAGGGCGACATGCTCAATCACACTCCTGTGGGGAGAACTCTCACTTTCCCAAGTTTCCTTGGCAATATCCAACAGCCCTCTTGGGTGTCTCCCATACAGTAACTCAAAGGGGGAGAATCCCGTAGAGGATTGGGGCACCTCCCTAATAGCAAACATCAGATAAGGAAGTAGACAGTCCCAATCCTTTCCATCTCTATCCACCATTTTCTTCAACATTTGTTTTAGGGTTTTGTTGAATCTTTCAACCAGCCCATCGGTTTGGGGGTGATACACAGATGTATGTAATTGCGTCACTTTGAACAATTTACACAGCTTCTTCATAACCCGGGACATAAAGGGTGTACCTTGGTCCGTAAGCAGTTCTTTACAAATACCCACCCGGCTAAACACAAGAGATAGCTCTTTGGCTATGGTTTTGGCCGAGGTATTTCGGAGAGGGATCGCTTCTGGATAACGGGTGGCATAGTCCATTATAACTAATATGTACTGGTGCCCCCTAGCGGACTTGATTATAGGACCTACCAAATCCATGGCGATCCTCTCAAACGGGACCTCAATGATGGGTAGAGGGACCAGCGGGCTACGGAAATGTGGCATCGGGGCCGACCTCTGACACACAGGGCAGGAGGAACAATAATTTTCTATGTCCTTCATCACCCCCGGCCAATAGAATCTCTGTAATACCCTCTCTCGGGTTTTCTCTGTCCCCAGATGACCTCCAAGAATGTGCCCATGGGCCAACTCCAACACCAACTTCCTGTAAGGTTTGGGCACCACAAGCTGCTCAACGGTTTCTTCTGCCCTTTTTGCCACCCGATACAGTAGGTCCTTCTCTACGCTGAAGTATGGGTAAGTGCAGGTATTATCTGGGTTCACTAACTCGCCATCTATTTTCACTACGTTTTCCCGTGCCTTTATTAGGGCGGGGTCTTTCAACTGTTCTGTGGCAAAGTTTTCCCTGTGAACCTCAAGATCAGAAAACTCCACAGACGGTAGGTTTTCGTCTGAGGAGGTGGGCTCCTCTCCAGTTTCTTGAGTCTCCCCTGCCAATACTGATAAGGGAAATTCCGGAGAGTCCTCACCACTCTCAGGGGAGTTCTGGCTATCACATTCCTGGTACATAGGGGCACCAGTGGGGGGCTCAGGATCATCCCACAGTTCCCAGAACTTCGGAAAATCCCTTCCCACAATGGCGTCATACGGTAACTGAGATACTAAGCCCACTGGATGAGAGAGGGTACCTTTGGGGGTCTCGAAACACACTGTAGTCACTGGATACTCTCGGGTGTCCCCATGCACACAAATAACAGCTACCTTGCTATTCCCAGAGACCTCTGTTTTAACTAACTCAGCCTTTATCAGGGTCACAAGGCTACCTGAATCCAGCAATACCACAACATTTCTACCATTAACACACATTTTGCATAAATGTTTCTCAGTTCCTCGAATGGCAGTGCATGCGACTGTCGCACACAGCGACTGACGTCTGCCCGTCAGAAAGTCACACTGCATGGGTTCCTCCACAACCGGGCAATTGGCTGCAATATGTCCCGCTTGCCGGCAGCGGTAGCAAACGATCCTTCTTGCCGCCTCTTGAGCCGCTGATTTCCCAGGCTGTTCTCGCCAAACTTGGGGTAGAGCTCCCACCCTCTCACTCTCTCCACCCTTACCCCTTGGAATCCTCTTATCCGCCCCTGGGGATGGTCTGGTCTTAGGGTGGAAAGTCCGAGTGTCTCTGGAAGAGGCCGTCAGGTTCTCTGTAGCCAAGTATTTCTCCACACGATCCACAAGACCATCGGCCGTCTCTGGGTCTCCATGGCTTACCCACTTTTGGATGGCAGTAGGAAGAGCTCTCAAAAACCGATCCATTACAACACGTTCCACAATCTTTGGTGCGGACAAAGTCTCTGGCTGTAGCCACTTTCTGCTCAGGTGAATGAGATCATACATTTGAGACCTGGGGGGTTTTCCAAGCTGGAAAGTCCAGTTATGCACACGCTGAGCCCGGACAGCCTGGGTGACACCCAGCCTTGCCAATATCTCAGCTTTTAGCATCACATAGTCTTTTGCTTGGTCAGGCTCTAGGTCATAGTAAGCCTTCTGCGATTCACCAGTTAACAGAGGAGCCACCAGTCCAGCCCACTGCTCCTCAGGCCACTTTTCTCTTTCAGCAGTCCTTTCAAATGTGGTCAAAAATACCTCTGGATCATCCTCTCCAGTCATTTTTGTCAATAAACGACTCACCCCAAAGGACGCGATATTAGTGGGACGGCTTTCCTCACTGGTCTGCGGACGTTGCTGCATTACTGCTTCCATTTGTTGTAGTCTCTGCTCTTGCTTCTGTAACAGGTCTATGAAGCGGGCCTCAGATTGCTGCTGGGCTTGTTGCTGAGCTTCCAGACTCTGTTGGTGAGCTTGCTGCTGGGCTGCAAGGCTCTGTTGATGAGCTTGCTGCTGGGCTGCGAAGTTCTGTTGTTGAGCTGCAAGGCTCTGTTGATGAGCTGCAAGGCTCTTTTGCAAACCTGCATTTGTCTGCTGTTGATTGGCATTTGCTAGAGCCAGCTGCTTCAGTATCTCCTCCATGCTGGCTTAAAAAAAACTGCCACTGGTTCTCCACCAACTGTGAGGGGGTTAGCTCGGCAGCGGGTGTGTGTGACTTCCGGGATGGGCTCCCCACACAAAAACAGGCCCAGCAAACGGAGGTTGTGGTTTTCAAAATCAAAAAAGGTGCGGTTTATTTTCTATTTACAGTGACAAAACACAGCAAAGCCAAAAGAAACATAAACAAAATAAATCCTGGTCAACTTGACCTCTGACTAAACATACAGGTTTCCTAACTAACAACTGGGATCAGCCTAGTGCTGTCCTAGTCCCTAAGTCCCTGGTTTTAAATGTCCAAGCAAATAGCCACACAGGCTTTGTCTCACCGCACAGGGGTTCACTCTCCCTAGACAGTCCACACAGGTCTGGTTCCAGGCATGAGCTAACATCTAATGAAGCTGGGAGTTCTTATAGAGGCCTAAATGAGCTGACAAGCTTCAGCTGGTCTCATCAACTCCCTGTCTGCACGACGCCCCACACTCTCCCTAGAGGTATGAGTCATCCATGAGCCCACTAGACTCAGCTGGGCTTATACAACTCTCCACCTAGTTGTATAAGTCGGCGTAAAGCCTGAATCTGGGCGAAATATATCTACCCCCCTGGATGCAACCAGGTGACTTTACCTTCCTGCTGTCACAGTCCCTAAATGGCGTTTTTTGGAAGAGCAGAACACACCCACAGTACGTAACCGCTGAATCGCACAGCTACAGAACTGCAGAAAATGCTATTCAAAAAAATTTTTTGTTTTTTTAGTATAGCACAGTAGGAGAAAACTATATAGAAATTGTTTATTTCACACACCTCCACATATGTATAACACACTGCAAACTATTTTTTGTGCCCCTAAACGGCGTTTTTTGGAAGAGCAGAACACACCCACAGTACGTAACCGCTGAATCGCACAGCTACAGAACTGCAGAAAATGCTATTCAAAAAAAATGTTGTTTTTTTAGTATAGCACAGTAGGAGAAAACTATATAGAAATTGTTTATTTCACACACCTCCACATATGTATAACACACTGCAAACTATTTTTTGTGCCCCTAAATGGCGTTTTTTGGAAGAGCAGAACACACCCACAGTACGTAACCACTGAATCGCACAGCTACAGAACTGCAGAAAATGCTATTCAAAAAAAATGTTGTTTTTTTAGTATAGCACAGTAGGAGAAAACTATATAGAAATTGTTTATTTCACACACCTCCACATATGTATAACACACTGCAAACTATTTTTTGTGCCCTTAAACGGCGTTTTTTGGAAGAGCAGAACACACCCACAGTACGTAACCGCTGAATCGCACAGCTACAGAACTGCAGAAAATGCTATTAAAATTTTTTTTTGTTTTTTTAGTATAGCACAGTAGGAGAAAACTATATAGAAATTGTTTATTTCACACACCTCCACATATGTATAACACACTGCAAACTATTTTTTGTGCCCCTAAATGGCGTTTTTTGGAAGAGCAGAACACACCCACAGTACGTAACCGCTGAATCGCACAGCTACAGAACTGCAGAAAATGCTATTCAAAAAAAATGTTGTTTTTTTAGTATAGCACAGTAGGAGAAAACTATACAGAAATTGTTTATTTCACACACCTCCACATATGTATAACACACTGCAAACTATTTTTTGTGCCCCTAAACGGCGTTTTTTGGAAGAGCAGAACACACCCACAGTACGTAACCGCTGAATCGCACAGCTACAGAACTGCAGAAAATGCTATTTAAAAAAAATGTTGTTTTTTTAGTATAGCACAGTAGGAGAAAACTATATAGAAATTGTTTATTTCACACATCTCCACATATGTATAACACGCTGCAAACTATTTTTTGTGCCCCTAAACGGCGTTTTTTGGAAGAGCAGAACACTCCCACAGTACGTAACCGCTGAATCGCACAGCTACAGAACTGCAGAAAATGCTATTCAAAAAAAATTTTGTTTTTTTAGTATAGCACAGTAGGAGAAAACTATATAGAAATTGTTTATTTCACACACCTCCACATATGTATAACACACTGCAAACTATTTTTTGTGCCCCTAAATGGCGTTTTTTGGAAGAGCAGAACACACCCACAGTACGTAACCGCTGAATCGCACAGCTACAGAACTGCAGAAAATGCTATTCCAAAAAAATGTTTTTTTTTTAGTATAGCACAGTAGGAGAAAACTATATAGAAATTGTTTATTTCACACACCTCCACATATGTATAACACACTGCAAACTATTTTTTGTGCCCCTAAATGGCGTTTTTTGGAAGAGCAGAACACACCCACAGTACGTAACCGCTGAATCGCACAGCTACAGAACTGCAGAAAATGCTATTAAAAAAAAATGTTGTTTTTTTAGTATAGCACAGTAGGATAAAACTATATAGAAATTGTTTATTTCACACACCTCCACATATGTATAACACACTGCAAACTATTTTTTGTGCCCCTAAACTGAGTTTTTTGGAAGAGCAGAACACACCCACAGTACGTAACCGCTGAATCGCACAGCTACAGAACTGCAGAAAATGCTATTAAAAAAAAATGTTGTTTTTTTAGTATAGCACAGTAGGAGAAAACTATATAGAAATTGTTTATTTCACACACCTCCACATATGTATAACACACTGCAAACTATTTTTTGTGCCCCTAAACGGCATTTTTTGGAAGAGCAGAACACACCCACAGTACGTAACCGCTGAATCGCACAGCTACAGAACTGCAGAAAATGCTATTCAAAAAAAATGTTGTTTTTTTAGTATAGCACAGTAGGAGAAAACTATATAGAAATTGTTTATTTCACACACCTCCACATATGTATAACACACTGCAAACTATTTTTTGTGCCCCTAAATGGCGTTTTTTGGAAGAGCAGAACACACCCACAGTACGTAACCGCTGAATCGCACAGCTACAGAACTGCAGAAAATGCTATTAAAAAAAAATGTTGTTTTTTTAGTATAGCACAGTAGGAGAAAACTATATAGAAATTGTTTATTTCACACATCTCCACATATGTATAACACACTGCAAACTATTTTTTGTGCCCCTAAACGGCGTTTTTTGGAAGAGCAGAACACACCCACAGTACGTAACCGCTCAATCGCACAGCTACAGAACTGCAGAAAATGCTATTCAAAAAAAATGTTTTTTTTTTAGTATAGCACAGTAGGAGAAAACTATATAGAAATTGTTTATTTCACACACCTCCACATATGTATAACACACTGCAAACTATTTTTTGTGCCCCTAAACGGCGTTTTTTGGAAGAGCAGAACACACCCACAGTACGTAACCGCTGAATCACACAGCTACAGAACTGCAGAAAATGCTATTAAAAAAAAATGTTTTTTTTTTAGTATAGCACATTAGGAGAAAACTATATAGAAATTGTGTATTTCACACACCTCCACATATGTATAACACACTGCAAACTATTTTTTGTGCCCCTAAATGGCGTTTTTTGGAAGAGCAGAACACACCCACAGTACGTAACCGCTGAATCGCACAGCTACAGAACTGCAGAAAATGCTATTCAAAAAAAATGTTGTTTTTTTAGTATAGCACAGTAGGAGAAAACTATATAGAAATTGTTTATTTCACACATCTCCACATATGTATAACACACTGCAAACTATTTTTTGTGCCCCTAAACGGCGTTTTTTGGAAGAGCAGAACACACCCACAGTACGTAACCGCTCAATCGCACAGCTACAGAACTGCAGAAAATGCTATTCAAAAAAAATGTTTTTTTTTTAGTATAGCACAGTAGGAGAAAACTATATAGAAATTGTTTATTTCACACACCTCCACATATGTATAACACACTGCAAACAATTTTTTGTGCCCCTAAACGGCGTTTTTTGGAAGAGCAGAACACACCCACAGTACGTAACCGCTGAATCACACAGCTACAGAACTGCAGAAAATGCTATTAAAAAAAAATGTTTTTTTTTTAGTATAGCACATTAGGAGAAAACTATATAGAAATTGTGTATTTCACACACCTCCACATATGTATAACACACTGCAAACTATTTTTTGTGCCCCTAAATGGCGTTTTTTGGAAGAGCAGAACACACCCACAGTACGTAACCGCTGAATCGCACAGCTACAGAACTGCAGAAAATGCTATTCAAAAAAAATGTTGTTTTTTTAGTATAGCACAGTAGGAGAAAACTATATAGAAATTGTTTATTTCACACATCTCCACATATGTATAACACACTGCAAACTATTTTTTGTGCCCCTAAACGGCGTTTTTTGGAAGAGCAGAACACACCCACAGTACGTAACCGCTGAATCGCACAGCTACAGAACTGCAGAAAATGCTATTCAAAAAAATGTTTTTTTTTTAGTATAGCACAGTAGGAGAAAACTATATAGAAATTGTTTATTTCACACACCTCCACATATGTATAACACACTGCAAACTATTTTTTGTGCCCCTAAATGGCGTTTTTTGGAAGAGCAGAACACACCCACAGTACATAACCGCTGAATCGCACAGCTACAGAACTGCAGAAAATGCTATTCAAAAAAAATTTTGTTTTTTTAGTATAGCACAGTAGGAGAAAACTATATAGAAATTGTTTATTTCACACACCTCCACATATGTATAACACACTGCAAACTATTTTTTGTGTCCCTAAATGGCGTTTTTTGGAAGAGCAGAACACACCCACAGTACGTAACCGCTGAATCGCACAGCTACAGAACTGCAGAAAATGCTATTCAAAAAAAATGTTGTTTTTTTAGTATAGCACAGTAGGAGAAAACTATATAGAAATTGTTTATTTCACACACCTCCACATATGTATAACACACTGCAAACTATTTTTTGTGCCCCTAAATGGCGTTTTTTGGAAGAGCAGAACACACCCACAGTACGTAACCACTGAATCGCACAGCTACAGAACTGCAGAAAATGCTATTAAAAAAAATGTTGTTTTTTTAGTATAGCACAGTAGGAGAAAACTATATAGAAATTGTTTATTTCACACACCTCCACATATGTATAACACACTGCAAACTATTTTTTGTGCCCCTAAATGGCATTTTTTGGAAGAGCAGAACACACCCACAGTACGTAACCGCTGAATCGCACAGCTACAGAACTGCAGAAAATGCTATTCCAAAAAAATGTTTTTTTTTAGTATAGCACAGTAGGAGAAAACTATATAGAAATTGTTTATTTCACACACCTCCACATATGTATAACACACTGCAAACTATTTTTTGTGCCCCTAAATGGCGTTTTTTGGAAGAGCAGAACACACCCACAGTACGTAACCGCTGAATCGCACAGCTACAGAACTGCAGAAAATGCTATTCAAAAAAATGTTTTTTTTTTAGTATAGCACAGTAGGAGAAAACTATATAGAAATTGTTTATTTCACACACCTCCACATATGTATAACACACTGCAAACTATTTTTTGTGCCCCTAAATGGCGTTTTTTGGAAGAGCAGAACACACCCACAGTACATAACCGCTGAATCGCACAGCTACAGAACTGCAGAAAATGCTATTCAAAAAAAATTTTGTTTTTTTAGTATAGCACAGTAGGAGAAAACTATATAGAAATTGTTTATTTCACACACCTCCACATATGTATAACACACTGCAAACTATTTTTTGTGTCCCTAAATGGCGTTTTTTGGAAGAGCAGAACACACCCACAGTACGTAACCGCTGAATCGCACAGCTACAGAACTGCAGAAAATGCTATTAAAAAAAAATGTTGTTTTTTTAGTATAGCACAGTAGGAGAAAACTATATAGAAATTGTTTATTTCACACACCTCCACATATGTATAACACACTGCAAACTATTTTTTGTGCCCCTAAATGGCGTTTTTTGGAAGAGCAGAACACACCCACAGTACGTAACCACTGAATCGCACAGCTACAGAACTGCAGAAAATGCTATTCAAAAAAAATGTTGTTTTTTTAGTATAGCACAGTAGGAGAAAACTATATAGAAATTGTTTATTTCACACACCTCCACATATGTATAACACACTGCAAACTATTTTTTGTGCCCCTAAATGGCATTTTTTGGAAGAGCAGAACACACCCACAGTACGTAACCGCTGAATCGCACAGCTACAGAACTGCAGAAAATGCTATTCCAAAAAAATGTTTTTTTTTTAGTATAGCACAGTAGGAGAAAACTATATAGAAATTGTTTATTTCACACACCTCCACATATGTATAACACACTGCAAACTATTTTTTGTGCCCCTAAATGGCGTTTTTTGGAAGAGCAGAACACACCCACAGTACGTAACCGCTGAATCGCACAGCTACAGAACTGCAGAAAATGCTATTCAAAAAAAATGTTGTTTTTTTAGTATAGCACAGTAGGATAAAACTATATAGAAATTGTTTATTTCACACACCTCCACATATGTATAACACACTGCAAACTATTTTTTGTGCCCCTAAACTGAGTTTTTTGGAAGAGCAGAACACACCCACAGTACGTAACCGCTGAATCGCACAGCTACAGAACTGCAGAAAATGCTATTAAAAAAAATGTTGTTTTTTTAGTATAGCACAGTAGGAGAAAACTATATAGAAATTGTTTATTTCACACACCTCCACATATGTATAACACACTGCAAACTATTTTTTGTGCCCCTAAACGGCATTTTTTGGAAGAGCAGAACACACCCACAGTACGTAACCGCTGAATCGCACAGCTACAGAACTGCAGAAAATGCTATTCAAAAAAAATGTTGTTTTTTTAGTATAGCACAGTAGGAGAAAACTATATAGAAATTGTTTATTTCACACACCTCCACATATGTATAACACACTGCAAACTATTTTTTGTGCCCCTAAATGGCGTTTTTTGGAAGAGCAGAACACACCCACAGTACGTAACCGCTGAATCGCACAGCTACAGAACTGCAGAAAATGCTATTCAAAAAAAATGTTTTTTTTTAGTATAGCACATTAGGAGAAAACTATATAGAAATTGTGTATTTCACACACCTCCACATATGTATAACACACTGCAAACTATTTTTTGTGCCCCTAAATGGCGTTTTTTGGAAGAGCAGAACACACCCACAGTACGTAACCGCTGAATCGCACAGCTACAGAACTGCAGAAAATGCTATTCAAAAAAATGTTGTTTTTTTAGTATAGCACAGTAGGAGAAAACTATATAGAAATTGTTTATTTCACACACCTCCACATATGTATAACACACTGCAAACTATTTTTTGTGCCCCTAAATGGCGTTTTTTGGAAGAGCAGAACACACCCACAGTACGTAACCACTGAATCGCACAGCTACAGAACTGCAGAAAATGCTATTCAAAAAAAATTTTGTTTTTTTAGTATAGCACAGTAGGAGAAAACTATATAGAAATTGTTTATTTCACACACCTCCACATATGTATAACACACTGCAAACTATTTTTTGTGCCCCTAAACGGCGTTTTTTGGAAGAGCAGAACACACCCACAGTACGTAACCGCTGAATTGCACAGCTACAGAACTGCAGAAAATGCTATTAAAAATTTTTTTTGTTTTTTTAGTATAGCACAGTAGGAGAAAACTATATAGAAATTGTTTATTTCACACACCTCCACATATGTATAACACACTGCAAACTATTTTTGTGCCCCTAAATGGCGTTTTTTGGAAGAGCAGAACACACCCACAGTACGTAACCGCTGAATCGCACAGCTACAGAACTGCAGAAAATGCTATTCAAAAAAAATGTTTTTTTTTTTAGTATAGCACAGTAGGAGAAAACTATATAGAAATTGTTTATTTCACACACCTCCACATATGTATAACACACTGCAAACTATTTTTTGTGCCCCTAAATGGCGTTTTTTGGAAGAGCAGAACACACCCACAGTACGTAACCACTGAATCGCACAGCTACAGAACTGCAGAAAATGCTATTCAAAAAAAATGTTGTTTTTTTAGTATAGCACAGTAGGAGAAAACTATATAGAAATTGTTTATTTCACACACCTCCACATATGTATAACACACTGCAAACTATTTTTTGTGCCCCTAAATGGCATTTTTTGGAAGAGCAGAACACACCCACAGTACGTAAGCGCTGAATCGCACAGCTACAGAACTGCAGAAAATGCTATTAAAAAAAAATGATTTTTTTTTAGTATAGCACAGTAGGAGAAAACTATATAGAAATTGTTTATTTCACACACCTCCACATATGTATAACACACTGCAAACTATTTTTTGTGCCCCTAAATGGCGTTTTTTGGAAGAGCAGAACACACCCACAGTACGTAACCGCTGAATCGCACAGCTACAGAACTGCAGAAAATGCTATTCAAAAAAAATGTTGTTTTTTTAGTATAGCACAGTAGGATAAAACTATATAGAAATTGTTTATTTCACACACCTCCACATATGTATAACACACTGCAAACTATTTTTTGTGCCCCTAAACTGAGTTTTTTGGAAGAGCAGAACACACCCACAGTACGTAACCGCTGAATCGCACAGCTACAGTACTGCAGAAAATGCTATTCAAAAAAAATGTTGTTTTTTTAGTATAGCACAGTAGGAGAAAACTATATAGAAATTGTTTATTTCACACACCTCCACATATGTATAACACACTGCAAACTATTTTTTGTGCCCCTAAATGGCGTTTTTTGGAAGAGCAGAACACACCCACAGTACGTAACCGCTGAATCGCACAGCTACAGAACTGCAGAAAATGCTATTCAAAAAAAATGTTTTTTTTTTAGTATAGCACATTAGGAGAAAACTATATAGAAATTGTGTATTTCACACACCTCCACATATGTATAACACACTGCAAACTATTTTTTGTGCCCCTAAATGGCGTTTTTTGGAAGAGCAGAACACACCCACAGTACGTAACCGCTGAATCGCACAGCTACAGAACTGCAGAAAATGCTATTCAAAAAAATGTTGTTTTTTTAGTATAGCACAGTAGGAGAAAACTATATAGAAATTGTTTATTTCACACACCTCCACATATGTATAACACACTGCAAACAATTTTTTGTGCCCCTAAATGGCGTTTTTTGGAAGAGCAGAACACACCCACAGTACGTAACCGCTGAATTGCACAGCTACAGAACTGCAGAAAATGCTATTAAAATTTTTTTTTGTTTTTTTAGTATAGCACAGTAGGAGAAAACTATATAGAAATTGTTTATTTCACACACCTCCACATATGTATAACACACTGCAAACTATTTTTGTGCCCCTAAATGGCGTTTTTTGGAAGAGCAGAACACACCCACAGTACGTAACCACTGAATCGCACAGCTACAGAACTGCAGAAAATGCTATTCAAAAAAAATGTTGTTTTTTTAGTATAGCACAGTAGGAGAAAACTATATAGAAATTGTTTATTTCACACACCTCCACATATGTATAACACACTGCAAACTATTTTTTGTGCCCCTAAACGGCGTTTTTTGGAAGAGCAGAACACACCCACAGTACGTAACCGCTGAATCGCACAGCTACAGAACTGCAGAAAATGCTATTAAAAAAATGTTTTGTTTTTTTAGTATAGCACAGTAGGAGAAAACTATATAGAAATTGTTTATTTCACACACCTCCACATATGTATAACACACTGCAAACTATTTTTGTGCCCCTAAATGGCGTTTTTTGGAAGAGCAGAACACACCCACAGTACGTAACCGCTGAATCGCACAGCTACAGAACTGCAGAAAATGCTATTCAAAAAAAATGTTTTTTTTTTTAGTATAGCACAGTAGGAGAAAACTATATAGAAATTGTTTATTTCACACACCTCCACATATGTATAACACACTGCAAACTATTTTTTGTGCCCCTAAATGGCGTTTTTTGGAAGAGCAGAACACACCCACAGTACGTAACCGCTGAATCGCACAGCTACAGAACTGCAGAAAATGCTATTCAAAAAAAATGTTGTTTTTTAGTATAGCACAGTAGGATAAAACTATATAGAAATTGTTTATTTCACACACCTCCACATATGTATAACACACTGCAAACTATTTTTTGTGCCCCTAAACTGAGTTTTTTGGAAGAGCAGAACACACCCACAGTACGTAACCGCTGAATCGCACAGCTACAGAACTGCAGAAAATGCTATTAAAAAAAATGTTGTTTTTTTAGTATAGCACAGTAGGAGAAAACTATATAGAAATTGTTTATTTCACACACCTCCACATATGTATAACACACTGCAAACTATTTTTTGTGCCCCTAAACGGCGTTTTTTGGAAGAGCAGAACACACCCACAGTACGTAACCGCTGAATCGCACAGCTACAGAACTGCAGAAAATGCTATTAAAAAAAAATGTTTTTTTTTTAGTATAGCACATTAGGAGAAAACTATATAGAAATTGTGTATTTCACACACCTCCACATATGTATAACACACTGCAAACTATTTTTTGTGCCCCTAAATGGCGTTTTTTGGAAGAGCAGAACACACCCACAGTACGTAACCGCTGAATCGCACAGCTACAGAACTGCAGAAAATGCTATTCAAAGAAAATGTTGTTTTTTTAGTATAGCACAGTAGGAGAAAACTATATAGAAATTGTTTATTTCACACACCTCCACATATGTATAACACACTGCAAACTATTTTTTGTGCCCCTAAACAGCGTTTTTTGGAAGAGCAGAACACACCCACAGTACGTAACCGCTGAATCGCACAGCTACAGAACTGCAGAAAATGCTATTCAAAAAAAATTTTGTTTTTTTAGTATAGCACAGTAGGAGAAAACTATATAGAAATTGTTTATTTCACACACCTCCACATATGTATAACACACTGCAAACTATTTTTGTGCCCCTAAATGGCGTTTTTTGGAAGAGCAGAACACACCCACAGTACGTAACCACTGAATCGCACAGCTACAGAACTGCAGAAAATGCTATTCAAAAAAAATGTTGTTTTTTTAGTATAGCACAGTAGGAGAAAACTATATAGAAATTGTTTATTTCACACACCTCCACATATGTATAACACACTGCAAACTATTTTTTGTGCCCCTAAACGGCGTTTTTTGGAAGAGCAGAACACACCCACAGTACGTAACCGCTGAATCGCACAGCTACAGAACTGCAGAAAATGCTATTAAAAAAATGTTTTGTTTTTTTAGTATAGCACAGTAGGAGAAAACTATATAGAAATTGTTTATTTCACACACCTCCACATATGTATAACACACTGCAAACTATTTTTGTGCCCCTAAATGGCGTTTTTTGGAAGAGCAGAACACACCCACAGTACGTAACCGCTGAATCGCACAGCTACAGAACTGCAGAAAATGCTATTCAAAAAAAATGTTTTTTTTTTTAGTATAGCACAGTAGGAGAAAACTATATAGAAATTGTTTATTTCACACACCTCCACATATGTATAACACACTGCAAACTATTTTTTGTGCCCCTAAATGGCGTTTTTTGGAAGAGCAGAACACACCCACAGTACGTAACCGCTGAATCGCACAGCTACAGAACTGCAGAAAATGCTATTCAAAAAAAATGTTGTTTTTTAGTATAGCACAGTAGGATAAAACTATATAGAAATTGTTTATTTCACACACCTCCACATATGTATAACACACTGCAAACTATTTTTTGTGCCCCTAAACTGAGTTTTTTGGAAGAGCAGAACACACCCACAGTACGTAACCGCTGAATCGCACAGCTACAGAACTGCAGAAAATGCTATTAAAAAAAATGTTGTTTTTTTAGTATAGCACAGTAGGAGAAAACTATATAGAAATTGTTTATTTCACACACCTCCACATATGTATAACACACTGCAAACTATTTTTTGTGCCCCTAAACGGCGTTTTTTGGAAGAGCAGAACACACCCACAGTACGTAACCGCTGAATCGCACAGCTACAGAACTGCAGAAAATGCTATTAAAAAAAAATGTTTTTTTTTTAGTATAGCACATTAGGAGAAAACTATATAGAAATTGTGTATTTCACACACCTCCACATATGTATAACACACTGCAAACTATTTTTTGTGCCCCTAAATGGCGTTTTTTGGAAGAGCAGAACACACCCACAGTACGTAACCGCTGAATCGCACAGCTACAGAACTGCAGAAAATGCTATTCAAAGAAAATGTTGTTTTTTTAGTATAGCACAGTAGGAGAAAACTATATAGAAATTGTTTATTTCACACACCTCCACATATGTATAACACACTGCAAACTATTTTTTGTGCCCCTAAACAGCGTTTTTTGGAAGAGCAGAACACACCCACAGTACGTAACCGCTGAATCGCACAGCTACAGAACTGCAGAAAATGCTATTCAAAAAAAATTTTGTTTTTTTAGTATAGCACAGTAGGAGAAAACTATATAGAAATTGTTTATTTCACACACCTCCACATATGTATAACACACTGCAAACTATTTTTTGTGCCCCTAAATGGCGTTTTTTGGAAGAGCAGAACACACCCACAGTACGTAACCACTGAATCGCACAGCTACAGAACTGCAGAAAATGCTATTCAAAAAAAATTTTGTTTTTTTAGTATAGCACAGTAGGAGAAAACTATATAGAAATTGTTTATTTCACACACCTCCACATATGTATAACACACTGCAAACTATTTTTTGTGCCCCTAAACGGCGTTTTTTGGAAGAGCAGAACACACCCACAGTACGTAACCGCTGAATCGCACAGCTACAGAACTGCAGAAAATGCTATTAAAATTTTTTTTTGTTTTTTTAGTATAGCACAGTAGGAGAAAACTATATAGAAATTGTTTATTTCACACACCTCCACATATGTATAACACACTGCAAACTATTTTTTGTGCCCCTAAATGGCGTTTTTTGGAAGAGCAGAACACACCATCAGTACGTAACCGCTGAATCGCACAGCTACAGAACTGCAGAAAATGCTATTCAAAAAAAATGTTTTTTTTTTAGTATAGCACAGTAGGAGAAAACTATATAGAAATTGTTTATTTCACACACCTCCACATATGTATAACACACTGCAAACTATTTTTTGTGCCCCTAAATGGCGTTTTTTGGAAGAGCAGAACACACCCACAGTACGTAACCGCTGAATCGCACAGCTACAGAACTGCAGAAAATGCTATTCAAAAAAAAATGTTGTTTTTTTAGTATAGCACAGTAGGAGAAAACTATATAGAAATTGTTTATTTCACACACCTCCACATATGTATAACACACTGCAAACTATTTTTTGTGCCCCTAAATGGCGTTTTTTGGAAGAGCAGAACACACCCACAGTACGTAACCGCTGAATCGCACAGCTACAGAACTGCAGAAAATGCTATTCAAAGAAAATGTTGTTTTTTTAGTATAGCACAGTAGGAGAAAACTATATAGAAATTGTTTATATCACACACCTCCACATATGTATAACACACTGCAAACTATTTTTTGTGCCCCTAAACAGCGTTTTTTGGAAGAGCAGAACACACCCACAGTACGTAACCGCTGAATCGCACAGCTACAGAACTGCAGAAAATGCTATTCAAAAAAAATGTTGTTTTTTTAGTATAGCACAGTAGGAGAAAACTATATAGAAATTGTTTATTTCACACACCTCCACATATGTATAACACACTGCAAACTATTTTTTGTGCCCCTAAATGGCGTTTTTTGGAAGAGCAGAACACACCCACAGTACGTAACCGCTGAATCGCACAGCTACAGAACTGCAGAAAATGCTATTCAAAAAAAATGTTTTTTTTTTTAGTATAGCACAGTAGGAGAAAACTATATAGAAATTGTTTATTTCACACACCTCCACATATGTATAACACACTGCAAACTATTTTTTGTGCCCCTAAATGGCGTTTTTTGGAAGAGCAGAACACACCCACAGTACGTAACCGCTGAATCGCACAGCTACAGAACTGCAGAAAATGCTATTCAAAAAAAATGTTGTTTTTTTAGTATAGCACAGTAGGATAAAACTATATAGAAATTGTTTATTTCACACACCTCCACATATGTATAACACACTGCAAACTATTTTTTGTGCCCCTAAACTGAGTTTTTTGGAAGAGCAGAACACACCCACAGTACGTAACCGCTGAATCGCACAGCTACAGAACTGCAGAAAATGCTATTAAAAAAAATGTTGTTTTTTTAGTATAGCACAGTAGGAGAAAACTATATAGAAATTGTTTATTTCACACACCTCCACATATGTATAACACACTGCAAACTATTTTTTGTGCCCCTAAACGGCGTTTTTTGGAAGAGCAGAACACACCCACAGTACGTAACCGCTGAATCGCACAGCTACAGAACTGCAGAAAATGCTATTAAAAAAAAATGTTTTTTTTTTAGTATAGCACATTAGGAGAAAACTATATAGAAATTGTGTATTTCACACACCTCCACATATGTATAACACACTGCAAACTATTTTTTGTGCCCCTAAATGGCGTTTTTTGGAAGAGCAGAACACACCCACAGTACGTAACCGCTGAATCGCACAGCTACAGAACTGCAGAAAATGCTATTCAAAGAAATTTTTGTTTTTTTAGTATAGCACAGTAGGAGAAAACTATATAGAAATTGTTTATTTCACACACCTCCACATATGTATAACACACTGCAAACTATTTTTTGTGCCCCTAAATGGCGTTTTTTGGAAGAGCAGAACACACCCTGTCAGGGTCACCTGTGGCCAGGTGACAGATGCACACCGTAGGGGGACAGGAGTGCACCGCGAGGTAGTGAACCCTATGGCTGGCTTCTGTGGATAGGAAACTGGGTGGTTGTGGAAAGCGGGACCAGAGGAGCACAACCGGGATCCCAACGGAAGCGAGAGCCAAGATTCCCCAGGGCGCGGAGTCTAAGACCCAGCTGGTCTTCTCCAGGGCCTCTAGTGGTGAGGATGTTACGCTGCAGGCTGGGACCAGGTCGCGGCCCCTGGAGTTTCCTAGCTCATGCCCCGTAGGATAAGGGGAAGCAGCAGCACACGATAGAGAGAACCGAATAACAAGCCGAAGGTCAGGGGCCACAAGCAGACAAGGATAACGAAGAACGAGCCGAAGGTCAAGGGTCACGAGCAGACAGGGATGGTCGGGGACAAGCCAATAACGTAACAGAGAGACAGACGTAGCACACGGCAGGCAGGAACCCAAACACACAATGCCTAACAAACACGTTGATCAGCAAAGCAGGCTTGCAGTGCACAGGTTAATATAGTGTTCAGTGATAGGGCCTGGGGTGGAGTCAGGCTGGGAGGAGATTATAAAGGAAGCCAGGTGAAGGAGGTCTGGTCTCTAGATGAACACATGAGGAGGAAGGTAAGATGGCAGACAGACATTAATGCATATCCATGACAGTACCCTCCCTCTTACGAGGCCTCCCCCTTCCCCGCCTGGGCCCAGGTTTAGAGGGAAACTTCAGATGAAACTCCTTTAACAGACGAGGTGCAAAGACCTCAGATGCAGTGATCCAAGACCTCTCCTCAGGACCAAACCCTTTCCAATGAACGAGGTACTGAAGAACGCCTTTACAGAGTCGGGAGTCCAGAATTTGACTGATCTCGTACTCCTGATTATCCTCCGAGACAGGCGCCACGGTAGGAAGAGGACGAGAGAATTTATTGAGGACTAAAGGCTTTAGAAGAGCAACATGAAAGGAGTTAGTGATTTTAAGGCTCTTAGGAATCTGGAGTTTGAAACAAACCGGATTCAGTTTAGCAGTTACCGTGTATGGACCGATGAATCGTGGAGCAAACTTCAGAGAAGGAACTCGGAGCTTGATGTTCCTGGTAGAGAGCCAGACTTTGTCCCCTGGCTGAAGAGAAGGCGGTTTACGCCTGCGGCGGTCGGCAAAGCCTTTGAATTTTTCAGCAGCTGCCCGGAGGGAATCATGAACGTGACCCCAAATGGAATTGAGAGACTCCTGAACCGAAGCCAAAGCTGGAATGTCTGGAGAACAGATCATAGGAAGAGGAAGTTGAGGGTGTTTTCCATAAACTGTGAAAAAGGGTGTCTTCTGCGAACTGGTATTCACATGATTGTTATGGGAGAATTCTGCCCACGGGAGTAGAGAGGACCAATCGTCATGGTGAGAAGACACAAAGGTGCGAAGAAAGACCTCTAACTCCTGATTAACCCTCTCAGTCTGTCCATTGGATTGGGGATGGTAAGAAGAAGAAAAATCCAAGACAATATTGAGGGATTTGCAAAAGGCTCTCCAAAAACGAGACGTGAATTGGACTCCCCTGTCGGAAACAATATGAGAAGGGACCCCATGTAGGCGGAGAATTTCTCGAATGAAAATGGGAACCTAGGCAGGGGCAGAAGGAAGACCAGGAAGAGGAACAAAATGAGCCATCTTGGAGAATCGATCGATTACCACCCAAATGACTGTATTATTCTCAGACAGTGGGAGATCGGTGATAAAATCCATGGCAATATGGGCCCAGGGTTCCTTAGGAATAGGCAAGGGCATGAGGAGACCAGCAGGAGCTTGTGTGGAGGATTTGGACTGAGCACAGACATGACAAGCTTTAACGTAGTCTTTGACGTCTGAGCGGAGATTAGGCCACCAGTAGTGACGACTGATGAGTAGGAAGGATCGGAGGAATCCAGAATGCCCTGCCACCTTGGAATCATGTCCCCAACGAAGGATCTTAGCTCTTAGCTCAGTGGGGACAAAGGTCTTACCAGGCGGAATTTTAGACTTCAGGGTGGTAGAGTGGGCAACAATGCATGAGGTGGGAATGATCGGCTCAGGTTCAGGGGCGGACTCCTCGTCCAAAGTGTCAAATGACCTAGAGAGCGCATCAGCCCGACCGTTGCAGGAACCAGGTTTGTAGGTAATCGTGAAATTAAAACGGGCAAAGAAGAGACTCCACCTGGCCTGTCTAGGATTCAGACGTTTAGCATTCTGTAGATACTGTAAATTCTTGTGATCGGTAAAGATCGTTATGGAGTGAGGGGAACCCTCCAAGAGATGACGCCACTCCTCTAACGCCAATTTAATTGCGAGAAGTTCCCGATCACCGATGGCATAATTCCTCTCTGCCTGAGAAAATTTTTTGGAGAAGAACGCACATGGTTGGCGTCTCTTCTCAAAGATTTGAAGAAGCACAGCTCCCACCCCCATTGAGGAAGCGTCCACTTCAATAAAAAATGCATTCCCAGGATTTGGTCTCCTCAAGAGGGGGCCAGAAACAAAGGCCTGTTTCAGGTTGTGAAATGCAGAGACAGCTTCGGGAGGCCAGTCTCTGGCATTCACACCCTTCTTGGTCAAAGCGATAATAGGCGCGGCAATGGAAGAGTAATTCCTTATGAACTGCCTATAATAATTAGTGAAGCCAAGAAAGCGCTGTGTGGCCTTGAGGCTAGCAGGAAGAGGCCAGTTGGTGATAGCCAAGACTAGGGATGAGCTTCGTGTTCGAGTCGAACATACGTTCGACTCGAACATTGGCTGTTCGATCGTTCGACGAAGATCGAACGATTTGGGCCGTTCGCGCCAAATTCGAGTGACGCGAACGGCCCACAATGCACTACGCCATCGCAGTGTCATCCAGGCGCTGTGATTGGCCAAGCATGCACTGTGACCCCGCATGCTTGGCCAATCACAGCGCCGGCAGCGAGGAGAGCAATGATTGGCCACAGGCAGGATGCCTGTGGCCAATTATTGCTGAGGGTGTTTAGTACACGCCCCACACTATAAAAGGCCGCCAGCACGGCGGCCTAGTGTAGTGTGTTCCGGAGCAGGGATAGAGTAGCATAGGCAGGGACAGTGACTGTTATTTCTTTCTTGCTTAACCTGGATTCCTTTAGTTTAGGGAAAGAGAAGGATAGGTAGGGAGAGTGTCAGTGTGTTTTGTGCTTCTGCTATAGTGTGCTTAAAAAAAACATTTATTCTAGGGACAGAAAACTCTAGGTAGGGACAGTGTCAGTTTCTTTCACTCTGCAAGTCCTTGTTTCCAGGGACCTGTAAGGACAGTGAGTTAATTGTCCTTGTGCTATATTGTGCTTAAAAAAAACATTTATTCTAGGGACAGAAAACTCTAGGTAGGGACAGTGTCAGTTTCTTTCACTCTGCAAGTCCTTGTTTCCAGGGACCTGTAAGGACAGTGAGTTAATTTTCCTTGTGCTATATTGTGATTAAAAAAAACATTTATTCTAGGGACAGAAAACTCTAGGTAGGGACAGTGTCAGTTTCTTTCACTCTGCAAGTCCTTGTTTCCAGGGACCTGTAAGGACAGTGAGTTAATTTTCCTTGTGCTATATTGTGATTAAAAAAAACATTTTTTCTAGGGACAGAAAACTGTAGGTAGGGAGAGTGTTTTTTTTCTTTCACTCTGCAAGTCCTTGTTTCCAGGGACCTGTAAGGACAGTGAGTTAATTGTCCTTGTGCTATATTGTGCTTAAAAAAAACATTTATTCTAGGGACAGAAAACTCTAGGTAGGGACAGTGTCAGTTTCTTTCACTCTGCAAGTCCTTGTTTCCAGGGACCTGTAAGGACAGTGAGTTAATTTTCCTTGTGCTATATTGTGATTAAAAAAAACATTTATTCTAGGGACAGAAAACTCTAGGTAGGGACAGTGTCAGTTTCTTTCACTCTGCAAGTCCTTGTTTCCAGGGACCTGTAAGGACAGTGAGTTAATTTTCCTTGTGCTATATTGTGATTAAAAAAAACATTTTTTCTAGGGACAGAAAACTGTAGGTAGGGAGAGTGTTTTTTTTCTTTCACTCTGCAAGTCCTTGTTTCCAGGGACCTGTAAGGACAGTGAGTTAATTTTCCTTGTGCTATATTGTGCTTAAAAAAAACATTTTTTCTAGGGACAGAAAACTGTAGGTAGGGAGAGTGTTTTTTTTCTTTCACTCTGCAAGTCCTTGTTTCCAGGGACCTGTAAGGACAGTGAGTTAATTGTCCTTGTGCTATATTGTGCTTAAAAAAAACATTTATTCTAGGGACAGAAAACTCTAGGTAGGGACAGTGTCAGTTTCTTTCACTCTGCAAGTCCTTGTTTCCAGGGACCTGTAAGGACAGTGAGTTAATTTTCCTTGTGCTATATTGTGCTTAAAAAAAACATTTATTCTAGGGACAGAAAACTCTAGGTAGGGACAGTGTCAGTTTCTTTCACTCTGCAAGTCCTTGTTTCCAGGGACCTGTAAGGACAGTGAGTTAATTGTCCTTGTGCTATATTGTGCTTAAAAAAAACATTTATTCTAGGGACAGAAAACTCTAGGTAGGGACAGTGTCAGTTTCTTTCACTCTGCAAGTCCTTGTTTCCAGGGACCTGTAAGGACAGTGAGTTAATTTTCCTTGTGCTATATTGTGATTAAAAAAAACATTTTTTCTAGGGACAGAAAACTGTAGGTAGGGAGAGTGTTTTTTTTCTTTCACTCTGCAAGTCCTTGTTTCCAGGGACCTGTAAGGACAGTGAGTTAATTTTCCTTGTGCTATATTGTGATTAAAAAAAACATTTTTTCTAGGGACAGAAAACTGTAGGTAGGGAGAGTGTTTTTTTTCTTTCACTCTGCAAGTCCTTGTTTCCAGGGACCTGTAAGGACAGTGAGTTAATTGTCCTTGTGCTATATTGTGCTTAAAAAAAACATTTTTTCTAGGGACAGAAAACTGTAGGTAGGGAGAGTGTTTTTTTTTTTTCACTCTGCAAGTCCTTGTTTCCAGGGACCTGTAAGGACAGTGAGTTAATTTTCCTTGTGCTATATTGTGCTTAAAAAAAACATTTATTCTAGGGACAGAAAACTCTAGGTAGGGACAGTGTCAGTTTCTTTCACTCTGCAAGTCCTTGTTTCCAGGGACCTGTAAGGACAGTGAGTTAATTTTCCTTGTGCTATATTGTGATTAAAAAAAACATTTTTTCTAGGGACAGAAAACTGTAGGTAGGGAGAGTGTTTTTTTTCTTTCACTCTGCAAGTCCTTGTTTCCAGGGACCTGTAAGGACAGTGAGTTAATTTTCCTTGTGCTATATTGTGATTAAAAAAAACATTTTTTCTAGGGACAGAAAACTGTAGGTAGGGAGAGTGTTTTTTTTCTTTCACTCTGCAAGTCCTTGTTTCCAGGGACCTGTAAGGACAGTGAGTTAATTGTCCTTGTGCTATATTGTGCTTAAAAAAAACATTTTTTCTAGGGACAGAAAACTCTAGGTAGGGACAGTGTCAGTTTCTTTCACTCTGCAAGTCCTTGTTTCCAGGGACCTGTAAGGACAGTGAGTTAATTGTCCTTGTGCTATATTGTGCTTAAAAAAAACATTTATTCTAGGGACAGAAAACTCTAGGTAGGGACAGTGTCAGTTTCTTTCACTCTGCAAGTCCTTGTTTCCAGGGACCTGTAAGGACAGTGAGTTAATTTTCCTTGTGCTATATTGTGCTTAAAAAAAACATTTATTCTAGGGACAGAAAACTCTAGGTAGGGACAGTGTCAGTTTCTTTCACTCTGCAAGTCCTTGTTTCCAGGGACCTGGAGAGACATTGAGTGAATTGTCCTTGTGCTATATTGTGATTAAAAAAAACATTTATTCTAGGGACAGAAAACTCTAGGTAGGGACAGTGTCAGTTTCTTTCACTGTGAAAGTCCTTGTTTCAAGGGACAGAGAAGGACACCTGAAGGTAGCCCTTATTGCTTTTTTCCCATCTCCCTGCAGGCCATCTATTAGAATGTCTGGAAGGCAAACAAGGAGAGGCAGACAGTCAGGAGGCAATAAAAGAGGGCAAGCAGGCTCTGTGTCTGGGGGCAACAGTGCTGGTCGTGGACGCGGTGCATTGTCATCAGCACATGGCCATGGGACACGCTTGTCCTTCTTTTCGGCAGCTGGACATGTTGAGCCACATCATGCCGAAGACTTGGTAGAGTGGATGACCAAGCCCTCCTCCTCCTCCTCATCCTCTCTCACCCAGGCTCAGGGTACTGGAAAAGCAGCTGCCAAAGCGTCGTCTTCCCTGGTATCAATGTCAGACAAATCATCAGTCACTCCTTCCCTAGACCCACCATGTCCTCCTCCTGAGGAGTCCCCCGAACTGTTTCAGCACAGTGTTGGGTACATGCTCCAGGAGGATGCCCAGCGTTTCGAAGGGTCTGATGATGAAACCCAGCTAGAGGAAGGCAGTAGCGTGAGAGCAGACAGAGGGGATGCTCAAGAAGGACACCAATCTGGCAGTCATGTTCCAGCAGCTGCAGCATACTGCCAGATTGGCTCCAGTGATGAGGAGGGAGGGGATGATGAGGTCAATGACTCCACGTGGGTGCCTAATAGGAGAGAGGAGGAGGAGGAGGATGAGGAGGAGGCACATCTCCAACGAGGCAGGTTGCCCTTTGGTGGCCAGCGTAAGGGCAGTACACCGACGGAATCACACCGCAGAGCTCCGCCTGTGCAGGGCGCTGCCTCTGCCCGTCATTCAAAAAGTTCTTTGGTGTGGGCCTTTTTTGAGGCTAGTGCATCAGATCGCACAGCTGCTGTTTGCAACATATGTCTCAAGCGTATATCGCGTGGCCAAAACATCAGCCGCTTGGGTACCACATGCCTGACCAGACATATGTTGACCTGCCATGCAGCTCGTTGGCAAGCCTACCTCAAAGACCCACACCAAAGAACAAAGCGGACCTCTCCTTGCACCGCATCAGCTGGGATCTCCAACCCCACTATAACTTCAGTCCTCTCTGAAACATGCACTGAGAGGAATGAAGGTGTAGAATTAGGTGTGTCACAGCCAAGTACTTGCGCCCACTCTGCTAGCAGTACACCGACGTCCGATTCTAGCAGGCAAATTTCCCTGCCCCAGCTGCTGGACCGTCGAAAGAAGTTCACTCCCAGCCATCCACATGCCCAGCGGTTGAATGCTAGCTTGGCTAAATTGCTAGCGCTTCAACTGCTGCCTTTTCAGTTGGTAGACTCGGCCCCCTTCCGTGAGTTTGTGCAATGTGCGGTTCCTCAGTGGCAGGTTCCCAAACGCCACTTTTTCTCACGGAAGGCTATTCCGGCTCTCTACCGGCATGTGGAAGGCAATGTCTTGGCCTCGCTGGACAGGGCGGTCAGCGGTAAGGTGCATATTACCGCTGACTCATGGTCCAGCAGGCATGGACAGGGACGTTACCTTTCTTTCACGGCCCATTGGGTCACTCTTTTGGCAGCTGGGAAGGATTCAGGACAAGGTGCAGTAGTGTTGGAGGTTGTCCCACCGCCACGCCTCCAAAATGCTACTACTGGTTGTGACACACCTCTCTCCTCCACCCCCTCCTCTTCTTCTTCCTCCATGGCCTCTTCCTGTGGTTTGTCCTATGAACCAGCGGTGCTCCGTAGCCGTTCACGGGGCTACGCAAGTACGCAGGCAAAAAGATGCCATGCCGTGCTTGCGCTGGTGTGTTTGGGGGACAGAAGCCACACTGGGGCAGAGGTCCTGTCTGCTCTGCAGGGCCAGGCCGAGAGGTGGTTGACGCCACGCCAGCTTAAGCCAGGAATGGTGGTTTGCGACAATGGCACCAACCTCCTCTCCGCCCTCCGACAGGGACAACTGACCCATGTGCCCTGTGTGGCTCACGTCCTTAACCTGGTGGTGCAGCGCTTCTTGGGCAGGTACCCGGGCTTACAGGATGTCCTGAGGCAGGCCAGGAAAGTCTGTGTGCATTTCCGCAGATCTTATAATGCCAGTGCTCGCCTGGCTGAGCTGCAAAAGGAGTTGAACCTGCCCAAGAACCGCCTTATATGTGACATGCCCACCAGGTGGAACTCAACGTTGGCCATGCTGCAGCGGCTGCACACGCAGCAGAGGGCCATCAATGAGTACCTGTGCGACTACGGCACCAGGACAGGGTCAGGGGAGCTTGGTTTTTTTTCTCCACGCCAGTGGGGCATGATCAGGGATGCATGCACTGTCCTGGCACCATTTGAGGAGGCCACGAGGATGGTGAGCAGTGACAGTGCATGCATCAGTGACACTGTACCTCTTGTCCACCTGTTGGAGCACACGCTGCGTGGAATAATGGACAGGGCACTTGAGGCAGAACAGAGGCAGGAAGAGGAGGACTTCCTTGCCTCTCAAGGCCCCCTTTACCCAGACAGTGTTCCTTCTGTCCCACCCATCGCACAGGAAGAGGAGGAGGAGGAGGAGGAGGAGGAGGAGGAGGAGGATTGTGTCAGCATGGAGGTGGAGGCTGGCACTCAGCATCATCAGCAGCAGTCTTTTAGGGATGATTTACAGTCCCAAGAAACCAGTGGACTTGTACGTGGCTGGGAGGAGGTGGCTGCGGATCATGTCGTCCTTAGTGACCCAGAGGACTCCGGAGCGAATGCCTCAGCAAACCTACGCTGCATGGCCTCCCTGATCCTGCAAAGTCTGCGGAAGGATCCTCGTATTCTTCGGATCAAGGAGAGGGACCATTACTGGCTGGCCACTCTCCTTGATCCACGGTACAAGGGTAAGGTTGCGGACCTTATGTTACCGTCGCAGAGGGAGCAGAGGATGAGACAACTCCGGGAGGCCTTGCAGAAAGGTCTGTGCAACGCGTTCCCAGAGACTGGGAGGTTGCAAACTCCTGGTCCTGGACAACGAGTTGCTGAGGCTTCGGCCAGTCAAAGAAGGAGCGGTGGGGAAGGTGGCCGTCTGACCGATGCGTTCAGACAATTCTTTAGTCCGCAGCCCCAAAGTATGATCGGTTCCAGCAACCATCGCCAGCGTCTGATAAACATGGTGCAGGAATATCTAGGGGCAAGGTCAGACTTGGACACCTTCCCCACCGAAAATCCTCTGGCTTACTGGGTCTTGAGGATGGATCACTGGCCAGAGCTTGCACAGTATGCAATTGAGCTACTGGCCTGTCCTGCATCCAGCGTTCTTTCGGAACGCACATTCAGTGCTGCTGGAGGATTTGTCACGGATCACAGGGTGCGCCTGTCCACCGACTCGGTTGATCGACTGACTTTCATCAAGATGAACCAGTCTTGGATCACCACCAGCTACCACACACCTGATGCTGATATAACAGACTAATTGATTTTAAAATGTCACATCCCTTCAAGACTGATGCTGATGCTGAGTGCCTGTGCTGTTATGTTGACTGGCTATCCTCCTCCTCCGAGTCCTCAATGATACGATTGATGATGATAGCTTGGAAGATCATTTTTGTTTATGGGTGCCGCCACCAGTGCCTAACGCCCAATTTTTCAGCCCCTGTTTAACAGTGGCGTGTAATTACAATTTTTGAAGCAATACTTTGCAACAGGGCTCATTGCTGTGCTCCAAGTACAGTATCTGTGAGGAGTTGCAGTGTTGTGCCACCAGTGCCTAAGGCCCAATTTTTCAGCCCCTGTTTAACAGGGGCGTGTCATTACAATTTTTGAAGCAATACTTTGCAACAGGGCTCATTGCTGTGCTCCAAGTACAGTATCTGTGAAGGGTTGCAGTGTTGTGCCACCAGTGCCTAAGGCCCAATTTTTCAGCCCCTGTTCAACAGGGGCATGTAATTACAATTCTTGATCTAATAATTCACAGCAGGGCCCATTGCTGCACCCACCAAGAGTAACTGTCAGGGCTTACAGTGTTGTGGCACCAGCACCACCATCAAAGGCCCAATTTTTACTACCACTGTTCAACAATTATATGTAATTAAAATTCCTGATATAATAGTTGACAGCAGGGCGTTCCAGCACCAACCAAGAGTAACTGTGAGTGCTTACAGTGTTGTGCCAACACCAACAACTAAGGGGCCTATTTCTGCAGAGTATATACGGCAGGTCCCTACTTTCAAACATCCAACTTACAAACGACTCCTACTTGCAAACGCAAGAAGACAACAGGAAGTGAGAGGAAATCTACCACTAGGAAGGAAAATTCTCTCCTGTAAGAATAAATATGGGAGAAAGGTGTCTCCTCTGTACTGATGCTTTATCAGCAATCCTTGTTTCAAGAAAAACACCACATTTCAAAAACAGTTGTCATTAGGACGGAAAGTGAGGTGAAATGTTCTGAACAGGGGCACAGACAGCAAAACAAATGTTACAGGGGTGATAACCCTTACCTATGTTTTCCAAAAAGTTTAAAAATAGATTTTTGGTCTGGAGCTACACTTCAACAATGTACCTGTTCAAAATTACAAACAGATTCTACATAAGAACAAACCTACAGTCCCTGTCTTGTATGCACCGCCTGTATACGGCTGTTCAGAGTATATAGGGCCTTTTTTATTTTATGTGCGGGGTTCCCCTTAATATCCATACAAGACCCAAAGGGGCTGGTAATGGGCTGGGGTAGGGGGGGGGTCATGGGGTAGCTATGCCATTTTTCTTAAAGATTTTCATCCATATTACCGGGACCAGACATTACATTAAAGCCGCAAGCAGTTTTAAATGGCTTTTTTTTCCTTTAGAAGTGTCATTTTGTGCAGGGACAGTTCTAAACACGGGAAACACGTGGCACTTCACAGGCATACTTTAGACACCCCCCAGGTACGATATTTAAAGGAATATTTGACTTTTTTTTTTTCACTTTATGCATCATTAAAATGACTGCTCCCGGAAAACGACCGTTTTTAAAACTTATTTTTGCATTGATACATGTCCCCTGGTGCAGAACCCGGGTTCCCAAACCCTTTTTAGGACAATAACATGCATAATAGTTGTTATAATTAGCACTTTAGAATTCGAACGTTCGCATCCATTGTATTTAATAGGGTTCTAATGTTCGTTCGAACTTTCGGTCCGTTCGCGGGTTCTGGTGCGAACCGAACCCGGGGGTGTTCGGCTCATCACTAGCCAAGACCTTCCCAGGGTCCATACGAAGCCCCGAACATGAGACAAAGCACCCCAAAAACAGGACCTCAGAACATTCAAAGGAACATTTCTCCAGCTTGGCATAGAGATTGTTCTCTCTAAGACGTTGAAGTACAGTGCGGACATGGTTTCTGTGGACGAGCAGATTTTCAGAAAAGATCAGAATGTCATCCAGATAGATGACAACAAACTGGTACAGCAGATCTCTGAAGATTTCATTGACAAAGTTTTGAAACACGGCTGGAGCATTACACAGACCAAAAGGCATCACCAGATATTCGTAATGCCCGTCTCTAGTGTTAAATGCAGTCTTCCATTCGTCACCCTCCCGTATTCGAATGAGATTGTACGCGCCTCTGAGATCCAACTTGGTGAAAATGGAGGCACCCTTCAACCTATCGAATAGCTCAGATATTAAGGGTAAGGGGTATCGATTTTTAATAGTAACCGCATTTAAACCCCGATAATCGATGCAGGGTCTTAAGGTACCATCCTTTTTGGCAACAAAAAAGAACCCTGCCCCTGCAGGCGATGAGGATTTCCGGATGAACCCTCTCTCCAGATTCTCTGCTACATACTCCGACATGGCCTGGGTCTCTGGGATGGACAGAGGGTAGGTACGACCCCTGGGTAGAGTTGCTCCGGGGACAAGATCAATAGCACAGTCAAAAGACCTGTGGGGAGGAAGCACCTCAGCTGATTTTTTACAGAACACATCCCGGTAATCGCTGTATGCGGCGGGAAGATCAGAAGAAACAGAAGTGGCAGCAACCGGAAGACTCTCCTTGGGGGTCACCTTGAGAAGACACGACGAGAAACATGAGGAACCCCAGGCCAGGATCTGCCCAGAGACCCAGTCCACATGTGGAGAGTGGAGCTGTAGCCAAGGGAGGCCCAATACAACTGGGGTAGAGGCCTTGGGTAGAATAAGAAAGGATATCCACTCCTGGTGGAGAATCCCTACCGACATCCTAATGGGTAGCGTCTGGAAGCGAATAGGGCCCCCTGGGAGAACAGTGCCATCAATTGCCGAGACTACCAATGGGGTAGTGAGAGGTGAAAGGGTAAGCTTCATAGAAGAAGCAGTTCTCCAATCCATGAAATTGCCGGCAGCCCCGGAATCCAGGTATGCAAGGGTTGACTGAGGAGAAGTGCCTACATGAAGGGACACCGGCAAGAGCAGGCGAGAAGGTGATGTTTCTGGGTCCAATACTCCACCTTCCAAATGTATTAGACCCGAGCGTTTCCCGGACGAAGCGAGCAGGAGTCACGAAAATGACCCTTGCCCCCACAATAGAGGCACAAGCCCAGAGTTCTGCGCCTAGCACGTTCTTCGGGGGTTAGTCTGGTCCGGCCCAGCTGCATAGGTTCTTCAGCAGGTAGAGGATGCTCCACGGAATGAAGGGAGGGGAGCTCAGACTGGCTAGGACCCAGAGAGTGCTGGCGTCTTTTTTCTAAGGACCTCTCTTGAAAACGAATGTCGATCTGGTTGCATAATGAAATTACATCGTCCAGACCGACGGGAATGGCTCTTCCCGCTAATTCGTCTTTCACTCGGTCAGAGAGGCCATGAAAAAAGGTAGCGACCAGGGCCTCATTATTCCAGCTCAATTCAGCTGTGTGGATACGGAACTGAAGAGCATATTGCCCCACTGAACTAGATTCTTGGCGAAGACGTAAGACAGCACTAGCCGCTGAAGAAGCCCGAGCCGGCTCTTCGAAGATATTACGAAAGAGCTTCAAGAATTCGGACAGACTGGAAACCACCGGATCGTTCCTCTCCCACAGGGGGGCAGCCCAGGCCAAAGCTTCACCGGAGAGGAGGGAAATGATATAGGCTACCTTAGCCCGGTCAGATAGGAAGCTTTGAGGCTGAAGCTCAAAATGAATAGTGCATTGGCTGAGAAACCCCCTGCAGGCCTTGGAGTCCCCAGAGAAACGGAACGGAGCTGGCAATCTTAGTGAGTGTGAGGCTGCGACTGGTGCGATAGGTACAGCCGCTGGTTGTACTTGGGGTTGCGGATTCGGGGTTCCCAAGGAGACCTGAAGCTGCTCGAATCGAGAAGCCAGATCCTGGAGGAATCGCATCACCTGGGTCTGATTTGATTCCTGGGTCTCAAGTCTGCGAACTATGCCCTGCAATGGATCATCCGCGGGAAGCGGGATGTCAGCCGGGTTCATGGCTGATCAAACTGTCAGGGTCACCTGTGGCCAGGTGACAGATGCACACCGTAGGGGGACAGGAGTGCACCGCGAGGTAGTGAACCCTATGGCTGGCTTCTGTGGATAGGAAACTGGGTGGTTGTGGAAAGCGGGACCAGAGGAGCACAACCGGGATCCCAACGGAAGCGAGAGCCAAGATTCCCCAGGGCGCGGAGTCTAAGACCCAGCTGGTCTTCTCCAGGGCCTCTAGTGGTGAGGATGTTACGCTGCAGGCTGGGACCAGGTCGCGGCCCCTGGAGTTTCCTAGCTCACGCCCCGTAGGATAAGGGGAAGCAGCAGCACACGATAGAGAGAACCGAATAACAAGCCGAAGGTCAGGGGCCACAAGCAGACAAGGATAACGAAGAACGAGCCGAAGGTCAAGGGTCACGAGCAGACAGGGATGGTCGGGGACAAGCCAATAACGTAACAGAGAGACAGACGTAGCACACGGCAGGCAGGAACCCAAACACACAATGCCTAACAAACACGTTGATCAGCAAAGCAGGCTTGCAGTGCACAGGTTAATATAGTGTTCAGTGATAGGGCCTGGGGTGGAGTCAGGCTGGGAGGAGATTATAAAGGAAGCCAGGTGAAGGAGGTCTGGTCTCTAGATGAACACATGAGGAGGAAGGTAAGATGGCAGACAGACATTAATGCATATCCATGACACACCCACAGTACGTAACCACTGAATCGCACAGCTACAGAACTGCAGAAAATGCTATTCAAAAAAAATGTTGTTTTTTTAGTATAGCACAGTAGGAGAAAACTATATAGAAATTGTTTATTTCACACACCTCCACATATGTATAACACACTGCAAACTATTTTTTGTGTCCCTAAACGGCGTTTTTTGGAAGAGCAGAACACACCCACAGTACGTAACCGCTGAATCGCACAGCTACAGAACTGCAGAAAATGCTATTAAAATTTTTTTTAGTTTTTTTAGTATAGCACAGTAGGAGAAAACTATATAGAAATTGTTTATTTCACACACCTCCACATATGTATAACACACTGCAAACTATTTTTTGTGCCCCTAAATGGCGTTTTTTGGAAGAGCAGAACACACCCACAGTACGTAACCGCTGAATCGCACAGCTACAGAACTGCAGAAAATGCTATTAAAAAAAAATGTTTTTTTTTTAGTATAGCACAGTAGGAGAAAACTATATAGAAATTGTTTATTTCACACACCTCCACATATGTATAACACACTGCAAACTATTTTTTGTGCCCCTAAATGGCGTTTTTTGGAAGAGCAGAACACACCCACAGTACGTAACCGCTGAATCGCACAGCTACAGAACTGCAGAAAATGCTATTCAAAAAAAAATGTTGTTTTTTTAGTATAGCACAGTAGGAGAAAACTATATAGAAATTGTTTATTTCACACACCTCCACATATGTATAACACACTGCAAACTATTTTTTGTGCCCCTAAATGGCGTTTTTTGGAAGAGCAGAACACACCCACAGTACGTAACCGCTGAATCGCACAGCTACAGAACTGCAGAAAATGCTATTAAAAAAAATGTTTTTTTTTTAGTATAGCACATTAGGAGAAAACTATATAGAAATTGTGTATTTCACACACCTCCACATATGTATAACACACTGCAAACTATTTTTTGTGCCCCTAAATGGCGTTTTTTGGAAGAGCAGAACACACCCACAGTACGTAACCGCTGAATCGCACAGCTACAGAACTGCAGAAAATGCTATTCAAAGAAAATGTTGTTTTTTTAGTATAGCACAGTAGGAGAAAACTATATAGAAATTGTTTATATCACACACCTCCACATATGTATAACACACTGCAAACTATTTTTTGTGCCCCTAAACAGCGTTTTTTGGAAGAGCAGAACACACCCACAGTACGTAACCGCTGAATCGCACAGCTACAGAACTGCAGAAAATGCTATTCAAAAAAAATGTTGTTTTTTTAGTATAGCACAGTAGGAGAAAACTATATAGAAATTGTTTATTTCACACACCTCCACATATGTATAACACACTGCAAACTATTTTTTGTGCCCCTAAATGGCGTTTTTTGGAAGAGCAGAACACACCCACAGTACGTAACCACTGAATCGCACAGCTACAGAACTGCAGAAAATGCTATTCAAAAAAAATGTTGTTTTTTTAGTATAGCACAGTAGGAGAAAACTATATAGAAATTGTTTATTTCACACACCTCCACATATGTATAACACACTGCAAACTATTTTTTGTGCCCCTAAACGGCATTTTTTGGAGGAGCAGAACACACCCACAGTACGTAACCGCTGAATCGCACAGCTACAGAACTGCAGAAAATGCTATTAAAAAATTTTTTTGTTTTTTTAGTATAGCACAGTAGGAGAAAACTATATAGAAATTGTTTATTTCACACACCTCCACATATGTATAACACACTGCAAACTATTTTTTGTGCCCCTAAATGGCGTTTTTTGGAAGAGCAGAACACACCCACAGTACGTAACCGCTGAATCGCACAGCTACAGAACTGCAGAAAATGCTATTCAAAAAAAATGTTTTTTTTTTAGTATAGCACAGTAGGAGAAAACTATATAGAAATTGTTTATTTCACACACCTCCACATATGTATAACACACTGCAAACTATTTTTTGTGCCCCTAAATGGCGTTTTTTGGAAGAGCAGAACACACCCACAGTACGTAACCGCTGAATCGCACAGCTACAGAACTGCAGAAAATGCTATTCAAAAAAAATGTTTTTTTTTTAGTATAGCACAGTAGGAGAAAACTATATAGAAATTGTTTATTTCACACACCTCCACATATGTATAACACACTGCAAACTATTTTTTGTGCCCCTAAATGGCGTTTTTGGAAGAGCAGAACACACCCACAGTACGTAACCGCTGAATCGCACAGCTACAGAACTGCAGAAAATGCTATTCAAAAAAAAATGTTGTTTTTTTAGTATAGCACAGTAGGAGAAAACTATATAGAAATTGTTTATTTCACACACCTCCACATATGTATAACACACTGCAAACTATTTTTTGTGCCCCTAAATGGCGTTTTTTGGAAGAGCAGAACACACCCACAGTACGTAACCGCTGAATCGCACAGCTACAGAACTGCAGAAAATGCTATTAAAAAAAATGTTTTTTTTTTAGTATAGCACATTAGGAGAAAACTATATAGAAATTGTGTATTTCACACACCTCCACATATGTATAACACACTGCAAACTATTTTTTGTGCCCCTAAATGGCGTTTTTTGGAAGAGCAGAACACACCCACAGTACGTAACCGCTGAATCGCACAGCTACAGAACTGCAGAAAATGCTATTAAAAAAAAATGTTGTTTTTTTAGTATAGCACAGTAGGAGAAAACTATATAGAAATTGTTTATTTCAGACACCTCCACATATGTATAAAACACTGCAAACTATTTTTTGTGCCCCTAAACGGCATTTTTTGGAAGAGCAGAACACACCCACAGTACGTAACCGCTGAATCGCACAGCTACAGAACTGCAGAAAATGCTATTCAAAAAAAAATTTTGTTTTTTTAGTATAGCACAGTTGGAGAAAACTATATAGAAATTGTTTATTTCACACACCTCCACATATGTATAACACACTGCAAACTATTTTTTGTGCCCCTAAATGGCGTTTTTTGGAAGAGCAGAACACACCCACAGTACGTAACCGCTGAATCGCACAGCTACAGAACTGCAGAAAATGCTATTAAAAAAAATGTTTTTTTTTTAGTATAGCACATTAGGAGAAAACTATATAGAAATTGTGTATTTCACACACCTCCACATATGTATAACACACTGCAAACTATTTTTTGTGCCCCTAAATGGCGTTTTTTGGAAGAGCAGAACACACCCACAGTACGTAACCGCTGAATCGCACAGCTACAGAACTGCAGAAAATGCTATTCAAAAAAAATGTTGTTTTTTTAGTATAGCACAGTAGGAGAAAACTATATAGAAATTGTTTATTTCACACACCTCCACATATGTATAACACACTGCAAACTATTTTTTGTGCCCCTAAACGGCGTTTTTTGGAAGAGCAGAACACACCCACAGTACGTAACCGCTGAATCGCACAGCTACAGAACTGCAGAAAATGCTATTCAAAAAAAATTTTGTTTTTTTAGTATAGCACAGTAGGAGAAAACTATATAGAAATTGTTTATTTCACACACCTCCACATATGTATAACACACTGCAAACTATTTTTTGTGCCCCTAAATGGCGTTACTCTTTCGTCCATGGACCGACACAGCTTCTCTATTGACAAAGTGGGTATTATCCGTTAATTAGGAGTGACTAGGCAGAAAAACTTGTAAAAAGTGTTGCATCACACCTTCTACAGCACCGCCCAGGGGGCGGATTCTCTGGGTATAACCTCTCAGTCTGCATCTTCGCAGCTCAGTTTTTTTCTGTCTAGCAAGGAGTAGGACATGGCTCCCTTCGGGCCCATTGGTCCGGGGGAAAAAATATATATATATATTTTTTTTTCATTTGTTGTTTCCTGCGATCTTCGATCAACTGCCGACTGGGTGACAGGCTGGATCCTCGATCCTTGTAGTCTCCCCAGTTTCAGCCATCGAGCGTGTGCCGACCCTAGCTACGTGCTGGGTTTTCCACGACATGCCCGTCGCTCCACGGGTGGCCGGTGAGCCTACGCTCCAGGGCCTGCATCGGACCGCTCAGCTTCGGCTTACCTTACGGCCGGGTCGCAGCAGCCTGGCCGGTGAGCTTACGCTCCAAGGCTTGCATCGGACCGCTCAGCTTCGGCTGACCTTACGGCCGAGTTGCAGCAGCCTGTCCGGTGAGCGTCACGCTCCAGGGCATACATATGATCGTCCCATTTGGGTCCAATCACAGCATGCCTGGCCAACAGTCACCTTCCGTGCGCGGACGATGACCTGTTTGGAATGTCTTCCAGCATAATACATGCAGGATAGGTAAGTAAAACTCCCCTGCCTCGGCTGGGTGATTTAGCTGGACATTCCTGGAGAGATCAAGTTGTCAGGTCACCTGTGGCCAGGTGACAGATGCACACCGTAGGGGGACAGGAGTGCACCGCAAGGTAGTGAACCCTATGGCTGGCTTCCGCGGATGGGAAACTGGGTGGTTGTGGAAAGCGGGACCAGAGGAGCACAACCGGGATCCTAACGGAAGCTAGAGCCAAGATTCCCCAGGGCGCGGTGTCTAAGACCCAGCAGGTCTTCTCCAGAGTCTCTAGTGGTGAGGATGTTATGCTGCAGGCTGGGACCAGGTCGCGGCCCCTGGAGTTTCCTAGCTCACGCCCCGTAGGATAAGGGGAAAAGAGGGGAAGCAGCAGCACAAGATATGAGAGAAACGAATAACAAGCTGAAGGTCAGGGGCCACAAGCAGACAAGAATAACGAAAGAACGAGCCGAAGGTCAAGGATCACGAGCAGACAGGGATAGTCGGGGACAAGCCAATAACGTAACAGAGAGACAGACGTAGCACACGGCAGGCAGGAACCCAAACACACAATGCCTAACAAACACGTTGATCAGCAAAGCAGGCCTGCAGTGCACAGGTTAATATAGTGTTCTGTGAAAGGGCCTGGGGTGGAGTCAGGCTGGGAGGAGATTATAAAGGAAGCCAGGTGAAAGGGTTCTGGCCTCTAAGATGAACACATGGGAAGGAAGGTAAGCTGACAGACAAACATTACTGCATATCCATGACAGTACCCTCCCTCTTATGGGCCCTCCCCCGCCTGGGCCCAGGCTTAAAGGGAAATCTCTGATGAAACCTCCTCAACAGATGAGGTGCAGCGACATCAGATGCAGTGATCCAAGACGCCTCCTCAGGACCAAAACCTCTCCAATGCACAAGGTACTGAAGAATGCCTCTGCAGAGCCGAGAATCCAGAACTTGTCTAACCTCGTACTTAAGATTATCCTCAGAGACCGAAAACGAGGTAGGGAGATGACAAGAAGATCTATTGAGGACCAAAGGCTCTCTAGGAATAAGCAAGGGCATGAGAGGATCAACAGGAATCTGAGGAGGGTCCCCTAGACCCTTAAAGGGGAACTGGTCATCTTGCACAGGACCATCAGACTGGGCAGATGTCAGTGGAACCCTGAAGTCAGGTTGGTTAGAAGGTGACATGTCGCCGGAGTCAAGCTGAATAGCTGAAGGACAAGCAGAATGTCCTGAACAAGAAAAAGTAGGAGGCTCACTGGGCATGGGTTGGACTGGCATAACTAGTACAGAGGCAGAGTGAATAGCTGAGTCAGGTGTAGCGACTACCTGAATCGCATGGCAAGACGTAGCGACTGCAGGACTTGTAGACAAGCTAGCCTGGCTGTGCGTCCAAGGGTGGTTAGGGACAGAGAAATGTAAATGGTTATGCGACCTGGAATGAATGACCGGCTCAGGTTCACAGGGGGCAACCTTGGGTAGGCAGGACGAGGAACAGGAGGGACCCCAAGCCAGGATCTGTCCAGTAGTCCAGTCCACATGAGGAGAATGGAGCTGTAACCATGGGAGACCCAAAATTATAGGCGTTGAGGCCTTGGGTAAGATAAGGAAGGATATCCACTCCTGGTGGAGTGCCCCTACCGACATCTTAACAGGGAGGGTCTGGAAGCGGATAGGTCCCCCTGGGAGAACAGTACCATCAATCGCCAAGACCACCAATGGCGTGGTGAGGGGCAAAAGAGTAAGTCTCATGGACGATGCGATTTCCCAGTCCATGAAATTACCAGCGGCTCCGGAATCCAGATATGCTGAGACCGAATGAGAAGAAGCACCAACATGAAGGAACACAGAAAGCAGAAGACGAGAAGGGGAAGGTGATATTTCTGGGTCCAATACTCCACTTTCCAGATGAAGTGGACCCGAACGTTTTTCTGGACAAAGAGAGCAAGTGTCACGAAAATGACCTTTGCCCCCACAGTAAAGACACAGACCAAGAGTTCTGCGCCTAGCACGTTCCTCGGGGGATAGCCTGGTCCGACCCAGCTGCATGGGTTCCTCAGCTGGTAGGAGATGCTCTACGGGTCGAAGAGAGGGGAGCTCAGGCTGACTAAGAACCAAGGAGTGCTGGCGTTGCTTTTCTAAGGTCCTCTCCTGAAAGCGAATATCGATCTGGTTACACAAGGAGATAAGGCCGGCCAGATCAGTGGGGATGGTTCTTCCTGCTAATTCATCCTTCACTCTATCAGACAGGCCATGCAAAAAGGTTGCGACTAAGGCCTCATTGTTCCAGCTCAACTCAGCCGACAGTATGCGGAAATAAAGGGCATACTGTCCCACAGAAGCAGACTCTTGGCGGAGACGTAAAAGGGCGCTGGCCGCTGAAGAGACACGAGCCGGTTCTTCGAAGATATTCCGAAAAAGTTTCAAGAAGCCAGACAGGCTAGAAACCACTGGATCATTCAGTTCCCACAGAGGGGCAGCCCAGGCTAAAGCTTCACCAGAGAGGAGGGAAATGATATAGGCTACTTTAGCCCGATCAGACAGGAAGTTTTGGGGCTGGAGCTCAAAATGAATCGTGCATTGGCTAAGGAACCCCCTGCAAGCCTTGGAGTCCCCAGAGAAACGGGACGGAGCTGGCAGTTGTAGTGAGTGTGTGGCTGCGACTGGTGCAATAGGTGCAGCCGCTGGTTGTATTTGAGGTTGCGGATTCAGGGTTCCCAAGGAGGCCTGAAGCTGCTCGAAACGAGAAGCCAGATCCTGGAGGAATCGCATCACCTGAGTCTGATTCGATTCCTGGGTTTCAAGTCTGCAAACTATGCCCTGCAACGGATCATCCGCAGGGAGCGGGATGTCAGCCGGGTTCATGGCTGATCAAACTGTCAGGTCACCTGTGGCCAGGTGACAGATGCACACCGTAGGGGGACAGGAGTGCACCGCAAGGTAGTGAACCCTATGGCTGGCTTCTGCGGATAGGAAACTGGGTGGTTGTGGAAAGCGGGACCAGAGGAGCACAACCGGGATCCTAACGGAAGCTAGAGCCAAGATTCCCCAGGGCGCGGAGTCTAAGACCCAGCAGGTCTTCTCCAGAGCCTCTAGTGGTGAGGATGTTATGCTGCAGGCTGGGACCAGGTCGCGGCCCCTGGAGTTTCCTAGCTCACGCCCCGTAGGATAAGGGGAAAAGAGGGGAAGCAGCAGCACAAGATATGAGAGAAACGAATAACAAGCTGAAGGTCAGGGGCCACAAGCAGACAAGGATAACGAAAGAACGAGCCGAAGGTCAAGGATCACGAGCAGACAGGGATAGTCGGGGACAAGCCAATAACGTAACAGAGAGACAGACGTAGCACACGGCAGGCAGGAACCCAAACACACAATGCCTAACAAACACGTTGATCAGCAAAGCAGGCTTGCAGTGCACAGGTTAATATAGTGTTCTGTGATAGGGCCTGGGGTGGAGTCAGGCTGGGAGGAGATTATAAAGGAAGCCAGGTGAAAGGGTTCTGGCCTCTAAGATGAACACATGGGAAGGAAGGTAAGCTGACAGACAAACATTACTGCATATCCATGACACAAGTAAGTGGTTGTGGCCCCTTTCTTCCCTCTCTCCCTGCCTTTCCCTCCTCCCTGGGCTTCTAGCTAAAGGTTGCTGGGTGCTGGGGGTCACCTAGGGGGTTCCACTGGAGCGGGGCTGGCTGTAACTAACATTTAAAAAAAATGTCATTTCTGCTTACCTGTGTTTGCGTGCTTCCTCCTCCATGCTGTCGGCGGCCATTTTGAGGTGGTTCATGCCGAGTTCGGCCTCTTGTGACTGCCCGGCAGCCATCTTCCTGTGGTTCGGCCACACCCACTGGCCCCTATCAGCTGATCGGCGGCCATGTTTGTCCACCCTGTATGCATATATTGCCGTTCGGCGGCCATCTTTTTGTGGGCTATGGCTGCTTGACCTCTATCTTCAGTCGGCGGCCATTTTCTTAGAGCCCACATTATCTTCCATACAGACGTTTTTGGCAACCATTTTGCGAGAGCCTCCGGCCTCTAGGGTGCATTACACTGGTGCGAAAATTCACACAGGAAATGCTGATAAAAGAAGCAGACTGACACAGCAGCAGAGGACAGCATCACAGGCGCAGCACACGGCAGCATAGCAGTACCTATCCAGGGTGGTGAGTCCTCTGGGTGACCCAGCCTCTCTGCAGCACAGGAGGGTGGCCTATTGATATCTTGCCTGGAGCCCTGTGAGTGTCAGCGTGTGGTCAGCATGGCATCTGAGCCAGATGTCTTCTCCCCTGAAACACCAGATTTAGCAGCTGGTGCCCCTGAGGTGTCTATGAATGCTATGACGGCAATCCTAGAGGCGTTTGCTGCCAGGGTGGAAGCAGCACACGGGAATACAGGGGGTAATAAACGCCCCGTCCCCTGCAAGCTTCTGGGGATAATTCTGATGCAGAACCAGGTCCAGCTACGGCTCGGGGCCCAGATTCTGACGCATCAGAGACTGCAGACCGTGACCGGACAGTGAGGATGACTCAAAGTCCAGGTCAGTACGCGAGACGGCTTTGGTATCTGACCTTATTACTGCAGTGCAGGATATGCTAAAATTGGAAAATACTGCAGAAGCAGCAGAGACTCCGGTCCACTTGGGTTTCATAGACCTGCCCGCACTGCTAAGGTGTTCCCTTGTGTGTCTTTGATAAACTCTTATACAAGGAATGTGAGAACCCACTGAGGGTCTTTACAGCCCAAAGAGGTTTGCGGTACGGTACCCCTTTGAGGAGAGTTTTCTGAAGAAATGGACCTCTCCCCCCTATAGTGGACCCTCCGGTGTCCAGACTTAATAGAGCCACCACAATTCCTGTAGAAGGGGCTCCTGTTTTTAAGGACCCTGTGGATAAGAAGGCTGAAGCACTCGCTTGCTACCTATACTCAGTGGTAGGCTCGGCAGTACGCCCGGCATTGGCGGGGGCCCTAGTGTCTCACACACTTACTGAATGGGCAAGATTGCTACTCCAGGGGTTAAGGAGTGAGATGCTCCTCCTGATGAGATAACATTGGCCGACCAGTTGGTCCAGGGCCTTAGGTTTGTCTGCGAGTCAGACATGAATACTATTCCCCTGCTGTCTAAAACTTCGGTTTATGCAGTAGCAATATGCCGCCTGATCTGGCTAAAAGGCTGGTCTGCGGACCAGACTTCCAAGAAAGCCCTGTTGGATCTGCCTTTTAAGGGAGACAGACTTTTTGGGGCTCTCTGGATGACATCATCAAGGATGCCACAGGAGGTAAAGGCACTTTGCTTCCCCAAATTAGCAAGGGTAAGGGGCCATGCCAAGGGCAAGGGCCCTCCTTTACTGCATGCAAGCGTTTTTTTCGTCCCCCTAGGGCGACAGGGAAAAGACCCCAGGCCGATAAAGCGCCTGCCCAAGGACAAAAGCATCCTTGGTCCCGCAGACCCAACAAGCCTGCGGACAAATCTGCGTCCACATGAAGGTCTGCCCCCACCCAGCTCTCGGATGGAGGGACGTCTTCGCAAATTTGAGACTCAGTGGACTGCTCTAGTCTCCGACAGGTGGGTTTGCGAAGTAATCTCCTCAGGCTACAAGATAGAATTTCTCTCTTGTCCACCGGACAGATTCATCACCTCCAATCTCCAGCTACTACTGACCCGTCGGGAGGCCCTGTATGGGGCGGTCCAGGGTCTGCTGGAACGCGGGGTAGTTATTCCAGTTCCAGAACAGGAACAGGGTCAGGGTTTTTACTCAAATCTGTTCATTGTGCCGAAGAAGGAGGGGGTTCGGCCAATCTTGGATCTCAGAGCCCTCAATTGCTCTGTGAAAGTACAAAAATTACGTATGGAGTCGGTTCGATCTGTAGTCACGGCTCTCCATCCGGGGGACTTTCTGACCTCCTTGGACTTCAAGGACGCATACCTGCATGTCCCCATATACTCCAGACACCAGAGGTTTCTGCGATTTGCTATCGGGAAGGACCACTACCAGTTGTGGCCCTCCCGTTGGGCCTTGCCTCAGCACCCAGGACGTTCACCAAGGTGCTCGCTCTGATTCTGGCACTTCTAAGACAGCGGGGTATCGCTATCACAGGCTACTTATACAACCTTCTGCTGAAGGCCCCTTCAAGCTCAGAATTAGAGGTAAGCGTGTCCATTACCTATCAGACTCTTCGAGACTGTGGTTGGAGACTAAACACGCAAAAGTCAGTATTGGTGCCCACTCAACGCCTAGTGTAACTGGGGTTGATTCTGGATTCTTCAGAGGCAAAGGTATTCCTCCCTGTGGAGAAGTTGCAGACCCTCCGGGCTGCAGTACGGCAGCTGACTTCCAGGAATTGGTCGTCACTCCGTTTTCTGCATGCGAGTGTTGGGCCTCATGGTAGCCTCCTTCGAGGCGGTCCCATATGCTCAATACCACACTCGAGTGTTACAGAAGGAAGTTCTGTCCAGATGGAACAGATGTCCATCATCTCTGGGTTATCAAACCTGAGTGAGCCACCTAGTCAGGAGATCCCTGGTATGGTGGCTGACAGCACCGGCTCTAATGGCCGGGAAGTCATTTCTTTCGGTTTACTGGATAGTGATCACGATGGACGCCAGCCTTACAGGTTGGGGGGAAGTCTGGGGTGTTCAGTCGGCGCAAGGTCGCTGGACCCCAGAGGAAGCCCTCCTGCCGATCAATGCCCTGGTAATCTGGGCGATCAGGCTGTGCCTCTTCAAATGGTCTCAAAGGCTGCAAGGGCGTCCAGTCAGGATCCAGTCAGACAACACCACAGCAGTGGAATATGTCAATCATCAAGGAGGAACAAGAAGCTCAGCTGCAGCATCGGAGATCGCTCGCATCCTGAAGTGGGCAGAGAGGAGCGTACCGGCACTGTCGGCCGTGTACATTCCGGGTGTGGAAAACTGGCAGCCGGACTACCTGAGCCGCCAGATGCTGGACCAGGGAGAATGGTCCTTACACCCCGAGGTGTTCCAACTCCTCTGCCAAAGATGGGGCACACCAGACGTAGATCATCTGGCTTCCCGACTCAATCGGAAGGTATTGAGGTTTGTGGCCCGGTCAAGAGACCCATGGGCAGACGCAACGGACGCGTTGGTAGCATCGTGGGGTCAGTATCGGCTAATCTATGCCTTCCCTCCCTTAAGGCTTCTTCCTCTTCTGCTCCACAGAGTGGAGGCAGAGGGAATTCCAATGATCCTAATAACTCCAGATTGGCCTCAGCGTCCTTGGTACGCCGATCTAGTACGTCTGGTAGCAGACGTCCCCTGGCGCCTACCACTATCGCAAGGTCCCATACTCCATCCTGCTTTACAGTCATTGGCTTTAACGGCATGGCTGTTGAGAACCAGGTACTGAGAGACCGGGGCCTGTCAGACTCAGTAATTTCTACTATGAGAAGTGCTCGAAAACCGTCCTCTAGGAAGGTTTATCACCGCACTTGGAAGACCTACATCTCCATGTGTGAGGAAATGAAATGGCATCCGCGTACCTATTTGGTTTCCAGAATCCTGCTGTTTTTACAGCATGGGGTGGACCAAAGGCTTGCCCTAAGTACGATTAAGGGACAGATATCTGCCCTGGCTGTCTTTTTTCAGCGACCCCTGGCGACTCACTCTCTCGTGAGTACATTTGTGCAAGGGGTTCGACATGTGGCCCCTCCGGTCTGTCCCCCGTTACCTCCGTGGGACTTGAACCTGGTCCTCTCGGTGCTTCAGAAGGCACCGTTTGATAAGATTAGAGATATTCCCCTGTTGACACTTTCTCAGAAAGTGGTCTTTTTGGTGGCTGTTACGTCAGTTAGACGAGTCTCTGAGCTGGCAGCCTTGTCCTGCAAGGCTCCCTATTTGATTTTCCACAAGGATAAGGTGGTGCTGTGGCCACAGCCTTCCTTTCTTCCGGAAGTCGTTTCGGCTTTTCATCTCAACAAAGACATTGTACTTCCATCCTTGTGTCCATAGCCGTCCTAAGGAGTCGGTGTTGCATTCCTTGGACGTTGTCCGAGCTTTGAGAGTATACCTATCTGCTACTTCCCTGTTCCGGAAGTCAGACTCACTGTTTGTTTCGGTGGCTGGTCCCAAGAAGGGCCAAGCAGTCTCATCGGCCACCATCTCTAGGTGGATCCGACAGATAGTAATCCAGGCTTACGCCTTAAAGGTTCAGGCGCCCCCCTTTCCTGTCGCGGCGCATTCGACCAGGGCAATAGGTGCCTCTTGGTCTTTCCGACATCAAGCGTCTGTTTCCCAACTATGTAAAGCGGCGACTTGGTCGTCCGCTCACACTTTCACAAAATTCTACAAAGTTGATGTAGGTGCATCTTCGGATGCCTCTTTTGGCCGCAAGGTTTTGCAAGCGGCTGTTTAGAGTTGCAACTCCTCCGTTGGAGGAGTGCTGTTTTGTGTTTGGGGTGAAGTTTATTTTTATGCTGTTACCACCCCTCGTTTTTTCTCTGACACTGCTTTGGGACGTCCCACTTTGTCAATAGAGAAGCTGTGTCGGTCCATGGACGAAAGAGTAAATAGGATTTTTTACTCACCGTAAAATCCTTTTCTCTGAGTCCATGGACCGACACAGCACACACCCCTACTTTTAAGTTTGTACTGCTTTTTGACGAACTGATCTGCGAAGATGCAGACTGAGAGGTTATACCCAGAGGGTCCGCCCCCTGGGCGGTGCTGTAGAAGGTGTGATGCAACACTTTTTACAAGTTTTTCTGCCTAGTCACTCCTAATTAACGGATAATACCCACTTTGTCAATAGAGAAGCTGTGTCAGTCCATGGACTCAGAGAAAAGGATTTTACGGTGAGTAAAAAATCCTATTTTTTTGGAAGAGCAGAACACACCCACAGTACGTAACCGCTGAATCGCACAGCTACAGAACTGCAGAAAATGCTATTCAAAAAAAATTTTGTTTTTTTAGTATAGCACAGTAGGAGAAAACTATATAGAAATTGTTTATTTCACACACCTCCACATATGTATAACACACTGCAAACTATTTTTTGTGCCCCTAAATGGCGTTTTTTGGAAGAGCAGAACACACCCACAGTACGTAACCGCTGAATCGCACAGCTTCAGAACTGCAGAAAATGCTATTAAAAAAAAAAGTTTTTTTTTTAGTATAGCACAGTAGGAGAAAACTATAAAGGGATTTTTATAACAGCTTACCTGTAAAATCCTTTTCTTGGAGTACATCACGGGACACAGAGCGACTTAGGCATTACTAATGGGTTATATAGTTTACCTTCAGGTGCTGGCACTGGCAACTTCCAAACCGGAAGTACCCTCCCCTATATAAGCCCCTCCCATCCGGGAGCACCTCAGTTTTGTAGCAAAGCAATAAGTGTCCCAAAAAGAGAGGTGGGAGCTCTGTGTCCCGTGATGTACTCCAAGAAAAGGATTTTACAGGTAAGCTGTTATAAAAATCCCTTTTTCTTTTTCGTACATCACGGGACACAGAGCGACTTAGTCATTACTAATGGGACGTCCCAAAGCAATGCCAAATGAGGGGAGGGATACACTATACATAAGCTGGGCGCCATCAGGCATGAGGCTCTTTTGCGGCCTGCAACACACTGCGCCCAAAGGCGACATCCTCCTGACTTCTGACGTCTACCTGGTAGAATCTAGTAAACGTGTGTACTAAGGACCATGTTGTGGCCTTACAGACTTGAGCCAGGGAGGCTTGGTGATGCACTGCCCATGAAGTTCCAACTGTTCTTGTGGAGTGCGCCCTAACTTTGAACGGAGGCGGTCTCCTTTTCAAGCCATAGGCTTGTATTATGACCTGTCGAATCCACTTGGCTAAAGTAGATTTTTGATGCTGCCTGACCCTTTCTGGGGCCTTCCGGCAGAACAAACAAAGTATCCGTTCTACGAATCTGAGCAGTGGCTTTAAGATAAGCTTTAACTGCTCTTACTACATCCAAAGAATGCAATAACTTTTCCTCTACCGAACTAGGTTTGGGGAAAAAGGAAGGAAGAACCACATCTTGGTTCAAATGGAACCTCGATACCACCTTAGGAAGAAGGCTGGATGAGGACGTAATACTACTCTGTCCTTATGGACAACCAGATATGGCTCCTTACAGGACAAGGCGGCTAATTCCGATACTCTTTTAGCCGAACAAATGGCTACTAAGAAAATCAATTTCCTGGTGAAAAAAACCAAGGAAATGTGCCGCAATGGTTCAAATGGTTGTTTCTGTAGAACCGACAGAACCAGGTTTAAGTCCCATGGACATATGGGAATACTAACCGGAGGGCTAATACGCATCACTCCTTGTATGAAAGCTTTGACTAATGAATGCAAAGCCAAGGGCCTTTGAAAAAATATTGACAAGGCCGTCTGACCCTTGATAGTACTCAAGGCAAGCTTCCTATGTACAGCCCACTGTAGGAAGTCCAGAATCCTACCTATTACGTACTTACGTGGATGCCATTTCTTGGCCTCACACCACGTGATGTACGCCTTCTAGATCCTCTAATAGATCTGCCTGGATACCGGCTTCCTGGCATTGATCATGGTAGATACCACAGGATTAGAGAGCCCTCTCTTTTTTAGAATGTGGGCTTCAATAGCTAGGCCGTAAAACCTAGGGCTGGTAAGGAAGGGTAGTATATTGGTCCTTGCGAAAGCAGGTCCGGACGATGTGGGAGGGTCCAAGGACTTCCCACTGACATTTTTACAATCTCCGCATACCATGCCCTTCGGGGCCACGCTGGAGCCACCAGAATCACTGGTTTCTTTTCTACCTTGATTCTGCGGATTAATCGCGGTGGGAATGCATATATCAGCTTGAACTGATCCCAAGGGAACACGAGGGCATCCGAACCGCAAGCTAGGGGATCCTTTGTGCGAGACACAAATCTGTCCACCTTTGCGTTGAATCTGGATGCTAGCAGATCTACATCCGGTGTTCCCCACCGCTGGCATATTGCCTGGAAAACCTCGGGGTGAAGAGACCATTCCCCCGGGCATAATTGCTGGCGACTTAAAAAGTCCGCTCTCCAATTTTCCACTCCTGGGGTGAAAACCGCGGATATGGCTGTGACATATCTTTCTGCCCATTCCAGGATGCAATTCGCTTCCCTCTGGGCTGCACGACTCCTGGTGCCACCCTGGTGATTGATATATGCCACTGCTGTGGCATTGTCTGATTGAATTCTGACAGGTGACCCTTGGAGTTTGGATGTCCATGCTACTAGGGCATACCGGGCTGCTCGTATCTCTAAGAGATTGGTGGGCAGGGCCTTCTCTGCTTCTGACCACTTGCCCTGGAGAGACCATTGCTCCAGTACTGCCCCCCAGCCTATGAGACTGGCATCTGTAGTGACCACCTTCCAAGAAACCGGACTGAAGGGTTTCCCTTTTTCCAGATTCTGGGGCACCAACCACCAATGGAGGCTCTTGCGAACGGAAGGGGACAGGGACATTGGTAAGTCTAAAGCCTGAACTTTTTTGTTCCAGGCTGACAGTATGGCCCTCTGCAAGTTCCTTGATTGGAATTGACCGTAGGGTACTGCTTCGAATGAAGCCACCATTTTTCCCAGCAGCCTCATACACAGGCGTATGGATGGTTTTCTTTTTTGTACCCACTAAGTGGGTCAAATCTTTCAAAGACGACACCTTCTCTGGAGGTAAGAAAATCTTTCTCTGATTTGAATCCAGTCTTAGCCCCCAAGTATTCCAGACTTTTGACTGGTTTTAGGGCTGACTTGTCTCGGTTGATAATGCCAACCGTGAGATTCCAGATACTTGATTATCTTGTGAACGACCACTTCTAGTTTTTTTCACTGAGTGGTCTATCAGCAACAAGTCGTCTAGATATGCCATTATCGTTACACCTTGTGTTCCTAGTTTGGCCAATCGTAGGGCCAGAATTTTTGTGAACACTCGTGGTGCTGTGGCCAGACCGAAAGGTAAGGCTCTGAACTGAAAATGGTGCCCTTCTACTGCAAAGCGTAGAAATTTCTGGTGGGCCGGACAAATGGGAATATGCAAATAAGCATCCCTTATGTCGATCGAGGCTAACCATTCCTGCCCTTGTAGGGCGGTGGCCACCGATCGGATCAACTCCATCCGAAAAAGTCCTGATATGTAGGAACTTGTTTAGCCCTTTTATATTTAATATGGGCCTCACGTCCCCATTTGGTTTGGGGACTGTGACAAGGTTCGAGTAAAACCCGAACCCTCTTTCTTCCAAGGGAACCTTCATGATTACCCTTGGAGCAATAGTTGTTCTAGTGCCAGAAGGAGGGATTCACTCTTCTGGGGATCGCTTGGCACGTTTGACCTTATAAAATGGGCAGGAGGAATGTCTTTTAACTCCAGCCTGTATCCCAGACTTACTGCGGAGATCACCCATCTGTCTCTGATGGTGTCCCGCCAGGTCTCTGTGAACAACTGAAGTCTTCCCCTCACCCGATTGAGTGGGGGCAACCCTTCATGACTTGGGGGGAGGTTTTGTACCTCTCTTGACCCAGGGTTTCTTGTTACCCTGTGATTGTCCCTGATTTCTGCCCCCTGGATTTGACCGCGGAGGCCGTCGGAACTGTTTCACAGCCGATGTGCCAGGGACTGGAGAAGTAGGCCTCTTAAAAGAAGGACTTCTACCCTTATTCTTAACCGGCAAGAGTGTACTTTTACCGGCAGAAGTTTTCTGGATATATTTGTCCAGATCTTCTCCAGATAAGCGTTCTCCATGAAATGGGAAGCTAATCAGCAATTTCTTACAGGGAGCTTCAGCAGACCAGTTTTTGAGCCATAGAAGCCTACGCATATGTCTACAGACAGCGTAAAGCGGGATGCCTGTTGGATTGTGTCCTTTATGGCGTCCACCGCAACACAAGGCTCTAGGCAGGTCAGCTAGGGCAAGAGCCTGCTGATCTGGTAAGTCCCTTAAGACTTGTTTCAACTGATCTTTCATTGCTTGGCAGACTCCAATCGCTGCTACTGCAGGTTGTGTCACCATGCTTGCTGTAGAGAAAGCAGATTTTAGTAAAGACTCCAATTTTTTATCTATTGGGTCTTTGAACATTGGAACATTATCTACTGGACATGTCAGTGATTTATTTACACAAGAGATGGCTGTGTCCACTGTAGGGACCCTCCATTTTTTTATGAACTTATCCTCCATGGGATAGATCACTGGAAATCTCTTGGGGGGAGTAAATATTTTATCAGGATGCTCCCAATCCTGGTAAATAAGCCCTTCCAATAAAGGGTGGATTGGGAAGGAACAGACAGCCTGGGGAGCTTTCAGCGACCCCAGCGAGGAAACCGTAGTGGTTGATGGTTCCGCCAGAGGCATTTTAAATGCTGATCGGACCATGTTAGTCAGAGACTGAACCCATAATCTTTCAGCCTGAGATGCTGAGAAAGGTTCTTCCACTGTTGATTCCTCTATAACTGAATCAACCTCATCCTGATCCCCTTCAGGTAGGTCGATCTCTGTGTGGGGCTGTTCCTCCACTAACAGGCACTCTGAAGGAGGAGACGGAGATCGGACGCGCTTTCCCTGTGACAGGGAAGCAGCGATCAATGCTGTTAATCTCTCTTCCAATCCTCCCAGAGTTGAGGATAAAACCTCCTCTGTTATATATATACAGGAGCAGGTGGACTGGGGACAGCCGCAGCACCAGGCACTCCTGCGGGGTTCCTACGGCTACTGACCTCTGAATTTTCAGGGGAGATTGGTGCAGTACAAGCATGCCCAATATCCTCAGAGCCCGATGGAGACCCCTTTGGCTTCCTGGAAGACTTATTTCCGGAGCGTCTGGACGACATATCCTTTAAGCACAAAGCTGAGGTATTCCCGTCGTCATACACCAATTTTTGCTGGTAATAGTCTAACACAGTTGCTGCTATATACCAGCTGGTGTCCACTAAAGTGCCTTTCTATGGGGATGCCTGCATCAACCGCCTCTGTGTGCCACCGTTTTGTTGCTAGCTCTGTTTGCATCCAGCTGACACTTGTACTGTGTCTTTTATACATGCTGGGACGCCTGCACATGCGCAGAAGCGCCGCGGCGCGCATCGAGCGTCATCCACCTGCCCCGCCCCTTTTTTTTCATAGGAGGCGCGTGCAAGTGCCCGCGCGCGCGCCCGTGCGCCATTGGCGCCCTTTTTTGAAACCAAGCAGGGACTAGGAGCCAGGGCCCTTTTTGCCGGAGGGCCTGTGCGGTGGATGAGCGCAGCAACAGGGCAGAGGAACTGGATTCCCACAGAGAAACTTACCAACTGCCTGGATCTTTTGACTTGAGAAAACCAAAGATCCACATGACAAGAAAAATGGACCACAGCGGCCTCTAGTGGTTTAACACAGGTACCGCGGTCCACACAGATATTAGCGGGAATACCGTTAGGTAACAGACAGAAAGACAAATTAGGCTTGGGGGTCCCCCAATAGAACCAAGTTCCTGGGGGCCCCCACTTACCTGTTCCCCGCCGCAGGACTCTGTTTGGTCCACAGAAGCCCAAACTTCACCTATCACGGCAGGCATTGTAATTAAACCTTCAGGGACCGGGTTCCCAAGGATTCCACTCCCCTGGACCTGTATAGCACCCTGCACAGAAAACATCTTGGTCGTGGGTATGACCAGAGCTCTGGATCCCAGGGTCCAGCCCTCCTAAGAGAGGCATTACAGGCAAAACCTTGCTCTTCTGTTGCAAGGCCCGGGTACCGACCGTTTAGCTATGAAGCTTTTTTGGTGGGATCCGGAACAGCTTACTAAGGCCCGTAAAAGAACCTGTACGCAAGCCCAGGAAAACACATGTTACTCTTTGGCCAACACCTTAGACACTGGCAAAAAACTGAGGTGCTCCCGGATGGGAGGGGCTTATATAGGGGAGGGTACTTCCGGTTTGGAAGTTGCCAGTGCCAGCACCTGAAGGTAAACTATATAACCCATTAGTAATGACTAAGTCGCTCTGTGTCCCGTGATGTACGAAAAAGAAATAGAAATTGTTTATTTCACACACCTCCACATATGTATAACACACTGCAAACTATTTTTTGTGCCCCTAAACGGCGTTTTTTGGAAGAGCAGAACACACCCACAGTACGTAACCGCTGAATCGCACAGCTACAGAACTGCAGAAAATGCTATTCAAAAAAAATGTTTTTTTTTTAGTATAGCACAGTAGGAGAAAACTATATAGAAATTGTTTATTTCACACACCTCCACATATGTATAACACACTGCAAACTATTTTTTGTGCCCCTAAATGGCGTTTTTTGGAAGAGCAGAACACACCCACATTACGTAACCGCTGAATCGCACAGCTACAGAACTGCAGAAAATGCTATTCAAAAAAAATGTTGTTTTTTTAGTATAGCACAGTAGGAGAAAACTATATAGCAATTGTTTATTTCACACACCTCCACATATGTATAACACACTGCAAACTATTTTTTGTGCCCCTAAACAGCGTTTTTTGGAAGAGCAGAACACACCCACAGTACGTAACCGCTGAATCGCACAGCTACAGAACTGCAGAAAATGTTTTTTTTTTAAATTACTTTTTTTCCTTTAGAAATTAAATTTTGTGCAGGGACTGTTCTAAACACGGGAAAAATGTGCCACTTTACAGGCATACTATAGACACCCCCCAGGTACGAAATTAAAAGGAATATTTCACTTTTATTGTTTCACTTTAAGCATTATTGAAATCCCTGCTCCCGAAAAAACGCCTGTTTTTAAAACTTTTTTTTGCATTGATACATGTCCCCTTGGGCAGGACCCAGGTCGCCAAACACTTTTTATGACAATAACTTGCATATTAACCTTTAAAATTAGCACTTTTGATTTTTCACGTTCGTGTCCCATAGACTTTAACGGTGTTCGGTTGCTCAAACAAATTTTTTGCCTGTTCACATGTTCTGCTGCGAACCGAACAGGGGGGTGTTTGGCTCATTCCTACTAGCAAACAGGTAGTCTCAGGCCACTCAATCAGAAGCCTTCGCCGTGTCTGTTGACAAGAGAAAGTCTTCAATCTTTTCTCCGTGTGCACAATTAATCAGGTTAAGGGCTTTTGTAACATTATCTCGGTCTTTAGTCTTCTCCTCAGTCTTCACGAGTGAATCGGGGGGCTTCAGTAAACAAAACTGCAGTGTTTATTCTCATGACACATCACAGGAAGCACCTCAATGGTTAACAGAGGACAGAATTAGAATTAGACTTGGGAAACTTGACATTAATAAATTACCGGGACCAGATGGCTTGCACCCGAGGGTACCTAGGGAACTCAGTCAAGTAATTGCCAGACCATTGTTCCTAATTTTTACTGACAGTCTACTGACTGGAATGGTGCCAGCTGATTGGAGAAAAGCCAATGTAGCACCAATAATTAAAAAGGGCCCAAAATACAACCCTGGGAATTACAGACCAGTTAGCCTAACATTTGCGGATAATACTAAGCTAAGCAGGGCAATAACTTCTCCGCAGGATGTGAAAACCTTGCAAAAAGATCTGAACAAATTAATGGGGTGGGCAACTACATGGCAAATGCGGCTAAATGTAGAAAAATGTAAAATAATGCATTTGGGTGGCAAAAATATGAATGCAATCTATACACTGGGGGGAGAACCTCTGGGGGAATCTAGGATGGGAAAGGACCTGCAATGACATGCAATACCAAGCTGCTGCTAACAAAGAAAACAGAATATTCGTATGCATTAAAAAGGGGATTAACTCCAGAGATAAAACAATAATTTTCCCGCTCTACAAGACTCTGGTCCGGCTGCACCTAAAGTATGCTGTCCAGTTCTGGGCACCAGTCTTTAGGAAGGATGTACTGGAAATGGAGTGAGTACAAAGAAGGGCAACAAAGCTAATAAAGGGTCTGGAGGATATTAGTTATGTGGAAATGTTGCGAGCACTGAACTCATTCTCTCTAGAGAAGAGACGCTTGAGAGGGGATATGATTAGTGTTGAGCGAACCCGAACTGTAAAGTTCGGGTTCGTACCGAACTTTAGCTTTTTCCCGAACCTGAACCCGAACCCGGACTTTGCGCAAAAGTCCGGGTTCGGGTTCGGGTTCGGCAATCTAATTACGCAGTTAGAAATGCTTCAGGGGCCAGCCAATCACCTTTTGATTAGCTGGTGTGCCCTTAGAAGCCATCATAGCCATGCCTACTAATGGCATGGCTGTGATTGGTCAGTGCAACATGTGACCCAGCTTCTATATAAGCTAGAGGCACACAGCACACACGTCACTCTGCTTCAGAATAGATAGGGAGAGGATCTTGGCTGCTGCTGTTGCTAATAGGGAGAGATTGTAAAATACATGAGGTAGTCCTGATTCTGCAATCTGAGGGAAAAGATAGAGAGATAGTGTAGTGTAGGGTCAGGTTCCTGTTGGTGCTTTCAGGGAGAGAGATATATTATATAGGAGTCCAGATTCAGAGATTAAAATCAGCGATCTGCATAGGTTTTCCTGTTTGTGTTGCAGTGCACAGTCTTTTTACACTGCCATGAGCCCAGTGTAAGAGAAAATCTAACTTTTATCTGCAAGCTCAGTGCATCAGCACTGCATATATTACGTTGAGAGATACACCGTTTCCATACTGTGGGTGTATTCTGCTCTTTGAAAAAGATCCATTTAGGGGGAAAAAAAAGGCACTTTATTGTGCTCTTTTCCAAAAGACCCATAGGGCAAAAAAAATAAAAAATTTGCATTTTATTTTGCTCGTGCAAAAAAAGACCCGTTTAGGGCAAAAAATAAATAAATAAAAATTTGCACTTTAATGTACGCTTGCAAAAAGAGCCATTCAGGGCCACAAAAAATAGTTTGCAGTGTGTTATACATATGTGGAGGTGTGTGAAATAAACAATTTCTATATAGTTTTCTCCTACTGTGCTATACTAAAAAAAAAACATTTTTTTTGAATAGCATTTTCTGCAGTTCTGTAGCTGTGCGATTCAGCGGTTACGTACTGTGGGTGTGTTCTGCTCTTCCAAAAAACGCCATTTAGGGGCACAAAAAATAGTTTGCAGTGTGTTATACATATGTGGAGGTGTATGAAATAAACAATTTCTATATAGTTTTCTCCTACTGTGCTATACTAAAAAAACAAAATTTTTTTGGAATAGCATTTTCTGCAGTTCTGTACCTGTGCGATTTAGCGGTTACGTACTGTGGGTGTGTTCTGCTCTTCCAAAAAACGACGTTTAGGGGCACAAAAAATAGTTTGCAGTGTGTTATACATATGTGGAGGTGTGTGAAATAAACAATTTCTATATAGTTTTCTCCTACTGTGCTATACTAAAAAAACAAAATTTTTTTGGAATAGCATTTTCTGCAGTTCTGTAGCTGTGCGATTCAGCGGTTACGTACTGTGGGTGTGTTCTGCTCTTCCAAAAAACGCCGTTTAGGGGCACAAAAAATAGTTTGCAGTGTGTTATACATATGTGGAGGTGTATGAAATAAACAATTTCTATATAGTTTTCTCCTACTGTGCTATACTAAAAAAACAACATTTTTTTGAATAGCATTTTCTGCAGTTCTGTAGCTGTGCGATTCAGCGGTTACGTACTGTGGGTGTGTTCTGCTCTTCCAAAAAACACCATTTAGGGGCACAAAAAATAGTTTGCAGTGTGTTATACATATGTGGAGGTGTGTGAAATAAACAATTTCTATATAGTTTTCTCCTACTGTGCTATACTAAAAAAACAACATTTTTTTGGAATAGCATTTTCTGCAGTTCTGTAGCTGTGCGATTCAGCGGTTACGTACTGTGGGTGTGTTCTGCTCTTCCAAAAAACGCCGTTTAGGGGCACAAAAAATAGTTTGCAGTGTGTTATACATATGTGGAGGTGTGTGAAATAAACAATTTCTATATAGTTTTCTCCTACTGTGCTATACTAAAAAAACAACATTTTTTTTGAATAGCATTTTCTGCAGTTCTGTAGCTGTGCGATTCAGCGGTTACGTACTGTGGGTGTGTTCTGCTCTTCCAAAAAACGCCGTTTAGAGGCACAAAAAATAGTTTGCAGTGTGTTATACATATGTGGAGGTGTGTGAAATAAACAATTTCTATATAGTTTTCTCCTACTGTGCTATACTAAAAAAAAAACATTTTTTTGAAATAGCATTTTCTGCAGTTCTGTAGCTGTGCGATTCAGCGGTTACGTACTGTGGGTGTGTTCTGCTCTTCCAAAAAACGCAGTTTAGGGGCACAAAAAATAGTTTGCAGTGTGTTATACATATGTGGAGGTGTGTGAAATAAACAATTTCTAGATAGTTTTCTCCTACTGTGCTATACTAAAAAAACAACATTTTTTTTTAATAGCATTTTCTGCAGTTCTGTAGCTGTGCGATTCAGCGGTTACGTACTGTGGGTGTGTTCTGCTCTTCCAAAAAACGCCATTTAGGGGCACAAAAAATAGTTTACAGTGTGTTATACATATGTGGAGGTGTGTGAAATAAACAATTTCTATATAGTTTTCTCCTACTGTGCTATACTAAAAAAACAACATTTTTTTGAAATAGCATTTTCTGCAGTTCTGTAGCTGTGCGATTCAGCGGTTACATACTGTGGGTGTGTTCTGCTCTTCCAAAAAACGCAGTTTAGGGGCACAAAAAATAGTTTGCAGTGTGTTATACATATGTGGAGGTGTGTGAAATAAAAAATTTCTATATAGTTTTCTCCTACTGTGCTATACTAAAAAAACAACATTTTTTTTGAATAGCATTTTCTGCAGTTCTGTAGCTGTGCGATTCAGCGGTTACGTACTGTGGGTGTGTTCTGCTCTTCCAAAAAACGCCATTTAGGGGCACAAAAAATAGTTTGCAGTGTGTTATACATATGTGGAGGTGTATGAAATAAACAATTTCTATATAGTTTTCTCCTACTGTGCTATACTAAAAAAACAAAATTTTTTTGGAATAGCATTTTCTGCAGTTCTGTACCTGTGCGATTCAGCAGTTACGTACTGTGGGTGTGTTCTGCTCTTCCAAAAAACGACGTTTAGGGGCACAAAAAATAGTTTGCAGTGTGTTATACATATGTGGAGGTGTGTGAAATAAACAATTTCTATATAGTTTTCTCCTACTGTGCTATACTAAAAAAAAAACATTTTTTTGAAATAGCATTTTCTGCAGTTCTGTAGCTGTGCGATTCAGCGGTTACGTACTGTGGGTGTGTTCTGCTCTTCCAAAAAACGCAGTTTAGGGGCACAAAAAATAGTTTGCAGTGTGTTATACATATGTGGAGGTGTGTGAAATAAACAATTTCTATATAGTTTTCTCCTACTGTGCTATACTAAAAAAAAAACATTTTTTTGAATAGCATTTTCTGCAGTTCTGTAGCTGTGCGATTCAGCGGTTACGTACTGTGGGTGTGTTCTGCTCTTCCAAAAAACGCCATTTAGGGGCACAAAAAATAGTTTACAGTGTGTTATACATATGTGGAGGTGTGTGAAATAAACAATTTCTATATAGTTTTCTCCTACTGTGCTATACTAAAAAAAAAAATTTTTTTGGAATAGCATTTTCTGCAGTTCTGTAGCTGTGCGATTCAGCGGTTACGTACTGTGGGTGTGTTCTGCTCTTCCAAAAAACGCCGTTTAGGGGCACAAAAAATAGTTTGCAGTGTGTTATACATATGTGGAGGTGTGTGAAATAAACAATTTCTATATAGTTTTCTCCTACTGTGCTATACTAAAAAAACAAATTTTTTTTTGAATAGCATTTTCTGCAGTTCTGTAGCTGTGCGATTCAGCGGTTACGTACTGTGGGTGTGTTCTGCTCTTCCAAAAAACGCCGTTTAGGGGCACAAAAAATAGTTTGCAGTGTGTTATACATATGTGGAGGTGTGTGAAATAAACAATTTCTATATAGTTTTCTCCTACTGTGCTATACTAAAAAAACAACATTTTTTTAAAATAGCATTTTCTGCAGTTCTGTAGCTGTGCGATTCAGCGGTTACGTACTGTGGGTGTGTTCTGCTCTTCCAAAAAACGCCGTTTAGGGGCACAAAAAATAGTTTGCAGTGTGTTATACATATGTGGAGGTGTGTGAAATAAACAATTTCTATATAGTTTTCTCCTACTCTGCTATACTAAAAAAACAACATTTTTTTTGAATAGCATTTTCTGCAGTTCTGTAGCTGTGCGATTCAGCGGTTACGTACTGTGGGTGTGTTCTGCTCTTCCAAAAAACGCCATTTAGGGGCACAAAAAATAGTTTGCAGTGTGTTATACATATGTGGAGGTGTGTGAAATAAACAATTTCTATATAGTTTTCTCCTACTGTGCTATACTAAAAAAAAAACATTTTTTTGGAATAGCATTTTCTGCAGTTCTGTAGCTGTGCGATTCAGCGGTTACGTACTGTGGGTGTGTTCTGCTCTTCCAAAAAACGCCGTTTAGGGGCACAAAAAATAGTTTGCAGTGTGTTATACATATGTGGAGGTGTGTGAAATAAACAATTTCTATATAGTTTTCTCCTACTGTGCTATACTAAAAAAACAAATTTTTTTTTGAATAGCATTTTCTGCAGTTCTGTAGCTGTGCGATTCAGCGGTTACGTACTGTGGGTGTGTTCTGCTCTTCCAAAAAACGCCGTTTAGGGGCACAAAAAATAGTTTGCAGTGTGTTATACATATGTGGAGGTGTGTGAAATAAACAATTTCTATATAGTTTTCTCCTACTGTGCTATACTAAAAAAACAACATTTTTTTAAAATAGCATTTTCTGCAGTTCTGTAGCTGTGCGATTCAGCGGTTACGTACTGTGGGTGTGTTCTGCTCTTCCAAAAAACGCCGTTTAGGGGCACAAAAAATAGTTTGCAGTGTGTTATACATATGTGGAGGTGTGTGAAATAAACAATTTCTATATAGTTTTCTCCTACTGTGCTATACTAAAAAAACAAATTTTTTTTTGAATAGCATTTTCTGCAGTTCTGTAGCTGTGCGATTCAGCGGTTACGTACTGTGGGTGTGTTCTGCTCTTCCAAAAAACGCCATTTAGGGGCACAAAAAATAGTTTGCAGTGTGTTATACATATGTGGAGGTGTGTGAAATAAACAATTTCTATATAGTTTTCTCCTACTGTGCTATACTAAAAAAACAAAATTTTTTTCGAATAGCATTTTCTGCAGTTCTGTAGCTGTGCGATTCAGCGGTTACGTACTGTGGGAGTGTTCTGCTCTTCCAAAAAACGCCGTTTAGGGGCACAAAAAATAGTTTGCAGCGTGTTATACATATGTGGAGATGTGTGAAATAAACAATTTCTATATAGTTTTCTCCTACTGTGCTATACTAAAAAAACAACATTTTTTTTAAATAGCATTTTCTGCAGTTCTGTAGCTGTGCGATTCAGCGGTTACGTACTGTGGGTGTGTTCTGCTCTTCCAAAAAACGCCATTTAGGGGCACAAAAAATAGTTTGCAGTGTGTTATACATATGTGGAGGTGTGTGAAATAAACAATTTCTATATAGTTTTCTCCTACTGTGCTATACTAAAAAAACAACATTTTTTTGAAATACCATTTTCTGCAGTTCTGTAGCTGTGCGATTCAGCGGTTACGTACTGTGGGTGTGTTCTGCTCTTCCAAAAAACGCCATTTAGGGGCACAAAAAATAGTTTGCAGTGTGTTATACATATGTGGAGGTGTGTGAAATAAACAATTTCTATATAGTTTTCTCCTACTGTGCTATACTAAAAAAAAAACATTTTTTTTAAATAGCATTTTCTGCAGTTCTGTAGCTGTGCGATTCAGCGGTTACGTACTGTGGGTGTGTTCTGCTCTTCCAAAAAACGCCGTTTAGGGGCACAAAACATAGTTTGCAGTGTGTTATACATATGTGGAGGTGTGTGAAATAAACAATTTCTATATAGTTTTCTCCTACTGTGCTATACTAAAAAAACAACATTTTTTTTGAATAGCATTTTCTGCAGTTCTGTAGCTGTGCGATTCAGCGGTTACGTACTGTGGGTGTGTTCTGCTCTTCCAAAAAATGCCATTTAGGGGCACAAAAAATAGTTTGCAGTGTGTTATACATATGTGGAGGTGTGTGAAATAAACAATTTCTATATAGTTTTCTCCTACTGTGCTATACTAAAAAAACAAAATTTTTTTGGAATAGCATTTTCTGCAGTTCTGTAGCTGTGCGATTCAGCGGTTACGTACTGTGGGAGTGTTCTGCTCTTCCAAAAAACGCCGTTTAGGGGCACAAAAAATAGTTTGCAGCGTGTTATACATATGTGGAGATGTGTGAAATAAACAATTTCTATATAGTTTTCTCCTACTGTGCTATACTAAAAAAACAACATTTTTTTTAAATAGCATTTTCTGCAGTTCTGTAGCTGTGCGATTCAGCGGTTACGTACTGTGGGTGTGTTCTGCTCTTCCAAAAAACGCCGTTTAGGGGCACAAAAAATAGTTTGCAGTGTGTTATACATATGTGGAGGTGTGTGAAATAAACAATTTCTGTATAGTTTTCTCCTACTGTGCTATACTAAAAAAACAACATTTTTTTTGAATAGCATTTTCTGCAGTTCTGTAGCTGTGCGATTCAGCGGTTACGTACTGTGGGTGTGTTCTGCTCTTCCAAAAAACGCCATTTAGGGGCACAAAAAATAGTTTGCAGTGTGTTATACATATGTGGAGGTGTGTGAAATAAACAATTTCTATATAGTTTTCTCCTACTGTGCTATACTAAAAAAACAATTTTTTTTTCGAATAGCATTTTCTGCAGTTCTGTAGCTGTGCGATTCAGCGGTTACGTACTGTGGGAGTGTTCTGCTCTTCCAAAAAACGCCGTTTAGGGGCACAAAAAATAGTTTGCAGTGTGTTATACATATGTGGAGGTGTGTGAAATAAACAATTTCTATATAGTTTTCTCCTACTGTGCTATACTAAAAAAAACAAATTTTATTTTGAATAGCATTTTCTGCAGTTCTGTAGCTGTGCGATTCAGCGGTTACGTACTGTGGGTGTGTTCTGCTCTTCCAAAAAACGCCGTTTAGGGGCACAAAACATAGTTTGCAGTGTGTTATACATATGTGGAGGTGTGTGAAATAAACAATTTCTATATAGTTTTCTCCTACTGTGCTATACTAAAAAAACAACATTTTTTTTGAATAGCATTTTCTGCAGTTCTGTAGCTGTGCGATTCAGCGGTTACGTACTGTGGGTGTGTTCTGCTCTTCCAAAAACACCCATTTAGGGCAAGATCCTAAATTTGGAAAATATGAGGAGAAGGTCAAAGGGACATGGTGGCCCCGGTCGTGGTGCTGCTGGTGGAGCTCCTGTTGCAGGTAGAGGACGTGGTGGATCTGTGCCAGATACACGCACAAGTGAAACACCTTCCTCAGGTGCGAGTAGGCGACCGAGCCTGCGGCGGTATTTTGTCGCGCCTAATGAGGCTGTACGAATGTTTAGGCCAGGACAAGTACAGGCAATAGTAGATTGGGTTGCTGACAGTGCCTCGGGTTCCTTCACATTATCTCCCACCCACTCTTCTGATGAAAGATCAGAGTTGGCACCTGAAACCCATGTCCATCAGCCTTTCACCTCACCCCCTTGCAAATCAGCCAAGCAGTCTGAGCCCCAAATCATGCAGCAGTCTCTTCTGCTTTTCGATGACTCTGTTAGCAGGGTTTCCCAGGGCCATCCACCTAGCCCTGCCCCAGAAGTGGAAGAGATTGAGTGCACCGATGCCCAACCACTTATGTTTCATGATGAGTACATGGGAGGACCATCGCAGTACGTCTCGGATGATGACAAAACACAGGTGCCAACTGCTGCTGCTTTCGCAATTGTGCAGACAGACAAGGAGGGCAGGGGTGAAGACTGGGTGGAAGATGATGTGGAGGACGATGAGGTCCTCGACCCCACATGGAATCAACGTTATGCAGGTGACCAGTGTAGTTTGGAGGAAGAGGCGGTGGTCGCACAGAGCCACCAGCACAGCAGAAGAGGGAGCAGGGTGCAAAAGCGGAGCGTCCGTCCCCTAGACAGTATGTCTGCTACTGCCTAACGCAGCAAGGGACCGAGCACACCAAAGCCAGGTCCAAGGAGTTCCCTAGCATGGCAGTTCTTCACACAATGTGCTGATGACAAGACACGAGTGGTTTGCACGCTGTGCAATCAGAGCCTGAAGCGAGGCATAAACGTGAGCACAACCTGCATGACCAGGCATCTAAGTGCAAAGCACAAGCTGCAGTGGAGTAGACACCTCAAAAACCAAGAAAGGTCTCTGGCTCCTCCTGCTTCCTCTTCTGCTGCAGTCTCGGCCTCTTCATCCACCTCTGTAGTGACAGTGGCACCTGCCACCCCGCAAACAGAGGATCTGCCAGCAACACTACCACCTGGGTCACCAACCATCTCCACAATGTCCCATGGAAGCGTTCAGCTCTCTATCTCCCAAACATTGGAGCGGAAGAGGAAGTACCCCCCTAGCCACCCGCGATCCCTGGCCCTGAATGTCAGCATTTCAAAACTCCTGGCCTTTGAAATGCTGTCATTCCGTCTGGTGGAGACGCAGAGTTTTAAAAGCCTGATGGCATTGGCTGTCCCACAGTACATCGTGCCCAGCCGCCACTACTTTTCCAGGCGAGCCATCCCTTCCCTGCACAACCAAGTGGGGGACAAAATCAGGTGTGCACTGCGCAACGCCATCTGTGGCAAGGTCCACCTAACTACGGATGCGTGGACCAGTAAGCACGGTCAGGGATGTTATATCTCCCTAACAGCACACTGGGTAAATGCAGTGGCGGCTGGGCCTGAGGCAGATAGCAGTTTGGCGCATGTCCTTCCACCACCGAGGATTGCAGGGCGCTTCAGTTTGCCTCCTGTTGCTAACTCCTCCTATTCCCCTTCCTCATCCTCTACCGCCTCCTCATCTGGTCAGCGTAACACCTTCACCACCAACTTCAGCACAGCCAGGGGTAAACGACAGCAGGCAGTTTTAAAACTTTCCTGTTTGGGGGAAAAACCCCACACCGCGCAGAAGTTGTGGAGGGACATGGAACAACAGACCAATGAGTGGTTGCTGTCAGTGAGCCTCAAGCCCGGCCTGGTGGTGTGCGATAATGGGCGAAATCTCGTAGCAGCTCTGGGCCTAGCCGGTTTGACGCACATCCCTTGCCTGGCGCATGTGCTGAACTTGGTGGTCCAGAGGTTCCTTAAAAATTACCCCAATATGCCAGAGCTGCTGCAGAAAGTGCGGGCTGTGTGTGCGCACTTTCGGCGTTCTCACCCTGCTGCTGCTTGCCTGTCAGCGCTGCAGCGTAACTTCGGCCTTCCCGCTCACCGCCTCATATGTGACGTGCCCACAAGGTGGAACTCCACCTTGCACATGCTGGCCAGACTGTGCGAGCAGCAGCAGGCGATAGTGGAGTTTCAGCTGCAGCAATCACGCGTGAGTCGCTCTGCGGAACAGCACCACTTCACCACCAATAACTGGGCCTCCATGCGAGACCTGTGTGCCTTGTTGCGCTGTTTCGAGTACTCCACCAACATGTCCAGTGCCAATGACGCTGTTCTCAGCGTTACTATCCCAGTTCTATGCCTCCTTGAAAAAACGCTTCGGGCGATGATGGAAGAGGATGTGGCACAGGAGGATGAGGAGAAGGAGGAGGAAGCGGGATCATTTCAAAGGCTTTCAGGGCAGTCTTTCACAAGTGGCTACGAGGGTGGGTTCCTGCACCAACAAACGCCAGGTACACAATTGTCCGGCAGAAAGGGCACAGTTCTGGAGGATGACGAGGTGGAGGAGGAGATGGAGGAGGAGGAGGAGGAGGAGGAGCCATTTTCACAGCAGGGTGGCACCCAGACCAGCTCGTGGCCATCACTGGTGCGTGGCTGGAGGGATACAGAGGACACAGACGATACACCCCCCACAGAGGACAGCTTTTCTTTGCCTCTGGGCAGCCTGGCACACATGAGCGATTACATGCTGCAGTGTTTCCGCAATGACCGCCGAGTTGCCCACATTTTAACTGGTGCTGATTACTGGGTGGCCACCCTGCTGGATCCCCGTTACAAGGACAATGTACCGTCCTTAATTCCCTCACTGGAGCGGGATCGTAAGATGCGCAAGTACAAGCGCACGCTGGTAGACGCGCTGCTGGTGGCATTCCCACCTGACAGCGGGCGTACGGTGGAAGCACAAGGCGAAGGCAGAGGAGGAGGAAGAGGTGGCCAATGTAGCCGGGGCACCGGCAGCACCTCAGAAGGCAGGGTTAGCATGGCTGAAATGTGGAAAAGCTTTGTCAGCACGCCACAACAACCAGCACCACCAGCTGAGATGGAACGTCTTAGCAGGAGGCAGCATTTCACCAACATTTTTGAGCAGTATGTGTCCACAGGCCTACACGTACTGGATGACGGGTCTGCCCCCTTTAACTTCTGGGTCTCCAAATTGGGCACATGGCCTGAGCTTGCCCTTTATGCCTTGGAGGTGCTGGCCTGCCCTGCAGCCAGTGTATTATCTGAACCTGTATTTAGCACGGCAGGGGGCGTTATCACAGACAAGCGCAGCCGCCTGTCCAGAGCCAATGTGGACAAGCTCACGTTCATTAAAATGAACCAGGCATGGATCCCACAGGACTTGTCCGTACCTTGTGCAAAATAGACATGTATACCGGTGTTGTGACAAAAACTGTCCGGCCATCGGATTGTGTCCGGCCCATACTGCGAAGGCGCAGCGTTTGCGCAGTACAGAGGACAAGGAGATTCACAAAATCTCCGAAGATGAACGGCGCCTGCGCTGTGAGTGCAGGTTCAAGCCCCACCATCCAAGTGGACATACGGTAGCACATAGTAACAGGGCCCCTCACGGGCTCGGTTCAATCGCCATGCTTCGGGCACGGCCTCACTTGGCTCGGCTTGAACCACGGATGGTGTGGCCTTCACCTGAACTCACCACGCAGGCGCCGTTCGTCTTGGGAGATTTTCGAAATCCCCTTGTCCTACATACTGAGCAAGTGCAGTACAGGGTGGACACTATTTGACGGGGGACAGAATTCGACACATCACCGGCCTTACCCAGCCATTGTATTTTTGAACCAGTGTTGGCTACCTCGTCCTCCTCCACCGCCGCTTCCACCTACACAGCCACATCCACCGCCACCTCAACCTCCTACTCCATATGGACCTCGTCCTCCTAGGTCAAGATTATAATTTTTATTTTATTTTTTTGTAGCGCACAGATCCTTTCCCCCTTACCTGCCTTTATGTTGTTGGCTCCTCGCAGGAGGGAGAAAGGCACACCGCACTACCAGCCCGTACCCTCCTATATAAAGAGGTTGAGCGGTGTACTTGACGGGCCGTGTCCACAGCAGGAGTCAAAACTCCTCCAGAGGATGATTCTCACCTCTACTGTAGGTAGAGGCAAGTCCTTTAATTCCCAGTAAAGTCAATGTTCACACCAGCTGAAATTACAACTCTTATTCTCTCATTGCAAAATAAACTCTACTCGGATAGAAAAGGTTAGAGCAAAGAAACAGGACAGCTTAAGGTGTGGAGGAGGTCCAGGCACAAACGTAGCACATTCACTTCACTGCTTAGGTTTCTCAAACAGTTTTAGGTGCACGGTCTCTGCCACAGACCTTGAGGTTGGTCTCTGCCACAGACCGGGTGTACAAGGCCCCTGCCACGGACCTGGAGAACTTTGGTCTCTGCCACAGACCAGGGTGTATAAGGCCCCTGCCACGGGCCGGGTGAATAAGGCCTCTGATACAGTCAAGATGACCTTGAGCTTCTCCTTCTATGAACCTAGCCCATATCAAGGGGAAGACATCTCTCCAGGGAGTCAACAGACCCTTCCTTCACCGTGACTCCCGCATCGGTCCATCAGAATGATCCTCCCTTCCCTGAAACATGGTCCCCTACACGAGGCGGCACCCTAAGACTCCTCAACCCTTAGCGGACTCCAGACGAAGGCTCTGGACTCCAGGCTTTACTCCCGCACCTAGGCCTCCATACCCAGGGCAGCAGGAACTCCAGGATAGTACCTCACCCCGGGCTAAAGGTACCCGAGATGGAACAGGAACACATGCACCCAGGCCGAAGGCACCTGGGCGTGGACCCCACTGAACATCAGCCCCCAGGCCAAAGGTCTGCCCCTTTTATATGCTCTCCCGGCATGCACAGCAGGTTCCCCGCCCCGCTGTACTACTGCCAAGAGGGGACACAAAAGGCACAGCACTGTATCGGCGGTTCAACCCTAGCCTACCATGGCAGCGCCACCTGTAGGCCGCAGGGAACTGCACACCAATACTGTCCCCCAAGGACAAAATGGTCCATGAATCCTACAGAATTAGGGTGTTTGAGCCTATTTACCACTCAAACACTTCCCTTAAATTTAGCACCCCGCTACATTTTTATTTCAAAGTATTTTATTTTCCCACTAGCTTATCCATTAAATTGAATAATTTATTCCAGAAAGGGCGCATTCTGGGGCATTCCCACCATATGTGTGGCATCGTGCCTGAAAAGGGGGCCTCCAGCATATTTTTTATTTTTTTTATTTTTTTTATGTTATTTTAAGTTATTTCCCTATCCACATTTGTTTGCAGAGCACTTGCCATGCTCTTAACAACATTTTGCTGCCATTTGCAGCCCTCTAGCCCTTTTCATTACTTTTTTAGAGCCTTTTTAGTCCTTAGAAGTCCGGGTCCCCATTGACTTCAATGGGGTTGGGGTTCGGGTCCGGGTTCGGGTTAAAGTTCGGTCCCGAACCCGAACTTTTTTCCGAAGTTCAGCCGAACCCGTCGAACCCGAACATCCAGGTGTCCGCTCAACTCTAGATATGATTTAAATTTACAAATACCGTACTGGTGACCTCACATTAGGGATAAAACTTTTTTATGGAAGGGAATTTAACAAGACACGTGGCCACTCATTAAAATTAGAAGAAAAGAGGTTTAACCTTAAATTACGTAGAGGGTTCTTTACTGTAAGAGCGGCAAGGATGTGGAATTCCCTTCCACATGCGGTGGTCCCAGCGGGGAGCATCGATAGTTTAAAAAAACTACTAGATAAGCACCTGAACGACCACAACATACAGGGATATACAATGTAATACTGACATATAATCACACACATAGGTTGGACTTGATGGACTTGTGTCTTTTTTCAACCTCACCTACTATGTAACTATGTAAACTCTGATAGTGTGCGGCAAATCCATCAGGACCTGGACTCCTATCTGGTTCATCTGCAGTAATAGGGTCCTCTAAAGATTTTACTTCTATAGAGGATAAGGTGGGCATACCACTGTCTTTGAGGTAACTTTGCAAAGTTTGGTCTCTATCGCCTTGTAATTCCACTAGTTTATGGGGTGTGAGTAAATTGTAAAGTTTAATATAGTAAGCATTAAAAACACTGTCACAATCTGTTTTATTGTATGCAGAAATGTACCCTTTTCATTTTTGATTGACAGTATTGTCGCGGTTTAATCCAATGTTTTTTTCCTTAAAAATGTCATTTTACTGCTCTCATTCATTACACTATGTACGGCTGCTATGTAAGCAGCCGTACATAGTGTGGGGTGTGGACTTAGCCCCCTGAGCCATGATTGGCCAAAGGCATCCTGTCTTTGGCCAATCATAGCTCTCACAGCAGAGCGCGCTGTGATTGGCCAAAGAATGCAGGTTAGGTGCATGCTTTGGCCAATCAGCAACTGTCAATGCATTGCAATCTCGCAGTGCATTGATGATCTCGCAGTGCATTATGGGGCGTTCCGCGGTCTCTCGAATTTCCTGCGAACGCCCCATAATGTTCTCTATTTGGCAAACGGATGAACATCGGGCTCATCCCTAGTAATATAATTTTTAGGCTCGATTCACATCTATGCATGTTGCTTTTGAACATTTCTGCAGTGCTTTTTGCGGTGCTTGCCGCGTCTTTGGACACGCATTTGTACCGCAATTTTGCAGCGACTTGCGTTTTGTGGTACTTTTTTTACACTGTATATAGCTGGTTGCTAAAGAAGGGGCTGGGAAGCCGGCCACCGTGTCCTTAACAACCGATGAGTCATTAGCTGTCAGCGGGCTTCCCGCTGAATGTAAAGAAAAATAATTGCCGGCTAATAAAAAAACAGAAAAAAAAACAGCGTGGGTTCCCCCCCCCAGGTCCTTGGATCTAGTATGGATTCGGAGGGGATGGACTCATCACAAGGGGGCGTGGCCTCCCTATGATGTAATCCGATTGCCACACCCCATCATTATTTAAGAAATGCTTGACATCGGCGCGGGCAGATTAACGGGACGCAGCATCGGAGGAGGGTTGTCGGTGGGAGCAGCGGCAGAGGAAGAAGAACACCCGACAAAGAAGACAGAACAAAGAAGAAGAGCGGAAGAAAAAGCAGGGGGAGAAGGAGAAGACCGGAGGATGAAGATGTGGGAGAAGATGGAGGAAGACCAGGGGAAGAAGCGGAGAAGAAGAAGAAGATATTTTTAATAAAAGACTTGTCAAAAACTGTCTACTGTATTTTTTAACACTACACTACTTTTTTTTGGTCAATAGGTAGGGGTACAATGTACCCCATACTCATTCACATAGAGGGGTGGGATCTGGGGGCCCCTTGTTAAAGGGGGCTTCCAGATTCTGATAAGCCTCCCGTCCGCAGACTCCGACAACCACCGGGCAAGGGTTATCGGGAAGAGGCCCTTGTCCCCATCAACATGGGGGCAAAGTGCTTTGGTTCAGGAGGGGGCGCTCGCTTGTCCCCTCCCTTTCCTGACCTGCCAGGCTGCATGCTTGGATAAGGGTCAGGTGTGGATTTTGGGGGGCCCCATGCCATTTTTTTAAAATTTTGGCATGGGGGTCCCCTCCGAATCCATACTAGACCCAAGGGCCTGGTATGGACCTGGGGGACCCACCCCCGGCTGTTTTTTTTTCTTGATTTCTCTGCAATTCTTTTTTTTTACATTCAGCGGGAAGCCCGCTGACAGCTGATGACTCATCGGTTGTTAAGGACGCGGCAACCCGATTCCCTGCCCCCTCCTTAGCAACCAGCTATATACAGTGTAAAAAAAAACGCAAATTGCGGCAAAATCGCGGTACTTGTTGTTTTACTAGCCTCTTTTTTGTTTTGTGCCCCCATATAGATAAATTCACCAATCAGGACACATTTATGTGCTTCCCACACTGTCATGGGTGACAACTAGAGTTGAGCGGGTAGCTGGATATTCGGGTCCGCCGGGTTCGGCCGAACTTCGGAAAAAAGTTCGGATTCGGGACCGAACTTTAACCCGAACCCGGACCCGGACCCCATTGAAGTCAATGGGGACCCGGACTTCTGACGACTAAAAAGGCTCTAAAAAAGTAATGGAAAGGGCTAGAGGGCTGCAAATGGCAGCAAAATGTTGTTAAGAACACGGCAAGTGCTCTGCAAACAAATGTGGATAGGAAATAACTTAAAAGAACATAAAAAAAATAAAAAATAAAAAAATATGCTGGAGGCCCCCTTTTCAGCAGAAGAGGTACAGGAAGTCATTAAGAACCTCAGAAACTCAACGGCACGATGCCACACATATGGTGGGAATGCCCCAGAATACGCCCTTTCTGGAATAAATTATTTAATTTAATGGATAAGCTAGTGGGAAAATAAAATACTTTGAAATAAAAATGTAGCGGGGTGCTAAATTTAAGGAAAGTGTTTGAGTGGTAAATAGGCTCAAATACCCTAATTCTGTAGGATTCATGGACCATTTTGTCCTCGGGGGACAGTATTGGTGTGCAGTTCCCTGCGGCCTACAGGTGGCGCCTTTTGTGTCCCCTCTTGGCAGTAGTACAGCGGGGCGGGGAACCTGCTGTGCATGCCGGGAGAGCATATAAAAGGGGCAGACCTTTGGCCTGGGGGCTGATGTCCAGTGGGGTCCGCGCCCAGGTGCCTTCGGCCTGGGTGCATGTGTTCCTGTTCCATCTCGGGCACCTTTAGCCCGGGGTGAGGTACTATCCTGGAGTTCTTGCTGCCCTGGGTATGGAGGCCTAGGGGCGGGAGTAAAGCCTGGAGTCCAGAGCCGCCTCGTGTAGGGGACCCTGTTCCAGGGAAGGGAGGATCATTCTGATGGACCGATGCGGGAGTCACGGTGAAGGAATGGTCTGTTGACTCCCTGGAGAGATGTCTTCCCCTTGATATGGGCTAGGTTCGTAGAAGGAGAAGCTCAAGGTCACCTTGGCTGTATCAGAGGCCTTATTCAACCGGCCCGTGGCAGGGGCCTTATACACCCTGGTCTGTGGCTGAGACCAAAGTTCTCCAGGCCCGTGGCAGGGGCCTTGTACACCCGGTCTGTGGCAGAGACCAACCTCAATGTCTGTGGCAGAGACCGTGCGCCAAAAACTGTTTGAGAAACCTAAGCAGTGAAGTGAATGTGCTACGTTTGTGCCTGGACCTCCTCCACACCTTAAGCTGTCCTGTTTCTTTGCTCTAACCTTTTCTATCTGAGTACAGTTTATTTTGCCATGAGAGAATAAGAGTTGGAGTTTCAGCTGGTGTGGACATTGACTTTACTGGCAATTAAAGGACTTGCCTCTACCTACAGTAGAGGTGAGAATCATCCTCTGGAGGAGTTTTGACTCCGGCTGTGGACACGGCCCGTCAAGTACACCGCTCAACCTCTTTATATAGGAGTATACGGGCTGGTAGTGCGGTGTGCCTTTCTCCCTCCTGCGAAGAGCCAACAACATAAAGGCAGGTAAGGGGGAAAGGATCTGTGCGCTACAAAAAAATAAAATAAAAATTTTAATCTTGGCCTAGCAGGACGAGGTCCATATGGAGTAGGAGGTTGAGGTGGCGGTGGATGTGGCTGTGTAGGTGGAAGCGGCGGTGGAGGAGGACGAGGTAGCCAACACTGGTTCAAAAATACAACAATGGCTGGGTAAGGCCGGTGATGTGTCGAATTCTGTCCCCTGTCGAATAGTGTCCGCCCTGTACTGCGCTTGCTGAGTATGTAGGACAAGGGGATTTCAAAAATCTCCCAAGACTAACGGCGCCTGCGTGTTGAGTTCAGGTGAAGGCCACACCATCCGTGGTTCAAGCCGAGCCAAGCAAGGCCGCGATCGAAGCGAGCCCGTGAGGGGCCCTGTTACTATGTGCTACCGTATGTCCTCTTGGATGGTGGGGCTTGAACCTGCACTCACAGCGCAGGCGCCGTTCATCTTCGGAGATTTTGTGAATCTCCTTGTCCTCTGTACTGCGCAAGCGCTGCGCCTGCGCAGTACGGGCCGGGCACAATCCGATGGCCGGACAGTTTTTGTCACAACACCGGTATACATGTCTATTCTGCACAAGGTACGGACAAGTCCTGTGGGATCCATGCCTGGTTCATTTTAATGAACGTGAGCTTGTCCACATTGGCTCTGGACAGGCGGCTGCGCTTGTCTGTGATAACGCCCCATGCCGTGCTAAATACACGTTCAGATAATACACTGGCTGCAGGGCAGGCCAGCACCTCCAAGGCATAAACGGCAAGCTCAGGCCATGTGCCCAATTTGGAGACCCAGAAGTTAAAGGGGGCAGACCCGTCATCCAGTACGTGTAGGCCTGTGGACACATACTGCTCAACCATGTTGGTGAAATGCTGCCTCCTGCTAAGACGTTCCATCTCAGCTGGTGGTGCTGGTTGTTGTGGCGTGCTGACAAAGCTTTTCCACATTTCGGCCATGCTAACCCTGCCTTCTGAGGTGCTGCCGGTGCCCCGGCTGCGTTGGCGACCTCTTCCTCCTCCTCTGCCTTCGCCTTGTGCTTCCACCGTACGCCCGCTGTCAGGTGGGAATGCCACCAGCAGCGCGTCTACCAGCGTGCGCTTGTACTCGCGCATCTTACGATCCCGCTCCAGTGAGGGAATTAAGGACGGTACGTTGTCCTTGTAACGGGGATCCAGCAGGGTGGCCACCCAGTAATCAGCACCAGTTAAAATGTGGGCAACTCGGCTGTCGTTGCGGAAACACTGCAGCATGTAATCGCTCATGTGTGCCAGGCTGCCCAGAGGCAAAGAAAAGCTGTCCTCTGTGGGAGGTGTATCGTCTGTGTCCTCTGTATCCCCCCAGCCACGCACCAGTAATGGCCACGAGCTGGTCTGAGTGCCACCCTGCTGTGAACATGGCTCCTCCTCCTCCTCCTCCTCCATCTCCTCCTCCACCTCGTCATCCTCCAGAACTGTGCCCTTTCTGCCGGACAATTGTGTACCTGGCGTTTGTTGGTGCAGGAACCCACCCTCGTAGCCACTTGTGAAAGACTGCCCTGAAAGCCTTTGAAATGATCCCGCTTCCTCCTCCTCCTCCTCATCCTCCTGTGCCACATCCTCTTCCATCATCGCACGAAGCGTTTTTTCAAGGAGGCATAGAACTGGGATAGTAACGCTGAGAACGGCGTCATTGGCACTGGCCATGTTGGTGGAGTACTCGAAACAGCGCAACAAGGCACACAGGTCTCGCATGGAGGCCCAGTTATTGGTGGTGAAGTGGTGCTGTTCCGCAGAGCGACTCACGCGTGATTGCTGCAGCTGAAACTCCACTATTGCCTGCTGCTGCTCGCACAGTCTGGCCAGCATGTGCAAGGTGGAGTTCCACCTTGTGGGCACGTCACATATGAGGCGGTGAGCTGGAAGGCCGAAGTTACGCTGCAGCGCTGACAGGCGAGCAGCAGCAGGGTGAGAACGCCGAAAGTGCGCACAGACAGCCTGCACTTTCTGCAGCAGCTCTGGCATATTGGGGTAATTTTTAAGGAACCTCTGGACCACCAAGTTCAGCACATGCGCCAGGCAAGGGATGTGCGTCAAACCGGCTAGACCCAGAGCTGCTACGAGATTTCGCCCATTATCGCACACCACCAGGCCGGGCTTGAGGCTCACTGACAGCAACCACTCATCGGTCTGTTGTTCCATGTCCCTCCACAACTCCTGCACGGTGTGGGGATTTTCCCCCAAACAGGAAAGTTTTAAAACTGCCTGCTGTCGTTTACCCCTGGCTGTGCTGAAGTTGGTGGTGAAGGTGTTACGCTGAATGGATGAGGAGGCGGTAGAGGATGAGGAAGCGGAGAAGGAGGAGTTAGCAACAGGAGGCAAACTGAAGCACCCTGCAATCCTCGGTGGTGGAAGGACATGCCCCAAACCGCTATCTGCCTCAGGCCCAGCAGCCACTGCATTTACCCAGTGTGCTGTTAGGGAGATATAACGTCCCTGACCGTGCTTACTGGTCCACGCATCCGTAGTTAGGTGGACCTTGCCACAGATGGCGTTGCGCAGTGCACACCTGATTTTGTCCCCCACCTGGTTGTGCAGGGAAGGGATGGCTCGCCTGGAAAAGTAGTGGCGGCTGGGCACGACGTACTGCGGGACAGCCAATGCCATCAGGCTTTTAAAACTCTGCGTCTCCACCAGACGGAATGACAGCATTTCAAAGGCCAGGAATTTTGAAATGCTGGCATTCAGGGCCAGGGATCGCGGGTGGCTAGGGGGGTACTTCCTCTTCCGCTCCAATGTTTGGGAGATAGAGAGCTGAACGCTTCCATGGGACATTGTGGAGATGGTTGGTGACCCAGGTGGTAGTGTTGCTGGCAGATCCTCTGTTTGCGGGGTGACAGGTGCCACTGTCACTACAGAGGTGGATGAAGAGGCTGAGACTGCAGCAGAAGAGGAAGCAGGAGGAGCCAGAGACCTTTCTTGGTTTCTGAGGTGTCTACTCCACTGCAGCTCGTGCTTTGCACTTAGATGCCTGGTCATGCAGCTTGTGCTCAGGTTGAGAACGTTTATGCCTCGCTTCAGGCTCTGATTGCACAGCGTGCAAACCACTCGTGTCTTGTCATCAACACACTGTGTGAAGAACTGCCACGCTAGGGAAGTCCTTGGACCTGGCTTTGGTGTGCTCGGTCCCTTGCTGCGTTGGGCAGTAGCAGATGTACTGTCTAGGGGACGAATGCTCCGTTTTTGCACCCTGCTCCCTCTTCTGCTGTGCTGGTGGCTCTGTGCGACCACCGCCTCTTCCTCCGAACTACACTGGTCACCTGCATAACGTTGATTCCATGTGGGGTCGAGGACCTCATCGTCCTCCACATCATCTTCCACCCAGTCTTCACCCCTGCCCTCCATGTCTGTCTGCACAATTGCGAAAGCAGCAGCAGTTGGCACCTGTGTTTTGTCATCATCCGAGACGTGCTGCGATGGTCCTCCCATGTACCCATCATGAAACATAAGTGGTTGGGCATCGGTGCACTCAATCTCTTCCACTTCTGGGGCAGGGCTAGGTGGATGGCCCTGGGAAACCCTGCTAACAGAGTCATCGAAAAGCAGAAGAGACTGCTGCATGATTTGGGGCTCAGACTGCTTGGCTGATTTGCAAGGGGGTGAGGTGAAAGACTGATGGACATGGGCTTCAGGTGCCAACTCTGATCTTTCAGCAGAAGAGTGGGTGGGAGACAATGTGAAGGAACCCGAGGCACTGTCAGCAACCCAATCTACTATCGCCTATACTTGTCCTGGCCTAAACATTGGTACAGCCTCATTAGGCGCGACAAAATACCGCCGCAGGCTCGGTCGCCTACTCGCACCTGAGGAAGGTGTTTCACTTGTGCGTGTAGCTGGCACAGATCCACCACGTCCTCTCCCTGCAACAGGAGCTCCACCAGCAGCACCACGACCAGGGCCACCACGTCCCTTTGACCTTCCCCTCATATTTTCCAAATTTAGGATCTTGCCCTAAATGGCGTTTTTTGGAAGACCACAACACCCCCACAGTACGTAATGGCTGAAACGCACAGCTACAGAACTGCAGAAAATGCTATTCAAAAAAAAAAAAGGTTGTTTTTTTTTAGTATAGCACAGTACAAGGAAAATATATAGAAATTGTTTTTTTACACACACCTCCAGATGTGTATTTCACACTGCAAAATATTTTCTGTGGCCCTAAATGGCGTTTTTTGCCAGACCACAACACACCCACAGCACGTAACTGCTGAATCGCACAGCTACAGAAAATGCTATTCAAAAAAAAAAGGTTGTTTTTTTTAGTATAGCACAGTACAAGGAAAATATATAGAAATTGTTTTTTTACACACACCTCCAGATGTGTATTTCACACTGCAAAATATTTTCTGTGGCCCTAAATGGCGTTTTTTGCCAGACCACAACACACCCACAGCACGTAACCGCTGAATCGCACAGCTACAGAAAATGCTATTAAAAAAAAAAGGTTGTTTTTTTTAGTATAGCACAGTACAAGGAAAATATATAGAAATTGTTTTTTTACACACACCTCCAGATGTGTATTTCACACTGCAAAATATTTTCTGTGGCCCTAAATGGCGTTTTTTGCCAGACCACAACACACCCACAGCACGTAACCGCTGAATCGCACAGCTACAGAAAATGCTATTCAAAAAAAAAGGTTGTTTTTTTTTAGTATAGCACAATACAAGGAAAATATATAGAAATTGTTTTTTTACACACACCTCCAGATGTGTATTTCACATTGCAAAATATTTTCTGTGGCCCTAAATGGCGTTTTTTGCCAGACCACAACACACCCACAGCACGTAACCGCTGAATCGCACAGCTACAGAAAATGCTATTCAAAAAAAAAGGTTTTTTTTTTTAGTATAGCACAGTACAAGGAAAATATATAGAAATTGTTTTTTTACACACACCTCCAGATGTGTATTTCACACTGCAAAATATTTTCTGTGGCCCTAAATGGCGTTTTTTGCCAGACCACAACACACCCACAGCACGTAACCGCTGAATCGCACAGCTACAGAAAATGCTATTCAAAAAAAAAGGTTGTTTTTTTTAGTATAGCACAGTACAAGGAAAATATATAGAAATTGTTTTTTTACACACACCTCCAGATGTGTATTTCACACTGCAAAATATTTTCTGTGGCCCTAAATGGCGTTTTTTGCCAGACCACAACACACCCACAGCACGTAACCGCTGAATCGCACAGCTACAGAAAATGCTATTAAAAAAAAAAGGTTGTTTTTTTTAGTATAGCACTGTACAATATATAGAAATTGTTTATTTTACACACCTCCACATGTGTATTTCACACTGCAAAATATTTTCTGTGGCCCTAAATGGCGTTTTTTGGAAGAGCACAACACAACCACAGTATTTAACCACTGAATCGCACAGCTATAGAAGTGCAGAGAATGCTATTCAAAAAAAATTTTGTTTTTTTTAGTATAGCACTGTACAATATATAGAAATTGTTTATTTTACACACCTCCACATGTGTATTTCACACTGCAAAATATTTTCTGTGGCCCTAAATGGCGTTTTTTGGAAGAGCACAACACAACCACAGTATTTAACCACTGAATCGCACAGCTATAGAAGTGCAGAGAATGCTATTCAAAAAAAATGTTGTTTTTTTTTAGTATAGCACTGTACAATATATAGAAATTGTTTATTTTACACACCTCCACATGTGTATTTCACACTGCAAAATATTTTCTGTGGCCCTAAATGGCGTTTTTTGGTAGAGCACAACACAACCACAGTATTTAACCACTGAATCGCACAGCTATAGAAGTGCAGAGAATGCTATTCAAAAAAAATGTTTTTTTTTTTAGTATAGCACTGTACAATATATAGAAATTGTTTATTTTACACACCTCCACATGTGTATTTCACACTGCAATTTATTTTCTGTGGCCCTAAATGGCGTTTTTTGGAAGAGCACAACACAACCACAGTATTTAACCACTGAATCGCACAGCTATAGAAGTGCAGAGAATGCTATTCAAAAAAAATGTGTTTTTTTTTAGTATAGCACTGTACAATATATAGAAATTGTTTATTTTACACACCTCCACATGTGTATTTCACACTGCAAAATATTTTCTGTGGCCCTAAATGGCGTTTTTTGCAAGAGCACAACAACCCCAACAGTATATAACCGCTGAATCGCACAGCTGCAGAGGCCAGAGAATGCTATTCAAAAATAATGTTGTTTTTTCACACACCTCCAGATATGTATTTCACACTGTAAAATATTTTCTGTGGCCCTAAATGGCGTTTTTTTGCAAGAGCACAACACAACCACAGTATTTAACCACTGAATCGCACAGCTATAGAAGTGCAGAGAATGCTATTCAAAAAAAATGTTTTTTTTTTTAGTATAGCACTGTACAATATATAGAAATTGTTTATTTTACACACCTCCACATGTGTATTTCACACTGCAAAATATTTTCTGTGGCCCTAAATGGCGTTTTTTGGAAGAGCACAACACAACCACAGTATTTAACCACTGAATCGCACAGCTATAGAAGTGCAGAGAATGCTATTCAAAAAAAATGTTTTTTTTTTTAGTATAGCACTGTACAATATATAGAAATTGTTTATTTTACACACCTCCACATGTGTATTTCACACTGCAATTTATTTTCTGTGGCCCTAAATGGCGTTTTTTGGAAGAGCACAACACAACCACAGTATTTAACCACTGAATCGCACAGCTATAGAAGTGCAGAGAATGCTATTCAAAAAAAATTTTGTTTTTTTTAGTATAGCACTGTACAATATATAGAAATTGTTTATTTTACACACCTCCACATGTGTATTTCACACTGCAATTTATTTTCTGTGGCCCTAAATGGCGTTTTTTGGAAGAGCACAACACAACCACAGTATTTAACCACTGAATCGCACAGCTATAGAAGTGCAGAGAATGCTATTCAAAAAAAATGTTTTTTTTTTTAGTATAGCACTGTACAATATATAGAAATTGTTTATTTTACACACCTCCACATGTGTATTTCACACTGCAATTTATTTTCTGTGGCCCTAAATGGCGTTTTTTGGAAGAGCACAACACAACCACAGTATTTAACCACTGAATCGCACAGCTATAGAAGTGCAGAGAATGCTATTCAAAAAAAATGTTGTTTTTTTTAGTATAGCACTGTACAATATATAGAAATTGTTTATTTTACACACCTCCACATGTGTATTTCACACTGCAAAATATTTTCTGTGGCCCTAAATGGCATTTTTTGGAAGAGCACAACACAACCACAGTATTTAACCACTGAATCGCACAGCTATAGAAGTGCAGAGAATGCTATTCAAAAAAAATGTTGTTTTTTTTAGTATAGCACTGTACCATATATAGAAATTGTTTATTTTACACACCTCCACATGTGTATTTCACACTGCAATTTATTTTGTGGCCCTAAATGGCGTTTTTTGCAAGAGCACAACACAACCACAGTATTTAACCACTGAATCGCACAGCTATAGAAGTGCAGAGAATGCTATTCAAAAAAAATGTTGTTTTTTTTAGTATAGCACTGTACAATATATAGAAATTGTTTATTTTACACACCTCCACATGTGTATTTCACACTGCAAAATATTTTCTGTGGCCCTAAATGGCGTTTTTTGGAAGAGCACAACACAACCACAGTATTTAACCACTGAATCGCACAGCTATAGAAGTGCAGAGAATGCTATTCAAAAAAAATGTTGTTTTTTTTAGTATAGCACTGTACAATATATAGAAATTGTTTATTTTACACACCTCCACATGTGTATTTCACACTGCAATTTATTTTCTGTGGCCCTAAATGGCGTTTTTTGGAAGAGCACAACACAACCACAGTATTTAACCACTGAATCGCACAGCTATAGAAGTGCAGAGAATGCTATTCAAAAAAAATGTTGTTTTTTTTAGTATAGCACTGTACAATATATAGAAATTGTTTATTTTACACACCTCCACATGTGTATTTCACACTGCAATTTATTTTCTGTGGCCCTAAATGGCGTTTTTTGGAAGAGCACAACACAACCACAGTATTTAACCACTGAATCGCACAGCTATAGAAGTGCAGAGAATGCTATTCAAAAAAAATGTTGTTTTTTTTAGTATAGCACTGTACAATATATAGAAATTGTTTATTTTACACACCTCCACATGTGTATTTCACACTGCAAAATATTTTCTGAGGCCCTAAATGGCGTTTTTTGGAAGAGCACAACACAACCACAGTATATAACCGCTGAATCGCACAGCTGCAGAGAATGCTATTCAAAAAAAAGTTGTTTTTTTTTTTTTTAGTATAGCATAGTACAAGAAAAATATATAGAAATTGGTTATTTCACACAACTAGAGATATACACTGCAAAATATTTTTTTGCCCAAAAATTGGTCTTTTTTGCGCACAACAAAGTGCCTTTTTTTTTTTTTTGCAACAGCACAATAAAGTGCCTTTTTTTTTTTTTGGGGCCCAAAAATGGGTCTTTTTAGCAAAAGCACAATAAAGTGCCTTTTTTTTTTTTTTTTTCTGACCGAAATAGGTCTTTTAGCAAGAGCACAATACAGCCACAGTATGGAATAGGTGTATCACTCAACGTAATGCAGTGCTGGTGCACTGAGCTTGCAACACAAACAGATAAACCTATACAGATCGCTGAGCTATTATATCTCTCAATCTGGACTCCTATCTAAATCTCTCTCCCTGAAAGCACAAACAGGATCCTGCCCCTACACTACACTACACTACACTGTCTCCCTATCTTTTCTATCAGTAGATTGCAGAATCAGGACTAACTCCTATCATATAATTCTCTCCCTCACAGCAACAGCAGCCAGGATCCTTTCCCTACACTGTCTAAAAGCAGAGTGACGATCTGTGCTGTGTGCCTCTTTCTTATATAGAAGCTGGTCACATGCTGGGTCACATGTTGCACTGACCAATCACAGCCATGCCATTAGTAGGCATGGCTATGATGGCTTCTAAGGGCACACCAGCTAATCAAATGGTGATTGGCTGGCCCCTGAAGCATTTCTAACTGCGCCATTAAATTCCCGAATCCGGACCCGAACCCGGACTTTAGCGCAAAATCCGGGTCCGGGGTCGGGAAAACGCCAAAATTCGGAACGGACCCGAACTTTACAGTTCGGGTCCGCTCAACACTAGTGACAACTCATCTGTGGCATTAAGCTGAAAATATGACTGAATTGCTGCAGCAGCTTGTTGAAAAGTATTAAAGTCTGTCAGCAAGATAGGATTCAGTCGCCAGTTGCACGTTTTATGTGGAAAATCTATAGGTTCAAGGATACAGATACTGGTATGTGATCTGAAAAGGTTCTTTATCTCTATAGTTAACATGTCTGTTGCTATAAATGATTTGTTTTCCAATCTGGTCCTCGTGCTTACTGGTCATGACAAAAAATAACATATAGAGATGCCCATGCATGGACAAACTTATAATTATGGTCTCAGGGTAACTGCTTATTTCACCCCAATAAATAATATTACTGTCTTTTATGTAAGTGAACTCTTTTTCATCCTTATTTTATTTTCTGAAAAAAACAAACAAAAAACAAACAGAAGAACAACTTTAACATCATTGTAAAAGTTATATAATAAACTTAAAGTGTGCCTTGATACCGTATGGCATTTTACATAACCTTAAGCTATATAATACTGTATATTACTTTTGAATATATATATATATATATATATATATATATATATATATATATATATATATTCAAAAGTAATATACAGTATGATGTTGCAACATTGCTTAAAATGTCCAAAAGCTTATTCATGTTTGTGTAAAGCTAGGATATAGTTTTGATCTGGTACTTTAATTTTAAACTTTAATTTCCCACATCAATAATGAATGTAAGTACTATATCTTTGAAAGGGAAAAACTTTGAGCAAAGGCAGTCCGTTAACTTTGTATATTATGAATGTAAGGCCGCTATCCTTTGTGTATTTATGCTCTTTGATTTGTTCTTGTTAAATTAGTGATAGGTTGATCATAAAATCTTTTACATACTTTAAGTGAAAATCTGGCAATTAACATTTATTGAAAGTAGATACATGTTTATTAGAAAGTGGTTATGCAAAGCAGTAAAGACTGATATGGTTCTGAAATGTTATGCTGAAATGAAAAACATTTTTATTTCTGTATGTGATTAAAAGGTTTGACTTTTTCTCAAACCAATTTAAAAACAATCATAATTCTGACTGCTTTATATTGCATTTTTATAATAGAGGGAACTTACCATATACACTTTCTTCAAAAGTGGTTCACTTCAAGTCTTATAATTTCAACCAAGTACCCTTGGGCATTAGTGTAAAATTTGATACAGAAATGTTCCCAATATTAAAAGGGCATATTATATGCTATACAAATGCTTCCCACAATAAAACAATCTAGTTTGCATGAGATATGCAACAAATATGAACTGCACACAAAACTGAATGCCCAGTAAATTCTTGGTTAAAAAAAAATATAGCAATTTACCAGAGGCTGTTGTGACTTTCTGAAATTCACCACTCATGAATGCACAATAGAAAATCCAGCACTTAATTAGTGTATAATATTTTCCCGATAGTACATGTTACCACCAGAAAAAAATAGGTCACGTTCCCCAGTTATTTATTTGACCTCAATTTATAAACATTGGCTCATGCAGAATAACCAGTGGGAACCACAAAGCTTCTTATAGGGAAAAGGAACCTTTGGCGATATTTCAAAAAAGAGTCTCATCAGAATAGAATCACATACAAGATACATACCCATGTCCATGAAAAGAAAATTGTGTAAAGTGTAAAGTCCTTATGTGAAATATTATGTGTTACCGGCGCCAAGATATTATTATAGAAAAATATAAATAGTCTGCTGCAATCAATTATAACCATATAGGTTATCTAAATGAAAAATATATAAAAGGTGGATTGCGCTAACTTAAATCCTAAAACCTGTGATCTTCTACTCAATATGTAAACTTAGTGCTCTAAACATTATTAATTAGAACCACAATTAAACAATATGTGAACTCAGTGTTCTAAACCTTAAAACCACAATTAGTATACCAATCTGTGTGTCATTAGTAGCAAAAATCCTGCTGTGATTTCTTAAAAGTGCATGTGCAATGAATAAATAATTCCTTGTTTAATAAATATAAGAAATAAAATTAAACCATAAAATATTTTTAGTTCATAAAATCCTCCCAGTGAACTGAATGGAGATATTATATGGATGAATTTCCAAGAAAAATGTCCATGTGATCCAATGCTGGTGGTATGTTCTATTCCCAGTGACTTGCTAAATATTTCCTAGATTTTCACCTCCACCACGTTGTGCTATACACCACCACCAGGTAAATTGGCCACTCACCAGATAGGCTGAATATGTACGCCTTTGGTTCATATGGATAACCACTCCGTATTATAGATGTATCCAGCAGTTCCTCCCCATATGTCGGTGGTGAATGTCACTCTATGATTGCTCATAAGATATAAAGGGCCATCATGGTGCAGTATGTATAAAAATCATTTATTAAAGTTAAAAAATATATGTGTCATGCACTCACATTTATCTGTGCCTCCAAGCCGGCACTGAGCTGATCCAGCAATGTATAGGTATTCCCTATGTCTGGTCCGCACAAGTGCCCCTCACGGTTCCTTTCTGGGCTGAGTGATGCTATGAATCCTGTTTACAATTGCCAGAGATGTCCCTGCAGCCTTGGAGGCTGCAGGGACATCTCTGGCAATTGTAAACAGGATTCATAGCATCACTCAGCCCAGAAAGGAACCGTGAGGGGCACTTGTGCGGACCAGACATAGGGAATACCTATACATTGCTGGATCAGCTCAGTGCCGGCTTGGAGGCACAGATAAATGTGAGTGCATGACACATATATTTTTTAACTTTAATAAATGATTTTTATACATACTGCACCATGATGGCCCTTTATATCTTATGAGCAATCATAGAGTGACATTCACCACCGACATATGGGGAGGAACTGCTGGATACATCTATAATACGGAGTGGTTATCCATATGAACCAAAGGCGTACATATTCAGCCTATCTGGTGAGTGGCCAATTTACCTGGTGGTGGTGTATAGCACAACGTGGTGGAGGTGAAAATCTAGGGAATATTTAGCAAGTCACTGGGAATAGAACATACCACCGGCATTGGATCACATGGACATTTTTCTTGGAAATTCATCCATATAATATCTCCATTCAGTTCACTGGGAGGATTTTATGAACTAAAAATATTTTATGGTTTAATTTTATTTCTTATATTTATTAAACAAGGGATTATTTATTCATTGCACATGCACTTTTAAGAAATCACAGCAGGATTTTTGCTACTAATGACACACAGATTGGTATACTAATTGTGGTTTTAAGGTTTAGAACACTGAGTTCACATATTGTTTAATTGTGGTTCTAATTAATAATGTTTAGAGCACTAAGTTTACATATTGAGTAGAAGATCACAGGTTTTAGGATTTAAGTTAGCGCAATCCACCTTTTATATATGTAAAGTCCTTATAGCTAATTTTATATATATTATGTTAAAAAAAACTGACAAAATGACCAGCTGGCTGTTCAACATTCTCTTTCCCATCCCCAATGTATACTGTATGTAGCTTCATAAGGGTTGCTCACACTAATGTATGGGTTAATTCCTAAGAACCCATACCTCTCTAAGGAGATCAGGACAAAAACTCTTCCTGAAAACATGCTCGTAGGGTAATTGGCTCCTGTACAAATTGGTTTCTGTGTGTGTGTGTGTATGCATGTGAAATTGAGATCTTATATTGATAGATTGATTGACTGATATAAATGTATAGTATGTAAAAGTGCTTTTTTATGTCTGATCAGGTTAGAGTGGGCACATCACACTCTACCATTATGCCAAATAAACTTCCCGGTCATTGACTGTAAGGTAGTTTAGTAGAATGATCTGATAGGTATAGGAAGTGTTCTGAAGAATCACAGGATTGCCCAATAGAACCCAGGTGTGGTTCATAAGCGTGCACAGACCAAGCTTAGCTGCAAGGTCGCATGCTCTGAGGTAAGCGTCCATTACCTTGGGGGAGCACCTGTGTGACAGCACTCTGATACAGCTTTTTGGATCACTCACTGGGCTGTGTGGTTTTATGAACTGTAAAACTTATCATTCCAGGAATGCTGCTATTAGAATATCACATGCACTGAAGCACTTTGGAGTATTCATTATATGCACTGGAGCACTTAAAGAATATTAATACAATGATTTGTGTGTCAATATATATTCATTCTTTAGAATCTATTGTTTATTACCATTTTTGATATTTATGCATGTTTTTGCACTGTGTGGCACGATAATGCGATTTGCACTGTGTCGCATGATTATGCGATTTGCACTGTATATTAAATTTTCTGGTATTTTTATCATTTTGTATCACTTACTGGACACATACCATTTTTTTGTAGTGGTGTGTGCACTACTAAGTTTCTCAGCACTGCGTTTTGTTCATTCACGTTATGAACAATACCAGCAAAAAAGTCAACGTTAGATGGCAACAGATTGTGTTCATGAAATGAAGAGTAGTGAATCTATATTTGTGCATTAACCGTTATCGTGATAAGGGAATAAAAATATGCAATTAAAAATATTGCTTGTAGGAGGATATAAGATAAGATTGTGGATTAAAGATAGTATGAAATAAGACGATAGGAGAGGATATAATGAATATGGAGAAGGGGTGAAAAAATATGGGAGAGCGTTTTCCTTACATATAGCAGATTGTATATGTGGTTCGTAAGTCAATATACATTATGAACTTTATCATAGCATAGCGGAGGTTAACTGATCATTAAACATTAAACATTAAGGGGGAAATCCATTCTGTACAGATCTGGACAAGGAGTAAATAGGTGGCTTAGTTTGTTGTCATCAGGTCTTCGAAAGCCTGAGATGATTTGAACAGGAACCAGGGGGACCATGTTTTAAGGAATTTTTTGGTGTTGTCAATAGACTGGGCTACCGTCTCTTCCATGCTACAGACATCGGCTATTCTAAATAGCCAGTCTCGGATTGAGGGAATTCTGGAGGATTTCCAGAAAAGTGGTATGAGTGCTTTAGCCATGTTTAAAAGGTGTTTAGACAGTGAGTTTTTATATCTCTGATAGGACACATCAGTAATATGAAGCAGACAGCACACCTCATCAAGTTTCATCCTGGTTTCTGTGATTGCAAATATCGCCTCTCGGACTGCATTCCAGTACGGTACAATCAGAGGGCATTGCCACCAAATGTGGAAAAGGGTCCCCCCATCCCCCCCACACCTCCAACATGTGTCAGGGGTCAGGGGGAACCAAATGTGTAGTTTTACAGGTGTAGCGTACCAATGGGTTAATAATTTGTAATCTGTTTATTGTGTTCTGGTACTGAGAGAGCACTTTCGGGGGCGAAAATCCACTGTTTGTCTGAAATTGGCCTATCCAGGGCCCGCGACCAGCTCTCTCTGAATCTGTTGTCTCTGTGGAGGGGCCGATCACGTAACCACGTGTATGCAATTGATATGGCTTTTTGGAGGGGTTCACCTGCCAGGCACACTGACTCCAACTCGGTAGGTTGTCTGCTAAAGTTGCTTTTTCTGGAGGGGTGATTGAGATAACTTCCGGATCTGGAAGTACGTACATAATGGTAAGTCAGGCATGTTGTTGTCTAATTTAAGCTGTCTGAGGTCTTTGAAAATGTTGTTGTGAAAGCAGTCTCTGGCTATTAGAGGTTTCGACGAGTTTAAGGGACGCAGGAAATGATTCCCGATCCCAGGTAGAAAGTTAGGATTGTTGTGTAAGGTTGATAGTGGGCTCAGTGAAGTAGACAAGTCAGCCTGTTTGGTCAATCGATGAAAGATTTCGAATGTAGTGCCAATTAAAAGATGTGATTTTAGGGACGCAGGGTAGCTGGACCAGGGGATCCACAGGGAGAATTGTGTGGGTATGGGGCTTAGTTCATCCTCTAAGGGTATCCAGTCTTTAAGTTTACGGTGACAATGACAATCAATAATTCTGGTGATGTGGGCAGCGAAGTAGTAATTTTTAAAATCAGGTATGCTCATTCCTCCTTTAAGCTTGGAAAGGGCCAGTAGTTTAGATTTAATTCTGGGAGGTTTGTGTGCGTACCCAAATAAATCTTGTTTGGATGGAGGAGATGGCTTTGAAAAAACTCTGGGGGATTTTTAATGGTAAATTAAGGAACAGATAGAGGAGTTTTGGTAAAATGGACATTTTGCAGATGGCTGCTCGGCCAAACCAGAAGAAATTTCCGGTATGCCATTTTTGGAGGTCTTTGTCGATCAGTTTAAGAATTGGTGGTAAATTACGTTCGTTAATCTGTGAAATGTTTGGTGTCAGCCAGATTCCAAGGTATTTGAGAGCCGAGGATTCCCACTTGAAGGGGCAGTTAGATTTAGTCTTTTCAAGGGAGTCTACGGGTATATTAATGTTCATGGCTTCTGATTTTGAAAAATAAATTTTTAGATTGGAGATATAGCCAAATAGGGAGAATTCTTGCATTAGGGAGGGTAAAGAGATATGAGGGTTGGTTAGGAAAAAGAGCAGATCATCTGCATATGCTGCAATCTTGAACTCCCGGCCCGCAATCGTAAAACCTTGTATCGCCCTCTCTGCTAATACCCTTCTGATGAACGGTTCTAGAGATAGGATAAAAAGAAGAGGTGGTAGGGGGCATCCCTGTCGTGTTCTGTTATTAATATGAGTCGTGTCTGACAAGGACCCGTTGATCTTAAGTTGAGCAGACCGGTTCTTATACAGAGATGTGATCCCAGCCATCATGTGTGTGCCAACCCCAATACATTTACATGTTTCTAGCATATAATCCCACGCTACTCGATCGAACGCCTTCTCCGCATCCATGGACAGGAGAAGGCCCTCGATCTTTTGCAAACGTGCTGCGCAAATTAGGTTAAGTGCTTTTGTGACATTATCTTTGGACTCTCTACCCGGCATAAAGCCAGCCTGATCCGGTCCAATTAAATTGTGTAGCAGTGGTCTAAGCCTATTGGCAAATAGTTTTGCCAGGAGTTTGACATCAATGTTGAGGAGAGAAATTGGTCTGTAGATAGAGCATTGGAGAGGATCTTTGTTTGGTTTAGGGATAACGATTATGTGGGCGGAAAGAAATGCTGGCGGTAAAAGTTGTCTGTAAAAGTTTTATAGTAGATGGATGTGAAGCCGTCCGGTTCTGGAATTTTCCCTGCTTTTAGGTCCTTAATGACCTGTTTGAGTTCTATCATCTCAATGGGACTATCCAATTGTCGGGCAACATCATCCGACAGTGTGGGCAATTTGGAGTCTTTCAGGTAATCCCGAATTACTTGACATCTACTGTAGTTTTTAGGGTATGTGTGGGGTTGCCGGAGTTGAGAAGGTTTTAGAGGCCAGTATAATACTCGTGGAAATGTTTTGCTATTTTATCTGTGGTGATATCAACCGTTCCTAATTTGTTTCGGATACCTAATATAATAATTTAGGTTTTGGTGTCTTTCAATGCCTTTGCCAGAAATTTGCCTGTTTTGTCCCCGTGTTCATAATAAATATTTTTTTGGAAATACAGAAATCTTTTTGTTTTAGTATCCAAAAGCTGCTGGAGAGCTTTCCTAGTGTCTAGTAGTGATCGTGCAGAGCTATCGGACAGGGATTGTTTGTGTTGCGCCTCAAGAGTATGAATTTTGTCTGTGAGCTGTTTGATGGTCTTTTCCCTTTCTCTTTTGCAGTGTGTCCCTAATTTAATTAGTTCCCCCCTAATGGTACATTTGGAGCCTCCCAGACCATCATGGGGTTCGCATCAAGAGTTGTGTTATGTATAAAGAAGTCTTTAACCCCTTCCTTACTGGGCACATATACCCCCTTCCTGCCCAGGCGAAATTTCAGCTTTCAGCACTGTCACGCTTTGAATGACAATTGCGCGGTCGTGCGACGAGGCTCCCAAAAAAATTTGACGTCCTTTTTTTCTTGCAAATAGAGCTTTCTTTTGGTGGTATTTGATCACCTCGGCGGTTTTTATTTTTTGCGCTATAAACAAAAATAGAGCGACAATTTTGAAAAAAAAGCAATATTTTTTGTTTTTTGCTATAATAAATATCCCAATTTTTTTTTTTTTTTATATTTTTTTCCTCAGTTTAGGCCGATACGTATTCTTCTACATATTTTTGGTAAAAAAAAATCGCAATCGGCGTCTATTGATTGGTTTGCGCAAAAGTTATAGCGTTTACAAAATAGGGGACTGTTTTATGGCATTTTTATATATATATTTTTTTTATTAGTAATGGCGGCGATCAGTGATTTTTTTTGTGACTGCGACATTATGGCGGACACATCGGACACTTTTGACACTATTTTGGGGCCATTCACATTTATACAGCGAACAGTGCTATAAATATGCACTGATTACTGTATAAATGTGACTGGCAGGGAAGGGGTTAACACTAGGGGGCGAGGAAGGGGTTAAATGTGTTCCCTGGAGTGATTGTTACTGTGTGGGGGAGGGGACTGACTGGGGGAGGTGACCGATCTGTGTCCCTATGTACAAGGGACACAGCATCAGTCTCCTCTCTCCCTGACAGGACGTGGATCTCTGTGTTTACACACAGAGATCCACGTCCTGCCTCTGTAACTGCCGATCGCATGTACCTGGCGGACATCGCGGCCGCCAGGCTCGCGCATCGGCATTGCAGTGACGCGCCGGGCACGTGCGCGCCGCCAACGGCGCTCGCGCGCCCCCCAGTGGCCAAATTAGAGGAGGCCGTATAATAACGGCCTCCCGGCATTTGACAACCACCTTGCGGCCGTATATACTCGTACGGCGGGCGCGAGGTGGTTAACTACTTAAGCCCCGGACCAATAAGCAGCTTAAAGACCTGGCCACTTTTTGCGATTCGGCACTGTGTCGATTTAACTGACAATTGCGCGGTCGTGCGACATGGCTCCCAAACAAAATTTGCGTTCTTTTTTTCCCAGAAATAGAGCTTTCTTTTGGTGGTATTTGATCACCTCTGTGGTTTTTATTTTTTGCGCTATAAACAAAAATAGAGCGACAATTTGGAAAAAAATGCAATATTTTTTACTTTTTGCTATAATAAACATCCCCAAAAAATATATAAAAAAACATATTTTTTCCTCAGTTTAGGCCAATATGTATTCTTCTACATATTTTTAGTAAAAAAATGGCAATAAGCGTTTATTGATTGGTTTGCGGAATAGTTATAGTGTTTACAAAATATGGGGTAGTTTTATGGCATTTTTATTATTATTATTTTTTTACTAGTTATGGCGGTGATCAGTGATTTTTTTCGTGACTGAAATATTATGGCGGACACATCGGACACTTTTGACACTATTTTGGGACCATTGTCATTTTTACAGCGACCAGTGCTATAAAAATGCACTGGTTACTGTAAAAATGACACTGGCAGTGAAGGGGTTAACCAGGAGGGGGCGCTGTAGGGGTTAAGTGTGCCCTGATTTGTGTTTTTACTGTGGGGGGCGTGGCTTAGCGTGTGACGTCACTGATCGTCGTTCCCTATTACAGGGAACAGATGAACAGTGACAGGCTCACTAGGAAGCACGGGGAGATGTTTGTTTACACTTACCTCTCCCCGTTCTTCCTCTCTGTGACCCGATCGTGGGACACCAGCGGCGATCGGGTCCGCTGTTCCCGCGGAGAAGAGGACCGGGTCACAAGCGTGCAGCCGGCGGTGCGCTCGCGACCCACGGCTGGTCTCTTAAAGGGGACGTACCTGTACGCCCATGTGCCCAGCCGTGCCATTCTGCCGATGTACATCGGCGTGCGGCGGTCCTCAAGCGGTTAATTAATGGCCGTGGATATCCCAGGGAGTAGTTGTGAATCTGTCAGAAGTGAGGGGTTCAGTCTCCATGAGTTAGGTTTGGGTGGGGGTCTAATCAGGTTTAAGGAGAGGGAGATGGGGGCGTGATCTGAGATGGATTGAATCTCTCTATTGGCTTCAGCAATCAAGTGTAGGTCTCTTTGGGAGGTAAAGATGTAGTCTATTCTGGAATAACGGTTGTGAGGGATAGAGTGGAATGTATAGTCTTTGTCCTCTGGGTGGAGGAAACGCCATGAGTCTATCAGTTGCATAGAGCTTAAAAGGGTTTTAATTTTTTCCCTCCTTTCCTCCTTTTATCCACCGGATGTCTGCCCTTACACCCATGGAATGAGATGCCTATTGAAGTGTGTGGATTGCCTCCAGGTTGTGTGCTTGTGATCGCAGATCCATCATTTGCCGGTTGATCGGTCGTGGAAGGAGTTCCCAACGCTCCAGTGAGGACCTTCACTCTACTGAGCCTTGTTTGACCCCCCTAAAAAAGGGCGGTCACAGGCTTTTCGGTAAGCCTCCATTTCTACTCTAGGTGGCGGGCAGTGCATGAATTGGATGACAATACTCTTGTTTATACACTGCAAATTTTACTGGATATTCACATCTATGAACTTTTACTTCACGTTTATAAGGAATGCTTTATGATCTATGGACTATTTAGCACAATTTTGATATTTTTGTGTTATTTTTATTTCTGTTTATTTTTGAATTTCAATGATTCACCTTCACCATAACTATTGAGTTATAAGGTCTATACCAACCATTATCTAGCGCTACACTCCTATTGTATATTTCTTGTTGTGCCCCATATCAGGGTTATAGTGTTTAGCTGCAGGATATCTGTCACTGATTTTTTTTTCAACTTATTACATTCACTTTTTATCACTCATCACTTTTTTACCTAGCACCTAGCGCAAATTTTTTTCTTTATAATTTTACAAGAAAAATGTATGGAAAGCTCTTATGTTATTAATCGGGTATAGCAGAAGCAAGAAAGTGAGTCTATTGGACACAAAGAACTTCACATTTAGTAGCAAGTGCTTCTTTACACATAGGGGATCTTTTTGCAGGGTGATTTGGTCCTTTAGCATTGATTGAGATCAATTTTAGCCCCACGATGTGTATGTAAGAGCTGCAGTAGTTGGTTTTTACGAGCCCACTGATAAAGTTGTTGAACGCAGGATATGTTGCAGTAGGAGAGATGTGAACCAGGCATCGCCTGAGACTGATTGCAGGAGGTGTATATTTATCCGGCAGATGGTTTCACACACTGCTTTGGTATTTTTTCCCTTATGCCGCGTACACACGATCATTTTTCCCGTCGGGAAAAATGACATTTTTTCCTTTGGACGAGAAAAACGATCGTCTGTGGGCTTTTTGCTGTTTTTCCCGACGGGAAAAACGGCATTAATCACGATGAGAAAAATTAGAACATGTTCTAATTTTTCTCATCGTTTTTTCCAGCATTTTTTTCCGCGGCAGTTTTCCCATAGGGAATCACTGCCACGGAGCCCACACACGGTCGTTTTTCTCGACAAAGAAAAAAATGACGGGAAAAACGGTCGTGTGTGGGGGAACATGCCGTTCCCCTCGTTTTTCATTTTTTTTCATGCCGTGATTCACGGCGGTGTTTTCACCGCCGTGAATCACGATCGTGTGTACGCGGCATTAGCCTTGACCTGTGTTCGCTAACCTGTTATCCTGTATCCTGATCCTGTATCCTGTGATCCTGTTATCCTGTGACCCTGTATCCATTCCTCAACACCTGCAGCCTGATCCCTTCCGCCTGTTCCTCTTGTCACCCTCTCCCTGTTCTGTCTTGTTCCCAGCCCTTTCTGCTTGATCTCCCGTGTATGACCCTGGCTTGTTTCAATTACGATTACATCTTACTCCTTCATATACTTTTGGTTTAGGCAATATTTTATTGTGTGTCACTGGGGTTGGTTGCTGGTAATCACTGTTTGTCATATTGGAGGCGCGTTTAATTTTGTTTATTTTAGGGCTGCGGAAATTAACGATTAATCCGTCGATTAATCGTTAATTTTTTTGATCGATCAAAATTCTTTTGATCGCCCGCCACCGCTAGAGGTCTCAGCCGGCCGCCATTTTCCCAAAGAGCAGACCAGAATGAGAAGGGATCCTGACAAAATAGAAATAGAGCTGCGGCGCCGCCCACCCCGTCCCCGGTCTGTCTGTCATCTGTGACCTGTTGTGGAAAGGGGGTGGCGGGTGGGCGGTGCCGCAGCTCAATTTCTATATTGTAACCGGCTGACCGGAGACACCGCTGCTGAGCTATAGAAGGGCTCCAAAGGGAAGACACCTGAGATGTAAGGAAGCACTCCGCTGGGGACACCTGAGGTGTAAGGAGGCACTCCGCTGGTGACACCTGAGATGTAAGGAAGCACTCCGCTGGGGACACCTGAGATGTAAGGAGGCACTCCGCTGGTGACACCTGAGATGTAAGGAGGCACTCCTCTGGGGACTCCTGAGATGTAAGGAGGCACTCCGCTGGTGACACCTGAGATGTAAGGAGGCACTCTGCTGGGGACACCTGAGATGTAAGGAGGCACTCCGCCGGTGACACCTGAGATGTAATGAGGCACTCCGCTGGGGACACCTGAGATGTAAGGAGACACTCCGCTGGGGAGACCTGAGATGTAAGGAGGCACTCCGCTGAGGACACCTGAGATGTAAGGAGGCACTCCGCCGGTGACACCTGAGATGTAAGGAAGCACTCCGCTGGGGACACCTGAGGTGTAAGGAGGCACTCCGCTGGTGACACCTGAGATGTAAGGAAGCACTCCGCTGGGGACACCTGAGATGTAAGGAGGCACTCCGCTGGTGACACCTGAGATGTAAGGAGGCACTCCTCTGGGGACTCCTGAGATGTAAGGAGGCACTCCGCTGGTGACACCTGAGATGTAAGGAGGCACTCCGCTGGGGACACCTGAGATGTAAGGAGGCACTCCGCCGGTGACACCTGAGATGTAAGGAGGCACTCCGCTGGGGACACCTGAGATGTAAGGAGGCACTCCGCTGGGGAGACCTGAGATGTAAGGAGGCACTCCGCTGAGGACACCTGAGATGTAAGGAGGCACTCCGCTGGTGACACCTGAGATGTAAGGAAGCACTCCGCTGGGGACACCTGAGATGTAAGGAGACACTCCGCTGGTGACACCTGAGATGTAAGGAAGCACTCTGCTGGCTGGGGACAGTGACACCTGAGATGTAAGGAAGCACTCCGCTGGCTGGGGACAGTGACATCAGAGCTCCCACTGATTCTGATTATGCATTATGGTGAGTTGAATGATTTAATTTTATATTACAATGTAATAATAGAAATTCCACTTCATTCACCCTGACACCATAACAACCATGGTGCCGAGATGATTGAAGAGCTAACACCAGGTGTTTGAAGTATCTTTATCTGCTGATTGTTAAACTTTCTGGAATACACATATTTCTATTGTGGTGTAGGATCTGCTGTCCCTCCATCCCTCTTTTTTTACTTCCTCTCTCGCACCATTTTTTTACAGTTTATGTAGCTACATCGTTTTTTTTCTCCAGTAGTTGGATGGATCTGTATGTGCGTTATAATTAATCAAAATTAGTCGATTAATCTATTAAAAAAAAAATTGATTATTCGAACACAAAATTTTTAATCAGTAACTGCCCTAGTTTATTTACTTCCCTTATAATAAATTATATTATTTTCACTTTACATGTGTTTGGTTCACTCTGTTGCAGTCCACACAGTTCTGGTTGCATCAGTCCATGACATAACTGCACATTAAACCTAGGGATATAAAAAAGTCAAAAGCTCTACCTACAGTATCATAGTAAATCTCACGGTGCCGGATCAAATAGATAAACAATAGAAGAGTGTATATAGTTGGCCTTATTAGGATCAATGTTAAGCCCATTGTTTGTGAGTGACCAGTTGCCAATCAGATTCAGTAGTGGTAGGAGCAGAGGAAGGAGGATTCAGAGAGATAGCTTCAGGTATGATATACTAGTTTCTGAGGAGTTTAGGACCTTCTTCTAGGTTGGCTACTAGTTAGAATGTACCATATCTGCTGATATTGGTGGGATAATCCCAGCTGTAGATTTAGGTGAACGAGAATCATATGATTGTGTAATGCTTTTGTTATTGGGAATTTGGGAGTAGGGATGAGCCGAACACCCCCCGGTTTGGTTTGCAGCAGAACATGCGAACAGGCAAAAAATTTGTTCGAACACGCGAACACCGTTAAAGTCTATGGGACACGAACGTGAAAAATCAAAAGTGCTAATTTTAAAGGTTAATATGCAAGTTATTGTCATAAAAAGTGTTTGGGGACCTGGGTCCTGCCCCAGGGGACATGTATCGATGCAAAACAAGTTTTAAAAACGGCAGTTTTTTCAAGAGCAGTGATTTTAACCACTTCCATACCGGGTCATTGTAAAATGACGCCGGCAGGAACCCTTTCTCCCTCCGGGTGGACGTCATATGACGTCCTGGGTTTGTGGGGGGATATCTGAATGATGCCTGCAGCTAGAGGCATCATTCAGATATCCTTCTCTTCTGCCGGCGATTCTGCGCACCATAAGAATGATCATAGCGGCAGTTCCACCACTTGATCATTCTTATAGGCGGTGGGAGGGGACATCCCCCCCTCCCGCCGCCATCCGGTGCTTCTCCTGGCTCTCCCGTGCCATCGGGGGCCCGGAGAGAATCGTCCGGCGCCGGTGGTGGGTCACGTGATGATCATAGAGATGACTGGTGACCAGATGGTCACCAGTCATCTCTATGACCGTCGGAGGCCCGGGCGCGATGTGATGATGTCATCCCCGGGTCCTCAGAAGTAAACAAAGCCGCCATTGCGGCTAGTAAGCATGAGATCGCATGAGATCGTGAATTTTTTTTCACGATCTCATGCTTTCCAGCCTGGAGGGGAGATGTGGGGTCTTATTGACCCCGCATCTCTCCACAAAGAGTTGCTGTCACACACCATTCCTATTACAAGGGATGTTTACATTCCTTGTAATAGGAATAAAAGTGATCAAAAAATAAATAAAAAATGTAAAAATGTGTAAAAAATTTTTTTTTTTAGTAAAATAAAAAAATAAATAATATATATTTTTTTTTAAACGCCCCTGTCCCCAATAGCTTGCGCTCAGAAGCGAACGCACGCGTAAGTCCCACCCACATATGTAAACGCCGTTCAAACCACATATGTGAGGTATCGCCGCATGCGTTAGAGCACGTGCAACAATTCTAGCACTAGACCTCCTCTGTAATTCTAACCTGGTAACCTGCAAAAATGTTCAAAGCGTCGCCTATGGAGATTTTTAAGTACCGAAGTTTGGCACTATTCCATGAGTGTGCGCAATTTTAAAGTGTGACATGTTAGGTATATATTTACTCGGCGTAACATAATCTTTCATATTTTACAAAAAAATTGGGCTAACTTTGCTGTTTTGTTATTTTTTAATTCATGAAACCATTTTCTTTCCAAAAAAAAGGCGTTTGAAATATTATTGCGCAAATACCATGCAAGATAAAAAGTTGCATATAATGTTTGGGGATTCTGAGTAATTTTCTAGCAAAAGACTGATGATTTGTACATGTAGGAGAGAAGTGCCATAATAGGCCCGGGATGGAAGTGGTATAAAAAGCCCTGTATGGAAAGGGTTAATAATGCTTAAAGTGAAACAATAAAAGTGAAATATTCCTCTAAATTTTGTACCTGGGGGGTGTCTATAGAATGCCTGTAAAGTGGCGCATTTTCCCCGTGTTTATAACAGTCCCTGCGCAAAATGACATTTCTAAAGGAAAAAAAGTAATTTAAAACTACTCGCAGCTATAATGAATTGTCGGGTCCCGCAATACAGATAAAGTAATTGAAAAAAATGGCATGGGTCCCGCCCCAGTCCATTACCAGGCCCTTTGGGTCTGGTATGAATATTAAGGGGAACCCTGAACCAAAATGTAAAAACAAATTGCGTGGGGGTCCTCCCAAATTCCATACCAGGCCCTTCAGGTCTGGTATGGATATTAAGGGAAACCCTGCGCCACTTTTAAAAAAAAAATGGCATAGGGGTCCCCCTAAAAATCCATACCAGACCCTTCAGGTCCTGGTATGGAATTTGGGAGGACCCCCACGCAATTTGTTTTTACATTTTGGCACTTTTCCCAAAACCCTTTTCCCAAAGCATCCTCCCCATGTTGAGGGCATATGGCCTGGTACGGTTCAGGAGGGGGGCGCTCTCTCATCCCCCCTCTTTTCCTGCGGCCTGCCATGTTGCGTGCTCAGATAAGGGTCTGGTATGGATTTTCGGGGGGACCCCCAAGCCATTTTTTAAAATTTTGGCACAGGGTTCCCCTTAAAATCCATACCAGACCTAAAGGGCCTGGTATAGAATTTGGGGGGACCCCCACGCAATTTTTTTTTTTACATTTTGGTCGGGGTTCCCCTAAATATTCATACCAGACCCAAAGGGCCTGGTATTGGACTGGGGGGAAACCCATGCCATTTTTTTTGTGACTTTTATCTGTATTGCGGGACCCTACAATTCATTATAGCCGCGAGTAGTTTTAAATGACTTTTTTTATTTTAAATAGTTTATTTACAATTTTTTCAAAACATACAAAATAGACATGTAATCCAGACCATTGCATACAATCAGACATGGTAAATGTAGTCAGGTATGATTAACAAAGCATCAGAGATCTTGGGCACATATTTCAAGGAAAGAAAGAGGAAGTAATACATCTTGAAACTTATAAAAAGAACAGGGAATGAGCATGGGATCTGATGTGTCTAATAAGTCATGGTTGTGCCAGATAAGACCTCACACATACAAAGAGGCCATAGTTAAAAAAAGAAAATAAAAAAACACATCCTGCTGTAAGATAACAGAAAACCAGGGGTCAGCACTCTGGAATCAACACGAATTTGGGTCAGAATCTGCACCGTATACCGAGGTGTCCCAACTGTCCCAAATGCAATCAAACTTGGGTATAGCATCATCAATTATAGCGGTAAGGCGCTCCATCCTCCTAATATCAGCTACGGTTGCTAGGAAATGTGAAAAGGTGGGGGGAGCAGTGTCTCTCCAACGTTGAGGGATAACTCTTTTGGCTGCTAACAAGAGAAAGGCCATCAACTTACGATGATGCTTAGGCATTCCTGAGAGGGGGAGACCTAGCAACAGGTAAAGGGGCTGGAAGGGAATCGAAACTCCAAGAATCCCCTCCAGACACAAATGAACTTGCGTCCAGAAGGGAACCAATATCGAACACTCCCAAAAAATATGGAGATGGGTGCCAATTGAGGAACCACACCTCCAACACTGTCTATGTGGGGTTAACTTTCGAGCTGCCAGGAACTCAGGGGTCCTATACCAAAACATGAGTATCTTGTAAGTGGTTTCCTTGTGGGCCACACATCTTCAGACCTTAGATGTCGTGACCCATATCCTCCCCCAATCTAGCAATGATATAGGCCTGTCCAGTATGTTAGACCACTTCTTCATATATAAATGCATGTGTTCGGTGGGAGGGGGGCCGAATGTAAGATTTGGTAAATAGTAGATATTTGATGGAGCTCATACGCCCCTCTAGAGCATAACCGTTCAAAATCAGTGGGGGGGGGGGGTCCAGTGTCAATTTGGGAGATTTAAAGGCAAAAAAATGTCTAATTTGGAGAAAATAAAAAAAGAGGGATTTCGGGATCTGGTGTTTGGACTGTAACTCAGAGAAGGAGAGTAGCGCACGTGTCACTGGGTGTACTAGGTGGCGCAGTTGAAAGATACCCGCCTGAGTTCATGGCAACATAGAGTCATAAGAGAGGCTATCAGGGATGTCAGGATTAAAAAGCACATTCGTAAGGGGGGGGGCAAGGGGATGACAGGGAGTACTTATTAGAACAACGCTTCCAGATGGAAAGAGTGAAAAGCATGGGGTTCAAACTGATTTTACGCAATTGGGGAACAAATTTATCAGAGGAGGGCCAAAGCAAGGAGCATGGGTGAGCAGGAACCGTAATTCCCATCTCAATCTCTGACCACCTATTTGGGGCTTTTCTAGACGTCCAAGAAGTTATAGCTCTCAAATGAGTGGCATAATAATACTTTATGATATCTGGTGCCCCTAGACCTCCACGAGAACGTGGAGCCATGAGGACTGAGCTAGCTATCCTGTGAGAAGCATTATTCCAAATAAAGTTTAGAAAATGTCTGTGTAGAGCCTTCAGTTGCGTCATTGGGACCGGGGTGGGGAGAGTCTCAAAAAAAATACAACAATTTAGGAAGTATGGACATTTTGAGGACATTTAGCCTCCCTAGTAAAGACAGGGGCAATTTCGTCCAGGACTTTAGCAGTCTATGTATTTCTGAAAAAAGCGTGGGGAAATTTACCTGATATAAAGTAGAATATGAGGGGGATATGTGAACACCTAGGTACTTGAGGGATTGAGTGCACCAGCGATATCTAAAAGTATTTTGTAGATGGGTAAGAACATCAGCCGGGACATTTATTGGTAAGGCCTCTGTTTTAGACGGGTTAACTTTAAAGCCTGAAAGGCTGCCAAATAGATCAAGAAGTTTATGGAGAGAGGGTAGTGAAATGTGTAGGTGCGTGATGGTCAGCAAAATATCATCAGCAAAGAGGGACAGTGTAACGGCACCCCAAGTATGAAAGGGGTTAACGCCGTTTAGGATATTCCCTCTCTGGACACACATCCACTGCCGATCCTCCACAGTCAGGCGACCGCTTCCCATAGGATTAATCCTTCCAAACATATGAGACAAACACTCTGTATGAAGTTTCCAACTGGACTGACAATCTTTAATGACAAACTCCCAGTTTTATACACACAGAGAGGAGGTTCTCACATTCTCCTCAGACAATACACCTTTGACCAGACCTAATTTACATGAGCTAATTAACTACAGTGATGACTCAGACACATGACCTTTAGGCTAGCCTCACTGTCTCCCAATATACATCTGACATCTTAGCAGACACAGGTGGGGACTGGATGTGGTGACATTAGCATCTAACAGTATGTGTCCCAACATCATGAAGGAGTCACTTTTCAGTTAACCTGTTGAGTTCATAATCAAACAGTTAATAGTTCTTTACAGATATCCTGGGGAATATTGTGGAAAAATATCACTGTCCCATTTTAAAGCAATCCAAGACATATTCTTAATGTCCATTATTTTCTTGCTCACCCTGTGCCCAAAGTGACCCCTGTCACAGACAGTTTGTATTCCCTATGTCTCAACGCCACCCCCCGTATATCAGAATGAAGTCTAATGGCTGCAGCCAAAGGTTCCAGGCTGAGAATAAACAGCAAAGGGGATAAGGGGCAGCCCTGCCTGGTCCCATTGCTGAGGGGGAATGGCGAAGAGACAGAAGAAGACAACTGGACCTGGGAAGTGGGATAAGAGCTTGAACAAATGGACCTAAAAAACCATAACTTGACAAGGTAGCAAACATAAAGGACCAATTCAAACGGTCAAACGCTTTTTGTGCAGCTCAACACCAGGGCCGGTTTACCAGTCTTGGTTAACAAGTCAATAAGGTCCACAGTCCGCCTGGTGTTATCCCCAGCATGTCTAGAAGGGACAAATCCAACTTGATCCCTATGTATCAAGGTTGGGAGGAGAAGGGACAGCCTATTTGCCAGTTTTTTGGTGAATATTTTATAGTCGGAATTTAAAAGGGCTATTGGGCGATAGTTGTCTGGTAAAGAAGGGTCCTTGTCTGGCTTTGGGATAACCGTGATGTAAGCATGCAAAAATTGGGAGTGGGGAACCGTCCCATCTATCAGGGATTTAAACAGGGCCAGCATATGGGGGACCAAAATGGCAAGATACTTCTTGTAGTAAGAATAGGGGAAACCGTCAGGACCTGGTGCTTTTTGGGATGGGAGCTGCTTAATGACCAGGGAAATCTCTTCAGCCGTAATAGATGTATTAAGCCCTGCTGAAGGCAATTTTGGTAAATTTAGAGATTCAATAAAGGAATTAAAATTCTCTTGGGTGAACTGGGACTCTGGCTCTGAGGAGAGACAATTATAAAGACTTGATACGATTTCTCAGGGAGACCACACGGCGGAGACGATCCACCGTGGGGTGTACAAGAAGGTCTCTCTCGGCCCTCACCAGGTCAGCTAGAAGGGTCGAGCGCTGTAGAGCACAATCCCTCTTAAGGCGAGATCCAGAGGCTATGCATTCACCCCTGAAGACCGCCTTATGAGCCTCCCAGAGGGTGGAGGCCTTTGACACCGAGCCCAAATTAAGTTGGAAAAATTCGGCCAAGTGATTTTCTAGGTGTGAGTGGATTTCTGGGGTGTTCAGGAGAGATTCATTAAGGCGCCAGTGGCAAGTCCTAGGTGTAGGTGTGGACAACACAAGATCCAAGGTAATAGGCGCATGATCAGACCATGTGATCGGGCGAATGTTAGAGTCAACTAAGTGTGTCAGAAGTGGTGGTGAGATGAAGAAATGGTCTAACCTCGTATACAATTTGTGTGGAGGGGAGAAAAAAGTAAATTGCTTAGCTGTCAGATGTTTCACTCTCCAAGAGTCAAGCAACTTGTTGGGTCTAAGCAATCTACGAAATGAGGTAGAGTATTTCTGTACCTGTGTTGAGGGGGGATTTTGAAGCAAGGAGAACCTGTCCTTGGTTGGAGACAAACATAATTTAAAGTCTCCACCGATTATCATAAAGGGTTGGGAGAAAGCCTTGAGCCCCTCAAAGAAATCTTTAAGGAACCCAATCTGTCTTGAGTTAGGAGCATATAAATTCGCAAGTGTAAAGGATTTGTTCATGTGGTCACAGTCCAGGAGAATGAACCGGCCATGAAGATCCAAAAATTAGGACTTGACCCGAATGGAAGAGGACCGTTTAAAGAGGATGGCAACCCCTGCTTTACCAGAGGGGTCAGAGGCTACAAATGTAGTGGGGAAATGATGAAAGAAAAAAACAAAAGAGAGCGGGACTTTGAATGAAGCATGTGCGGGAAAGGGTTCGGGTTGGCAAAAGATAGCAAAAAGTCTGAAGTATCTGGTATCTGCACTTGGTTGGTATTTGGACCTTCCCGGCCCCCTTGCGGGCTCAGCTACAGTCCGGGGGCTGCGACACGCCCTGACCACGCCCCCGTCCCACGCTCTACTGACGCAGGCATGTGTGGGCGGGCATTGGCGTATCGACGTCACGCCGCCCCTTTGGTGCGCACTGGGAAATTTTTCCGTGCGACCATGGTTTTACAGCTACGAGGGGTGTTGGGGGAGCATGTTCGGCGCCCAACTACCAGGCGGCTCTTCTGCATTGGTGTAGGCACCTTCTCTCCCCACCCCCTTGCGTGCGTGGCGTTGGCGGGAACTTCCTGACGTTGGAACCTACATAAGGGCACCATCCATGGCTGGTGCAGGCACTGGACTTACATTCACTTCACAGACCTTCATGCTGTTCACACCGTCTTCACAGGTATTACCCACACTGCACATATCCCATTCTTCATCTTACATTCTCACTCCCTTTCGTTCCCACCACACAATTTCCCCTTCCCCATTTCCTCTCAGCACTTTCTTATTTTCATTATCTCCATTTTCCCATTTTTCACCAGTTTTTTCCATCTCTTATTTATCCTGCATACACCACTCATTTCCGAATGCCTGCTTGACCTGGACGTGTCCTGTGTGGGGGCCATATGTCCTGCATTTCCCTGCCACAGTCCCTGGCGTGAGTTGTCCCAGCCCATTGGGGCCTGGCTGGGTCTCACTTCCATACCGGCAGCAATTGGCAGCCTGGTGAGTACCATCTAGGACCCTGTTTTCATCTATGGTCCCATGTATGTCTGATGCCCTGGTTCAAGCCCAAGATATCATTTGTGTCATTACAGAAAGAAAATGCATGCCTGCTCCTGATGAGCGACAAAAGTCGTGAAACGCGTAGAGCTACCAATTCATGCTTCTTAAATGCATCAATACCATATACAATATTGTAGAACATTTTTTGTATGTCTGTACAATTGGGTCCTCAGTTTATACAGTATGTTTCCCTTTTAAACTTAGTCTGTATGATGTATATGCACATCAATCTACACTTCACTAATGCAATTTATAGTCATGGACAGTGCATTCGTTGAAAGAAATAATTAAAAAACGTTTTTATGATACCAGATGCTTCAGACTTTTTGCTATCTTTTGCCAACCCGAACCCTTTCCCGCACATGCTTCATTCAAAGTCCCGCTCTCTTTTGTTTTTTTCTTTCATCAATACCAAATTAAGGGATGTGAGGTGGTTGACCCATCGCCTCTGGACAGTCCCATTATACCCATTCCCCCCCTCCCCTTCTATCAATTATAGTAATGGGGAAATGTTTAGATGCAAATTTAAACAAACCATCTGCCTTGAAATGGGTCTCCTGGACCATGACCACATCCGCACCAGAGGACCTGAACTCCTTCAGCGCCATTCAGCGCATAGAAATGGAGCCCAGGCCCTTAACATTATACAATAAAATACTGATGGCCATTCATAAACATGAAAAAGAAAGCATAAGTTACAGTTACATACCATATTGAGAGCACCAACCATGATGCAATAGAACTATTATCTGGAGTAGGACATATAAACATTAGGAAACATTGAAAATTAGTGGAAACACAGCCGTGTTTCTTGAAAGGGTCAAAAATGGACCCAAAAAAAGGTAGGTAACAGGAAAAACACAAAGGTATAAATCGGAGCATTACAGAAAGTGTCCAACAATGTTGTAAAAGATAGTCACTGGCCAAAAAAGGTCTGACAGAAAGAGCTGGTTGTATGTAAGATCCATTCAAAAACTGGACCAGAAAAATATGAGGACATAAACAAAAATAAAAATTGACCAAAAAGGTATAGTGCCCGAAGAGGAAGGGTTCCTCAGGGGGCCATGATCGCAATTGAGGACCATGTATGAAGGGGGCACGGTAGCCCGCAGGATCCAACTCACCGGCCTCAGTCCATTCCAAACAGCCTTGTCAGGAGAAGAAGAAAATAAACAGAAATTTATCAGCAGAGATCAGTTCAGGGACTCCATTCCCAACGGAGGGAAAAGCAAGAATGCCATAGGCCGCAGCCTGTAAAAACTGAAAACAGTGAAGGGGAAATAAAAAAAGAAACAGAACAGGCATGGATCAGGACCTCCGGGGAAGAGAGGAAATAACCACACATCATTCTAGGCAAAGTCAAGTTAGGCCTCTCGATGAGGAAGCTCTCTGGGAAGTGAAGGTAGCAGCACGGGGTCTTCGACGAGCTGTGGTCCAGATCTTCCCGGGGGTGGATAAAGGTCTGGGGAGCGTTGGTTGCAGCAGCAAATCCTCCTCAGGTATAGGAGGAAGACCCAGATTCCTGATGAAAGAATCACATTCATGCATGTCTCTTAGAGAATGCTGTGAGCCATCCATAGTCACAGTGAGACGAAAGAGGAATCCCCAACGATAGGGAACCTGATGGCGCTGTAGATGAGCTGTGACAGGTTTCAGAGCGTGGCGTTTAGCCAGAGTGATGGGGGATAGGTCACTAAAAAGCTGAATTTTAGCTCCCTTAAAGTCAATTCTCGATCTGTTGCGGGTGGTGATGGTCAGGGCCTCTTTGCTCTCATAGAAATGGAAACGCACTATGATATCTCTGGGGTTAGCAAACTGGGGAGGTTTAGGGGCCAGAGATCTGTGTGCCCTGTCAAGCCGCCAGTCTATATCGGGTATGTCAGGGGCCAGATGGATGAACAAAGCAAGCAAATATGAACGGATGTCCTTGTCATTAACTGATTCAGGGACCCCATGGATCTGCAGGTTCTGTCTCTGTTCTCTGTTCTCGAGGTCTTCCTGTTGAAGTTGTAACTGCGTCACCACATTTTTCAGGGAAGCATTCTCATCCTCCATAACATGTACATAATTGATCACATCATCGAATTTAGTCTCTAGGGTGTCAGTACGTTCCCCTAGGTGATCTATCTCCCCCCTGAGTTCATGGGCTAGTTTGCTTACCGCCTTAGTAATGTTGTCTGTGAGGCCCTGAAGCAAGGCCTGGAGCCGGAGGTCAAGAACTTCCACAGTCACTAACGCCTTCATCGCAGGCTGTTCAGAAGCTTGCGGGTATTGTGGCTGCTGTCTAGTTTGGATAGAAGAAGAATCCTCCAACGGAGTTGCGTCCGGAGCCTCTTCCGCGATCGTTGGGGTACCTGAGACCGGGGATTGAGTCCTGTAAGCAAAACGATCCATGAGGAGAGAGAGATGGGATGCGGCCTGCGGCGCGGTCATCTTGTAAAAGCGTCGCTGATCCCCAATTTTACCCATAAAAGGGAGATCAATAGATAGCTGAGTAGTTCCCGGAGCTAATGAGGCTGCTCCCGGAGCGAAAGATGCAGATGTAGCGGAGCGGGAGTCACGGAAAGACGAGATGAGGCCGGAGCTCTGGTCCTAAGCGTCCGCCATCTTCACGAGCCACGCATGCGCCCCCTAAATTGCTTTTTATACTAAGGTCCCCAAACACTTTTTATGACAATACCATGCATATAAGCCTTTAAAATGAGCGCTTTCGAATTTGCAGAGAACACCCCAAATTGTTCGCTATTCGGCGAACAGACGAACACCCGATGTTCGAGTCAAACTTACGTTCGTCTCGAAGATCGGGCTCATCCCTAATTGGGAGAAGGTTGTTCCAAAGCTGCAAGGTGTGTTTAAAGAGATGCGCAAAAAAATCCAGTGAGGAGTATTGTGCATGGAAGTCGTGAGATTTGCGAGACACCTCTAATATTTGCTCCTTTATATGGAAAAAGATCACCCACATAAGGACATCACGTGGTACCTTATCAGAGAGATACAGATGCAATAAAAAGTATGTGAACCCTTTTGGAATGATATGGATTTCTGCACAAATTGGTCATAAAATGTGATCTGATCTTCATCTAAGTCACAACAATAGACAATCACAGTCTGCTTAAACTAATAACACACAAAGAATTAAATGTTACCATGTTTTTATTGAACACACCATGTAAACATTCACAGTGCAGGTGGAAAAGGTATGTGAACCCTTAGACTAATGAGATCTCCAAGAGCTAATTGGAGTGAGGTGTCAGCCAACTGGAGTCCAATCAATGAGACTAGATTAGAGGTGTTGGTTACAGCTGCCCTGCTCTATAAAAAACACACACCAGTTCTGGGTTTGCTTTTCACAAGAAGTATTGCCTGATGTGAATGATGCCTCGCACAGAAGAGCTCTCAGAAGACCTACGATTAAGAATTGTTGACTTGCATAAAGCTGGAAAGGGTTATAAAAGTATCTCCAAAAGTCTTGCTGTTCATCAGTCCACGGTAAGACAAATTGTCTATAAATGGAGAAAGTTCAGCACTGCTGCTACTCTCCCTAGGAGTGGGCGTCCTGTAAAGATGACTGCAAGAGCACAGCGCAGACTGCTCAATGAGGTGAAGAAGAATCCTAGAGTGTCAGCTAAAGACTTACAAAAGTCTCTGGCATATGCTAACATCCCTGTTAGCAAATCTACGATACGTAAAACACTAAACAAGAATTGATTTCATGGGAGGATACCACAGAGGAAGCCACTGCTGTCCAAAAAAAAACATTGCTGCACAATTACAGTTTGCACAAGAGCACCTGGATGTTCCACAGCAGTACTGGCAAAATATTCTGTGGACAGATGAAACCAAAGTTGAGTTGTTTGGAAGAAACACACAACACTATGTGTGGAGAAAAAGAGGCATAGCACACCAACATCAAAACCTCATTCCAACTGTGAAGTATGGTGGTGGGGGCATCATGATTTGGGGCTGCTTTGCTGCATCAGGGCCTGGACAGATTTCTATCATCGAAGGAAAAATTAATTCCCAAGTTTATCAAGACATTTTGCAGGAGAACTTAAGGCCATCTGTCCACCAGCTCAACACAAGATGGGTGTTGCAACAAGACAACGAACCAAAGCATAGAAGTAAATCAACAACAGAATGGCTTAAACAGAAGAAAATACGCCTTCTGGAGTGGCCCAGTCAGAGTCCTGACCTCAACCCGATTGATATGTTGTGTCATGACCTCAAGAAAGCGATTCACACCAGACATTCCAAGAATATTGCTGAACTGAAACAGTTCTGTTAAGAGGAATGGTCAAGAATTACTCCTGACCGTTGCGCACGTCTGATCTGCAACTACAGGAAACGTTTGGTTGAAGTTATTGCTGCCAAAAGGAGGTTCAACGAGTTATTAAATCCAAGGGTTCACATACTTTTTCCACCTGCACTGTGAATGTTTACATGGTGTGTTCAATAAAAACATGGTAACATTTAATTCTTTGTGTGTTATTAGTTTAATCAGACTGTGATTGTCTATTGTTGTGACTTAGATGAAGATCAGATCACATTTTATGACCAATTTGTGCAGAAATCCATATTATTCCAAAAGGGTTCACATACTTTTTATTGCAACTGTATGTAGGCTTGGGTAAGTGATGCACTCTATTTTTCTGTGGTATGAAAACATCAGGCAGCAGCATTCAGAGACATTCTTGGGCATGAGACATCAATTGCTCGGACTTCACAGACTCAGGCATCCCACAAAATGTAATGTTGTTCCCTCACAATCTATCCTCAAGATCCACAATTTAGCTTTTGAGCCATGTCAGTTCCTCCTCTCTATCATTATGTGAGGCTACAAGAGTATTACAGGACAAAGTAAACTCTCATCTCTGGGCCATGGTCAGTGATGGACTGTTGTGCAGTGAAGAGGAGCCAGAGCCACTATCATGTTGACAGCTGTTGTGTGCTGGCCAAGGGAAAAAATTTGTCAGCTTCTGTGGGCACAGCTCTGCCTTCCTTTTTTCGATCCTGCCATTAACTGTCTCGAGTGTGCAGATATACTTACCTGTACTGTATTTGTCTGTGATTTTTGTCACATCTGTAGTAGTCACATGGGGAGGAGGGTGGTCTCTTTAAAGGGTGAACTCTATTAAATGTTTATTATTTTTTTAATAGAAATACAATTTATCTGCATAAGTAGGTGTGATATTAAGAAAGCACTACTCATGTTTTGCTTTTGGTTAATTTATGCACTAATTCCCAAGCTGTAATTATACACATACTGCTATCAGTTCATATGATACAAGTCTTTTTTTTTCCTACCTTGAAGCATCCCTGTAGCATTGTTGACTTAAAATAATGAACTGCAAGAGATCTGTAATGATAAAATAAAGGATAATTATAAACTCAGCGTGAGACTTCAAATAGCTATGTGATACTGTTTTCAGCTGATTAACCTCACATTCAGCTTAATTTATTTTTACTTGTGCTGTCCTGACCTATCCTTTATTTTATGAAGCTTTGTAATTTTCAGTGGGAATGGACAAATCAGCTGTCTTACAGATAACTAAAAACACAAGATTCATGTGGGAATAAACAGATTAGTGAAAGCAGAAGCATTTCAGCCTAGCACAAATTCCTCTGAGTTTTTCCCTGAGTTTATTTTTATAAATATTTACAGTATATAATAATATATATATATATATATATATATATATATATATATATATATTAATGTATATAAATGATTTCATTTTTTTCCTATGTATAGTTTGTAGATTTATATAAATATAAGCTTAGGATCACTTATATTTATATTAATTATATATTTAAGCTGTGCTTTCTTCTTAGTACCATAATTATCTATCAGGAAAACACCAGCGTTACCATATCACATTTAGTAGCTCTTACTTGTCATTTAATACCGTATTTTCCGGCGTATAAGACGACCTTTTACATAAAAAAAAACACCCAAAAATCAGGGGTCGTCTTATACGCCGGGTTTAAAATGGCCAACATAGGATTTCAGCCCACCGGATGTGCAGGAGCGGGGGGGGGGGGGAGAGCGCGGGTACCGCCGCCATACAGGGTTGATCAGGAGCTGTGCATAGAGCATGGAGGAAGAAAAAAGCCGCGGGATTACAGAGCGGATAGCCCGCTGTTACAGCAGAGTTTGCCTCCGCTCCTGGTTATACACAGCCCCGCCTCCTGACCCCGCGCCTGCAAGGTGGAAAGAACACATCCCAGCATTGGACTGGCATTCTGTCCATCTTACAGGCGCGAGGTCAGGAGGCGGGGCTGTTTGTAATCACGAGCGGAGCGGAGGCATTTATAATGTAAACTCTGCTGTAACAGTCGACTATCCGCTCTGTAATCCCCTGGCTTTTCTCTTCCTCCATGCTCTATGCACGGCTCCCGATCAACCCCTTTTTTCTTCCTTGTGATGATCCTCTGCACAGGTGAGCAGAGGCTGCAATGGTGGCACAGATGAGCAGAGGCTGCAATGGTGGCACAGATGAGCAGAGGCTGCAATGGTGGCACAGGTGAGCAGAGGCTGCAATGGTGGCACAGGTGAGCAGAGGCTGCAATGGTGGCACAGGTGAGCAGAGGCTGCAATGGTTGCACAGGTGAGCAGAGGCTGCAATGGTGGCACAGATGAGCAGAGGCTTCAATGGTGGCACAGGTGAGCAGAGGCTGTAATGGTGTCACAGGTGAGCAGAGGCTGCAATGGTGGCACAGGTAAGCAGAGGCTTTAATGGTGGCACAGGTGAGCAGAGGCTGCAATGGTGGCACTGGTGAGCAGAGGCTGCAATGGTGGCACAGGTGAGCAGAGGCTGCAATGGTGTCACAGGTGAGCAGAGGCTGCAATGGTGGCACAGGTGAGCAGAGGCTGCAATGGTGGCACAGATGAGCAGAGGCAGCAATGGTGGCACTGGTGAGCAGAGGCTGCAATGATGACACTGGTGAGCAGAGGCTGTAATGGTGGCACAGGTGAGCAGAGGCTGCAATGAGGGCACAGGTGAGCAGAGGCTGCAATGGTGGCACAGTGAGCTGAGGCTGCAATGGTCGGTGGTGAATATGTGGTGGAATCCATGTTTTTTTTTTAAATGGTGTTGCCTTGGAAGGGGGTAGTCTTATACGGTGAGTATTGCCCAAAAGCTATGTTTTCACTTGAAAAATAGGGGGTCGTCTTATACGCCCAGTCGTCTTATGCGCCGGCAAATATGGTAAGTCAATTTGTGTTCTCAAACTGACAGAAACCTAGACAGCAATCCTGGCTCCAATCCCTTTAAATTAAATATACTTTTTATGAAAACTGTGCACTGATTATAAACAGGATACATAGGAAGTGAATATCACATTTGTAACAACAATATGACTGCTGACTTATGTATATAGATAATTAAAAAATATAAAACAGAAACAGGGTGTATAATGCATTAGGGCGGGTTCACACTGGTACGAAACGACAGTCGTACTACTTTGGATCCGACTTTGCCCTGCGACTTGAAGTCAGAGACGCGTCTGACTTCAATGATCGGGGATCCGACTTGGATCCCCGCCAATACCAGGCACTGTGTTTGGTATGAATCTTGAGGGGGAACTCCACGCCAAATTTTAAATCAAAAACCGGCATGGGTTCCCCCTCCAAGAGCATACCAGGCCCTTGGGTTTGGTATGGATTTTAAGGGGAACCCCCTACGCTGAAAAAACGGTGTGGGGATCCCCCAAAATCCATATCAGACCCTTATCCGAACATGCAGCCCGGCCGGTCAGGAAAGGGGGTGGGTACGAGCGAGCAACCCCCCCAGCAACTGTACCAGGCCGCATGCCCTCAACATGGGGGATGGGTGCTTTGGGGCAGCCCCCACCCCAAAGCACCTTGTCCCCATGTTGATGAGGACAAGGGCTTCTTCCCGACAACCCTGGCCATTGGTTGTCGGGTCTGTGGGCCGGGGGGTTATCGGAATCCGGGAGCCCCCTTTAATAAGGGGCCCCCAGATTCCGGCCCCCCACCCTATATGAATGAGTTTGGGGTACATCGTACACCTACCCATTCACCTGGGGGGAAAAACATGTCAATAAAAAGAACACACTAGACAGGTTTTTATAATAATTTATTAGGCAGCTCCGGGAGTCACTTCTGACTTCAGGGGTGTCTTCTGACTTCTCCGCTCTCTCCGGCCTCTTCTCCCGCACTCCGGTTCTTCTCACGCTCTCCGGTGCCTTCTGCCGGGCTCCTCCGCTATCTTCTGCTCTTTTGCCCGCTCTTTTGCTAGCGGTGGCCTGGTCTTCTTCCCTCTTCTCTTCTTCCGATGATAACACAATGCTCTCTCCTTCTGTAATGCCGTGTGCGCGGTGCGCAATGACTTATATAGGCACGGGGTGTGGTCACCGGGTGATGTCCTGGGCGGTGACGTCATAAGGGTCAGGGTCACCAGATGACATCACCCGGTGACCACGCCCCATGCCTATCCTTTCGTTACCTCTTACTCATTGCAACATAGGACTATTAAGAACCTAATCAATAAGCATTGGCACATTGCCACAAATGATGCCATTCTAAAGGATGTCCTACCGGAGAAACCGAGAATTATTTTTCGTAGAGTTCCTAATTTACGGAACCAGATAGCTCCCAATGTCCTTGATCCACCTATTAGGACCCACGTTTTTTTTTGATCAGTTATCTGGGTACTACAAATGTAGGAAATTTAGGGAGTGCCAATTTAATGGTTCTAGGGAAAGACGTGTGACTACCGTCTCGTCTACTGCTACCCAGGGTCAGTATACGATTAAACCATGTATCACATGTGCCACTACCGGGGTAGTCTACATGTTGCAATGTCCTTGTGGCATGCAATATGTGGGGCGTAGTAAACGCCCCTTACGAGTGCGCCTCAATGAGCACATTACAAATATCAAAGTGGGCTTTAGGAATCATTCAGTGTCTAAACACTACTTATTGAAGCATAATAGGGATCACTCCGGGACTCTCTTTCTCAGCATTGATAAATATAAGCCTCACCGGAGGGGGAGCCTATTGGTCAGAGAGATCTCCAGGATGGAGATGGCCTGGATTCATATGCTTAAGACTTATGCTCCCTATGGGTTAAACATTGAGACAGATGTAAATGCTTTTATTAATAATGCATAAGGGACCTGACTCGATGTAAAGTGCCAGGATGGTTTGCTTTTTTAAAGTTTCCACCCCCCCTTTTTTCTTCATATGTTGTCCTATTACTATTAACATTTTTTTTTTTTTTTTTTTATTAATCTGTAATTTTTGACACATTTTCACGTTCTCACATTTTTTGTCACAATTTATCAATTATTTTCCCCGCCCCCCCCATTCACATTATTGGTATGTTCTCATGGACTACCAATTCCTCAATAAGATTTAATTATGATCTATATCATTTGTATATGTTCAATATATATATAAAAAATAAAAATAAATTAAGATTACTCATAATATTCATTTCAAATCACTATTGTGTGATTACATATAACACTGTTTTGCACTTTTTTAGTGCACGTTTTTTGGGTGCTCCACACTGTGTTTATTAGGGACATTAATGGTTCCTCTTTCTATGTGGCCACTGCCTTTCTGGTGTAGGGTGTGCTCCCTATGCCTAGTTTTAGCCTGATGAGCATGTGACTTTGGTTATATCGTCATCATCCTTGTCTACATATTATACAATTTTTTAGATTTTTTAGATTAGTTTTTTGTATTTAGGTTTGAAACAATATTTTTCTAAGTTAGTTTTAAACAATTTATATTCCTTTAATTTATATCAATTGCGAGTGTTGGCTTCAAAACGCGATACTGGCAATGTTCCCATTTTTAAAATGGCGTTCTAAGTTCCAATTCCCGCACTTCATAACGAGGTTTGGCTATAATTGGTGGTGTGTCAGTATGTCGCCCTATCCCCATTGACAACGTCCATCGTGACGAAATGCGTATGGGAGCGACGTGCTGACGTCACCATGCCAAACGGAGGGAAAGGTATGTTTGCTGGCCGGCTTACTTTTTATGCTTTTAATTATACGTTTTGATGTAAGTGTTTTAAATTTTTTATGGATTAAATCTATCTTGGCGATATTACCCTATGGTCTGTGTCCCCTCCTTCCATCGGTCCTACACATTGGTCGTATGCCCGTGATCGGGCGGATCGGGTGGAAGAGAGTCTATGGTGCCATCGCTGTCCCTGTACAGGTCTGCTGTCTTCCATCTAGCAAAGGCCGCGGCTGGGTTACAGCCGATCGCTTCTCGTGGGCTTGCCTTCGGTAAGCTGCTACTTCATGTGGTGGAGGGCACCTTCCTTTGCTGTGATCACTGGGTGTTGCTGACAGTCATTAAATGCAATATTTGCTGTTTTTTACACTGGAGATTATTCCTGCATATGGGACTTTTTATTATTATTTAAGTTCTGGTTTAGGTTCTATCATACAGGCACCTATTGGACTTTTCTATCCACCATTAATTTGGGACATTATTATCATTTTTTGAATTTAGTGGCTGGTGCCTTTGTTTTATGAGCACTGTTTTCTACTCATCAGCCCCTGGATGCTATACAATCTTTTGAATATTGGCGCAGTTTTTTCTGTTTTATTTCTATTGTGTTTATACCACCATTATTGCTGCCTTTCTTTATTCATTTATTTGCATATTTATCTGATATTAGCACAGTTTTGTTTTTTATTTATGCCTATATAAGTCGTTGCGCACCGCACACGCGGCATTACAGCGGGAGAGAGCATTGTGTCAACATCGGAAGAAGAGAAGAGGGAAGAAGACGACAGAGAGGACCGTACCACCGCTAGCAAAAGTGAAGGCAAAAGAGCAGAAGATAGCGGAGGAGCCTGGCAGAAGACACCGGAGAGCGGGAGTAGAGGCCGGAGAGAGCGGAGAAGTCGGAAGAGACCCCCGAAGTCGGAAGAGACCTCCGGAGCTCACTAATAAATTACTTTAACCACTTAAGCCCCGGACCATTTTGCAGCTAAAGGACCAGGCCACTTTTTTGCGATTTGGCACTGCGTGACAATTGCGTGGTCTTGCGACGTGGCTCCCAAACAAAATTGACGTCCTTTTTTTTCCACAAATAGAGCTTTCTTTTGGTGGTATTTGGTCACTTCTGCGGTTTAAATTTTTTGTGCTATAAAAAAAAATAGAGCGACATTTTTGAAAAAAATGCAATATTTTTTACTTTTTGCTATAATAAATGTCCCCAAAAAATATATAAAAAACTTTTTTTTTGCTCAGTTTAGGCTGATACGTATTCTTCTATATATTTTTGGTAAAAAAAAACGCAATAAGCGTTTATTGGTTGGTTTGCGCAAAAGTTATAGCGTTTACAAAATAGTGGATAGTTTTATGGCATTTTTATTAATTATTTTTTTTACTAGTAATGGCGGCAATCAGTGATTTTTTTGTGACTGCGACATTATGGCGGACACATCGGACACTTTTGACACATTTTTGGGACCATTGTCATTTTCACAGCGATCAGTGCTACAAAAATGCACTGATTACTGTGAAAATGACACTGGCAGTGAAGGGGTTAACCACTAGGTGGCACTGTAGGGGTTAATTGTTCCCTGCATAGTGTTTCTTACTGTAGGGGGGATGGGCTCTGTGTCACATGACACTGATCTCCGCTCCGAGTACAAGGAGCCGAGATCAGTGTCATTGTCACTAGTCAGAGCAGGGAGATGGTTGTTTACACAAGCATCTCCCCGCTCTATACCTCCGTGAGATGATCGCGGGGATCCCCGCGGCGATCGAGTAAGCGGGACCCGCGGTCCGACTCACGGGAATGGCGGCAGGGTCGTGAGCGTGCCGCCGGCAGCGTGTGCGCGACCACACAGACAGGCATTTAAAGGGGATGTACAGGTACGTTGATATGCCTGTCCGTGCCATTCTGCCGACGTATATGTACAGGCGTCTGTCCTTAAGTGGTTAAAAACCTGTCTAGTGTAGGGATGAGCTCGGTGTTCAAGTCGAACGCATGTTCGACTCGAACATCGCCTGTTTGGCGAAACCAGAACTTTGTGGGCCGTTCGCGCCAAATTCGTGTGACGCGAACGGCCCACAATGCACTGCGCCATCGCACTGCATTGCCGGCGCTGTGATTGGCCAAGCATGCACTGTGACCCCGCATACTTGGCCAATCACAAGTGCCAGCAGCAAGGAGAGCCATAATTGGCCACAGGCAGGATGCCTGTGGCCAATCATAGCTCAGGGGGGTTTAGTACACGCCCCACACTATAAGCGCGGCGGCCTTGTGTAGTGTGTTCCGGTGTGCAGGGAAAGAGCTACATAGGCAGGGACAGTGTGTTCTACAGTGTGTTCTTTTCTCAGGCATCTGCAGGAGTTAGTGGGTGTTGTGTGCCTCCAGCGCAGTATACACCTGTATCTACCCTTTATTGCTGTTCTCTAAGCTAGATAGGCAGGCAGGGACAGTGTGTTCTTTTCTCAGGCATCTGCAGGAGTTAGTGGGTGTTGTGTGCCTCCAGCACAGTATACACCTGTATCTACCCTTTATTGCTGTTCTCTAAGCTAGATAGGCAGGGACAGTGTGTTCTTTTCTCAGGCATCTGCAAGAGTTAGTGGGTATTGTGTGCCCCAGCACAGTATACACCTGTATCTACCCTTTATTATTGTTCTCTAAGCTAGATAGGCAGGCAGGGACAGTGTGTTCTTTTCTCAGGCATCTGCAAGAGTTAGTGGGTGTTGTGTGCCCCAGCACAGTATACACCTGTATCTAACCTTTATTACTGTTCTCTAAGCTAGATAGGCAGGGACAGTGTGTTCTTTTCTCAGGCATCTGCAGGAGTTAGTGGGTGTTGTGTGCCCCAGCACAGTATACACCTGTATCTAATTTTTTTGCTGTTCTATAATACAGGCATCTGCAGGAGTTAGTGGGTGTTGTGTGCCCCAGCACAGTATACACCTGTATCTACCCTTTATTGCTGGTGTTCTCTAATAAAGGCATCTGCAGGATTTAGTAGGTGTTGTGTGCCCCAGCACAGTATACACCTGTATCTACACTTTTTTGCTGTTCTATAATACAGGCATCTGCAGGAGTTAGTGGGTGTTGTGTGCCCCAGCACAGTATACACCTGTATCTACCCTTTATTACTGTTCTCTAAGCTAGATAGGCAGGGACAGTGTGTTCTTTTCTCAGGCAACTGCAGGAGTTAGTGGGTGTTGTGTGCCCCAGCACAGTATACACCTGTATCTACATTTTTTTGCTGTTCTATAATACAGGCATCTGCAGGAGTTAGTGGGTGTTGTGTGCCCCAGCACAGTATACACCTGTATCTACCCTTTATTGCTGGTGTTCTCTAATAAAGGCATCTGCAGGAGTTAGTGGGTGTTGTGTGCCCCAGCACAGTATACACCTGTATCTACACTTTTTTGCTGTTCTATAATACAGGCATCTGCAGGAGTTAGTGGGTGTTGTGTGCCCCAGCACAGTATACACCTGTATCTACCCTTTATTACTGTTCTCTAAGCTAGATAGGCAGGGACGGTGTGTTATTTTCTCAGGCATCTGCAGGAGTTAGTGGGTGTTGTTTGCCCCATTACAGTATACACCTGTATCTACATTTTTTTGCTGTTCTATAATACAGGCATCTGCAGGAGTTAGTGGGTGTTGTGTGCCCCAGCACAGTATACACCTGTATCTACACTTTTTTGCTGTTCTATAATACAGGCATCTGCAGGAGTTAGTGGGTGTTGTGTGCCCCAGCACAGTATACACCTGTATCTACCCTTTATTGCTGGTGTTCTCTAATAAAGGCATCTGCAGGAGTTAGTGGGTGTTGTGTCCCTCCAGCACAGCACAGTATACACCTGTATATACCCTTTATTGCTGGTGTTCTCTAATAAAGGCATCTGCAGGAGTTAGTGGGTGTTGTGTCCCTCCATCACAGCACAGTATACACCTGTATCTACCCTTTATTGCTGGTGTTCTCTAATAAAGGCATCTGCAGGAGTTAGTGGGTGTTGTGTGCCTCCAGCACAATATACACTACTCCAATTCCTGGTTTTCCCATCTCCCTGCAGTCCATTACTATGTCTGGAAGGCCAACAAGAAGAGGCAGTCAGGAGCCAATAAAAGAGGGCAAGCAGGCTCTGTGTCTAAAGACAACAGTGCTGGTCGTGGATGCGGTGCATCGTCATCAGCACGTGGCCATGGGACACGCTTGTCCTTATTTTCGGCAGCTGGACGTGTTGAGCGGCATCATGCCGAAGACTTGGTAGAGTGGATGACCAAGCCCTCCTCATCCTCCTCATCCTCTCTCACCCAGGTTCAGGGTACTGGCAAAGCAGCTGCCAAAGCTTCCTCTTCCCTCGTATCAATGTCATCATCAGTCACTCCTTCCCTAGACCCACCATGTCCTCCGGAGGAGTCCCCTGAACTGTTTAAGCACAGTGTTGGGTACATGCTCCAGGAGGATGCCCAGCGTTTTGAAGGGTCTGATGATGATACCCAGCTAGAGGAAGGCAGTAGCGTGAGCGCAGAGAGAGGGGATGCTCAAGAAGGACAGCAATCTGGCAGTCATGTTCCAGCAGCTGCAGCATACTGCCAGATTGGCTCCAGTGATGAGAAGGGAGGGGATGATGAGGTCACTGACTCTACGTGGGTGCCTGATAGGAGAGAGGAGGAGGAGGAGGATGAGGAGGAGGCACATCTCCAACGAGGCAGGATGCCCTCCGGGGGCCAGCGTAAGGGCAGCACACCGACTGAATCACACCGCAGAGCTCCGCCTCTGCAGGGCGCTGCCTCTGCTCGTTATTCCAAAAGTTCTTTGGTGTAGGCCTTTTTTGAGTCGAGTGCATCAGATCGCACCGCTGCTATTTGCAACATATGTCTCAAGCGTATCTCGCGTGGCCAAAACATCAGCCGCTTGGGCACCACATGCTTGACCAGACATATGTTGACCTGCCATGCAGCTCGTGCGCAAGCGTACCTTAAAGACCCACACCAAAGAACAGAGCGGACCTCTCCTTGCTCCTCATTAGCTGGGATCTCCAACCCCACTATACCTTCAGTCCTCTCTGGAACCTGCACTGAGAGGAATGAAGGTGTAGAATTAGGTGTGTCACAGCCAAGTACTTGCGGGCACTCTGCTAGCAGTACACCGACGTCCGTTTGTAGCAGGCAAATTTCCCTGCCCCAGCTGCTTAACCGTCGAAAGAAGTTCACTCCCAGCCATCCACATGCCCAGCGGTTGAATGCTAGCTTGGCTAAATTGCTAGCACTTCAACTGCTGCCTTTTCAGTTGGTAGACTCGGCCCCCTTCCGTGAGTTTGTGCAATGTGCGGTTCCTCAGTGGCAGGTTCCCAAACGCCACTTTTTCTCACGGAAGGCGATTCCGGCTCTCTACCGGCATGTGGAAGGCAATGTCCATGCCTCGCTGGACAGGGCGGTCAGCGGTAAGGTGCATATTACCGCTGAGTCATGGTCCAGCAGGCATGGACAGGGACGATACTCCCTGGCTCCCTGCTGATGGTGGCTTGCATGTGGATTTTGTGAACATAAGTGGACAGTTAAAAACCAGGAGATTTGCTTCTAACTGCTTCTGCTTGCAAGTGTTGATTTTTTTTAATTTTTATTTTTGTCCTTTATTTGATACGTTTATCAGTTTTAAAAATACTTTTTTTTTCCCCCTCCTTTTTCTGACACTTTTTAAACAGCTTTTTTTTCTTTCTGCTAATTAAGGGGAGTGGTTAATTGTTCACAGGTGAGTATATAAGTGTCTGTACAAACTCCCCTAGGAGCTCTCTCCCTGCTGATGGTGGCTTGCATGTGGATTTTGTGAACATAAGTGGAATTTTGAACTAAAGTGGACAGTTAAAAACCAGGAGTTGAAAACAGGAGTTAAGACAGGAGTCTTCTAAACTGTGAGTAACATCTTAAACTTCCTACAAGTAATTATATTGTAACTGGGAAATGAGTGCTAGCAGTGTGCCACATGTATGCAAAATTGGTGCAACAGCTCCAGGATGGATACCGCTGTGACAGATGTGAGAAGGTTGCCCTTCTGGAAGCTCATTTGGCGGAAAGGACAACCTTGAAAGGGGTCCTCTGCTCGCTGAGCAGGTGGTCAGTAGGGCTGATGTGGAGGGTGGAGGGGCAAGTCAGGATTATCAGATAGGAAGATGGGTTAATGTAGTTAGAGGGAGTGGAAGGGGCTTGCAGAAAAGGAAGGCCAGTCCTGTATTTGTGCATCAAAACAAATTTGCCAAGTTGGGTGAAGATGTGGAGGTGGCAAACACAGAGGTGGCAGCCCTAGATGTCACTGCTACTCCTAACAGCCGGGAGAGCAACCCATCTAGTAGAGGTGGTGAGGGGAGTGCAGGTAGGCCTAGACAGTTGGTGGTTATAGGGGATTCTATAATCAGAAGGACTGATAGAATAATTTGTCGCCAGGATCGCCTCAACCGAATGGTTTGCTGTCTCCCTGGTGCCAGGGTTCGACATGTGGTGGACCGGGTGGATAAATTACTGGGAGGGGCTGGGCATGACCCAGCTGTCTTGGTCCACGTTGGAACCAATGACAGTATACATGGAAGGTGGAGGCTCCTTAAGAATCAATTTAAAGAACTAGGCTGCAAGATGAAGGCAAGGACCTCCAAGGTGATATTCTCTGAAATATTGCCTGTGCCATGCGCAACACAGGAAAGGCAGGGGGAGATTGGAGAGATGAATGCATGGCTAAAGACCTGGTGTAGGGAGGAGGGATTTGGGTTTCTAGAGCACTGGACTGACTTTTCATTGGGGTGCAACCTATATGCTAAAGACGGTTTGCACTTGAATGGAAGGGGGTCTGCTGTGCTGTGGGAGAGGTTTATGGGAAGGCTGGAGGAGTATTTAAAATAGGATTGAGGGGGGAGGGTGAACTAGAATTACATCGGGCACACAGGTCAGTTAGAGGTCAGACATTAATGGAGAGTGGAATGGGGATAGATGGGGGGAGGGTTATGGCAGGTGACAAGAAAGTTCCCATGTTGCAAACAGCCATTGGAAACTATAGTGCCATTTGTACTACTAAAAATTATATGAAAAATGTAATACATTAAAGTGTTTGTTCACCAATGCCATAAGTCTGCCAAGCAAAATAGGTGAGTTGGAAGCTCTGGTGCATGAGGAGAGCTATGACGTAATCGGTATTGCTGAAACTTGGCTTCAATCCTCACATGACTGGGTTATTAATATTCCTGGTTATGCACTCTTTCGGAGAGACAGGGTAAAAAGGAAAGGTGGCGGGGTCTGTCTCTATGTGAGAAGTGATCTCAAAGCGAGTGTGAAAGAGGACCTGGTTGATGGAGAGTGTGATGAGGCTGAAACTAGACATGTGCAATTCGTTTCGTTCCGAATTAGTTTTTTAACGAATTTCGACAAATTCGTTAATTCGGAAATATCAGAATTAACGAAAACTCATTTAACGGATTTTAACGAATATTCGTAAATTCAAATTTACGAATGTACGAATTTACGAATATACAAATTTACCAATGCACGAATTTACGAATGTACAACTATCCGGAAATTCGTAAATTTGAATTTACGAATTTCCGAATATTCGTACATTCGTAAATTTGTACATTCGTACAATCGTAAATTAGTAAATTCGGAAATCTGAAATAATAATTAACTAATAACTTAACTATTACTAACTATTCAATTATAGGTATTGTAATTTCCTTTCAAATTTGGCTGTTAGTGAACTTAACGAAGTTACGAATTGTTTTCCGACATAATGAATGCCGTATCTAAACGAATGGAACGTAATGAATTAATAATAATAATAAATAACAATAATAATAATAAAAACGTTTTATTATTATTATTATTAATTTGTTCCGTTCCATTTGTTTAGATGCGGCATTTGTTATTTCAGGTTATGCGTAACTTCAGATAAATTTGTATTCGTTACGTTCGCTAACAGCCAAAAAGGAAATTACAATACCTATAATTTAATCGTTATTTTTTCAGATTTTCAAATTTTCGGGTTTTCGAAAATATCGAATTTCCAAATTTCCGAAATTACGAATGTATACATTTACGAATGTACAAATTTACGAATGTACAAATTTACGAATGTATAAATTTACGAATGTATAAATTTACGAATGTACAAATTTACGAATGTACAAATTTACGAATTTACGAATTGCGATCATAACGAATGACCCGAAAAACGAAAAAAAAAAAAAAACGAATGAAACGAAAACGAAAACTAACGAATTTTTTGGCAGTGCACATGTCTAGCTGAAACATTATGGGTGGAACTGCATACAGATGTACGTAGTTCAAAGTTAATCATTGGAGTTTGTTATAGACCACCCAATGTTAATGAGGAGGTGGAGACTCAGCTCCTTGCACAGATTGAAAGGGCTGCAAGGGCTGGGACGGTGATAATAATGGGGGATTTTAACTACCCAGAAATTGACTGGAGTAACGGCACTGCTGGGACAGTTAAAGGGCAAAAATTTATAAGCCTATTGCAGGACAATTTTATGGTCCAGTTTATTGAGGTTCCAACTAGGAATGGTGCTCTGTTGGACCTGGTAATCTCAAACCATGCAGAGCGTATTACTAATGTTCAGATAAAGGAACACCTGGGTAGCAGTGACTATAACATGATTTAATTTGATGTTAGCTGTAAGCAAGAAATACATACAGGAAAGATAAAAACACTTAATTTCAATAAAGCAAATTTTCCAAGGATGAGGGCTGCTCTCCAGGGCTTAGACTGAAAGGGAATATTGGCATAGATTAACACAGAACAGAAATGGGAATTCTTCAAAAAGACTGTTTGGGACCTCACTGCAAAGTATATTCCCATGGGCAATAAGTTTAAAAGGCTAAAAATAAAACCTATGTGGCTCACGGTTAAAGTTAAAAAAGCTATAAACAATAAGAAAATAGCTTTTAAAAAATATAAAAATTAAGAAACACTAGTGTCATTTAAATGTTACAAAGAATATAACAGGATATGTAAAAAGGAAATCAAGGATGCAAAAATTCAAAACGAACGACAGATTGCAAAAGATAGTAGGACAAACCCCCAAAAATTCTTCAAATATATTAATAGTAAAAAGGTCAGGTCTGAGCATGTAGGCCCTTTACAAAATAATCTAGAGTGGGTGACTGGGGACAAAGAGAAGGCTAATTTATTAAATAATTTCTTCAGCTCTGTGTATACAATGGAACATGGGGGAGATCATGTCCATAATGGGGGTGGTAGTGACACAGCTTCAAATCCACAATGGCTCTAAAGTTATATGGTCCAGAAATATTTAGACAGAATAAAGGTGGATAAAGCACCTGGACC